>CM066036.1:37816293-39018013 GCA_033557465.1 Ichthyophis bannanicus
AAGCAACTTAAACATGCAATCTAACTGACTATTTTGGTGCCGCAGGGTTTGATTTTTGTTTTACTTTTTAATAAAGTGTGCATTGTCTTTTTAACAAATACAAAAACAATTCTAGATAAATGTTTTTATTACACGCATTCTAGATCTTTCCATTAAGCAATCCAGTATATATCATGTTTGTTGAAGGATCTTTGCAGTTGAGTGTTCCAATAAAATCTGCAGTAATTTCAAAATCTAAACCTAAGTCTATTACATGGGTTGCCTGGGGCTATTCAATATTATTCAACAAGTTCTCTCCACTAAATCTGTATTCTAAAACAAATAATTCATACTGGCATAATGAAACCAGAGCTTTGATGGAAGGAAGATGACTGATGGGATTTCCTAGCATGGAAAGCCCGTTAAAGCAAAGGGGGGGGGGGGGGCTAATAAGTCTCTGGCCTTGTAACGAAAGAGAAAGTAGAGGCACACTTCAGTTCTAGAGGTCCGAATGATCTCTCTGCAGTTTCATTTATCAGCCCCCCTCCCCCCATAGTACCAATAATATTATTGTGGCTGATAATAAGCAAAGAACAATGAAGAGAGCTCTATTTCCAGTTTTCCGTAGCCACATTGGTTCTCTGGTATCAGACAGAGACACGTGTTAACGAGCAAAGTATGCAAACAGAAGAGAACATATGCTGCCCTGGTGGAAATGACAGTATACCTAGCTGCAAATAGAAAGTGAATTCTGACATTGGATGTACATTTTAATGGTAGACACTAACTGGAGACAACATTAGAAACTACAAGCACTATTGGATTGAATTTGAAACATGACATCACATCGGATTTGAATGGATTGCTGTGAATTATGAATTTTTAAATAGATGGAAGGTAAACAATGATTGCTTATTTATGTTTTGGACATTAATTTATGTGGCAAGAGGCAGAATTGTGCACATATGGACATTGGAAATTTGGACCATTGATGAAAGATGCCTTTTACTCATGCTAGCTATGGCTCCCTACCACACGCCCCTTGGAGTAAAATGGACCATGCAGCAGGTAGCATGAGCTAAGTGTTAGGAACAGGGTCCCAGAATTACGTTAGTACAAGTGGCATATGGAGTAATCCATTTTTGGGCTCCTTTCAATGGTCTGTCATTAAATTTATTCTACATTATATTATGAGGTAATATCTAGGATTGTGAGTTTTTTATAATTATTTCTAATGAGAGGCGTGATGGTATTAACCTTTTGGAAAATGATACTGAGCATTTGAAACAGGTTTTAGAATAAGCTAACATTCAATATAGTATTGCTGTTTGGATAACATTATGGAGAGCATATAATTTCTCTTAGTGATCTAGACAAAAATGTCAAAGAGCTTTCTGAAATTTTTTTTTATCCAATTCATAGGTAATATCTACCTATATTATGCAGATTTAGAATGTTATTCAGAAAAAACAATCTGTTGAGAAAGATATCACCTAAAAATGGGGAACTTGCTCAATAAGAGTGGTGTACCTTTATGCTCGATTGCTGCATGATTAAACTTTTGTTAGTTTCAGGCAGGGCTGTACCGAGGGCTGTGCGAGCGGTGCGGCCACACAGGACGAAAGCACGGAAAGGAGCACCGATATCATCGCTGGGCTCCAAAAAAAGCGAGTTACTGAACCTGGTTGGGTGGAGGGGGGCACCAGATTCGTTAGTCGCACAGGGCACATTTCTGGCTTGGTACGGTCCTGGTATCAGGCTTCTCTTACAGGATCCAGGCCACTAGTAAAACAGTAACCACAGTTCTGCTGTTGAAACGGTTTCTACGGTAAAGCCAGTATATGCAATAGAGCAAAACATGCAACTCCACAGAAAGTCTACATTTCAAATATTGCCACGTTAAGTCCTAACTACCGTTTATGTAGCGTTAAGACAGTGTTTATATTTGACTCTGCATGAACTGAAAAGAACATAAGAAATTGATCTGGTCTTCAGAATAGAATCCTGTAATCTAGTGATGAAGAAAATCAATATTGTTAGCTACTCCGTTAGCATACCTAACATCTAAGGGACTTTTGAATAGTACCTAAATGGACAGAAACAGCATTTGTTCAGTGAACAGAGGAAAACCATTTCATTGCCTATTACAGAGAAAGTCATATGGAAAACGAAGGAAGGGACCACTAAATAAATAGATCTACTTTGGTTATGGTAGACTTTGATCATTTCTAATTATTTTCTTTTTTAAAGCAAATAGTTCATCATTTAGGTTGTTAGACGGATTCCTAATGCAACATTCATGAATCACGGAGTTCCCAGGGCAGAACTATTAGGGATTCCATTTCACAATGTAACATGAAACCTGCATAGCTGCCAGGATTTAGATTTGCTGACTGAAGTAGTAATTGGTGCATACATGGAACAGGCTTCCAGTGGAGGTGGTGGACACAATGTAACTGAATTAAAGAAAGTGTAAGCCTGGGGTTCTATTCTAGTGGTTACTCGAGGTGTCCGGTCATTACTGTGCATTTGATTCCTTAGGGGCCCTTTTACTAAAGTGCATGTACTACTGATCATTTGCATAGTTCTGCAAGGCGTACACAACGCTGTACAGAGACATGTAAGAGACAGTCCCTGCTCATAAGAGTTTACAGTCTAGTCAAGATAGACAGTACAACACCTGGGACTAGGATATATCTAGCAGAAAAGCTAATGTGCATTAAGTGCTAAGCCTGTGCAGTAACTGTTCGGGGTGTGGCCAACACGTTCCTGACAGCTAGCATGCGGATACATACCCTAAAGAGTGGTGCAATTACCGTGGCTGCATCCAACGACACCCTTTGAGGTAGCGTTAGGTGAACCTGTTCTAATTGCAATATTGACAGCGCGCGATATTTCTCCCCCATGCTAAGTACAGTGTGCTCACCATGCCCATTCTGCCCTTTAGGTACCCTAACGTGATTGGCAGTTACCGTGAAAGCTGACGTGTTAGTGTGAAAATGGACCTGTGTTAACTGAATGCTCAGGCCCACTGTAAAAGTTACCATGTCAGCGTGACAGTGAACACCAAATTGCAGAACGCACTTTAGGAAGAGCACGTAGTGTGCTTTAAAAAAATTGAATAAATAATAAAATTGATTTAGTGCACCTTAATTTGTCAGTTAGTGCATGTTAAATCAATTTAGTGTTCATTAAAAATCCTCTTGGAGTGGAGTAGCCGCCTAATGGTTAGAGCAACTGCCTAGTACCCAGAAGATCAAGGGTTCAATTCCCACTGGCACTCCTTGTGACTTTGGGCAAGTAACGTTACCCTCCATTGCCTCAGAAGAAAAGGCTGGCAATCTATTTCCAGTGATACATTGCCAAGAAAACCCAGAGGTAGCTGGCTTTCTATGCGTCATTGACTTTATGGCACAAAAAAAAAAATCCTCTAACAAATGTGTGAAACTAATTAAAAATACCTCAAAATTAGAACCCCCCCCCCCCAAAAAAAAAACCTAACCAAAATGTTCTTGCCTGTGCATACGCCTAGTAGTAATCATGAGCTGTTAGTAGATCAAGGCTGAAACGCCATATCTTTGACCTCTGGGATAATGTGGATGGGAGAAGAGGCTTGCCTTCAAAGCCATCTCTCTATTGCACTCCTTCCATAGTGCCACAGCACACAGTTACTTCCACAAAGATGTAGTATATGCTGACTGCAAACTATAAAATACTCTTAATGAATCTTTAGAATCCATTTAACATTTGTAAAAGAGCTGGCAAACCTTCCAAATACGTCCAAAATATGTTTCTCAGAAATAAAAAAACAAACAGGTAGAATAGGTGCAAAGCTGTAGTAACCAGAATGGTTTAAAATCAGCAAAGGTGTTCAACACAAGCACCTCCGCACAGAATTAAATTTCAAGTGCTTCCAAAAAAATCTCTGAAAACCTTCCTTTTTAGGAGTGCTTTTAAATTTACCCAAGTAGCTATTCTGGTACAATGGAACCCTTTGGGCATGGTAAGGACATCCCTATAGTCTAAGGGAATTGTGTGTATTATTCCGTTTGCCTATCTCTTCTATACTACACTATGGAGTTCCTTTCACTTCTTTTCTTTTTAATTATTGTACACCACGTAGACGGCTATGCAATGTTGTGGTATATCCTGGAATCTTTGTGAAATGGAGAGAGAGAGAGAGAGAGAGAGAAAAGGGGACAACTCTGAGACAAGTGGCAACCTCTCTCCTGAACTGTAGCCCAGAGTGATCCACCACTGCAGCCAAAATCCTTTTCTCGTGCCCTCCTCTCCTCCTGGAGACTTGCTGAACCTTGTTGTCAGTTGTGTTCCTTTGACAGTTGTGTCTGACCTCTGTTATATGAATGTTTTACACTGTTGTTGAAATGTGTACTATGCTGACACTGTATCAATATGTTTGTTACTGCCATGATTTGATTTGCCTATTCCCAAGCTTAAATTCCTTTTCTAGTTGTGCACTATGCTGATATCTAAGCTTTTTATGGTCATATTATCATTATAATTTTATAACACCTCTGTCTAGGTGCACTTGATGTATGTACAGCACCCTGGGTGAGTTTCCATAAACTGATCATAAATAATTCCAATAAAGTGAATACATAAAGGGTCATTCTGGACCATGAAGAGCACAACAGGCTAACTTTCCCTCCCACTCCCCACCCCCAGGCTGCCCACTCTCCATCCCCTGGCCACCCCCCCGCCCCTTCCACGCCCCGAATTTAAAGGGGAACCCCCCCCCCCACACATACACAAACGTCCAGGGGAGCTATTCCACTTCGGAGGTAGAATAACTTCCCCAGCCATTTCCCCAGCCCTGGATGTACAGGATCAACATTAGAATAGGCCCTGTACGCCCAAGGCCAGCGACCGCCCACTGCCCACCCATTCCCCTCCCCCGACTAACTTCCCCACACAACTGGCAAGGGATCATGACTCAGAAGCCTGCAAAGGCCTAGGATCAGTTTATTAAGGGAGTAGTACTTTTATATTTTTTTCTGTCTTGCCATTTCTTATTGAATGTTGTATTTCTTACTTTTTTGATTTTTGGGCTGTGTGTCTCATGATGCATTGTTTCATATTTTATTATATCTAATCTTTTTTGAACCATATTCGCTATGTAGCAGAATATAAAAGCTGGGATTAAATTAAATTACACTTGCTGTGAGCATGCACTTGAAAAGCAGAGTAATTAACCCCACATTTTCAGGTAAGTGAATTCCCATCTCTATTTAGCAAACTACTTAACTTTTTCCAAATAATTTTTGGAATTTCATCTCTAATATCATACCTTAGCCCTTGTTCTCTCTCCTTCATTTTGCTTTTCCTTTATTCTCATTCCCCTTTCCTATGCCTACGCTTGTAAGACAATGTTTGCAAAGCTGTTTATTACTCGTATAAGCAGTTGAAAAGTACCTAAGAAGAATATTTCCTGTACTTTGGAGAGGCCTCACAGTACTGTTCACATATAAATAATTTGAAAATGAAATACATGCTTTGTTTCACCTGTGCTCTCCTCCCTACCTCAGAAATGAGGGCATATATTTTACAAATGTGACTCAAAGATATTTGAGACTTTGCATGTAGCCAAATACTGGTTTTCCCCAAGTGAAAATTATTGAGTCAGTATTCAGAAGTCCAGTGACTACATAAATACCCTTTCTGTCTATCCTGATGCAGGTCTTCAGACAGCCTATGGAGATTTTTAAAAGCCTTAGTCATGATTTGGATGTCCGAAAATGTGCACGTGGATGCCCAAATCATGGAAACACTCCCCAGAGTCATCTTACAAAGAGCTTTTAAAGACATATCTAGTGCGGGGACAAGCAAGTAATCAGGGGGGGGGGGGGGGAGAAGTAGAGCTATGGCTGGGGTGGTGCAATGGATTAAGACATCTACACTCAATTTCAGAAACTTCAGGGGCATCTGCTACCCTGTTCAAGTTTAGATCTGCTCCAGGCCCAAGTAAACATTGGGATGTAGAGAAGATGGCCCTGTACCATCCCCAATACTCTGCACAATCACAATGGTAGCAGAAGTGGGATTTGAACCCTGGCTTTACTGGTCCTAATTCACTACTCTAACCATTAGGCTATTTTCAGATATGCCTGGTCACACATACTATTCCGAGGATGTCTACGTAGACATCCCCACAGACATCCATATTGGGCATGTCCATGTTTGTGAAGTCGCACATGAACTTGGACGTGCCTGTTTTTTTCCCAGATAGTCTGGCTTGGACATCCCAGATTGCACTGGGACGTCATTTGTAAAATGTGCCTTTATGCATTCAGATCTGCAGAGTGAACATGCTAACATTACTTTACACGGGTTACATTCCGGTATCTATTATTTCCAACTTCAGACTTGAACACATAAATTAGATGGGCAGTAGCTGAATTTCACTGCTGTCCATATAACTTGGTCCCCCAAAGCCTGCTCCAAATCCCCCTCTCTTTGGGCTGCTAAATTTTGACCAGGGTGGTAATTTCATAGAGGACCTTTTATGCACATTACCCCAAGGATTAAGCATGTAAACCTATGCATGGTAACAAGAAGATGTAAACATCTTCTAGGGCGCAGTGTGGGTGGAGCATGGCTGAAGCCTCAGTTTATATACATACTTTATAAATACCCGCGTACATGCATTCCCTACAAGCTAAGTTTTACCCCCAACCCCGGGCAGGCATAAGTGCCCATGGCTGCCATTTCTGCTGACTTGCCCCTTGTATTTTAAAAAGGCACATAGGGACCTATTGGAATTTATTTTAGAAGGCTTATTTGCATTTTCCATGTGGAAATTACTAATAATGCACATTGATGTCAGTGTCCCTTAGTAACTAGACCCTTCAATTTACATGTGGAGGTCCATAATACATAGAAATTGCAAGGAGGCAAGCTGGGAGCATGGCCTGGATGGGTCAAAAATCTATATGTCTTCCCCGTTACATAAAGGGTGCAAATGTAAATTGTTCACCTTGTGATTTATAGCTGCTCCCTGGCACATTTAGGTTTTTAAAAAATGCTCATTTCAGCCAGCCCTTTGCAGGAGGGATTAAGGGACGTTATCGTACTTAATACCCTATTTTTTTTATTTCTCCCTCTAAACTGAAATGGTTTACAAACAGTGACTTCTGTAGTTACTTGGTAGTATTTAAATGTATAGGTTTGCTAAATTCAAACTTACACCTGTATGGGCGGCATTTCCATGTGCAACTTCATTTTTTCCCCAGGTACAGATTTGTAAATTGGCTTCTCTAGCTCTATGTCCTTATGCATATTTTAGGAAAGGCCCCATATTTGACAGAGCCTTTTCTAAAAGGCTCCCAGACTTGTGCATGTCCTGACCTCGATGTCTCAATTCCCATCGCTACATACAATCTCAAATTTGCCCTCAGATGGCTTTATAAAATAGACTTAAAATAAGTGCCTAGTTGGCCTTCATGCCTAAGTAGCCGTTTATATATTACCCTCATCATGGCTTACTATATATGGCTAAACATTATCCAGATAAGTGGCCAGAATATTTAAAGAAAACCACGTAAGTGGTCAGCTCCCAATCCTGATTGCGTAGCTGGTTTTGAATATCAGCCCATTCTGTTTAAGATGCCAGTGTTAAACGCTGATCAGTGTCTATTGTTTCCGGTGCACTTATTCACAAGGCACACAAATCTAAACCTAGCATTGGATCATTTACCTTTAAATGCCTACAAGCAATTTCTTACCAGTTAAGCTTATTTCTGTTTACGTTTATTAAAATTTGATATACCACCCTTTGTTATGTAGACCTTTTCCCTTAGAAAAGCACTATATATTTTAAAATCTATAGGTTAACTAACTAGGATTTCCATGTATGTGTTACAGGGACACGAAGTGTAGATATAGGAAGCATAGTTGTCTGAAATGAGCCATGTCAATTTCTGTGTCTATCCTCTTTATTCTTCAACACACACACACACAAAGACACTAATTGTAATGCCTCATCAGCATGCTTGCTACAAGCACGCTTTTTCACGGCATCCTTATTCCCCAGCTCATCCCTATAGCCTTGAGACCAGGTTTCCATAGCACCAACCAATCAATTTTAAAGTCTAAAACTGAGCAATCTGCTTCAGTGCCTGCTAATAACTTGGGTTATTCTTAGTTTATGAAACAATGCTTGAAGTGCTTATAAAAGTCACCATGCACACTATAAAGTAGCATTAATGCTTACAGATATATTTAGCGTCTACTACTGCCAGTATCTTAAGGTTAAATAACTCTTGTAAGAGCAGAACTTTGAGAGCACTTTATCATCTACGTTCCAACAATTAAGCTTTATGTGTCTAGTCGTGTCCTTTCTGTTCTCAAAATAGGACATCTTTCAGAGTTATACTGTAATGTAAAACTGAAACCCTTTTCTACTTCATTAGTTTGTCATGCTTATGGTTATTTTTGAGATTTTGAGCTATGACAACCATAGGCAACAGCTCTGTTGATGTTTGAGCACTCCCAGTATTGTCCTCTGCACCTCCTAGGGTCAAGGGGTGGAGAGCTCTCTGATGCAAATCTATAGGAGCGGGCAGGAAGGAAGCACTTGTGTCTTCTCTGCTACTGCTACTTCCACTTCCTGCAGCCTATTGGCTTGCTTAGGAATGTCTGACCAAACAGGAGCAAGAGGAGCAGAGGGCAACAGCGGGGTAGAATCACCAGACATTCTACCCCTTGTCTGCTATAGAGAGAAGAAGAAGGTGCTAATAGAGGCATTAGGCAAGAGAATGAGGAGCTGATAAAGAGTCAAGGGAAGGGAAGGAAGGGCTGAGAGAGGGGCAGAGAATCTATGAAGGAAGTGGGAGAAAGGCTGAAAGAGGTTCTTGCAGAGACAGAGGGAATGCTGGCTCTGAGATATAACATTACTATAAGGGTCTGGGAAAAGAACTCAAAGAAGAAAATTCTGACAGAGAGAAGAGGACGACAACTAAAGCTGAGGAGATGGAAAGGGGAAAACAGTGAGATTGGGTGAAGGGGAAGACGAGACAGAGTTCCATTCCGGGAGGGGGATGTCCGGGCCATCTGGATGTCCCTGCTGAAGACACATTCTCACGGGAGCCAGAATCGGGTCCAAGGACAGCCCAGGATGCCTCCTCCACCTTCTGTGACACCCTCCCCTAGACATCCATGCTCTGGCCCCCCAAAACCCTGACACCCTACCCACAGCTGACCTCTCACAGCCTGGATCAGGCAGTGGGGACCACTCTGCACCCGTCCCTGGCCCCAGGGGGTGGCTCACCTGCCCCAATCCTGCAAATTGTGCTGCTTATACCACCTCTGGAGGTATAAGCAGCATGCCCAGCAGCACGCACAGGGCTGTGACCTGAATCGACCCTGTATGTGCTGCAGGGCAGCTCCCCCCCCCCCCCCGACTCTCCCTGTCCTGAAGCACAGAACATATGGGGAGAGCTGGTGGGGGAATAGAGCCTTGGCAGATTGCAGGGCTGAACATCCTGCAGGGATGTGCAGCCCTGCAACCTGCATTCTAGAATGAGGGTCATAGTTTATGAGGACAAGAAAGAGAGGACATGGGCTCTGAGAAGAAGAGGGGCTGAGAGAAAGGACATCAGTTGTCAGAGTGATACTGGTGCCAAGAGAAGGGAATGCAAACTGGGAGAGGAGGCATAGTCTACGATAAGAACTGGGTGTAGGATTAACCTCAGGGAGAGAGAGAGAGAGAGAGGACTGGAAGAGGAACTGTGTGTGACTGAGAGGAGGGATGACTGGGGAGATAAGCTGAGAAAGGGGTTGTGAGAAGAGAAGTGTCATGGTGGAGACGAGAGACATGAAGGGGGTGAGGAGAGAGCTGAAAGTGGTATTGCTCAGCAATTGGAGAAGCATCAGACGGACATGAAAGAACACAGTACCTTAGTATGAATGCATACTCCCATGCCCAGAATATGGGAACATTTCCAGCTCTCCCTCCCAACATTTGCGGTCAAGTTATGACCTTTGCTGTGCTGCTAGGGCTCAGGGTAAGAAGGTGGCATGGAGCTGTCACTATTCTGGAGTCCATGGAAAAAGTGTTGCAGTAGACCGAGAAGCAGGGGCAGTTCCAGAAAACATAAATGTGGGCTTATGGAGAGAACAGCAGGGAAATTGCAAATTGAGAGGTGATTACCCTACCAATGAAGGAAAGTAATCTGCTGAGGAGAGGTGAAAGGAGAAGAGCAAGCCAAGGAGATCTAGGGAGTGGAACAGTCAGAACTATCAAATAACCTATCCCCAAATATAAAAGGTCAAATTCTGAAGAGTGAATAAGGAGGCAAGAAGAAATGAGGAGGAAGAGAAGAGCTTAGATATGAGAGAACAGAGTATTCAGAGAGAATGGTGGAGATAGACTAAGGGGAGAGAGAGAGAGAAAGAACAACACTGGCTGAAGAGGGGAAAGGAGGGAGATGCTGGATAGGGGCTGAGTATCAGTGATTGTGGCTGGGGAAGAGGGATGTGGCAGGAGAAAAGATTGCCTGCCTAGGGCATCTGGATATCCTTAGAATCAGTTACAGTACAGTACCTGAAGACTGGAGAATAGCCAATGTAATAGCTATTTCTACTAAGGGTGCCAGGGGTGATCTGGGAAGCTACAAATTGGTGAGCCCTTTGAGCTATTTTATAGGAAGGATACGTATTGATAAGCTGTAATAAGTGATTGTGAAAAAGCCACTTTGCAGCAAAACCATCAACCATGATCACCTGACTAGTGTTAACCATCATTTGTAGCCTAATTTAATGCCTGCAGGAGTCAGTGCCAGCAAATTAAGTTGAGTGTGCTATGAGATCTATAAAACCTATGCTTAAAAAAGAAATGAGCACGACTCTTGGGCAAGTTTGATGTTTGTTAATTGGGAGCGATGATGACAGTCGGAACAGCATGCAGTAGTTTGCTGCTGTCAGTCCATGGATTGAGGCCCAGTTATTGAACAAAAAAATTCCACATTTAATGAAAGACATATTGAGTGGGTTGAAATCAGTTGCTCTTCTACTAATACGCAGATCTGCAGTTTCATGTTTGAGTTTTTTCAGTTCTCTGCATCCAGAGATGGGATGGGATGTGGAGAGCAGAAAAAGGAAGGATTGGGGAGGGGGTGAGAGGAGAGAAGGAATGAGGATCAATAACGGAGGGGGATAAATTGGAGATGTAGAGAAGAGAGAATAAAGGACTTTCTCTCCTGGCTGCAACCTTGCTCCCCCTCATATTCTCAACCTCTTCCCTCCCCCCCTCCTCTGCCCCCTCCTCACCTTTCATCCTCTTTCATACAAATACAATCTCCCTCTTTTACATCCTCACTTCTAGTCCCTCTTTCACAAACCCCATTACCCCAGCCCTTCTTTCACATACTCGTACTCCCTCGGTCCCTTTTTCTCATAAGCCAGTCATCCTTTGCCTCTGTCACATGGCTTTCTCAATCCACTCAGCCCAACTATGCCCTTTCTATATTTCTTCCCTCCCTGCCTTAATCGGGTTAGATGGAGGGGAAGAGAACGGCAGCACCTTGGACCATATCCTCCTCTATCTTCTGAGGCCTGGCTACTTTGAATTATTGACACACATACTGCTGCACATACCAAGAAGCAGTTGGGCCTTGAGCAGAAAAGGACGAAGCCCTCAGTGCTGCCGCTCTCCTTCAGTTCCTGCCACCTCATCAGCAAGGAGCTATGACATTCTCAGTTTTCATTCTCAGCTACCTGAGTTCTCCCCCCCCCCCTCATTGGGGGGGTCATTCTGATGTTGTAATAACAGAGATGTATGTCCGGTTCGGTTGTACAGCCCTCTCTATTCGCTTGGGGCTGATTCCGTGCACAAAGCTCCCCATACATACAGAAGAGATGTGTGGGGAGCTCTGCACAGGGGCAAGAGGGGGAGGGCCGGAGGAGAAGTGTGAGCAGGGTGGAGGCGGGACCCTGACCCCAGACATACTGGGCCGATTCCAGTCATGGCTCTGTACATCTGGGGTGGAGGAGAGCAGGGGACTTATTCCATTTTGGGAGGTAGAATAAAACCCCCTGACTGTGGTGCACAGCACCAATGGATCTTATCCTGAAGGTAAGATGCAGCAGGGTATTCCCAGCAGCTCACCTGATCCTGGCCACCCACCCGATCCCAGCCTTTGGGGCTGTGCGGCAGATTGGGGCTCCTGCATGGCATCCCAGTGCCATGGTAACAGGGCACCATGCAGGCGCTTCAGCTGGGCTAGCCAAGGATCTCGCTGGAAGTCCAGCAGCACAGAATTGGCGCACATCCTGCTCATCCAGGCCCTTTGCCCCGATTCTGCTCCCACAGGTGCAGAATCAGGTGCAAATCCAGCACATCCAGATTTTGTGTGTCCAGACAGGACCCGATCAGAATGGGGCCCATAATACAGCCCCCTCCCAATTAAAGCAATCCATCTCAGTGACATTTGTCAGCAAGGGAGCCTAAAACCATTGCTCTCTCCGGAATCCATCTAAAATCAACTCTGAATCCGACTACGAGGTAATGGTTAAGACCCCCCCCCCCCCCCATGAGCTTGACTACTGTATCGGCAGCACCCCTATTCCCAGCTGACCCAGGAATCAAACCTATATCCTCAACATAGCCACTGAATCAACCTCCATATTAGCATTTTAAGTAAAAAAAAACCACACACACCCCTACTTTATTTTACTCCCTAAGAATCATGTCCATAATTCAATGCATTTTCATAACGTTTCTACTGTTTCACAGCGGTTAATAAGCATGAGTGCATACATTTTTACCTGTCGCTCAAAATAACCAGGTATGAATTTCTCTTTTCTTGTGACAAGATTAGCTAGGTACCATATCACTATGTAAAGTGCATGCAGTTTCAGATGTGTACGAATGCACTGTTGTTGGTATAAGGGAAGCACTTATGGTGGATATGACTTTTGACACCTGCAGAAAAAAATGGAAAAAGTACCCGGTCCTTGTCAATCTGCTCTTCAGTGCTGTCAATATATATACAGGCCCAAAGCTTTGAGATTTTAAACCTCTTCTCATTCTCGCCTAGCCACTAGCACAATAATGTTGCTGTTTCCGGGATTAGCCATCTTTGCAGCTAAAAGGGTTGCATCATCTTTCCCAGGGAAGCGTTACCAGTTTCGGAACAAGGGCACCTCTTGCCAGCTGTGCTCCACTCAGTGAGACACTTTCCATTTTTACAAACAGTGGAACAAGGGCATTTTGCAAACCCCTCTAGCATACTGGTCCTAGCTATTATGGGTTCAATATCAGAAGGAATGGAGCCATGTTTTCAGAAGGAATTCACATTTCTTATTTATTTCAATAAACTGCTTATTAGAAACCATGGTATGTCCTTTCTCTTCCATTTTTTAAATTGATTTCTTTGTATTTAGCTTACATCTTTCCAGCAGAACTTTAAGGGAAGTTCAATAAACTTAGTAGCCTGGGGATAGATCCCAAGGTGGTGAACTGGATCAGAAATTGGTTGACAGATGACAGAAGGTAATGGTAAATGGAACTCACTCAGAAGAAAGGAAGGTGCATATTGGCATGCCTCAGGGATTGGTCCTGGGACTGGTACTGTTCAGTGTATTTGAGAGTGATATTGCAGAAGGACTGAAAGGAAAAGCTTGCCTTTTTGCAAATGACACAAAAATTTGCAACAGAGTGGACATTTGTGAGGTAGTGGACAACATGAGGAAAGATCTAAAAAATATTGGAAGAATGCATTAAATCTTAACTGTGAAGCATTAAACCAAAGAAGTGCACAGTTATGCACTTTGGATGAAGAAATCCAAAGAAATTGTATGCAATAGGGGGAAAACAGGTTGGTGTGCACAGACCAGGAGAGGGACCTCTGGAGTGCTAATGTCTAAGGATCTTAAGGTGACAAAAAAACAATGCAACAAGGCAGTAGCCAAAGTCAGAAGAATGCTGGGCTGCATACAGAGAGGAATTACCAGCTGAAAGGAGGAGGTACTAATGCCACTGTACAAGTCAATGGCGAGGCCTCACTTGGAGTTGTGTTCAGTTTGAGACCATATCTCAAAAAGGATATAAAAAGACTTGAAATGGTTCAGCAGAAGGTGATCAAAATGATTTGGAGCCTGTGCTAGAAGATGAAGGAGAAGAGACTTGAAGACCTAAATATCTATAACCTAGAAGAGAGGATATTGCAGAAGGACCGTAACCCTCACTTCGTTTGCAGCTTGTTGTGCTGTGAGGGCTTGTGTGCATCAGTGATGCTGAGAGTTAAACTAATCGGTAGTTTAGCTACTGGCAGGGTCTCCCAAGATGGACAGGTCTCAGCTGAGGTGCCAGACCAAGACAAACCACCCATCTGGGCAGCAGCAGCAGCAGCAGCAGCAGCAGCAGAATGGGATAGTGTTGATGGCAGAGGATCACATTTCTGTGACAACAGCAACACCAAACTTAAACTGCGCGGAGGAAAAGGCCTGGCCATCTACTTCTGTATCTTTCCATGAAAACCCAATGGATGGTTACAATTTGTTTTGTTGTGCTAAAGTGCTGGAAGATGAGACCCCCCAGGTCAGAAGGCACTCTACTAGCTACTGGGGGAAGAGCTGAAGACTTTTCAGAGTAAAGCCAGTATTTATGATGTGGTTGGATTAAAGCCCTCGGGATGTCTGACTGCTGATGAAGCTGCGCATGAAATGAGTCAGAAGCTGTAAAGATGTCTTACACATTGGAACATATGAAGCATGAACCAAGGGAAGTTGGAGGTGGTCAAGAATGAAATGGAACGTGTACAACTTGATTTCTTGGGTGTCAGCGAACTGAAATGGACTGGCACTGGGCACTTTGCATCATATGATCACATGGTCTACTATGCTGGACATGAAAAAGACAAAGAAGAAATGGTGTTGCATTTATAATAAAGAAGAAACTTGCAAGAACTGTAATGAAATACAATGCAGTCAGCGAACGCTTAATCTCTATTCATCTATGAGGAATGCCTATCAACACAACTATAATTCAAGTATATGCCCCAACAAGAGCTGCAGAAGAGAATGAAATTGAAGAGTTCTATGAACAAGTACAAGCTGAAATTGACAGAACATGCAAACAGGATATCCTGATAGTCATGGGTGACTGGAATGCGAAAGTTGGCAACAAAGAAGTAGTTGGAAAATATGGACTTATTTATATTCTCTTATATACCATGCTATTCTGCATCAGTGTGGTTTACATTGAACAAACTGAAATTACATTGAACAGGGCATTATAACTTGGAGATAACTAGAGGACAGCAACCTTGGGCTGGAAGGACTGGGGTTTCTAGTCCCACAGGTGCTCCTTGTGGTCTTGGGCAAGCCACTTAACCCTCCATAGCCCATGTTCCCTGTAAAATAGTTATCTACAAGTTATAATGCCCTGTTCAATGTAATTTCAGTTTGTTCAATGTAAACCGCACTGATGCAGAATAGCGCGGTATATAAGAGAATTAAATAAATAAAAAATAAATAAAAATTTTACAGGGAACATGGGCTATGGAGGGTTAAGTGGCTTGCCCAAGACCACAAGGAGCACCTGTGGGACTAGAAACCCCAGTCCTTCCGGCCCAAGGTTGCTGTCCTCTAGTGGGATTTGAACCCCCGACCTTAAGTACCTTGCCCCAACTACTAGGCCACTCCTCCACTCCATGGCAACAACCACTAGGCCACTCCTCCACTCCATGGCAACAGAAATGAAACTGGAGAAGGGCTTGCAGAATTCTATCAGTCTAACAATCTATTCATCTCAAACACCTTCTTCCAGCAGCACAAGCGGCGACTGTACACATGGACTTCACCCAATGGATTGTATAAAAATCAAATTGACATCTGTGGAAGCTAACGATGGAAAAGCTCTGTAACAGACAAAACCTGGAGCTGACTGTGGTGCAGATCATCAACTACTAGTATGCAAACTCAAGCTAAAGTTGAAAAAGAGCAAACCACTCATGAATGCAGCAAAATATGACCATGAGAATACACCACTGGAATTTAAAGACTGCCTGCAAAATCGATTTGCTGCTTTAGATACAAATGAGAGCTCCAGAAGAGTTATGGAATGACATCAAGGTTGTGTTGGAAAAAAGCAAGAAGTCTCTACAAAAGGTGAAAAAGCAAAAAATGGCCAAAATGGATGACGGAAGAAACTCTGAAAATTGCCCAGAAACACAGAGAAGCTAAAGCCAGAGGAGAAAGAAAGACAGACAATCGCAGAACTCAGATTTCCAACATGCAGCAAGACAGGACAAGGAAAAAGGACTACAATGACGCATGCAAGGAAATAGAAGCAGAAACTATTAAAAGAAGAACAAGATCTGCTTTCCTAAAGCTATGAGAGTTAAAGAGAAAGTTCCAGCCTCGAACTGGAATGTTACAAGATGCTCAAGGTTCTATGTTGAATGATGCTGAGAAGATCAAGAAAGGTGGAAGGAATATACAGAGTTTTTATATGATAAAGATCAAGTGGACCAACAGCCGTTTCAACCTGTACCTTATGATCGGGAACCATTGGTGATGAAAGAAGTTGAAGCAGTATTGAAAGCCTTATCAAAGAACAAAGCACCAGGCATTGATAGCATTCCCGTAGAAGTATTACAGCAATCTGATGCAACTGTTACCGTACTTACAAGGCTCTGCCAAGAAATATGGAAGACAACATCATGGCCAACTGACTGGAAGAGACCTGTGTTTATACCAATACTAAAGAAAGGTGATCCAACTGACTGGAAATTATCGCACAAATCGCTCTGATCCCACATGCCAGCAAGATTCTACTGAAGATTATTCAAAAGAGACTACCACCATACCTGGAACAAGAACTACCTGAAGGGCAAGCAGGGTTCAGGAAACGGCGAGGAACGAGAGACATTGCGGATGTGAAATGGATCCTTGAAAAGACTAAAGAATACCAAAAGGATATCTATTTGTGCTTTATCGACTACAGCAAGGCTTTTGACTGTGTAAACCATGAAAGACTCCCTGGCCACATTAAGAAGCATGGGTATTTTATTTATTTTATTTAATTTATTTAACTGCATTTATATACCGCTTTTCACCGGGTCAAAGCGGTATATAAATGCGGGTATACCAGAACACCTGATCATTCTCTTGCACAATCTGTACATTGATCAAGAAGCAACAGTTCGAATGGAACAAGGAGAAACCATGTTTTAAAATAAGCAAAAGGTGTAAGACAAGGCTAAATACTTTCCCCCCTACCTGTTTAATTTATATGCAGAACAAATCAGAGAAGCAGGATTGTATGAAGACAACAGGGGTGTTAAGATTGGTGGAAGACTCATCAACAACCTTCGCTATACCCACTGCCAGGTTGCTGCTCCAACCACTAGGCTATTCCTCCACTCCAAATAGAAGTTGTGACATAGTGGGGGGGGGGGGGGCAGGGGGAAGAAGAGGATAGGAAGATATTTTGGGCACATTGGGTGCTTGTTCTCCATTATGCCTCTTCAAACATCCTCTGAGTCATGTGATTCATATGCCCTAAACATAGTGGTACGAGACCAGCAACATTGGGAATGACGCTAGGGCAGCAGAAGGAAAATACTTGGAGTACAGGAGGAAATGTGGGCAAGCTTGTGTTTGATAGCCATTTTCTCTTAGTTCTACCATAGTCCAGGACCATACCAAGTAGAAATGAGCCCTGTGAAACTAACAAATCTGGTGCCCCCCCCCCCCATTCAGTAACTCAGGTTTTTTGAGCTTTCTGGAAGCCCAGTGACAATGCCAGTGCTCCCTTCTGTGCTTGTGTCCTTTGTGGCCGCACTGCCCACACAGCCCTTGGTAGGGCCCTGCCCTAGTCCCCTGTTTGTATGTCTCTTTCTTGACTAGATTGTAAGATCTGTTGGGCATGGACTGTCTCGTACATGTGTACAGTGTGGTGTACGCCTTGTAGTGCTATACAAGTGATAAGTAGTAATGAGTAGCAAAGATTGAAGGGAAGAATACATTGCAGGAGGGAAGGAATAGCTGAAGGTGAGTGAGAGAGAAAAGGGAGTCTGAAGAAGAAAGGAAAGAGGCTGGTATGACAGGGTGGAGTAAAAGTGCAGAGATAACTAAGGAGAGATAGAAGCAAAGAGAAGAGAGAATGAAAATGGAAAGAAATACAATAAAATGGAGTTAGCTGAAATGAAGAGAAACAAATTAAAAGTGCACACTTATAGAGTAACACAATGGTACATTTCTCGTTTCTTCCATTTGCAGGTTTAGGCATGCTTGTGGGAGGACCAGCTTGAAATAGCTATGGTAAGGTATATCTCAATAGGAAAGCAGTAGATGTGGAGAACGGTGGGATGGTGTGTGCATTTGCACAGGGAAAGTTTAAATTTTTATATGTGGAGATGTGTTACTATGCATTATCTACTGCAGGACTCTGGTGTATAACACACAATTGCGGTGTAAGCTAAGATGGCAATTTTATAAGGAGCAGTGTAGATGTGTATATATATGTATAAGAACATAAGAATACTTATGCAATCTGACCACGAACCATCAAATCCAGCATCATGTCTTTGATAGTGACCCAGTCTTGGTCACAAAGACCTAGTAGGGCTTCATGTCATGGGTGGAGGTGTGTGAGTGTTATGGTTTATTTGATATACCACTTTTAGCACCAGCATCAAAGCTATTTACAAAATGATAATACAAATTAGTTGGCAGAAAAAGAAGGAAGAAAGGGAGGAAATGAGGAAACAAAAACTCCAAAACATTAAAACATCAGATTGCAGTTTGTCCTAATCTGTGGGCCAACAAACCGCCAACTAGTCCCCTCCAAACACCAGTTTAAAGAAGTAAGACGTCACATGTTTCTTAGAAGGGGAGATTCTAATCCGATATAAAGAGGGATGAAATTCCAGAGGGCAGGGACCAAAAAATATAAAGCTGATTGCCTGGTGGATTCATGTTGTCTAACATTATTAGCTGGGATGATTAACTTATTGCAAGTCTGTGAACATAAAGACCTTGAGGGTATCTAAGGGATGAAGGAATCTGCTAGATACAATGGAAGACCGGAGTAGAATGCTTTATGTGCCAATATAAGAATTTTGAATTCAGCAAGAAATTGGTAACCACTGATGTACTTTTAAGAGAAGTGTAACGTGATCTGAATTTTTTTCAGTGGGTTATTAGTTTGACTGGTGTATTTCGGATTAGTTGTAGGCATTTAATGGAAGCTAGTTATAGGCCATTGTATAAAGAATTTCCATAATCTAGACAAGTAATGATTAAGGCTATCACCAGGGTGATTAACACAGACATCTAAGAAGGGGTGGTGGCGTGCAGGCGGGTCTGTGCACTGTGGTTGGGGGCATTGGCACTGACATGTGCATCATGTACGTCTGCTTGAGGGTGTTTTTGAGTGGATGTATGTGTGTCAGGGGGGGGGGATGTTGGATTCTTTCCCCTTCGCATGCCCCCCTGTCCTCCAGCATTCACTCCCCGTCCCTCCCACCCTCTTGCATTTTTTCCTTCCCTATGTCACTCACTCTTGCACTCTCTCTCTCCCTCCTTCTCCCCACAATTTCTCTTTACCTTAAGATTTTTCTTCTTTGTGCCACCACGTTGGGTCCCCCGTCAGCATGGTGCATGTTTTTTCCCCTGGTACTGCAATTCTGGCTCAGCTACACTAATACTACTGAGAACTGGTCGCTATCCATGGCTCTCTAAATCTTCTGCTGATTCTTTCATACTTCGGATGACAGGTCCTGACCTCCCTACCAGGGTTGATGTGACCATCAGGCAAACTAGGGGGCTGCCTAAAGCACCAATGGTCCAGGGACGGCATATTGCTGCTGCTGCCGTCCCTCTCTGGGATCTGCAACAGTGACAATGTCTCAAACAACGCCGCAGCACTTACCTTAATCCTCTGGTGCCAAGGCCTGATGCCAGCTTCCTGTACATTAAACCCTGAAAAGCTGATCTAAAAAAAATATGCTTTAAATTTTTCTAAATGTCAAAACAGTGGCAATGGATCATTGTTTACTAAGGAGCGAGTTCCATAGTTGTTCTACTGCCATCAAGAAAGCCCGAGTAGTACACTGAGTTTCATTCACTTGAGTATCTTGCAGTGAAGGAATATTCTAATTTATGCAAATGTCCCATATATATTCCAGAACCAGTCCACAGAATTTTCTATCCTTTGCCACAAAAACTTTCACTGAGCTCCTGCAGCCAACTAAGTAACTATTTTTTCATTTGAGACTATATATTCTCCCTGTTTATCTAATTTAATTTAAATAAACTGAGATCATCTTTCAAGTAATCAAAGCAAGGTGGTGTACTTGATGTTGCAAGTTGCTGGAGTGACATCAGGTTTTATTATCAGCAGTATTTTGATCTTTTATTCAGCAGCAGAATCTACAATTCTCATATACACTGTTTACATTTAGTTTGACTATGTTTCTGGGAAGCAGCCATTGTGCTGCAGTGGGAATATCAATTAACTTTGTTAAACTCAGACAGAAAATGTTAGAATTTGCAATGTTTCCCAATCCAAACTGCAGAGCCTTCTGTACATAATGACCATGTGAAAAAGGTCATGGAGAGAAGACCTGAGACATCCAGGTCAGTCTGCACAATTTCTCCTGCAATTTACAATTGGCATGTGCATTGAAAAAAGAGCAACAAAAATTGTGATTTTCCATTTGTCCCAGCATCAACTAACAGAGTGTGAATGCTTAGAAAAATTTCACGAATTACCATACTTGGCTTTTCTTGTGCATGTAATTGTGAGTTTCATAAGTTCCCTGTAAACATGTGAGTTATGATGTAAACCGCTTTGATTTAACGATAAAATGGTATATAAAATCTGTTAAATAAATAAAAAATAAATATACTCAGTGGAGCCAACATGGGAGGAGGGGGAGGTTCAGAGGCGGTCCCCAACAGCCAGAATGAGGAACTTCAGCCAATTCTGCTTCAAATGCTAGTACTACTAATCATTTGTTATAGCGCTACAATGCATACGCAGCACTGTACAGACAAAGACAGTCCCTACTCATTAGAGCTTACAATCTAATTAAGACAGACAAGATATAAGAAAAGGGCAAAAAAGGGGAGGGTTAGGAGACACAAGGAAGACAAGGGATCAGCATGGACTTCAAAAGGGAGGGATGAAGCCTGATGTACAGACTCAGGAAGTTTGCTCCAAGCATAAGGAGCAGCAAGGTGAAAGGATTGAAATCTGGAGCTGGCAAAGGAAGAAAAAGGCAAAGAGAGAAGCAAACTAGTAGAAGAGCGGAGTTCACGAGAAGGGGTGTAGGAAAAGCGAAGAGAGGAGGGAGGAGAGGTAATGAGGAGCAGAAGAGTGAATGTACTTATAGGTCAGAAGGAGAAGCTTGAATTGGATATGGAAATGGAAGGGAAGTCAATGAAGTGATTTGAGAAGAGGGGTTATACGAGTATATTGACGGTAACGCGAAGATTAGTCGTGCAGCAGAGTTCTGAAGAGATTGAAGGGGGGAGGGATGGCTCAGAGGGAAACCAGCAAGGAGGTTGCAATAGTCAAAGACTGGAAGTAGAGAGTGAACAAGTGTTTTAGTAGTGTGTTCAGAAAAGAAGGGATAGTTTTTTTTTTAATGTTATAGAGAAAGAAACAGGTTTTAGCTATCTATTGGATATGTAAGGAGAAGGAAAGGGAGGAGTCAAAGATCACCCCAAGGTTATGGGCTGAGAAAGCAGAAGTAGAAGTTATCTACAGAGATAGAAGAGGGATGAAAGCTTTGGAGGAAAAATAAGCAGCTCAGTTTTGGCCATATTTTAATTTCAAATGGCATTGAGACATCCAAGTGGTGATATCAAATTGGTAGACAGAAATGCAGGTCTGGAGTGTTGAAGAGATATCAGGTGTAGAAAAAAAATTGGAGAATCCGTGGCATAAAAAGGATATTGAAATCCATGGGAGGGGAAGTGTAGAGAGAGAAAAGGAGAGGGCCCAGAACAGATCCCTGGGTACAACAACCGAGAGTGGGATAGCAGTAGAGAAGGAACCACCAGAACATACATTGAGAGCGATGGGAGAGATAAGACAAGAACCATGACAGAGCATAGTCCCTAAAACTAAGTGAGGACAATGGGTCAAGAAGGTGGTGGTGGTCAGCAGTGTCAAAAGCTGCAGAAAGAATGAGAATAGAGTAAAAGCCCTTGGATATAGCCAGGAACAAGTTACTAGAGACTTGGTAAGTGCCGTCTCAGTAGAATGTAAGGGATGAAAGCCAAATTGAAGTGAATCCAGCAGGGCTTGAGAGGAAAGAAAATCAAGACAACGGAGGAGGACTGCACATTCAAGAAGTTTGGAAATGAAGGGGAAAAGGAGTTGGGTCAATAATTTGAAGGACAACTGGGGGTTGAGAGAAGGTTTAAGGAGAGGTGTAACCACAGCATACTTGAAGGCTGCAGGGACTATGGCAGTCAAGAGCAAGAGTTTGAAAATATGATAGAAGGGATGCTAGAGAAGGAAATAAAGTAAGGAAACAGATGGGGATAGGATCAAACGAACAAGTAGTAAGTTTAGAGGAAGAAGTAGTGGTTTCTTCTTCAGAGATCTTAGAAAAGGATGAAAGGGTAACAGATTGAGGGGGAGTGTGTGTGTGGGGGGGGGGGGGGGTGAAGCTGAACTATTGGGAACTGGAGTTTGATCTTGTGGGTTTTATCATGGAAATATAGCCGGCTAAGGTTTGGGCAGAGAGAGCAGGAGGAGGGGGGGGGGCGTCGGAGGGGGAGACACCTTGAGGAGAGAGTTAAGAGTTGAGAAGAGATGGCAGGGTCAGTGGCAAAAGCATTAGTCAGATGGACATAAAATAGTTTTGCTTGGTGAGAGTTAAGACTGATTGGAAGGAGGTAAGCATGAATTTGAAGTGAGGAAAGTCAGAAAGGGAGTGGAATTTGAGCCAAATGCTCTCAGCTGAACAGGCACAGGAGTGTAGATAGCGGGTAGTTGAAGATAACCAGAGCTGAGTTATAGCAAGTTTTACAGGATGTGAGATAGGTAGTGCAAAAGTATCTAGAGCAGAGGAGCAGGCAGTATTATAGGAAATTGTAGCCTCATCGACAGATTTAGAAGACGATGAGACAATAGTGGAGAGAGCCAAGGAATCAATTGTATGAAGATTCCTAAAATGATAGGAGAAGACTGGGTGAGATTGAGATGGGGCATGATGAAGGATGAAGGTTAGGAGGTGATGATCAGATAAGGGAAGAACAGAGATATGGAAATTGGAGGTAAACAGTTAGAGAAGAAAATCAGGTCAAGGCAGTGACCGTGCTGATGAGTGGGAGCAGAAGAGCAAAGTTGGAGGTTGAATGAAGAGGTTAAGGAAAGGAGTTTAGAAGCATAGGGATTGATAGGGGAAAATAAGGTTTAGTATAAGTGTATGTACAGAAGGATTCGGAGGCCTGCAGAGGGGAATCAGAATCCTGTATATGCCTATATATGGAAACGAATGTGCTGTGCTAAGCTAAATTGATTGTTCTACACAGACTAGCATCTGCAAAGTTACTGATAAGCTGTGGTGGACCTCAGGGGATGGGTTGATAACATATGAATATGTTTCTATTAATGTATAAAAGACAGCCAGCCCCTCTAACCTGTGGAATAAACTTGCATACTGTGTCTTGGTGTGGTTGTGAGTTCATTCCCCCGGAATTCCAGACAGCAGAGGAGGAATAAAGGAAGCAGACGGAGGGGATTCCCCAGGCCTGGAGGCTGTGAACAGGGACAACCCCGTTACAGGGATCAGAAGGGTTATCAACGAATATTAAAATCACCAAGAAGGAGGAAAGGAGAAGAATGGTCCAGAAATAGGGAAAGCCAGGAGTCAGTGAGAAAAGTAGAGGTGGATTTATCAGGGGGTCTACTGATTGCAGTGATACAGAGAGAAAAGAGATTAAAAAAGGTGGATGGAATGGTCTTCAAAGGAGGAAAAAGGAGTGAGATGGAGGTAGGAGGGGGTTAGAATTAACAGAAGTAGCAAGCAGAAACCAAACACCACCTCCATGGCCAGTGGCACGAGGATTGTGGGAAAATTGGTAGCCACTATGATAGAGGACAGCAACCAAAGTAGTGCCATTAGGGAGGAGCCAGGTTTCAGTAAAAGCTAATAGATGGAACGAGTTAGAAATGAGATCATGAGTAAAAGGGGAGTTTATTGGAAATTTTATTTAGAGAGTTTTGTATATCACCTTATCCTTCAATCAAAATGGTCACAACACAATTGGGAATACATTTAACATGAGGGGGATGAGAGACACATGCACTAATACTTACAGGGAACATGGGCAATGGAGGGTTAAGTGGTTTGCCCAAGACCACAAGGAGCACCTGTGGGACTAGAAACCCCAGTCCTTCTGGCCCAAGGTTGCTGTCTTCTAGTGGGATTTGAACCCCTGACCTTCTGGCCTGAGGTAACTTGCCCCAACCACTAGGCCACTCCTCCCTCATGGAATGGAATGAGCATTCCATAAAGCACAAGAGGGGGAAAGGAGAGGAACATGGATGAGATTAGAGTGGTCGAGAGACAAGTGGGAGTGAGAGAATAGGACTAGGGGGACCAGAGTTCAGATTGATCTCACCAGAAGAAAAAAGGAGGAGAAAAGTACGAGGCAGAGAGGAGATGGAATGGTGGAAACGAGGACGAGGTTTTCTTTTTTTCTTTTTTTCTTTTTTTAAGAGAAAGAAAAAGGATGAAGTTCAAGAGCTGAGGAAAGGGAGAAAGACAAGATGGGAGAGGAAATCGGAAAGGTAGAGGGTGATAAGGAGGGGAGGTATGAGGATATTGGCGTGAGGGCAGGAGGTTAGGGAGTGTCAATAATAGGAAGAAGAAATGAGGAGCCATAAGAGAAGAAATGGAGAGGAGAGCAGAGGGTTAGAAGAAGAGATATCTTGAAAGAGTTATTAGTAATAGTAGGGCTAACAATGATAAGTCATACAGTGCAATGAGGTCAAGCAGCACTGTACAGATACATGTAAGACTGTCCTGGCTTACAAATAGTGAAATAATAGGATGTATTCATATATTACCTGTAATAGCCAACGATAATGATATTGAAGATAAGTCTAAATCATAAGGTGTTATTTGTTGCGTCCACCCGTAGCCGGTAGCCTGGGAGCAGGTGGGCTCGCCTGTCTTACTCTCTACTATTACTTCTGTCCAAAATGGTTGCCGAGGAGGGCTGCTGGGTAATGTAGTTTTAGAGCAAGGAGTGTGACCACACGGTAATTAGGCAAAACAGAGAATTTATTTCGGGATTTCCCCTCCGCATTGAATTCATGACCCCAACTAAAATTGGATAATCCTCCAATAATGCAAACAAAGAATATGAAAACAGGCTTAACACAAAAATACAGGAATGTCCTTTGAATGTCAGCTCTTAGCTTCCAGCGAGGAGCAAGCTTCTAAAGCTCAATCTGTTGTTCAGATTAGCTTCTTGCTTTTCACTTTCAAAAGAGCTTTTCACTTTACACAAGTTAGGCAGGCAAACACTTGGCAGTATTTCAACTACCCACACGTTTCCTTTCTTTAAGCAATGTGCAGCACAAGTCCTTAATTGCTTTCATGAAACATCCTTCACATAGATAATGAATTAGCACATATTCAGGTTCTTGGCCATGCAAAAAGAACACTGCATTTCCTCTACATCAGAATCATTAGGGTTTTCACACAAATCTATTTCCATCTCATTCATAGATTCGCTGTGACTATCTTCCTTATCCTGTATATCAGGAGACTGGCTATTCTCCTTCCATATCAGCTCATTTAGTTTTAAAAGCAGCTGTTCCCTGTGGTCTCCAGCCACGGGCTCTTGTAATGGAGTTTCTCTCCCTTTCAACAGGCTAGCAATCTCTTTCAGAGTTGAGGCTTGGCAGTCACTGGCATATATTCTATGCTTATTAAACGTTTGCCTTTCAGGGTTCAGGGGAACACAACGTTTAGCACTGTCTTTTAATTCTTTAACTATTCCTTCAGCTTGGCTTTTGGTAGGAATTAAAGATAAGACATTTCCATTACCTTCAAGGCTTAAGGGCTGCTTTAATCTGTTTCCCCACCTGGAAACACGTCTTTGTCCTAGATACTGTTGCCTGCTCTGGGTTCCAGACACCCTCTGCTTCTCATTCACCCTTGCATGTGGATCAGCCAGGCTTCTTCCTGAAGTTCCCTTTTTCACTGGAACTAAAGTACCTGCTTCGGGACCCAGCAAGTTTCTGACTTCAAGCTTGTCCTCTTCAGAACCAGCTTCCCTTGCTTGAACTGCATCAACTGCCTCTGGAACTCCACGAACTCTAAGAACTGCCTGCTCTGCTTCTTCTAAAACTGAAGCACTTTTAAATTGCTGCCTTTCAGGCACCACACCCTTCTTCTTACTCACGTGCACCTCATCATTGCTCAACCTAGCCCTGACGTCACTAGGTGGGCGGGGCTTAGTGCTCGGTATACTCTGCTTTGGAGGCTTGTGGTTTCTATAGGAACTGCTTTCCTCTCCAGATTTAAAGGGACAGGGCTCATTTTCCTCCCATTCCATTTCCTCTGCACAGCTCTCCTTACTACATATTTCAGCTCTAAGGTCTGACCGAGCAGTTTCTTTTGGAGAGAACTGTGGGTTTTGAGGTCAGTAGGACATGGCTCGCTGCCGGATCGTGTAGCTTAATAACAATCTTATGAAGAGGCATCTGGTCATGAGTTTAAAGTTTAAGACTCTCAGTTTTAAAGTTTAAATCTCTCAGACACCAGTTAAGTTGTCAGCTGAAGAGGTTAATGCTATACAGTATGATATAGCTTACTGGTCCACACTGCCAAGGCTGTAACCTAGTCCTTTTACTGCCACAACCTTCTCCCTGCTTTGTTTTCTTTCCTCTTTCCTTTCATCAACAGACTGCAACCATCCTATGCCTCTGTCCCGCTTGCTGTATTGCCTCTTTCCTGAGGCAGATTAGGCAAGAAGGAAAGCTTTACCTTGGCAGTTTTGCTGGAACACACAGAGATAAAATGGCGTGTTAGCTGGGGAATTCTGATACGACCTAAATTGCTGGGAAGTCTCTTGTCTCCCCATTCCCGAGTTATATTACAGGTGCTCCTGTATGAGGATTATTCCTATGTGGAAAATGGCAAAGGATGTTGAATGGATGAGGTTGGAGGGGGCATGGATTGCCCCGATTCCATTAGTGGCAATGACTTTTCTTCACTGCCCCAATGATGTGAGGAAAATTGTAACACATCTCTTTCTGAACCTGCTCTAGAGCGCATGGAAACACAGGTGCTCTAAACTAGGAGTGTCCTCTCACATGTCACCCTTTACCCTGATGTATTCCTATCCATTTGTCAGAGATTTTGGGAAAAAGATCCCAAGTCAGCTGTCAACATTGCATGTCGGAGCTTTTTGATAACTCTAAGCACAATGCCTTCTCTGCCTTGGCTAATGAGGATGCCCAATCCAAAGAAACTGAAGGGCCCTTAAATGAGTCAGACAATGCCCAATCCCGTGCTAAAGCACCAAATATGAAGAAAACCTCAAACAGAAAACTACTACTACTTGGAGATTCCATAATCAGAGGAACTAACTTGGGAACACAGTTCAAAGGAGAGAAGATAGTCATGTGCCTACCAGGCTCTTCAGCCAGCAGGAATACAAACCAAATTGTTGAATTACTTAGCGCAAAAAGTGAACACTCCAAACTTGATGTTATTATCCACTTAGGCACAAACGACCTGGCTAGGAACAGTGCCTCTACAGCCCAAAAGGACGTCCAATCTATGGGAGAGAAACTCAAGCACGTTAACACTGTTGCATTCTCAGAAGTTCTACCTGTTCTTGGTAAGGGGACAAAAAGGCTGCATCGCATCAACAGCTTTAATACATGGCTCCAGACCTGGTGCAAACAAGAAGGATTCAGATTTATTGGCAACTGGGACAACAGAGTGACCAACAAGAGACTATACTGTGCTGATGGACTACATCTCTCTGTCGCAGGGAAAAGAATCCTAAGTGAAAAATTCATGCAGTATGTGGATATGCATTTAAACTAGGAAAAGGGGGTGACAGATGTGGAAGGTCAACATCTGCATGCCACCCACAGCAAAAGCAGAACATCAGACACAGCCACACTTTTAAACCACACATCAAAAACATGTGGGAAGAAGTGGGCAGAACAAAATCAATGCAAAATACACACAAGCCAGGAAAATGCTGGAAAGCAATGAGCACAAATGCTCGAAGCTTAGCCAACAAAATTCCAGACCTGGAAGCCCTAATGGTGGAAACGGATTTGGACATTGTGGCCATTACAGAAACATGATTTAATGAATCACATGATTGGGATATAGCCATAACTGGCTATAATCTATTCAGAAGAGACAGAGAAAATGGAAAAGGAGGAGGAGTAGCCTTGTATATCAAAAGCAATATTAAAGCTACTGAAATGCAGGGGACATGGGGAAAAGAAGAAGTGCTCTGGATTGTGTTGGAAAGAGGAGATGGCACTGTCATCCATATTGCTGTAGTCTACAGACCTCCGACTCAAATTGAAGAGAGATAATGAATTGATTATAGATATTGCCAAGATAGCAACAAAGGGGGAAGCGATCATATTGGGTGACTTTAATCTACTTGATGTGGATTGGATTACTCCTTCTGCACATCTGGAAAGAAGCAAAAAAATTGTGGATGCTCTCCAAGATGCATTATTTAGACAAATGGTGATGGAACCAATCAGGGAAAGCTCAACGCTGGATGTAGTGCTCACAAATGGTGATAGTGTGTCGAATGTCTGCGTGAGTGCCCCTGTGAGTAACAGCGACCATCAGACGGTGTGGTTTGAGATAAAAGCCATGGTACAGGCCAATCATAGCAAGCTCAAAGTCCTAAACTTCAAATACACTGACTTCAATAAAATGGCAGAGTACTTAAAGGAGGAGATGACGGGGTGGAAGGAGATAAAGGAAGTGGAATTGCAATGGGCTAAACTAAAGGAGGCAATAAAAGGGGCAACCGATAAATATGTAAGAAAAGTAAATAAAAACAAGAGGAGAAGGAGACCTATTTGGTTTTCCAAAGAGGTGGCTGCTCAAATAAAGGCAAAAAACACAACTTTCGCAAAATTCAAAAGCCTGCAAACAGAAGAACAAGAAATGAATACAGGATCCAACTCAAAGAGTCTAAAAGAGTAATAAGGACAGAAAAATCAAAGGCAGAAGAAAAGATGGCTAAAGATGTTAAAGGTGGCAACAAAACTTTCTTCAGGTATATTCAGGAAAGGAAGAAGATCAGAGTTGGAATTGCAGGACTCAAAAAGTGCTGGGAAAGGACTCGTGGAAAGTGACACTGAAAAAGCGAAATTGCTAAACAAATACTTCTGCTCTGTTTTTACTAAAGAAGATCCTGGAGATGGACCAGCTGTGACTCCCAAATATAAAAATGGGAATGAAGTAGATACCACACCATTCACAGAAGACAAGGTGTTAGAACAACTTGCTAAACTGAAAGTGGACAAAGCCATGGGACCAGATGGGATACATCCCAGGATACTGAAAGAGCTCAGAGAGGTTCTTGCAGGACCGTTAAAGGATGTCTTCAACAGATCCTTGGAAACGTGAGAGGTTCCTCAGGACTGGAGAATGGCTGATGTCGTACCTCTACACAAAAGTGGTGACAGGGAAGAAGTGTCAAACTACAGGCCCGTGAGCCTTACCTAGGTGGCGGGAAAAGTAATGGAGGCACTCCTGAAAGAGCGAACAGTGAACTTTCTCAAAACCAACAGGATGCAAGATCCGAGGCAACATAGTTTTACCGAAGGACAGTCTTGCCAAACAAATCTGATTGAGTTCTTTGACTGGGTGACCAAGGAACTAGATCAGGGGCATGCGATGGATGTCATCTACCTGGATTTCAGCAAAGCCTTTGATACTGTTCCTCATAGGAGGCTTGTCAACAAACTCAGTAGCTTGGGGATGGGTCCCAAGATGGTAAACTGGATTAGAAATTGGTTGACTGACAGACGACAGAAGGTGATTGTACATGGAGCTCACTTGGATGAGAGGAAGGTGATTAGTGGGGTGCCCCAGGGTTCGGTCCTGGGCCCGGCACTGTTCAATGTATTTGTGAGTGATATTGCTGAAGGACTGAATGGAAAAGTCTGTCTTTTTGCAGATGACACAAAAATTTGCAACAGAGTGGACTCCCCCGAAGGAGTAGCTAACATGAGGAAAGATCTACAAAAGCTGGAAGACTGGTCTAATGCTTGGCAATTACGATTTAATGCGAAAAAGTGCAGTGTCATGCACTTGGGTCGCAGAAATCCAAGGGAAATGTATGCGATAGGGGGCGAGAGGTTGGTATGCACGGTTCAGGAGAAAGACCTTGGTGTGATTATCTCTGATGATCTCAAGGTGGCAAAACAGTGCGACAAGGCGGTGGCAAAAGCCAGGAGGATGTTGGGCTGCAAAGAGGGATTACCAGCTGAAAGGAAGAGGTACTTATGCCACTGTATAAGTCACTGGTGAGGCCTCACTTGGAATACTGTGTTCAGTTTTGGAGACCATATCTTGCAAAAGATGTAAAAAGACTGGAAACGGTTCAGAGGAAAGCGACCAAAATGATTTGGAGCCTGCGTCAGAAGCCTTATGAGAAGAGACTTGAAGACCTAAATATGTACACTTTGGAGGAGAGGAGGGACAGGGGAGATATGATTCAGACCTTTAAATACTTAGAGAAATGATGAACAAACAAACCTCTTCCAAAGACAGGGAAACTGTAAAACTAGAGGGCATAACATGAAGCTGCAAGGTGGTAAATTGAAGGGCAATGTCAGGAAATATTTTTTCACTGAAAGGGTGGTGGATGCTTGGAATGCCCTCCTGATGGAAGTGGTGGGGGCAAACATGGTGATGGAATTCAAAAAGGCATGGGACAAACACAGTGAATCCCTTTACAGAAATAGGATAAAAACAAAATAAACGGTACCATCTAACTTCTGAACCATATAACTCTCAACAAATAGGGGTGTCCTACCTGGAGTGGTGGGTTTACCCCTAAACAAAGACATGGGGAGGGGTGGCCTGCACAGAGCAACAGGTGCACCTACTCTTACCATCTTGCTGGGCAGACTAGATGGACCTTGCTGGTCTTTATCTGCCGTCATTTACTATGTTACTATTTTTATCTATTTATTTATTTAGACAGTTTTTGTATACCTATGTTACTCACAAAGGCTCAACTTGAACAGAAGTGGGAGACTTTATTATCAAGCTTTCAATACTTACAAATCTCTCACTGCTTTGACACATCAGCCACCCAAAGAGTGATTTTCCGACCACCTCAACCTTGGGAGAGGATTCTTTTTGACTCATGGCGCCCCCAGTCGTTTTTGGTGTGACTCTTCTGGGCAATGGCCTCTGATCTCCCTTGTGCTCCTGGATCCCGTACCCCACAGGAGCAATGGACATTACTCACACCGAGCGATGTAGACGAATTTTGGACTAAGGTCTATCAGCACTCCCATACGTGCTATTTCTCTCACTCTGGTGAACACGCAGCTACAGATCCTATTCTGCATGTCGGTGTCCCTGGTAGATCTTTTCTGGTACCACCAAGCAGATAACCCATTGCGCTGGAGGCTTTGTGGGCAGAAAGGAGATTTCAAAACATATGTGGTGGGCTTGCCCACACCTGCAGGAGTTTTGGTCCTTACTTTATTTATTCACTACCCAGATGACAGGACTGCAGTTTAATTACAATACAGAGTCCTGTGTGCTGGGCTGACTGCCTGCAGAAGTGTCGCATAGCTGTGCATCTCGGATTGCAGCATCCCTTGTCAGTGGCACTTTCAGTTCTAGCCTGGTTCTGGAAAAGAACCAGTGTACCCACCATTGGTGAATGGTGGATCAAGGTATGGGAGATATATCATTTGGAGAAATGAACTTCAGCAGTTCGGGGGTCAATCATTTGATGGGGAGGAGATATGGAACGGGGTTCTTCTACGAGCATGGGACTGAGGTGTCAGGGGTAAAAGCCCGAGGAAGAAGGTATCTGACTACCGCAGCTTGTTGGCGTTGGATTATATGCTTTTCCCTGCTTTTCCTTTTGTTTTATTTTATTTTACTAACAAGCATCTCTCTCCTGACATCCGATATTAGTCTATACATAAGTGCACCCTTATAAGGAATTGTGGATTAATGTTTTGAAAGTGGTATTTAAATACTCAAATCATTGGGGGGGGGGGGGAGGGATGGAGGAGGTGAGGGGATGGGGCTGTAAATTTTGAGCTTATAGGGACTGAGGGTCTGGGGGGCAGCGTGGTGTGAGTCACATGGATAATCTTTAATGGAAGATTCCTTGAATTGGTGCAAACATAAGGTCGATAGGAAGGGGGCGGGAGGGATGGTCTTGTCAGTGCCTTGTAGAACTCTGGTACTGTGTGGTATTGTGTTGGGGTAAATTGGTTAGGTTTTATTATGACCACTTCAGTCAACAATTGGTTATCTTAGTAGCGCAATAGGGTGTACTAGTAGCACAGTAGATGCTAATGTCAATAATTCAGTGGACTCCACTGAGGTTAAAGATGTAATAGGTACATGGTTTCTTTATGCTCATGTCCTGTTTTTCTTGTTGCTCAATAAAAATTATTCAACAGAGATAAGATGGTGTTGCTCAGGTTGCTCTGCCTCAGTAGGCCACTGTCCACCTCCTGCTAGGTGCAGGCAGTGTGATCCATGGCCTCTGTGTGAGCTCTTCGCAGGACCTGGCGACTCCCCAGTCCTTAGCACTGCCATCAGTACGGTGAAGATTAACAGTCAGTGTGAGGAGACAGGACTCATACAGTGCACCTGACAGAAGCCACTGCAGCGTTGGGCCTTTGTGGTGGCCTGACACTCCATGCATGCTGCAAGCTAGAGCCCCACTCAATAGTGGGCCACTGCTCCCAACACACACAATTGATCAATGGGGCAAGTACTCACTATCGCAGCTAGCAGGGTGAGACATGAAGGCAGAGGAGCCTTTCAGAAGCCAGCAACCAGGATAAGGGGCAGCAATAGTCAACCCATTGCAAAGGTCACTAGTTCAAATACTATCAATAATCAACCTCTGTAAGTAAACCAAAACTAATGTCCCAATGTTGAAGGTCACTCACTATTTCCCATATTCATTGTCATAATATGTTCTTCACCGGGAATCTTGCCCAACTTCCTGTTCCGTTTGAACACGTGATGACAGCAGCATTACGCACAGGAGCATCAGATGACGTCAGCAACACAAAATTGAAGTTCATTTCAATAACCCCCATTCAATCTCCGCATTCATTCCTAAAGGGGTAACAGTGTGGAGAGTGAAAATCCAGCGTTGCTCTCGTTGATGCAGCAGCGCTCGACGATCACCCCCTCGCAAGAGCGGGGGTATCATATCCAGAATTGTCCATCATAATTGATCAAAAGTGTGGGATTTGCACATGCAATGATGAACCATAGGGGCAGTCAATGTTTCAGTATTTAGCCACGACCTATGTTCTTGTAAACGCTTCCGAACCGATCGCGTTGTCATACCTACGTAATATAACTGACACAGGCAGATAATCAAGTAGACGACATGATCTGATGTACAATCGGTAAGATGACGCCGCGTATAACGGAGCCAGGAACGGGGATCTATCCATTCTACCCCTTCAAGGGTAGTAGAGCACATATCACATGCCCCACAAGCCTGATGCTTCCCAAAAGGCAACCCCCGTTTAGGGGTAACGATAGTATGAACAACGCGATCAGCAATGTTGGCCCCCCTACGATAAGCCAATCGCAGAGATGTCTGGAAACAATCGTGTTCGGATAAAATATGCCAATGAGAGCGAAGGATCCGTGAGACCTGCAACGTACAGGGCATATAGGAAAGCACCCCTACATAAGGTTGCTCCGACCCTTCTTCTTGAGGAGGGGTGTTATCCCACCACTCAGGGTGGTTATTAAGTGCCCGTTTATATGCTCGGTTGATCAAATCACTGGGATATCCTCGTGCCAACAATCGGTCCCTCAAATTCATAGAATGATTTTTATATTCCAACCTAGTGGAACACAGTCGCCGAAGATGGAGAAACTGACCTGTAGGGAGGACCCGCCGAAGAGAACGGGGGTGAAAACTGGTATATTGCAACAACGTATTACGCTGGACGGGTTTGCGATAAAGAGCGGAATGAAGCATCCCGTCACTTTTATACAGTAGCACATCCAAAAATTCAATTTGAGAAAGATGGTACTTAGCTTCAAATTTAATATGGACGTGCAAGGAATTTAACCAGTGCAAAAATTGTTGCAAACTTTCACCAGACCCCCTCCAAACAAAAAATACATCGTCCAAAAAACGTTTCCATACTAAAACAGAACGAAACTGATCCGATGAATATAGGTAAGTGTCCTCAAAATGTGACATGTACAGGTCCCTACAGGTCAGTTTCTCCGTCTTCGGCGACTGTGTTCCACTAGGTTGGAATATAAAAATCATTCTATGAATTTGAGTGTAATTTTTATTAATAAATTCCATCATTGTATAATGTAGCAACTATTGTTGTTACTATCTGAGCAACATTAGCCATCTAAATAAGCTATACTGTTGAAATAGTCACCAATAAAACTTTTAAACTCTACTGTATATAGATTATAATAAGAACTACATTAGTTATAGAGGTATTTAGTGTAGCAAACACACTGTATCTTGCAAAGAATATATGTTTTATCAACTGGCCTAAGTGTGTAGACTCAACTTTATAATACCGTCAAGATCTCATATAGTAATTTTTAAAGCAAAATATCTTCTGCCAAATGAATTGGTAATAATGAGTCTTCATTGCAATCTTTTTGTTAATAACTTTCATCATTATATAATGTAATAGCTATCGTTGTTATTGTCAGAAAAAACAATAACTGTCTAAATGACCTATATTGTTAAAATAATCCCCAGTAGAACTTTAAAACTCTACTGTGTAAAAATTATGAAGAAAACTGTATCAGTTATAAAGACGTCTGTGGGACTATCATACATTGTGTATTGCAGGAAATATATGTTGAGTGAACTGACCTGAATGTATCGGCTCGACTTTTAGTGCCGTTTACGTACACGTTTCAACTGTGAACTCCGCTGTAAAACTGGACAAAACACATGGGTTTTGTTATATTAAAAGTTTTTTTAAAAAACAATTTATGTTTCAAATAATATCCTGTGTGTGAATGTTACTAAGTGAGCCATATGTATCTTTGATACAAGCTATCATATTACAAATATGGATAGTGATAATGATTATTTAACTGGTATAGTATAAAGTATTTCTATGCTAACAGTGTCTCGTTGTGAAGTTCTTATAAAGAAAACACTTGTTGATTCTAATTTAAATTGTATACTACAGAAATATCATACTAGGTTTACTAACCGGAGCTTGAAGGCTTTAAATTATACTATCGTCAATATTCAAAGACGGATGAAAGCCGCTGCTATAGAGCTAAGGAAAAAATTGTTCATACATTATTACATTGAAAATCGATATGCTAAACCAGTAGTGAACATTATATCGTGGCATAATTATAGCGGTTATTTAATAAATACCTTTAGGAGACGTAGAAAGACTTGTCAGGAGTGCTGTATCAAAAAGTGCATAGGAAGACTGAATGGTAAGAGTTTAGTTTTAAAACCGCTGACCTTCGCGCCAAAAGGGGAGGAGAAACAAAAGTGGGTGGAGCTTGGCATACAGAAAGAGGAGACTCATGGCCGTCAAATAATCTCACGGCAATCGATTTATTGCACCTCTAGAGCCATTATATCTCATATTATGTATGAGGAGGAAGTGATGAATTTCATATATCACGACTCAAATTCTCATGCTAAATTAAAAAGACTTGAGGATAAACTATAATGTGTGCACTTTCTTGGGGGAAATATATATAAATAATTTCATGTAGTCCAAAGCAAGAGAAGGAGGGCTGGTGGGAAAGGGGGGAGGGGAAATGGGGAAGGGGGGGAAGGGGGGAGGAGAGGGGGAAGGAGAGAGAGAGAGAGAGGGGAGGAAGGGGAAGGGGAAGAGGGGGGGGGGGAAGGATTTGGTGTTAGGGTAACCATGTACATCTATATTTGTCCAAAGTAAACTAATTCTTTTGCACATGATAAATCAAATGACTTTGGACGAATAAATAACTTTTTATAATACTAAAAACCAATCTTGTTAAGCTCTAAACTAAAAAGCAAAAAATAGTAATAGTATATTTCTTCAAAATTAAGTCCTTTGCTGATCATCCATATTCATCTCGTCTCTTGCTCTTTTGTGTATCCTGGATGGTATTGCAAGAGCGCTGCTCCCAGTAAGGGAGGACAAGGCCATAGCACAGAGACTGAATGAACTTTTTGCTTCAATCTTTACTGAAGATGACAGAGAAGTTACTCATTTAAGAAATGATTTTTAAAGGTGATGTATAGTAGAACTGAAACAAATCTCAATAAGCCTGGAAGACGTAATATAGCAGTTTGATAAACTAAACAGCAGCAAATCACCTGGACCAGATAGTATATATCCCAGGGTGCTGAAAGAATTTAAAAGATGGGGAGATTGCAGAACTACTATTAGTAATCTGTGAACTAATCATTAGAATCATCTGTAGTACTTGAAGATTGGAGAGTGGCCAATGTATTGCCAGTTTTTAAAAAAGATTCCAGGGGTGACCCAGAAAACTACAGACTGATAAGTCTAACATCAGTGCCCAACAAAATGGTAGAAACTATTATAAAGAACAAAATTACTGAACATATGGATAGCCATGGTTTAATGGGACTGAGTCAACATGGATTTAGCTAATATGCTATATTTTTTGATAGTATGAATAAACAGGTAGATAAAGGCGAGTTGGGTTGAGGTGGATCACGATTCCAAAACATTGCATATCCAGCCCACAGACATGTCTAAATGAAAAAGGGGCCCCCTTTGACCCCGATGCCACATGCATGGATCTGGATGTGACTGCGAGTCCAGAATTGGGGACATAGATGTGTTCGGCACAGCATGCACAAACCACAGGTTTACGTAGCAAGCAGCATGGACATCCCTGCTCTCGGCAAATTCCAAAAAGATGTACAATTCGGCTGTTGCCACCTGTCTCTGTGTGGCCATGTCTCCTTAGTTAAAAGGTGCATCCCCAAAGCTGCTCCTCACACTGATGGTGTGATGCCCATGCCAACTACCCATAAAACAAAGTGATACAAATATGTTGATACAAAACAGACCATATAAGCTAGTCTTTTTCATGACTGACACGCAAATTGATTTTAGTGCACTCAGAGATGTTACAACAGAAAGTAGAGAGTGATATGATTGTCCTGAGATACCTTGCAGCACAACATACATGGCAATAGGTGAACATTTTAGTTATGCTTGCAGTGGTCATCTCTGACAGCGATCTGTACAATGCTATATATTGTGATGCCATGGGCTAGGTTCCAAGGTGACTGGAGTAATTGGAGCAATGTCCTGGGTCCTGCAGGCTCAATTCCAAGTTGGGTTTTCAGGCAAACACCCACAAGCGTTCCTCTCAGGTTCATAGCAAAGTCCAGAAGACAGTTCTATTAAGCCACCTCTAACACACTGGGCTTCCCTCGGCCCCAGGGCCAGGCGTGGCCTCCCCTTCTCAAAGTAAAATAGTTCAGAACAGAAATGCACACAAAGTCACGAGTAACTGAATCAAATCATCCAGTTGAAACCCAGAATCTTTCTCAGAGCAAAACAATGTTGCTCAGTTGCACAGTAAATAGCTGTGTAGCTGCCCCTCCTTTCCACCCTTCAGGTTCACTATAGACTGGCTGAACCTGCCTCAGGGCTAGAGCTTTCATTGTCTCATCCATGGGTTCCTGGTCCTTATTGTCCTCATACACTTGAGTTTCCATAACTTCTTCCACCTCCAGGTATCTGCCTTCTTCCCCTAGAAGCATCAAGAGCTTTTCCAGAAGCAGAGACAAGCTCCTGAAGGCTGTGTGTGCGTGATTCCTTCCTAGGCCTCCCCTGCACTGCTTTTCAAACTATATACACTGACCACAACTTAAAGGTCTTGGTTGCTTATTACTGACTCTCTTTGTCACCTGTGTGTTCTCTTAATTGGATCACCTGATCCTTTTTGTGGTAGGTCCTCCCATCCTAAGGGATTCTGGGACTTGTAGTCTGATTGACCCTGCCACATACACTAAGGAATTTTGGGGCTTGTGTGACTGACCCCATCACATACCCCACCCCTTAAGTTTCTATCAACCTTATCACCGGCTGATAGAACTTACATTCTGTATTAGTGGCATAACCTGAACATATATTCCTTCCTCAGTCAACCATCCCTCCCTCAGATGCATACTTAATTCTTTTATACTCAAGGCCGAAGACACCACCTTGTAACATGTCCCCTAGCCCTGTAATATCCACAGACTAAATCGTGCAGCTTTTTCTCACCATTTCTAGGAAGGGGGGTTTCTTTCTTTCCCCTCTTAGGAAAAGGCTTTGCTGGGGGGCAGGCTACTCTTCCCACCCCATAATCCTCCCACCGTACCTCTTCATGGGATAAAGTTCTGTGTTGGGGCAGTAGTCCTATTGAGTGACCTCTGTGGAAGATCCGCCTCTCTCCCTCAGACTCCCATATCCCTGGGCCAACTGGACATCCCTCCTTTCCTGAGGCCATGCCTTCCCCAGGATTGGCCTCATCAACTGTGGCCTGCTATTCCTTCTCCTTCGACTGCTGAGCAGATGCCATTGGGGTCTGCTCTGACTGCACAGAGTCTTTAACAGTTCCTTGCATTGAAGGACCTTCCTGTACTATCTCCTCTTTAGCTGGGAGGGTTTCCACTCTTCCTTCAGGCTGCCCCTTAGCTTGTGAGACCTGTGTACTCAGGACATGATCAATGTCTTTATATTTGTCAGAGCTATGGGTTGAGTCTCGTGCTGTGGGGTCTGCAAGCACTCTAAAGCTTCCACTTTCAGCTATTCAGTCTGTCCCTCAGAGCCCGTTGCTTCCTCTAGCTTTTTTCTATACCCAGGGGCTCTTGTGTCCCATCTGCAGCTTCCCTCTGACCGATTTCTAAGATACCAGGAGTTTCCTTATCCCAGTCTCTTGGCTTGGAGTTCAGCCAAGACTCTTCTCCCTCTATACCCAGGGGCTTTCATGTCCCATCTGTGACTTTCTCCTGACTGGGTTCTAAGGTACCAGGGGTTTCCTTATCCCTGCCTCCTGGCTTGGGGTTCTCGTTGGGATTCCCTCCAGACTCTACAACATTAGCCTCCTCAAGTTCTTCCACCAACTTAGGAACTTCCTCTCTATGTTTTCCTGCTGCACCCCCTTCCTTCTCCCTCCAATCTGCCATCTGGGTGAATTGCTCTATTGTACCACTCTCGAGGGCCTCTATTCTATATGTCCACTCTATGGCAGGACCCACCACATTCCACATTCCACTGGTATTTTCATGGGGAGTTTTCCCTATTACTTCTAGACCAGGACTTTGGGAGGTTTGGACTTTTTCTATTGAGCTCTCCCTCCACAATTTCTTGGCATGACTCAGGTGGAGACTTAGGGAATAGCTCAGACTGAGTCCCCATCCTGGCTTCCTCTCCACCCCTAGATTCATGCTGTGTCAGGGTGGTGAGCCCTCTCGAAGGATTAACCAACCCTCCCTTGATAGAAAGCAGAGATTAGGGCTAAACAGCCATTTTTCTCAATGGAGAAAGGTGAATAGTGGCGTACTCCAGGGATCTGTACTAGACCCAATGCTTTTTAACATATTCCTAAATAATCTGGAAATGGAAACAATGAGTGAGGTGATCAAATTTGCAGATGATACAAAATTATTCAAAGCTGTTAAAGCACCAAGAAGATTGTGAAAAACTGCAAGAGGACCTTGAGAAATTGGGAGACTGAGTGTCTAAATGACAGATAAAATTTAATGTGAACAAGTGCAAAGTTAAACTATTCAGCCCCCTCTGAATCCCTGGCTAATCGCCCCATACGAACAAGGTGTTTGAATGGGGAGGCTAGAAGGGGCGGGAAAGGAGTGGGAACGGGGCAGAGTTAGGGAGGGCAGGGGATGGTCCATGGCCCCGGATGTATAGGGCCAATTCTGATGTTGGCCTTGTACATCCGGGGCTGGCAGACTGAACAGGGATCTTATTCCACCGCTGAGGTGGAATAAGTTTCCTTAGATGGGAGAAACGGCAGGCCCAGGGTGCATCGAAGAGTTCCAGGCCTGCATGTACAGGCCTAGTCACGAGTCTGATTTCATGGGGCTAGATATCACCCGTGGGATCAGAATCGCACCTGCCCCTGTGCATCCGATTCCGATCGAGCTCACAGGGCCATGGACGTCCCAGATGGAATGCCACTCTTAGGGAAGAACAACCCAAACTACAGTTACACGATGCAATGTTCCACATTAGGAATCATCACCCAGGAAACAAATCTGGGCGTCATCATGTTTAAAGTGTCTGCAGCCAAAAAAGCAGCCAAGAAAGCAAATAGAATGCTAGAAATCATAAGGAAAAGAATGGAGAATAAAACCAAGGATATTATAATTCCTCTGTATCATTCCATGGTGCGATCACACCTTGAATACTGTGTGCAATTCTGGTCACCATGTCTTAAAAAGGATATAGCAGAATTAAGAAAGGTACAGAGAAGAGCGACCAAATGATAAAAGTGATGGAAGGATACCCTTACGAGAAAAGGTTTAAAGGTTAGGGTTCTTCAGCTTGGAAAAGAGACGGCTGAGGGGAGATATGATAGAGGCAGGGGCGGCTCTATAATGAGGCCAAGTGAGGCAGCATCTTTTGGGGGCGCGGCAAAAATTACCCCCAAAAACACCGCCTCACTTGGCCTTCAAAATAATAACGCCCCCCCCAAAAAAAATCAAATGGCTGCAAATGCTGCTGCTGCTGCTGCAGCGGCGGCAGCAGCAGCATAAAGTGGCCTGCGGCAGCTGCCTCCCCGGAAAAGCCCTCACATACCCCCCCATCAGCGCCATGGACTCAGCTTTAACAGAGCTGCACGAAAGGGAAACACTTTCCCTTCACGCGACACTGCAAAGCTGAGCTGGCGCGGGGGGGGGGGGGGATTTGTGAGGTCCCTTCTGGGGAGGCAGCCACCGCGGGGCACTTCATGCTGCCGCCGCTGCAGCAGAAGCATTTGCAGCCATTTTTTCCCCAGTTCCCTAAAGAAGGTTTGGAACTGGGCTGGGGGGGGGGGGGGGGGTTAGCACAGGAAATAGCAATGGCCAGATGGGGGGAAGGCTAGGACTGGAAATTGGCTGATGGGGGGGGGGGTAGAACTGGAAATGGGCTGATCGGGAGGAGAGCTGGGACTGCTAATGGGCTGATTGGTGGGGTTAGGCCTGGAAATGGGCTGATTAGGGGGGCTAGGACAGGAAATAGGCTGATTGGGGTGCTAGGACTGGAAATGGACTTATTGGGGAGGTTAGGACTGGTAATGGGCTGATGGGGGGGCTAGCACTGGAAATGAGCTAGGACTGGTAATGGGCTGATTGGGGGGCTAGGACTGGAGTGGGCTGATAAGGGGGATAGGACTGGAAATGGGCTGGGACTGGAAATAGGCTAATGGGAAAGGGGAGGAGGGTGCTGCTGGCCCTGGAAGAAAACTAGGGGCTAGGGCTACAAATGGGCTGATGTGGGGGGGGGGGATGGTAGAATAGGATTGGAAGGGAGCAGATACTGAGAGGGTCTGCCAGGGGAAGGAGGGGGCAGAAAGGGAGCTGACATGGGGGAAGGAGGGGGATGGAAAGGAGCCGACACTGGGATGTATTGAAGGGGGAATGGAAGGGAGCTGACACTTGGGGATGGGAGTAGTAGGTGACTGGGTAATGGGGAGGAGGCTGGAAGGGAGCTGACATGCGAATGGCACTGGAAGGGGGATGGACAGAGGGTAGGGCGACTGGAAGGGAGCTGACTGGGAGGGTGGCACTGAGATTGGACGTGAGCTGATACATGGGATGGTATTTGGAATAGAAGGGGCTGGACAGTGGGGAAGGAGGGGGACTGGAAGGGAATGGACACCAGTGGCAGTCGTGGAAATGCAAGACTGCTGACATTGGACGGTACTGGGAGGGGAGGACTGGAAAGGGGGCTGATACTGGGGAGGGTTATTGGAACTGGAAATGGGCTGATGGAAGGAAGTGAAGAAAACAAGAGATAAGAAATGGCAGATGGACCATAGACCACAGAAAAAGATCTAAGAGAAGACAGGAAAGCAGAAGCCTTAGATCTGGACCAGCATGATCAGAGAATAAAATGGTCAGACAACAAAGGTAGAAAAATAATTGTATTTAATTTTAGTGATTGGACTTTGTGCTATCTTTATATTTTACACAGCATGGGGGAACTGCATCTCTTATTTATCTGATGTTGCACTGCATGTGGACTCTGGCTTCTTGGGATTTCAGTTTAAATTTGTCTACATATTTTTATTTTTACTTTAGATTGTGGTTACTTATTCTGTACTTGGTGAGGGTCAATGTTGTGAGTGTGTGACTGAGGTCAGGTGTTCTGTTAACATGGAGTTTATACATAAAGATCTATACTGTACTGAAGTAATTTGACTTGTTCAGCTTTTCAAATAGGTGTATGGATGTTCCAGGGCCCACTGTAGTATTTACAGTGATGCTTTTTTTGGATGGGCTGCTTATGTGAGTTTTGGAAATTTGTGCTGATATGGTATGGTATGGTATGGTAGGTTTGCTCTTTGTTGTAGGGTTTTGTATGAGTTCACAATATGCTTGGTAATGGAGAATAGTGGTTGTTGTTGTTGGTGAGATGATCAGAATCAGATTTTTTTTTTAAATATTGAGTTCTGTGGGTGAATGTCCTGGTTCTGCTCTGCACCTACTGTGGATGCAAAATATATGTTGAAAAAGAAAAAGCAAGAACCATAACACAGTTTATAACAACAAAATAAAAATGAATTATAATTAAGTTTTATAAACTGTGATGTTGGTTCTTGCTCTCTTTTAGTTCCTTGGTGTGCAAACAGGATCGTACCTAGCCCTGTGCAAGCGGTGCAGCCGCACAGGGCGCAAAGGCTTGGGGGGCGCATTTCGGCTCTCTGCTGTTGCCCTGCCACCGCTGGCAGGACAATAGCAGGCAGCTCAAATGCGCCCCCCAAACCTTTTTGCAGCACTTTAAGCAGGTCTAGTCCCTCCCTCCTCCAACACGATGTCAGAGCTGGGAGGGACAGATCTGCTTAAAGTGCCGACGCCTTTCAGATCGGGCGCATCCCCCCCCCCCCCTCTTCCCCATACCTCCGTCCAGCGCTGCCTGCTGTTTCCCTGCTGCCGGCACCGCCGTGAAAAAAAACAGAGGGTGGCAGCAGCAGGGAAAGAGCAGGCAGCCCTGGGCGGAGAAAGGGGGAGGGGGGGTGTGCGCCCAAGCTGCAAGTCACACAGGACGCAATTGCAGTTCGTTATGGCCCTGTTTGCCAGCATCTTGCATTTCCTCCATATAATCTAATCGGCTTTTTGGTTTGGTTCAGTCTCTGATTGGATTTCTGAAAAAGCCCTGCCCCCCTCTAAGGTGGGGGGGGGGGCGCCATCTCATTTTTTGACTCAGGCAGCAGATTGCCTTGAGCCACCCCTAGATAGAGGTCTACAAAAATAATGAGTGCAGTGGAACAGGCAAACATAGATTGTCTGTTACTCCTTCGAGACTTACAAAGACTAGGGGACATGCAATGAAGTTACAATGCAGAACATTTAAGCCTTATCGGAGAAAATACTTTAAAAGAGGTTTGTACAAGTTCCTGGAGGAAAAGTGGACTAGGGAAATACACTCCTTACCCCTGGGATAAGCAGCATGGAATCTGTCTATCTTTTGGGAACATTATTTGTGACCTGGATTGACCACTGTTAGAAACAGGATGCTATGCTTGATGGACCTTTGGTCTAGCCACCAGCTCTGCGAAGGAGAGGAATCACAGGAGTTCATCAATAACCATTAAGACCAGAGTCAAGAGTGAATATAGGGCAAAATCATGGACCCGCACCTGCACTACATCGAGTAAGAGGAAAGGAGCGGAGAATCTTGGAGTAAAATTCCAGCACTTGAGAAGGAGTACTGAGAGTGAATTGTAATATACCAGACTGAGAGGAGAAAGAAATATTCTGATTGCAACATATTTTGACAAAATGGATTAATTGCTTGTAGAATGGTTCTGTTCTTGTTGTTTCTGTCATTTGCATTGTTGTTATTGTTATCAATGACCCTGAAGTTCTTAAAGGAAACCCTTTGCTTCAGAACACACATTCTGGCCTGGACTCAATTATTTTGAGAAGCGAAGAGGAATAATTTGGCAATGATTCATTTGGCATGACCATCAATCCGACACAGCAAGATGACAAAGCAAGATCAAAAATCCCCCATCTCTTTTACATGGATGAGCTACAACACTATGCTAAATCAAAAACCTGAAATGGAATCATTACTAAGTACTATTCTGATATTTAGTGATGATATTGCAAAGCAGTTTGTATTTGATAAATGTATGATCACTGAAGTAAAGAAATGGAAAATCTCAAACTCTAAAGAAGGTATTCAACTCCTAAATGGAACAACCATCAGAAGCCTAGAACCTGAGGAAGGCTGTGAGTATTTGGGCATCCTGAAAACATCCAAAATACTTCTAAGGAAAACCCTAAAGTCAAGCCTCAATGATAGCAGTATAATCAGAGTTATAAACTCATGGGCAATACCAGTGATATGAAATCTGGGCCCTTCTCTGCCACTGCCAACTCCAGACTTCATTCATTCCATCTTGCTGCTCCATATGCCTGGAACAAATTACCTGAGTCAATGCATCGGGCTCCTTCTCTGGCCCTATTCAAATCCAGGCTAAAAACTCACTTCTTCGAGGCTGCTTTTGGATCATGATGCCCCTCATTTTCTTGTTCACCACTTACTGTAGGTGTATCTTGTTGTACTCTAGTCCCCAGTTTTTTCTGATGTTCTTCATCTTGTTTCGATTGTAGCTCTGATGAGCAGGGACTCTCTCTTGCATCTATTTATATACAGTGCTGCGTATGCCTTGTAGTGCTATACAAATGATTATTAGTAGAAGTAGCATTGCAGGAATAGCCGCATGGACTCAGAAGGGCTTTGTTAATCCTGATCAGCACATCGGAAAACTGGTGACTATGAATAATATCCTACAACCTCATGGTGATGTTAATAGATTATATCATTCAAGGAAGATTAGTAGGTGAGGGCTTTTGCAGCTAAAGCAAACTGTTGAAGAGGAATGAGAGTTTCATAATTACATCAAGGAAAACAAACCTTATTGAAGGAAATTCAGAAAGAAGGGCTATTTGAAAATTTTTAATCAAAGAAAGAATACTAAAATCAGGAACTGGAATCTAGGGAGCTGGCTTACTAAACTGTGATAGCTACTAATGCAGCACATATCTGGACATGCTAGTGGGTTATGCGGGGCACTGCAGATAACACAGCGATTTTCTGCACTATTTGTAGAAAGTGAGTTATCTGCAGGAGAGGCTGCCAAATGGTTGACAGTGAGGGATGTTCTGGAAGGCCATCCATGAGCAGGAATGAAGACAAAGTTGAAGCAGTGCATGCCGCAATACACTCAAACCATTAATTGACTATCAGGGAGCTTGCTGAGGACATGGACATCAGTTTTGGGTTGGTACAGTCCATTCTTATTGTCAATTTGGGGATGAAATGTATATCTGCAAAATTCATGCCGAAACTCCTGTTCCCTGACCAAAAAGAAGATTGACTGTCTGCAGCCAGGGAGTTGTTGGAATGCACTGAAAATGACTCTGATTTCAACAAAAAGATTATTACTGGTGATGAATCATGAGTTTATGGTTATGTCCTGGAAACTAAGGCTCAGTCATCACAATGGAAGACTCCAAACACTCCCAGACCCAAGAAAGCCCATCAGGTGAGGAGCAATGTCAAGGTCATGCTCACAGTTTTCTTTGATAATCACAGTATTGTCCATCATGAGTATGCTCCAAAAGGCCAAACCATCAATAAGGAATACTACGTCCAAGTTCTGACTCGTTTTAGAGATCAGTTTATCGTAAGAGGCCAGCGTTGCACAGGCATGGTGAATGATTGATTAATCATGAAAACACCCCAGCTCATGCATCACATCTTGTCCAGCAGTTCTTGGCCAAACACCAAATCAAGCTAGTCCGTCAGCCTCCGTATTCACCTGACCTCGCAGCCTATGACTTTTTCTTGTTTCCAAAACTGAAATTACCATATGGATACAAATGTTGGACATTGAAAAAGATAGACAGGAAGAAAATTGATGCCTTTGAATTATGGTGCTGGCGGCGAATACTGCGTATACCATTGACTGCCCGAAGAACAAACCAGTCAGTACTAGAAGAGATCAAACCTAAACTTTCTCATACTTTGGACACATCAAGCGAAGAGAGAGATCATTAGAAAAAGACATCATGCTTGGCAAGATAGAAGGTCAACACAAAAGAGGAAGGCCAGCAATGAGTTGGATCAATACAGTAACAGCAGCTACGGATGCTAGTCTATCAACAATGAGCTGCCCGATTGAATTTTAGGACAACTATCCAGAGGGTCGCCATGAGTTGACACTGACTCATGGCATTTAACAATAACAACAAACAAAATTTGACACAGCAGCTTCACAGCATAATGAAAGAGATATTTCAAAATTCTTTCCAGCAGTGGCAGGAATGCTGGAGGAAATGTGTTTTATTGGAAGGGGACCACTTTGAAAGGGACTGAGTGAAATAACTGTCAGTGTTCTATTGTACAAGTTTCGATACTTTTTGATCGCACCTTGTATTCATTAACTTTTGGAATAGTAAAGAAGCTGTATTGCCTGAACTTGTGATGCTGAGGGCCTAAATGATCCTAAGAGTTCACTCCCACATTATTGAACTTTCAAAGCTAATATGACCTATTAAGATTCCAACTTTTGCTTTGCATTTTAAGATAAATGAGAGCAATGGAACAGTTATGTGAAAAACAACTCTTAATTGATATATTTTAAGAGGATATTTAACCAGGTACTTAAACAGTTAGGGAGTCATTCCAGAACATGAATAAGCCACAGACGTTTTTCTAGTGAAAACATCTAAGACCATATTCTGAAACCCCTGTAGCCTTGCACATACACGATGCTAGCACAGGGATCTCAGGACATGGGCAGGAGCTGGTGGAACAAGGGTGTGGTCAGCAGTGGAGATATACAATGCGTATTCAGGAAAGGCCCATGTATGTGCTGCATATTTCCCGCGGACATCCATGTTATACCAGTGGAAACTATGCAATGCGTCCCATAGAGATGAATAGCTGTGACAACGATGTTTTGAATCAGTGTGTCTATAGTCTGACAGACCACAAGATACTGTTGTAAAGATCAGAATGCAGAAGTGAGGGACACATTAATAAACACCCCTACAGAAATATGCAGAGGTGCAATGTTGATTATTCCGGCTATGCTGACAATTTCTATGTGAGCTAGAGAAGATAATCTAGGACACCCTAACAATTCCTGTCTTCTGAGAAGTGGGATTCTTGATGTAGGGAGTGTATGTGGGTGAGTATTGGACGGATGCATGTGTGGGTGAGAAGCACAGATCAGATTAGTAGTCTTGGGACTCCATGCCAGTATGTTATACCAGCTGTTTTCCAGAGGTGCAGGGCATCTGTACTGCAGATGTATGTTTTGTGTGACTGCAAGTGAGAGAGAGAGAGAGAATGTGTGTGTGTGTGGGGGGTGGGGGGGGGTGGGGGGTGGGAGTAACCTGGTATGTACAAGCACATCGGTGCCTGGCCAGTACCTCATCCGTAAGAATGACTGCAGCATGACCAGGTGCTAGTGTGATCAGCCAGGATACAGCAGAATGGAGTCTCGATGGCTAAATGTCAAAGCATATCCCTGTCAATGGTAAGTGACCCTCAGAATAAGCACATGTAGCAGGGCACACACTATCAGCAGTGGTCTCACAAATGTGCGTTTTTGTATAGACAGCTGCTGGTGCACTTCGGCATCTAGAAGTGCTGTTTGCGCTGTTGCATGCACTCAATCTGAGGGTCCCTAATTATTGTCAGGGATATGCTTATTTCTGATTTCTTCTGGTCCATCCATAGCATTGTACAGACTGTTGTAGAGATGACCAGTGCAAGCACAACTCAAATGTTCTCCTACTGCCATGTGTGTTGTGCTGCAGGGTCTGTCAGGACTCTCGTCTCACTCTCTACTTGCTGTTGTAACATCTCTGAGTGCACAGAGATCACGTTGCAGTGTGCTGGTCATGCAAAGGACTAGCTTCTATGGTCTGTTTTGCATCAGCACATCTGTATCATCTGTTTCATGGGCAGTTTATATGAGCACCACACTGTCAGTGTGAGGAGCAGCTTCGGAGATGCACGTTTTAACTGAGGAGGCGTGGCTGCACGGAGACGGGCCGCAGTGGATCCGTACATCTTTGGGGAATTCACTAAGGGCAGGGACGACCAGGTCACTTGCTGCTTATACCCATGTCCCGGGGTTTGTATGAGCTGCTCCAAAGACGTCTATGTCTCTGATTCCGGACCTGCAGACATGGTTGGACCCACGCATGTGGAATTAAGGTCAAACGGGGCCCGTTTTTGATTTAGATGTGTCCACTGGCCGGACGTGCATGTTATGGAATCACTCTCTTGGCTAAGTAAATTCCTTGAACTGAGAACTGCTTCTCCTTATTGGCCAAAAGTACTCTCGCTGTTTTACATTGTGCCTAATTTTGCCTGTTATAAAGGGGGGTAGAGTAGGGTAGAGAAGGTAATGCATATTCATTTTTCAAATCCTTGCATGGACTTTATTGCATGTACTTTTCACTTGCTGTACAGAGGGTGTAAAGTTTATAGGTTCTAGTTATTAAGATGTGCCAATGTTAATGTGCGCTGTTTTAATACAGGTCCAATATTAGTCAATGGGACCAACTTACTAATACATGTTAACACACTTTAATAACTAGACCCTTCTAAGTCATATAGCCAATGTTTGCAAATTTTTAAAGTGGAATTTCATGATGATTTTCCCTTTGAAAATTAACTTGCACTTACTTGCATGAAGTAGCCACAGCCTTGCAAACTCTGTATAAGGTATGAAAATTGATCACAAAGGGAGAAATTATATAAAATTTCTCAAAAATGTGCCATCCTCTGCCGTCACACCACCCTGGCTCTAATCCAGATAGTGTCGAGGTGATCTATAAGGATTTTCAGTGGCTCTATCCATACAGTGTCTCTGAAAATCCATGGATAGTGCTAGTTGGGGGAATTATTTGGATAACAGCTTCCATTATATGGGTAATTCCTTATGAATATTGACCCATTAAGTCTATACCCCTGTCAGAAAACATGTGCTCAAGGAACTGAGTAAATCCATTTCCTTATTTTATCCGCTTCCATGCATGCATGATTTTTATTACACTTAGGGGTATGTTTACTAAAACAGGCTAACGTTAACTTAGGCTATCTGCAACTAGGTCCCATGTAATTCAATGGTACCTAGTTGCATATAGCCTGGGTTAACTGTTAGCCCGGTTTAGTAAACATACTCCTTATTTTAACTTTACTCATCTCCCTGCCATCTAAGCACATTCCTTGTAAATTTTCTCGTTACTGCTCCAAAATCTATATTTAAAACAACCAGACATGGAAAGTACTGAAAACTGATCCCCTGTGCTGTGAAACTGTTCGGAAAGTTACTAGACCATGCATTAGCAAAGACAACGTGCTTATGGATAATTCCCGACTTTTTAATGCCTCCTCATTCTCTCCAGCCCAGACACTTTCTTGTGGTCATTGCTGTATTTTGGGTTTCATGCAACGGAGACAGTAAATACAGGATATCTTAAAAGCTAAGCATCTTTGCTCCAACATTCACAGCTGGGCAGTCTATTAAAACTGTAACCTTGCTCTCAGAGATAACTTGTACTTTGCTTTCTTAAATACAAGCAGGTTGATATTCAAAATCACTTATACAGTTGGCGGTGGGGCTGATTGCATAAGTGCTTTTCATTTTAAAATGTCCAGGTGTTGAACAGGTAATTATGGCCATATAAATTGCTATATGGCCAAAATTATCTATCATAGGGAGGCAGGGTTTGGAGTGTTCTAGGGATGGTGCCACTAAGACATCTGACTTATATGTCTAAATGCTGATATTCAGCTGCTAAGTAGGTAATTTTATAACAGATTGCCTAGGTTAAGAGAGCAAAAATGCACCTACTTTAAGCCTATGTTATAAAGACAAGTAACTGCCTACTTATCTTTATAAAATCTAGAAAAAGAGGAGGAGATTGTGCCTTAAATTCAGGCGCAGACATTTATACCTGCTCTATAGCAGATGCAAAGGAAATCACATAAATTAAAGCATTTTAGAATCGATGCATGTAATTGTGAACTCCGCCTACACTCTGCTCAGACCACGATCTTGGCTATGTCTACCTTAGCTTTGGTTTTATTTGTATTTTTTGTATGTATAGTTCCAGTTTTTCTGCTATTTTTGTAAACCGCCATGCGATATAATTTGAATGCTTGGAATGCCCTCCCGATGGAGGTGGTGGGGGTAAATACAGTGTTGGAGTTCAAAATGGCATGGGGCAGACACAGTGGATCCCTTTATAGCAAGAGGATAAAATAGAAATAAACTTAAATATATTTTATACTTCAATAAATAGAGGGGAGTGACCTGCACAGAGCAGCGGGTACAGTGCTAAACAAAAGCATAGAGGGGGGGTGACCTGCATGGAGCGGCGAGTACAACCACTCTAGCCACCTTACTGGGCAGAATAGATGGACCATACTGATCTTTATCTGCCATCATATATATTATGTTACTATGTAAATAAATTAATACTGGCACAGTACACACCTTCACATCAACATGAGAACGTTTACACCAATTGGTACTTTCTAAGAGGCCATTAACATGTGTAAAATACCATAAATGGCATTTTAGAGAAAGAATTTTGGGACATTAAGGGCAGAACATGCAGAAAACACCAGAGACATGTATATTTTGGCCCAGTTTTAGAAACATAGATGTTCCCAACGTGGACACCCACATCCATCTGAGGGAGGGATGGTTGACTGAGGAATGAATCTATGTTCAGATTATGCCACTAAACCAGAATGTAAATTCTATCAGCCAGTGATAAGGCTGATAGAAACTTAAGGGGTGGGGTATGTGACAAAGTCAGTTACACAAGCCCCAGAATCCCTTAGGGTATGTGGCATGGTGAGTCAGACTACAAGTCCCAGAATCCCTTAGGATGGGAGAACCCACCACAGAAAGAATCAGGTGATCCAATTGATAGAACACATAGGTGCCAAAGGGAGTCAATAGTAAGCAAGCAGAAGGGAAAAGGTCAGTTCCCCTACTGTCCAGGCCCCCCTACCATGACAATCCATGGGCTTACCGGGTCATTGATAGTGGAAGCGGGAGCAAGGTCCATTCATTCCTGCTTAGCACAAGCTACCTCTTCAAAATGGTGCTGGAGACCTCTAATGGTAATCTCAGGGTACTAGATCGGGTTGATGCTGCTGCGGGGGTGGATGGGAGAGGAGATCAGGTGATGCCGCATGGGGCATATCTGGTTGGAGGCAGCTGGGGGGGGGGGCCTGATGTCAGCATTTACATCTTCCCTTGTTAGCAGCTATTTAGTCATGCCTGGAGGCTGGTGTAAATGCCGACATCCAAGTTTTTCTTTCCAGATGTGTATTCACTTGATAAAATGGGGACTCCACATTGGTATGGTGGGCCCTGGCCATGCCACTGCCACTCTCCACTCCCACCACTCCCCCTGGCTTTGTAGAGATGTTGAGCATTTCCACGTCTACAAAAATCAGATTCGAAAATGGCACTGAGACATGTCTTTAATCTACATGTCTCCGTGCTGCTTTTTGGATGTGGGAATTCTTCTAAAATAATCCCCTTAATGTGTAATCTCTCTTTTTGTGGCTCATGCTGTATTTGTTCTGCTAGATCTTCAGAAAGAAAGACTTCGGTTTTGAGTAATATCCTATTCTTTCGATCTAGTTTAGTTAGGAAAACAACCATATATGCCATCATTTGCATTTAGTCACTTGATATTTGGGTACAAGTAGACTTATACTATTCAAAGTGCTTCCACTGAGAGTGCAGGGCCGGTACCATGAGGTAAGCACGGTAAGCACAGCAGAGGGGCACCAATGTTCAAGGGTGCCATCGCTGTCAGCTTTCACCTCCGCAGCCAACTGCTCTGCTGGTTCATTTGTTCACTTCCGACTGCGGGCAACCCTGACGCTTTCGAAACGTGCGTGTGGGACTTTCTGTTCTTGATCACCCGTGATCAGCAGGAATCACGGGTGATCAGAGATACCTGCAGTCAGAACTGAACAGCTGGCCGCATGGACGGAGAGTCCGAAGCAGTAAAGATTCCTTTCACGGCTGGGCAGGCGACAGCTGAAGCAATGAAGATGAGGAAGTCTATCCTTCTGTCGCTGCTGCTTCTGTGAGCTGAGCTGATGGCAGCCGAAGCAGCAGAAGCAGTGATAGAAGGAAGCAAAGCAGCGCTGCAGAGTCATTGGGTTCCATACTCTCTAAGGCCTGGTTCTGTCCCGCCCACAACAGGAAGTGAGCATTGTGGGGAATGGCACTGAGCAACCATGTCCTCCGTGTGGAAAACCGGAGGGCTGGTGTCTGGTGGTTGCATAAATTCAAAATGGCCCAGCAGGCGGTTGTATCCTACTGTGTTATCAGTAAAGAAGGCAAAGTGCTTCCATTCAGTGTGCAGAGCCAGCATGAAGCAGAGTGGAGTAGTCTAATGGTTAGAGCATCTGGCTTGGGAACCAAGCAACCAGGGTTTGATTCCACTATCACGCCTTGGGCGAGTCACTTTACCCTCCATTGCCCCAGAAAAATCCATGTTATCAATGTCCCTGTTTAATGTACATTTCCAAGTTTAAGCTACAATGTGAACCTCTTTGCCTGAAATGATAAAGTGGTATAAAAAACCCTAATAAATAAAGGCCTGGAGCAGGTGCCCTTCACTCCACCAGCTGTAAGAGAGAAAGAAGCCATCCAGGCTGGATAGCTGCTGTGGCTTTTGGGCCCCTAATTGCACATCAGCACCCGTACTTGGGACTGGGGGTTAGTTGCCAATAGTATTTAATTGGGATCTTGGCTAACCCAGCCTATGTGGAGGAGGAAGAGGGTATCATTTTAGAAGACCTGGGCTGATTCTTTTTTTTTCTTTTTTTAAAGTTGGTTGAATCGGGATGGGAGGGGGGGGGATATTTTTTAAAGGATCTGTACATATAATTGGTATTGGTTATAAGCATTTGTTTAAGTAATTTGAAAGTAAAAGATTGCTAGAAAGGCAAGTATGCTAGATTTGTCCTACCGAGATAAGTTTAAGCAAGACACTAAATGTTCTTTAATTGTAATGCCTAGGCCACTGCTTAAGATGTGCTACTTATCTATTTTCAGCCTTTACCCATTTGCATTTTCTTTGCATCTAAATAATTATCTGTGTAAAGTTAAGAAGAAGTATACACATATACAAATATCGTTAATAAAATAGTTAAGAATAACTCGAAGCAGCAAGGGGGTGAACTTAAAAGCAACATCAGGAAATAGTTTGTCACTGAAAGAGTGGTAGATGCTTGGAATGCCCTCCCGATGGAGGTGGTGGGGGCAAATACTGTAACAGAATTCAAAATGGCACGGGACAGACATAGTGGATCTCTTTATAGCAAGAGGATAAAATCAAAATAAATATAACTATTACTTATACCTTAACAAAAGGAGAGGTGACCTGCATTGAGCAGTGGGCATACCTACTTTTGCCACCTTGCTGGGCAGACTAGATGGACCATACTGGTCTTTATCTGCCATCATATACTATGTTACTTGTAATACTGTCTTTTCATACTGTGGGTAAGGCTGGTGCGGTTATGGTGTAGTTGGTTTGATTTAGACTGTGAGTGATCTTTTTGCAAGGTTTTTTATTATTTCATAATATACCTACCCCCATCGATATTATGTGAGAGGGGAAGGGGCATTATCTTGGAGTAACTGAGTCCTTGTCTTCATGTCTTCAGGGGAGACGGGGAGATGTTACATTTGGACTTTTAAACTCCCTCTGCGGTTTAGTCAGGGGGTGGGGGCTGAGAAAGAGATGTACTATTTGAGCAGCAGAGCCCCTTTCTTTCTGTGTGTGAGAGGGAAGGTATTATGTTTGGATTTCCAAACCCCCTTTGTGTTTTTTTTCTGTGTGCAAGATTCAGTGAGAAGAGATGTAATGTCGGGGCCCCTTACTGCAATAATATTTGATTTGAAGGAGAAATACCAGCATCATGTGAAAAGAGTTCACAAAGGACTTTGGGGAAAAGGTACTAGTGACGAGGGAGAAGGGGGAGGGCATTGATCTGTAGGTTGCAAAGGGGTGCCACAGTTCTAGCCTTGGCCCTGCGAGGGTGTCACTTTGGGCTCTGCTTTCAGAGGATCTTTGAAAGTGGGCAAGGTCGGGGTTGCTTGAATTGGAGAGCTCTGAGGCTCTCTGAAGACTGCATGAAGATACTAGTAGGTTATTATATGCTTTCCAAAAAAAAAAAAAAATTCCAAAAAGGTAGGTTGCAAGGGGCATATTTTTCCCCAAAGAAGGATGCTAAACCAAGATTTTGTCTATTCTGTGATTAGTCTTCTTAGCAATTTTGACAGGAAAGGAGGTTAATTCTGGTTTCTTGGCTAAATTCCAGCATAGGTTATACTATCTAGTCCAATAACATTTATCCCGGGGACAGTACCTGATCAGGCTGAGAAGAAGCTTTGCCCTATTTCCTAATGTATGCAATCTTTATTAAATTCCACAGAGGCATGACTAAAGGCATTAAATAAAGGCACTGCAACAGAAATAAAGCAGAAATTCTAAAACCCAGGGGCCCTTTTCCGAATGTGCGCAGATTAGTGCATGGTAACTGTTAGCACATGGCCATGGATTAATCACATACCATGTTATGGGTTGGGAAAGGGGTGGGTTATGGGAAGAAAATGAGTGTGGGATGTACGCTGCAATTAGTGCACAGTAATTTACTGTGTGCTGTCACTGGTACATTTAGCGCGATTTAGTACACATATCCCAACAAATGCAAAACCTTGCTGCACTTTAATAAAATAGCCCCTTGATATTTAAAGGAAACATATTTTGTTTTTTGTCTGCAAGGAAAGAAAATACAGAAGCCATTGGTCCGAATATTTTCCATTAGCACTGAACAGTTCAAAACAACAAAAAAATTGAAGCCTGTGACGAGGGCTGCCCACTGGTTCCATGAATGTAATGGGATAAAACCAGGATGGGATCAATAGGAACGAAGCCACTTGCAACCCCAGTTTGTAGCTCAGTGCTCTTAATCAGTGATTCCCTAACTGGTTCTCCTCTAGTTTTTTGGAATATCCATAATGAATACGAAGGAGATAGATCTGGATGCAAAGATCTGCGTGAGTAGTGCACGATCGGCGCTGAAAAAGGAACACTAGTGGTGCTCAACCCATGCTAGAGACTGGAGCCATGTCTGGCATGTTCCCATGTTGCTCGCGAGGACTACATGCCACCCCATGCTTCGTATGTTTGGCATGATCAGCACGGGTGCACCTATCCCCACTCATCGAGGAGGCGGTAAGTACAGCTAAACTGTGCAACATCACTGGGGAGCACATACCAAAAACGTCCCCATGATCTGGAATGTGAGTGCTCCACCCCACAATCATCCCATCTCCAACCCAACAAAGCCTCATTTTCAGCCACGATCCTTTGTACTATGGTACACTCGGCACGCACTGAACCTCATGCTGCTCTCTGGCCCTATTCAAATCCAGGCTAAAAAATCCACCTCTTCGAGGCTGTTTTTGGATCTCGATTCCCTTAGTTTATGTTTATGTTTATTGAATTTGATAAAACTGCCCTTCAATAATAACAAGGCGGTGTACAAAATGTATCAAAACAAAGATGGCCAAAGGCCTAGAAATGGAAAAGAAGTTACATAGTCGATAGGATAGTGAAGAAAGAGTTAGGCACAGTGAGACAGAGGAGACACAAAAGGAACGGAGTATGTAGTCAGATTGAGGAGGGGGGAGGTCAAAAGCGGTTGAGAAAAGATGAGTTTTTAGTTGGGTTTTAGTCTCCAGCTCACCACCTATGTGTATCTTTATCATTCCCCTAGATGATTTCCCCTAGTCTCCTAATCTGGGTAGATTGTAGGCTCTATTGAGTGAGAACTATCTCTTACACATATTTGTACAGCACAGCATATGCTTTGTAGCACTATATAAATGGTAAGTAGTAGTGGTTGTCGTAGCAACGACCCGGTAGTACACTTTATTAAACATGCCCCTTAATTGTTTGAGGCTGATGTTAGGCCTGCTGCTGCTAGTGGATCTTAAATTAAAACACCTAAGGCTGGAAATCAGTACTGAGTGCTAACTAACTGCTCTGGTCCTAGCCTTGGCCCTCCCCACTCAGGCCCCTAAATCTAATAGTGTAGCATTGCTCTATCAACAACACAGTTCTATACTGGTTAAAATGGCTGCCCAAGGTGGCAAGCCTAACCTTTTCAGAGTTATGCTGGAATAGAGCTGGAACCCTACGAGAGAATTAGTTTCAATTTGATGACCGACTGCAGAGATTTCTGGTATAGCTATGGGGGCCACTGTTGTCCCTTGGTGGCCAGTTTCTATATGGCCGCCTGGGAGAAACAGTGGTTTTGCCAGTCTTCATACAAGGATCAGATTATACTTACATTGACAATGTTTTTCTTGTTTGGAAAGGTGATGCTGTTGAGCTACAAGATTTTCATAAATGAGAGATTGGCTGTGATCAATGCATTGAATTCTCTGTTTCTTATAGTGAAGTTAGTATCTCCTTTTTGGATGTATGTGTGATAAAAGAAAATGGCAGGTTAGTGCCACTGTCCATCGTAAAAGCACAGATTGTAACAACTATCTTCATTATTCTAGCTCACATCCTAAATAAGGCCCCATAGAAAACTAGGCTGTAGATAAATACAATGTTGTTTAATAACTGATAAAATATTCCAGAGTTCAACATAATAAATAATATGTGTGGAGGAGTAGCCTAGTGGTTAGAGCACTGGCATAGAAGCTAAGAGACCAGCATTCAATTCCCAATAGCACACCTTGCAGCCTTGGGCAAATCACTTAATCCTCCATTGCCTTGGAAGAAAGGTTTGGCAATCTACTTCCGGTCACACTGCCAAGAAAACCCAGGAGCTGCTGTTGCCAGGAGTCAACAATGACTCGAAGGCACACATTGCATTTTTTACATAATAAATATTTGGATTCTATTGGCAATATGCTCTGGAACTTACTGTTTACTTTATTTTGCATTTAGCTCATGTCTTTTTAGTAGTAACATAAGGCAGTCAGGGTCAATAGCTGTTTACCTCTTTCCAGAAATCTTACAATCTAAGGGGCCTTTTTATTAAACTGCATTAGATTTTGGCACTTAACACTCATTTATCACTAAAACTAACGTGCTTTAAGCATAAAGCCTTTGTGGTAACTGCTGGAGGCTTGGCCAGCAGTTAACTTGCGGATATATTTCCTAATGCATGGCACAATTACCACGGGCACCTAACTACACCTATTGAGGTGGTCTTAGTTGCACCCATGCCAATTGCAACACTGACAGTGCATGATGTGCCCCGCACTCCCCACTAACTTCAATGTGCTCTCCATGCCCACTCTCTGTCCCTAACCCGCCATTCCATCACCCCAACTCACAATTGGCAGTTAATGCGCGAATCACTGTCACACCTCTGTTGTAAGTAACCATGGGCTTTTGCACACAGCTCCTGCATGCAAAAATATGCATTAATCACTTAGCACACTTTAGTAAAAGAGACCCTAAGTTTGTACCTGGAGCAATGGAGGGTTAAGTGACCTGGCCCAGTCATAGAGAGTGTCAATGAGATTTGAATCTTGCACTAACCTGGTTCTTGCCTGTACACCTCCACTCCAACTTTCAATGTCAAGCATCATCAATACGAAAGAGTTTTAAGTTGGTGTAGGTTTCCTGTAATTTTGCTATTACTGTATGGAAGAAGCACAGATTATAGTGGGTCACTCAGAGTTGCCAAGTTATCCAGTTTCAGGAGTGAGATTTTGAGCAAGTCCTGGATTTCTGACAATCTCAACCTGATAGGACCTGCAGCACTGATGTCAATTGGTAAATCAGGGACTACAAGTACCATAGTGCATTGGAATGCACATTTAAAACCAGAACTGCCAAAAATCTCACTCCTGGAACTGGATATCTAGCCCGATTAATCTCTGACTGAGACATCGCAACCTTAAGGCCTAGCAACAAGGAAAGCAGCTACCGCATATGAAGAGTAACCAACCAACTCTCAATTCCCGAACTGTAAGGTGAACAACTGATAACCTTAGATTGTCTGTGATACATTGTTTCATACACTGTGATTCTCTGTTGATATTATATGAGACATTGTATTCCATCGTGAATATTTCTGTACCCTAATGGAAACATCTCCTAGCCCTCTTGTAACCTAACTTGTTGTTCTTCAATGTTACGGTGCCTTTCTATTCTCATGCCTCACTAGTGCTTACTCTGACCTCGTATAGCATATTATACTACGTTGTATGGTCTGTATATGAGATTTCTCTGTATCCATAGCTTGAATAACCTGAAATACAGCTGAGTCAATGATACGACGTAATTAACTGCCCTGCTATTTCATACCCTCTAAACCTATCTAGTAGCCTTCCCCCTGGAGTCAGAGCTCTGTCTGTGCAACAGCCAGTATAGCATCCACCTTCAGAGACTCACCCAATAGCTACTCTAGGCCGCTTTCTTAAGCACCATTTTACAATACTTGGTGTCCATCCTCATCTCCCTAATACAAATCTTTCACCCTTACTAAGATGGGTCCCCCTACTACCACTATCTTTGGATGCTATATCATCCTCACTAGCTGGTTCTCCTGCTCCCTAGCCTTAACCCCATCTGCCAACCAAATCCCAATACTGCAGAGCCATGGAAGGAGATGGTCTGGAACATTTCATAGCAATGTACACTGGGACACACGACCCCGCCACTCTCATCTCCTCCATATTATTCCTCAAGATTCTATCAGAGGCAAACAATCTGAAAAACCTTACCCTAACAACCTAAAATGTGCACTCATCAATGCACGATCCATCCGGAAGAAATGGCCAGCTGTCACCGACTTAATCTCCACTCATGAACTTGACATACTCATGGTCACAGAGACGTGGTTATCTGAGGAAGACAATGTCATAATCAACCAGCTCCTCCCCCCAAACTTTACAGTACATACCAGCCACAGGCAAGATAAAAGAGGAGGCGGTGTCCTCATCCTCACCAGATCTGACCTCCAGTTCCAGACGATTCACTCCACCTGCACAAGCCATATGGAAACCATTACCATTTCCAACAGGCGCTGCTCAATCAGCTTGCTCTATAGAGCACCATCTACGTCACTGGATGAACTTGCCTCCATCATCGAGCTTGCCTCCAATACTCATAGCCCACACACCCCAACGTGGATCTTAGGTGACTTCAACCTACCAACATTACAGGATAATCAAGCAGCCTCTTTCCTAGAAGCCCTTGAGAACCTAGGCTTCAAGCAATTGGTGAAAGTCCCTACTCACACTAAAGGCAACACCCTTGATTTGGTATTCGCCCCACAATCATCTCTCAACCCACCCCTTGATCCCATTACATCCATCACCCCTGTTCCCTGGTCTGATCACAAATTGATCATCCTCCAAATTCCTTCAAATAAAACCCTTACCAAGAACACCAGCTCTCCAGCTAATACAGCAAGACCAACCACTAGATCTTTTAAGCCATTGAATAAAGAGCTCATCCTTGCTGAAACTCAACAGATCATCAATACCACTACCACGAACCTCGAGGACCTAATCTCTCACTGGAACAACAGTCTCAGTGCTATTGCTGTTCGTCCCCCATCAGAAAAGCAGTCAAGGAAAAGAGTGAATGCTCCTTGGTTCACAGCGGACCTTAGAGAATCTCTCATCCAGTTAAGAAAACTCGAAAAACGCTGGCGTCGCTCTCATGCTATTGTTGACCTGACAGCATTCAATAGCCACCTAGCTGCTCACCGCAAGACAATCTCCGAGTCAATGAAACGGTTCCACTCTGACACATTGTTGAGATCTCTTAATAAGCCACATGACCTCTTTGACCTCGTTAAGTCCCTATCTAAAGAACCATCCTCAGGGCCCCAAGTGGAGATACACCCTCAAGACTTTGCAACCCACTTACAATCTAAGATGCACCTTATCAACAAAACCACTACAACATTCACCACACCTGTGCAGGATGTCCTGGAGCCCTTTCTGCATTCTCTATTCCCTCCAAGAAAGGAATTGAGGACACCATTACATCCCTCAACATCACTACATCCCAGTCCGATCCATGCCCTGCCTTCTGGATCAAGGAGCTCCGCAGTCACTTCAGCCCAGTAATTGCCAACATAATGAACCTCTCCTTTTCAACAGGTTCATTCCCTTCAGCCCTTAAGCATACTTCAATCAGACCCCTGTTGAAAAACTGCAAGCTCGACCCTCTAAAGGTAGAGTCCTATAGACCCATCTCTAGCATACCCCTACTTGCTAAGATTATTGAAAAAGAGGTCCAACGACAGTTACAGGACCACATTGACACCATTGCACCGCTAGACCCTTGCCAACATGGCTTCAGAGAATATCATGGAGTCGAAACTCTCCTCACCATTCTCTTCAGCAAGATAATCTCTGGCATTGATAACATCCGCCAAGGTTTTGTCCTCATCTTTCTGGACATCGCCGCGGCGTTCGATTCAGTGAATCACGAACTCCTTCTAGTGAGACTAATTGAGAAGGGCATCACTGGAACAGCGCTTAAATGGTGCAGGTCCTATCTATCCGAAAGATGGCAGCATGTCCGCTCAGGAGGCAAAACTTCAGAACCCTTCCACCTTGATCAGGGTGTTCCTCAAGGTTCCTCACTCTCTGCCCTTTTATTTAACATCTACATGCAACCAATCTGCGAGATCATACGGTCATTTAAGGTTGACTACATGCTCTATGCCGATGATGTCCTACTCTACACCCCCATCTCTACTGACCATTTGGACCTCTCCCCTATAATAAACTGTTTCAATGCAGTTTCTGACTGGCTTCTCTCGCAAAACCTCCGTATACAACATAAGAAAACGGAGGTCCTCTTTATCACGAGAAACCCCAACTTTAACCCACCACAATATCTCAAGACTAAGGAGGCTGAACTGCAATCCAAACCCTCAATACGCTACCTAGGAGTCATTCTGGATCAACGCCTAGATATGAAGTCCCACATAGGAAACACAGTCAGAACAGTATACTACAAGATCCGATCTTTGAGACACCTACGCTCCATGTTGGAACCAAAAGATTTCAGGACAGTATACCAGACACTGATCATACCTCACTTCGACTACGCTAATGTCATTCTTCAAGGTCTTCCTCAAACCACATTAAACCCGTTGCAGCTGGCGATGAATGCCGCAGCAAGGGTACTTCAGGGAGCCGCCAGGACTGACCATATTACTCCTCTGCTGATCCAATTACATTGGTTACCCATTCAGGCCAGAATTCTCTTCAAAACTCTACTTATCACATTCAAAGCTCTCAACAAGCTCACCGCTACATCCTTATCTGCCCTTATCCACACCACTACACCAAACAGAGCAAGAAGATCCTCGACCATCAACTCCCTAAAACTCCCAAAGGCCCTTACAAGCTGCTCTTCATCTACTGCCAACAGAGCCTTTATCCTTTGTGCCCCTAGGTGCTGGAATGCACTACCCCCTGGCATCCGGGCCACCAACGGCTTATCACAATTCAGGAAAGCCCTCAAATTCCACCTCTTCAATAAGTATCTTATAGAGCCATCAACACCCATTGACATCAGTGTTCCCACCTAGTTACCCAAGTCCACAATGTCATTGACATTGATGTCCATTGACATCACTGATCCCAACTAATTCCACGATGTCTCATTAACATGATTAGGCTGATTCTCCATAACGATTGACCCTGTTCCTAGTAACATGTATCTATTCAGTTTGATTACACCTGTAAATAGATTGTAGATAGTTTCCCTTGTTATCCAAGTTCCTTCCCTTGTTATCTGTAAACTCATGCAAGTTGACTGTACTGAGATTTTTGTTCTATGTGAACCGCGCTGATGCTGAATAGTGCGGTATATAAGAGAATATAAATAAATAAATAAAATAAATAAATAACTCTGTTCACTATATGGTCTATAGCAGGGATAGGCAACTCTGGTCTTCAGATGCCACAAACCAGTGGGATTTCCAGGATATCCATGTTGAATATGCGTGTGATGCTTTTAGAAGCCCTTCACCCATTGTACACAAATACATCTCATGGATATCTTGAAAACTCAACCTCAGTGTATAGTTTGAATTGCATGTCCACAAACTGCACTGTGGTTTTTAATTGATTTTACATTTATAGAAGAGTTGAGTTAAGTTTATTTGATCTATTTGATCTATTGCCTTTAGTTAAAACAGCAAAGTGGTTTACAATAAAATAAATCAGAAAATGCACATTCAATGACAACAACTAATACTATAAAAAACATAAGAAACATGCAGACGCAAATCAATTCCTGAAGAAGAAATGAGAAAGAAATCCATATATATTATCATAGGATAAAAATGCAAAATCTCCTTAATTACACAAGGTACTAAATAACCTGTCAGCCACAAGTCTAACCTAATAGCCCGTCTCTAAAATATAATCTATCAGCCAGAAGTCTGAATAAATGGCCCAAACTAATAGCCAGTCTCCATATGCCTTAGACCTTTGATGTTCTAAAGCAGCTGATGGCCCACCAGTGTCTTTGGAGAATGTGAAACTGAGATTTGGGGTTTGAATGACGTGTTTAATGTTTGCATTATTTCATTCTGCTTGCCAGTGCCATGGCCTACCTGTTACATGTTAATTTTAGAGAGAAACCAATACCATTGATCAGTCAAGATGAAAGGCATTCATAATTTGGATGCAGATAAATAACTTAAGTGGGAAAGCGAGACATTATAAAATGATAGTGATTAAGAGCCAGATGTACTAGAGAGATTTTCCCATGTTGTATCTATTGCAAAATTGCTTACTTTAGTGAATGATTCTCCTTTGTCTAGAAATCCCTGGTTGTTTAAGATGTAAATGAGGACTGAGTCTGCACATCCAAAGTCCCCAGTAGCCTTCAGCTGTTTAGTGGTAGAATTTGCTGCAAGGATTAGGAAACACTCTTCATGATGCTCCAGATTGTGTGGCATATTTGCATACATTTGCAGTTTTGCATCAGTCATTACTGATGACAACACTTCCTAATGTAGCTTTTCAGTATACTCCAGTTTTGAACTTAGAGACCACAGTGTATGCATGTTAGATTGCCTATATACTTTGCGGCTCCTATTTGTATGGGCAGCTGACTTAGAGGCAAAATAGCACACATACCTTTGAAAATTGAATGTATATGATTTGTTATACGCCGCTGAATTAAACATGCCTCCGGAGACACTTATCTCTAACCCGAATAAAGCATGAGGTGCAAATGCCAAGGCCTACTTTTAACTAGGTAGACGAGGACAATTTTTAAAGCTGTTTTACCTGGGTTAATAGTTATCCATCTGGGCAAATTGTCTATCTGAAAATTTCCCTTTCTTAATCTGAATCTAAGTACAGTAAGCTTTAAATGCAGGGGATAAGTTAAGAGAAGTTGTCCAAATAGTGACGTTATTATGAAACACACACTGGCATCAAGGAGAAAGTAGATAGATGACGCTTGCAGGGCTGATACTCTTCCAAGTTATTTTAATGATAAGATACATGCCCTTTTCACTGAATATTTTGGTGACCCAAGCAACCGCACTGTTTCACAAGGAACATAAAGAGCGAGCAAATAATACCATCCATTAACCGAGACTCTTAAAATTATGGAGTACCCTTAGGGTAAATAACCTAAGCAACCATATTGTACAAAGTTATCTGTATATAATTATGGAATGTTTTATGTATATAGTTACATTCTTCATTGTAAGACTTGTTATGATGTTCTATGTAAACTGCCCCTGATCTCACGAAGGGCGGTATATAAAACGTTGCTACATAAATAAATAAATAAATGTCAGACCGTCCATGTCCGATGGTCCTCACTTTATTAGGTTTCAGGGAAGCTGATATAATTTTAACAAATTGTTGGGACCCACAGAGTCAAGAGATGGCATCTCAGCCCTCCCTTGAATCATTTGTGCTATTTTCAGTAACACGACTGACAGCATTGCTCTCCTGTCGTATGCCAAGTGGCTTCTCGTGTGACATTGTGCCAAATGGATTGATTAGGGAGCTTAAGGAATAGTTTAAATCTTTACTGTTGTCTTCTATTAGTGCAAGTGCATTTCCAAATAAGTTGAAGGCTGCAATAGTTTTTGTAATGTTGAAGGAAGGGCTCCTTGGTTGCTTATGATTCCAAGGCTCATAGTAATCTTATAGAAAAAGTAGTAATGACAGAATTGGTGGATTATCTGAAGGACAATCACTTCTTGGTGGTAAAGCAATCCAGATTCTGCATTGGGTACAGTATAAAGACAGCCCTTCTGTCTTTGAAGAATGGCTTATATAGATGTTTAGAAGCTGGGTTTGATTGTGTTGTTGTTTTATTAGAAAGAAAATCTATGAGCAGTAATAGTCAAGCACTAAAATAGAAATTGTTGGAAAATTTGTCTTGAGGAAAACTCCTCTTGAGACAACTCTTCCTTTTTAATCAAATGAAGATTTACTTATTTTAACAGGTGAACCTATATTAAAAATTTGCAAAAACACAACCTTGTGCCTTACACAAAATTAACTCAAAATTCTTATGAAAATACACCTCCGTGTTAATCAGTAAAATCCATGCACTTATCTGAAGAAAATCTCCAAATGTCCCAGACCCGTGCTTTTAGTTGAGCTTTGATTCTTCAAGCTGCAGTGCTGCAATGCTCAACCTTAATCCTTCACATAAATATGTGGTGTAAACAGCAATCAGTCGCAGAAAATGCGGTATCAACAGCGGACACAGTATTGCGTTTAGGGCATACCAGCTATGAACGCCCTGTTTCAATGCTTCAAAAACCACAAAGATGATGTCCTGAAGTAACATCCAAGCATTATGGATGCCGTTCAAAACTCAGCTGATATTTAAAGCACATGACCCATTAGTCCAATGAATGAAGACCATATTAGATCAATCAGCTACCTATATATTTATTTATTTATCTTATTTAAAATACATTTATATACCGTATTTTCCCAAGTATCAAATATGGTTTACAAGGAACTTCAAAATGAATTGTACAAGCAAGAGCCCAATTCAATTACATTATAACTGTTGGAACTATTTACATTAAAACTGTAGGGTTTATAAACATATACTTAGTTCATTTACATCAACTATTTACATTAGGTTAGGATACTAATCTTAATTACCTTAAACCATTGGAGCGATGCATGATGCATGCTCTCGTAGACGTACTCTGACTGGACAGATAGTACATCCTACATAAATTAACAAACAAGGGCATAATAACATGTACACCACGTAATCAGTTACAAATAGCCTATATTAGAGTCTCTAATCTTCATGATTTAATTGGCTCCACAACAACTTTTTTGGATAGATCAGGTTTGCATTCAAATGTGGACCCTTTAGGTCATTTTGCTTGTGGCACGTGTGATTTTTGTTGTGGAGAACGCGTGTAGCAGAGCATCGGACATGCAATGTGCACAATAACGCGCTTGACCGTACAGAGCTGTCTATGTGCCTTATAAGACTAGGCGCCTTACCATATGTGGCCAGATTATGGCGCATAACAATGCACTTCCCAAACAGGCATCACGCGTGGTCATCACTAACAGGAATCCCTCGAGGATCTATCTTGTTGCCAATTTTATTCTATTTTTATATGCAACCTCTTACATAGATTTTGAATAAAGCATTGATTGAATATATGATGTATGCAGATGGAATTCAGATATACCGCTGCTGATCACTGGAAGCAGCGGGATACAAATTTGTACGTAAATAAATAAATAAAATAAATAAATATATTGGTCACTTGAGGAGAACCATGCAGAGGGTATTCATAAATTAAATCAATGTTTAAAGAAGGTTGAATTTGTTGATGATGAAAAAGATTAAATTAAAGATTAAATTGGCACAGGGTGAGATGCTGTGCTTGGTAGGCCCCCTAATGCACTTCCTTTTTCCAGAGATTCAACTGGGAAAACAGCTTCTTATTCTAGTTTATTTATTTAACAGATTTTCTATACCGCCTTCTCGTTTCTTGAAGGCGATTTACAGAGAACATCACAGCAAACCAAAGTTTACATAGAACAGCATATACAACTTGGAGAAATTAACTGAAACATAATGGGTATCTTTAACAATTATAAACTATGTACATTTGCATGGGTGCGGTATAGGTCCATATTTCCATACTTTAATGGTCTTCTTTAATCAATTATATTGATCAGAGTTTTATGGGGTGGGACCATAGTATTCCATTAAGAGGCGGGTCTTTATGGCTTTCCTATAGTCTGTTAAGTCTTTTATTGGTCGTATTGAAGCAGGTAGGTCATTCCAAAGCTAGGGAGCGTATACAGAGAAGGCTCTCTTGCAAGTGGATTGTTTTGCTGTTCTCATGCTTATTGGTATTTCCAGGATGTCGTTATCCGCTGTTCTTCTTGTTCTGGTCTGATGTGTTTTCTTGATCAATGACTGAAGGATTGGAGGAGATAGGTTGTTGATTATTTTGAAGATTATTGTTAAGTTCTTGTATTTGGAGCATACGGATACCGGGAGCCAGTGAAGCTGGCGGAGTGTTGGGGTTATATGGTTGTATTTTGCTGTTCCGGTAATAATTCTTGCTGCGGTGTTTTGTACCAGTTGCAGAGGGAGTATTGTTCTCTTTGGAAGGCCTTGGTAGATTACGTTGCAATAATGGGAGTTACTATGGCTTGACATACTGTTCGAAAGTCACTGTCGCTGAGTAGTGGCTTGAGTTTGTGTATTGTTCTAAGTTTGAGATAGGCTGTTCTGGTTGTTCTTTTTATGTGAGGTACTTAAGGAAGTTGAGAGTTTGGCTGGATTCATCCATGACCATGAAGAAGTAGATAGGATTGCTAAAAAAACCCCAGCTTTTTCCATTTTTGGAATATTAACTACTTAACATCCTCATGTAGGTAAGTCTTATTTATTTATTTATTTATTTATTTTTATTTCTTATATACCGCGCTATTATAATCAGTGCGGTTTACATTTGAAACAGAACATACAAGAATGTAAGCAGTTACATCAAGTTTTTTACATTGAACAGGGAATGTAAACATGGAGTAAAAACGAGGGAGAGACTATGTACATATTATAAACAAATTATAATGCTCTTACAGATAAATAAAAATATAACCTTATCTGCTTGCAGTACTTCAAGCTTTAATTAGAACTCACTTAGACTATTGCAACCTCTTTAAATTGGACTACCAAAATGTTAGTTGCAGAGCTTACAGCATGTACAGAATAGAATAGCTCGTGTTGATTCAGGCACCAAAATTTGCGAGCACCTTGACCCAGCCTGTTTGACCAGTGGATAAAGCTTAAAGTGCTGTTTATGATCTATAAGGTTATCCATGGGAAAGCACCTTTTATTTATGCTCATATATATAGCAATATGTTCCCACTTGAAATCTCCATTCCATCCTTGTTGCAGTTTCCAGTGGGCACTAAATTAACAACATCCAGTAACCGGGTAGCCGGACCCCCCGCTCACCTTTATCCAATCCTTATCACCCTCAAACCCGCCCCCCCCTTCCATTCTTTCCCAGCTCGTAGGAGGCCCCCACCTATTCTCCTAGCCCCCTTTCACCCCAAATCAAGCACAGAGACAGTAGTTGGGCATAAACTGGTCGCAGTTTTATTGAACATAACCTCAATAACAGTTATAGCATAATAACACAAACCCTGTGCCCCGCGGCAAGATCGGCCACCCGCCGTGTGATTAGCAAGGTGACTTCTCTGCCGCCCCCCGCACAGTAAAAGCATCGGCCAATTGGCAATAACCCTTCCCCGACTTGGCCGTCTCAGTAGCACAAGCCGGCCGGGTTTAACCATGCCGAGGGCCCCCTGCCCTCATGGCCTGCCACTCCGGACCCCGGGAACCCCCGGGACCCCGCAACCCCCTCCAACTGCGACAACCCATATCGGACACTCCACCAACTAGCCACAGGGTGGGTGGGTGGGAAGCAACCAGCGTGCACCTCTCGCCGCGACACGATGCCGAAAAGCTCGGGCGCGCAGAAGTGCAGGCTGGTGGATCCCCTGTACGTGCTCCCGCGCTGGGGGATCCAATCAGTTTAAATAATTCCCTTTTTGTCGGCCAATCCCGTTTGGCCTTTGCAACCCGCTCCTGCCGCCCCCCCTCCCCCACCACCACCCCCCCCCCCCCGCTCTTCTTGCTCACGCCCGAGCAGCACGAGCCGGCTCGCCTCGGGCCGGGCACCCGGTTACTAGCCGGGCGCTCGGGAGCTGGCCCGCGCCCTCGTTTTTGTAGGACTTTCTCCTGTAAAGGTCTGGCTCTCTGGAACTGGCTTCCTTTTGAAATAAAAATACTGGATGAAACTGTGGTCTTTCATAAGCATTGAAAAGCATGGTTATTTAGACTGCATTTAAATGATTGTGTTATGATGTACTTATTGCAAATTGTTACTATTTTATTTGCTTGTAATTTTGATGGCTGTAAACTACTTTGGGGAAAGGTGGTACAGAAAAATGAGGAATAATTAAATAATAAATATATGCAGTATTCAATAATGTCACGTTAAAAGGAGGCATTCCTGGGAGTGTGATTTAGGTTCTTTGGGCTATAGAGATAGCTGCCCCCAAAATCCAAATAAATGTTACATACTCCTATGATTAGGATTTACTAATGTATACTTTTAAATGGCAAGGACTTGTTAGGTTATATAGAATTTGACTGGAGAGCCCTAGGAAGCAAGGGCTGGGAAAGTGCCTCAGATCTATTTGCTATCTTGTTTTTTAGGTGGGAAATGATGAAGACAGTCCTGTGATCTTTGATCACTCTTTAGTGTCTGGGGGGGGGGGGGGGGATTTATCACCTAGACACACTGAGGATTGTCTTTGGAACCAGACTGTCAACTGGAGTTTGCTGTCTAGTGTGCCCAACCTGAAAAAGTGAAAACAAAGAAACAAAAATTAAAAACCCCTAAAATGTAGTCATGCTCTGGTGACAAGCGCCCCTGGATCTGGAAAATGTGCTTTTTCTCCTCACACTTGAGACAGAATGCTTTATCCTTAGCAGTGGGGAGTCACACCTCTAGCTCAAGCACTTCCTCTAAAATCCACTTGAGGATGTGTTGTTCTCCACCAATCATTTTCCTGATAAAGCACCTTGAGGGGAACCTTTCCCACATACCATCACTGATAGTGCCAGTCCACCCAGAACTCTCCTTCTGCCACCATGAGCCCTTCCTCCTCCAAGATGAAGTTATTAAAATACCATTGGGTCAGAAGGCTGCTGGCTCCAGCACTCTCAGAAGGCCTTGCCCATTCTGGAAGGGCTGGAAGGTCACTAATAATCCCAGATCAGGATATAAAGCCCTCAGCAGAGTATAGTTGACTGCCTATACTGGGTATTGTTGACATCAAACAAGAGTCAAGGAGAAGTGGCAAACAGTTTCCTCCTGGTTCTTCTTGAGGGGTAGGTTGAATTTGCTCCCCTAAGATGACAAGAGAGACAGTGTTTGTCCCACTTATTATAGTAGAGTTTGGCACTGTGCTGCTATCTTTAAGTGCCTGGGTGTTCATGCTTGCAAACACATTTGATGCCATTCGTTGGGGGAGGGGGGGCTGCCTCTAGGGTAGGGGACTTTGGATAACCCTGATGCTCTGCTACCTCCTTTTCAGATGCTGCTATGATATAGAGTGGCAGCTTGCTTGCAACCACTGTCCTATCCTTGTTCTCAAGGCCGGATGCAGCATGATCAAACGTGGTTAAGCCCCCTCCCATATTCCCATCTACCTTCCCATCAGGAAGCACCTTACCCAAAGGTAGAGGTGGCAATGATAAGGCCCCTACAGAGGCCTCTGTTTGTATGTGGTGTATGTGAGGGGAGGGGGTTGTCACCAAGGTTTCCATGGGTTGGGAAAATGAGGCAGACAGGGTGAAATTTTCAACTCCTTGAAAGCAGGGTTTGGTCCCAGTTTGGGGCTTTTGTGTTTGCCCTGCTGGCACTTCTTGCTTGGCATGGAAGGGGACCTGAGGTATTGTAGTAAGGAAGGAAAGGAGAGATGATAGTAATGGTGACAAAAGGAAAATGGGGAAGGCAAAGGCCAGTTACGGGTCTGCTCTTTCTTCCCTTAATCTCAAGATTGCACAAGGGCTCTAGAAATTAGGCAAAGGATTACACCTCAAGACCTTTTTTATTGTTACAGATCTTGAGCAAGGGGGAGGGAGAAACTAAACAGCTTAACTCACTGTAGACAGGAGGGGGGGGAAAGAAAGGAATAGCAAGCAAGCCCGCCTCTACTGTATCCGGTAGGCTTATTCAGTTTGTCTAATGAATTTATTAGACTATCTGAGTTACCCAAGAGGAGGAGGTTTTGCAAGTCTTTGGGTAGAAGGTGGCTAAATGAAGGGAAATAACAGAAAACCTTGAACAAACACAGAAGGGGAGGAATTCTGGTGGAGGAAGACAAGAAAACAGAACAAATTATAATGCATAACTTAAATCAAATGCCTTCTGGCCCTCAGCCAGAATCCACTTGGAGTTAGGAAAGATGTTACAGTGCTTGCCGGACTTAAGGCAAAGGCCTTATTCCTGGCTTCCTGTTCATTCCTCAGGTAGGTTGTTGATACTCCTTACTGGTGGAGAAAAAAGGGGAGCTCAAGAACAAAGCTGAAATAAAGGAAACTTTGAAAAAAGCACACTAAAAATAGGAAACTGAGCCGAGGGTAAGGGGAGGCGGGAGACTGTATGTATGTGTGCCTCTTGTACAGGTCAGCCTGAGGGGAGAGAAGGGAGAGAATCCGTTCTCCAGTTAGACCGAGCTCTCTTTTGCCTTCCCCATTTGCTTCCACCTCTGTACCTTGCTCCCGACCTGAACCAGTGAGCAGGAAAAAGGGAATTCTGTGTGCACATTCGCCAAAGGGGCAACCCTGCAGGAGCAGAGGCCGGGAGCCTGCCTTGAAGCCACTGGAAATCAGCAACTATGGAAGGATTAGGGGTTAATTAATCTCTGGAAGATCCTATTGACCAAGCATAGGGTGTGCCCTGACTTGAAACAGTATAAGAGCAGTAGAAATATACCAGTGCTGCCTGGGACAATAGACTCCAAGGATATGTAGATTGGAATCTCTGTTCATATAACCCTCGTGCTGCTTGTTGGGTCCCTCTAGGGGTGTACTGTGCATGGCCAAAAAAAATTCAGTCTGTTTGTTTATAACAATTTTTTTTCCAATTTTTGTGCATTTTCTCATGCTTGTTTGACAGACTATTTTTGTAGGCATGCATTGAATGCGCATAAGAACTTTTTAAAGTGTACAAATTGTGCATGTGTTAATCCATAAATGCATGCACATAAAATTAATTTGTGTATGCTTACAATTTTTAGGTGCTCAAATGAACCACATGCAGACTCGTAAATGCAAACCCCTAGTACCAGCTCTATGTCTGGCTCTCCAGGTCAGCTCTTTGGTTCCCCTTCCATATCAGTCTTGATCCTCCCAGCTGCCCAAACCTCTGTAGGTACACTTTTCCTGCACGTGCTGTATAACCTTAACAGGCAGCTCACAATTACCATCATGAAAAAAAGCACTGGGCCTTAAAAGTGGCTTTGGATGGAAATGTTTAGAGGGACATTATGAAATATTTAGTGATGTAGGAGATGATTTTGGAATGGTTAGCTGCTGTTTACATGTGTAAGAAGCTGATCTACATGTGTAAACTGGCATAGCTAGAGACTGCACAGATTTAAAGGGGGGTGTTGTGGATGTGGTTGGGGATTTGTATTTTGCATTTTACAACAGTGATGCATGTACACTTAAATAAATGTTTTCATTAGAATTTACACCTGCTTTGAGTCACACCTAACATCTAGGTAGCTGCTCATTTGGGCCTGCGGTTCAAAGGAGTAATGGCGGGGGGGGGGGGGGGGCCCGCCAACAAAACTGGTGTTTAAAACCACTTCAGATGCAAAAAAAATGTAGGTTTTGGAGTTTGATTCCTTAATTGGCTCCCTTTTGATGTAGAATATTTCATCTAAAGGGACATGTAGGGGGCAGCAAATTCACTAGAGATGTGCGTTCAGTAGCAGCATTTGTTTTAGTGTAAGAAAGTGTTGCTTGTAAGCAGGGGTCGGGAGTACATTGAACACTTTCTTGTGGGATGCTGCTGTAAGATGCAAATGGGGGACCCCACTTTTTAGGGTAATTGATCTGGATTGTGAGGTGCCTTGGGGTTCAGCCCTTTTCCTCTTCTTTTTTTTTATGTATGTATTTTTGCAGCCTTGCCTGAGCCTTCGGGTATTCACCCTCTTTATATGCAAATGAGATTCAATTATTTTATTTATTTATTTATTTAGCGTAAATTTGTATCCCGCTGCTTCCAGTGATCAGCAGCGGTTGCTATACATGGAGGAGTTGGCTGTACCGGCCAGTAATTAGAGTATATACATTGCGATTAGGGAGGGGAGATAGTGCACAGCAAGCATGGTTACAGGATTTACAGTTGATTGCAAGTTGTAGCTACATACAGGGTACTTAAATACATATTTACAATTGAATGACTGTTAGGACTTTACAAAGGATCCTGATATACATATTTACACACGACTGAGTGTATCTCATGAGGTTAGTGTTTTTCATGAGGTTAAGTTGTAATGTGATTGGAAGAGGTGTGTCTTAAGTTGTTTTCGGAAGTCTTTCAGATCACAGACCATGTAGTTCACATGGCAACCGGTTCCAGAGTGCCGGAGCTATAAATGAGAAAGCTCTGTTGCTGGTGCATGCATTAACCTTTCTGAAGCACTTTGGGATACAGAGGGTATTGCGGTTCGGTGTTCTTCTACTTCTGTTGTTGGGTAGATTGGATATTAAGCTGTTGAGGTGTGAGGGCGCTACGTCATGGATGAGTTTGAAGGAAGTGACTAGGATTTTGTATTGAATGCGGGCCGTGATGGGGAACCAATGAAGCTCAATTAGTGCAGGTGTAATGTGGTCAGAGAGTCCTTTTTGCATAATGATTCGGGCCGCTACATTTTGTGCCATTTGTAGAATATTTATAGTTTTTCTTGGCAGGCCTTGTAGTATGGCATTGCAATAGTCTAGGTGTGGAATGATGAGGGCTTGAGCGACAGATCTGAAGTCAGTATGATCGAGGATGCTACGTAGGGGCTGCAAGACTCTTAATTTATGGAAAATAGCCCGATTGGTACTTCGAAGGTGCTTGTCCATATGTAGGTTGCTGTCAAGCATCACTCCCAAATATTTTATCTCTGTTTTGATGTTGTAGTTGTTATTGTTCATGGTGACCGTTGTAGGGGGCTTGAATCCCGGTTTCCCGGAGATACACATTGCTTCTGTTTTCTTGTGGTTAATGGACATATTATTGCGTTGGAGCCAGACTTGAAGTTCGTGTAGGCATTTTTCCAGCTTGTGGAGGTTTGGGTTATTTACGTCTAGTTGTGTATAGAGCATTAGGTCATCTGCGTAGATATGGTAGTTGATGTCGTGGCCCTGGAAAATCTTGCATACTGGTTGAAGGTATAAGTTGAATAGGAGGGAGGAGAGGGCGGAGCCTTGTGGAATGCCTTGGGTTTGCGGGAAGGGGGTTGCTTTGTCATTGTTGAAATTGACCTGCTGCATTCTGTTTGTTATATAGGAGGAGAACCATTTTAGTGGGGTTCCTGAGATGCCTATGGACTCGAGTCGTTCTAATAGTGTGGGGTGATGCACTGAGTCGAAGGCTGCTGAGATGTCTATGAATATAAGCATATACATTTTACTCTTGCTTTCCAGACCCTTGAGTAGGTTGTCCATTAGGGCTAACAGGAGGGTTTCTACGCCGTGATGTTGCCGAAACCCGTATTGGTGCACATCAAGGGCATTTGTGTCATCAATGTGGTTTTGCAGCTGCCGCTGCACTGCCTTTTCAATGATCTTGGCGAGGAAGGATATGCTTGAGATAGGGCGGTAAGAGGTAGGGTCGTCCTTGTTTAGTGCCTTGTTTTTCAAAATGGGACGTATGAGTGACTTCTTGAGAAGTGATGGCATGAGGCCTTGCTGTAGTGAAAGGTTCACTATGTGGGAGATGTGCTGCGCTATTTTCTCTTTGGTTGCCTTGATCCAGGAGGCTGGACAGGGGTCAAGAGGGGAGGTAGTGGTTTTTAGGTTGGTGATGATGTCTTTTATCTGCTGGTCATCCACTCTCTGGAAGGTTGACCACTTTCCGCCCTGGTCAGGACTTCCCTGGGTGTTGATTACTTGAAGGGAGTTGGCTGTGTCCAGTTTTGGAGCGAGGAGGGCAGGTGCTGTGGGACTAAGCTTGCTGGCATAATGATCCGCTAGCCGTTGGGCTGTTATGGAACCGCTAGGATTGCTGTCCTGCGGAGCCTTGGTGAGTGATTTGACGAGAGCGAAAAGCTCCCTAGGCCTGTTGAGGGCCTTATTGAGTGTGTTTGTGTGGTGTGTTTTCTTTGCTTGGTTGACTTCATTCTTATATGTTGACAGGAGGTTGAGGTATGCCTTTTTGCACTCCTCAGTTTTGTGTTTTCTCCATTTTCATTCTTGCTTTCTCAGGTCCTTCTTCAGATCCCGTAAGGTTGTGGAGTACCAGGGTTCTGACTTGGTTTTGGTTGAGCTCCTTGGGTGACTCCAGGTGGGTTTTGATGTAGCCTCGATCCCCATGTTCCAGAGGTTTGCCAATTAGTGATATGATGCAAGGGAATAGAGAAGAATTAGGAATGCTGAATGCATGTTTAGCTGAGTTAGTCTGCTGGTTCAAAGAGAGTCATCTGGTAGTATATTCTGACAAAATGGAGATGTTGGCCATTGATTCTGTGGATGGAATGAAACGCCTTATTCCTGTGCATGGAGATGGGCATAGTATTCCTATATCCTATGTGGTGGCTAGTTTGGAGTATGGTTCGGCTTCAGTTATTTGATGGAACTGCAAGTGGCATTTCTTTTGAATGGGACATATGCCAAACTGGGGCTGGTCTGTCACTTCAGATCTTTTCTGGATTTGTTCATCTTTTGTATGGTGAAGTAGACACTAGAGATAAGTGCTATCGATCATTTGCAATGCTCTTTATATGAGAGTAGTCTGGAAGTATGTAAAAAAATTACAGATATTTCAGCATATTGCGACAATTGTAGCTACTGGAAATGTGTCAGACTAGCTCTGGTTCATTGCTTTGAGAATTGAATTGACTGCAGATATAGGAAAGAGGGAAATGTAAATTGTAGATGCCTGCATTTTGAGTTGAGAAGTACCAGTCCAGCCTATTTGAATAATCAACTGAAGTGGTATGTCCCAGGAAGATACTTGCTTGTCAAGGTTGACTCTTGGAGGTACCAAATTATCAGGAAATGTGATAAATACAATATTGGGTATGGGCTTTTTTTGCAGTTGCCCCCAAATTGCAGAAAACCCTTCCATTAGCAGTGCATCAGATGACCAATTATTTAGAATTTAGGAGGAAGTTTAAAACCTGTTTCCTTCCATTGAGGAGTAACAAAGTTGGTAAATTGTAAAGGTGAAGGGATGGAGGAATGGCTGTTATTTGGTGGCTGCATTTATTCTTCCCCCTCAGGTTCTGAGATTTTCTTCTTTTGTTGTTATTTTATTTGTTATTTTATTGCATTTTTATTTATTTGATTATTTTTGTTGGATTGTAATGATTTCATTGTTGTGATTATACATCACTACAAGTGCTCTTTGATCAGGGAAGTAGTATAGAAATGCCCTAAATAAATAACTAATTGCCTTTTTACTAAAGCCCATTAGTGGCTAATGTGCATTTTAACGTGTGGCAGCTAGCAGCTGGGAACACTAACGTGCAAGAGTGTCTATCATTGCATGCTAAATTGGCAATTGAGTGATCGAGCAGGGAATGGGCAGAGAGTGGTAGAGAACTCATTTTCGCCAGTGCCAGGGAAATTGCTGCCTACTCAGCGGCAATGCGGCTCTTAATGTGGATTCAGCTAACAACTCCTCTATGGGTGTTGCTAAATGAACCTGCCTTAGCAGAGTGCACGTTTGGGCAGCCCATCACGCGTTAGCTGTGGGGAACATACTGGTCATTGTCTGGACAGCTAATGTGGAGGCTTTGCAATTAATGTTCATTTGATTGTTACATTAATTGTAAATCCTTTTTGGGCTTTAATAAACAGGGACCTATGTGTGCCTTAAAAAAATTGTTGTTGTAGTTAAATGCTATTGAGTCAATGTCAACTTATTGTGACCTTGTGGATAGTTGTTCTAAATTATATTCAGTCTTCAGTCAGGTAGCTAATAGCTGATAGAGTGGCATCTAAACCATAAACCATAATCCATAAAAGCAAGTACCAGCGCGGAGTCGCGAAGGACGCCGGTAACCGGGCGGTCGGCCCGGTCCCGGCTCGTCCTTCCGGCTTCTGCAGAAAGGAAGGGGGGGGGGGGGAGGGATGAGGGAGAATGCGCGGAGGCTGATGACGCCGGCAGCAATTTTTGAAGGGATTGGCTCCGCAGAGGGAGTGAGCGGAGCCAATCAGTGCTGCCGGCGCTAGGCGAGATAAGGAGGGAGCTGTTACGCTACCCCCTCCTTTTTTCGGCAGCGGGTTGGAGGCAGGACGGCTTTTTTGGTCCGGCGGGTTGGAGAGTGCGGAGAATCGGGGAAGCAGAGCTGCTAAGGTGGTTGGGGCAGCCGGGTAAGTTGCGGGGGGGGGGGGGCCTGAGCGGGGTTTGTTGGGGCGTTGCAATTTGGGGGTCGGGGGCTCTTCGGCGGGGTGCCGCCGGGGTTTTTGGCCAGCTGCGGGGGCAATTGGCAAAAGGGGGGCAAACGTGATATAAAAAAAAAAAAAAAAAAAGCCGAACTACTGCTGACTTTATTCTTATTGCTGGGGGGCCTGTGCTCCTGTGTGGAATGGCACGTGGAGCGAGGGCTGGGGCAGGTGGCCCTGATAGGGCTGCACAGGCAAGGGGTGCTCAAACGAGTAATAGGGGTAGGGTTGCTGTGAGGGGGTTGGTGGGGGGGGCCGGGGTCATCGGGGAACGGCCAGTCGGGGGCTGCCTCGAGCAAGGGCGCCTCAACGAGGTCGGGGAGAGGGGTTGTCATTGGGGCGGGGTAAAGGGGCGGCAGGATCCAGAGCACGGGGGCAAGCTAGGCGGGGTCAGCCTCAAAGAGGAGGTTTGGGGGCTAATTCTGGGCCTCCGCCTGCGGCTTTAAATGAGCAGGGATCTGCTAGGGTTGGGGATGAATTAGTGGGTGGGCAGGAGCAGGAGCAAGGGTGTGTAACCCAGGGGGGATGGGGTTATGGGAATTTAGGTTTAGGACCTATGGTTGTGCCTGCGGCGGCACATGCCATAAATCCTCGAGACAGGGCCTCCTGGGAGAGCGTGCAGAGGGGCCATGGTTCCTACGGGGCTTGGAGTGGCCCCTCGCAATGGGGACACTGGTTGGGGGGTGGGCAGGGTTCCTCTCGAGCTGAGTGGTTGGAAGCATGGCAGCCAGGGTGGTCTTCTCCTGTTCCCCCTCCCCCTCTTTTTCCTATTATGTCTCCTCAGGGCCCAACACGTTTATCAGGAGGAGCTGAAGGTGGACTGCAGCAGGTAGAAGGCGTGGCTTCGTCTTTGATCCAGCAGCGGGAGATGTCTGGTGAGGGTGCGGTTCGCGACGCGGGCAGACGAGAGCAGGATGCGGAGCTCAGTGCAGTGGATGTTGATCCGGAGGAGGTGGTGGCGTCTGCGACGGGCGTTGCAGGTGAGTTACATGTAGATTTGGGTGAGAAGAGTAGAGAGAGTGGTAAAAAGAAGGCAAAGAGGACAGCAAAAAGGAAACATTCCTGTAGGCGGCGTCGCAGGTACAGTTCGTCGTCCGTGTCGTCCTCGGTGTCGTCTTCGTCACTGACGTCATCAGCAGATAGTATGTGTCGGCGGTCGACGGGTGATAAAAAAGTCTCAGGACGGGGTCCGGAGGGTGGTTTGCCTTCAGCAGTGGTAATTTCGGAGTTATGGGAGGGAGTTCCACGGAAGTTGCGCCATAAAATTAAAAAGCGGCGTTATATAGATATTTTTCGGTTGTTAGAAGGTCGCAAACGTTCGGGAGAGACAGCAGGAAAAAACGTAAGGAGGATGAGAAAGCAGGGCGTATTAAGAAAGTTTCACGAAATGTGGTCAATTGGACGCGTGCGTTTCTGCGGTTGATTAGTGTTTGGGGTCAGCATTACCCGGGGCAATACGAGAGGCTTTTATCTTACGCGGATTCAATTTTGGAGGCGTCGCAGACACATGAAGGGTGGTCATGGTTAAACTATGACGAAAAGTTTAGAGACAAGATGGAAGAGAATAGACTTGTGTCGTGGGGAATGCAGGACATTAATTTATGGTTGACCCAGATGTCGGCCAGGAGTAGTGTCGGAGGAGGGACAAAAGGTGCAGTCGTGAGCGGGGTGGGGACTGGTCGGTCCTTTCGTGGGGGAGCAAGTATCGCTCAGCAGCGTACGGGCGGCAATGGGGCAGGTGATGTTTGTTGGAGGTTCAACAAGACCTCGTGCCCTTTCCCAGATTGCAAATTCCGGCACGTCTGTTCCCTTTGCGGGGGAGTGCATTCAGCAGTCAAATGTGTCAAAAAAGGGAGCTCCCAGCCCCCTATTTCTGGCACAAAATGATGCGGAGCTGTTTGGCCTCGCCCCCACGCCTGTTAACGTGCAAGTACTGAATGCGTGGTTGGGCCAGTACCCTCGAAAAAATGATAGAGAGGCGTTATATTCTGGTTTTAATTTTGGTTTTGTGATCCCAGTGTGTGGGCAGGTGGGGGGATCGGCGGGGCGGAATTCGGTGTCAGTGAAGCGATTCGCGTCAGTGGTGAAAGAAAAGTTGGCAGCGGAATTGTCGCTTGGTAGGGTAGCGGGCCCATTCGTCAGTCAGCCATTCGCAAGCATGGTAATTTCTCCATTGGGTATAATACCGAAAAAGGAGCCGGGAAAATTCCGCCTGATACATAATTTGTCCAGCCCCATAGGAGCGTCGGTCAATGACTATATTCCGCGGGAATTATGTTCCGTGCGATATGCGTCGTTCGACAAGGCAGTGAGCTTAGTACGATCCGCTGGGCGTGGGGCGCAGATGGCGAAGGTAGATATTGAGTCGGCGTTCCGGCTGCTTCCAGTGCACCCTGCGTCATTCTACTTGTTGGGTTTTGCTTTGAGGATGGAATATATTTGATAAATGCATGCCCATGGGCTGTGCCATCTCTTGTTCATACTTCGAGAAGTTTAGCACTTTTCTACAGTGGGCAATCGAACGTAAGGTGGGTATAGCGCAGGTAGTGCACTACTTGGATGATTTTTTATTTGTCGGGTCGGAACACTCTGGGGACTGCCGTGTATTGCTGGATGGTTTTGTGGATTTGTCCAAGGAATTGGGAGTACCATTGGCGAAAGAAAAGACGGAAGGTCCTACTACACGGATCACTTTTTTGGGGGTTGAGCTTGATTCGGACGTCATGGTGGCACGTCTTCCCCAAGATAAAATTCGCAGATTGCGGGTGTTGGTGGCCAATGTGCTAGCATCATCGTCCTTGACACTGAGGGAGATGCAAGCTTTGATAGGCTCGTTAAATTTTGCTTGTCGGGTGATACCGATGGGCCGGGTGTTTTTGAGGCGGTTGGCAGCAGCTACGGCGGGGGTACGTAGGCCTCATCATCATCTGAAGGTCTCGAAGTCAATTAAGGCAGATTTGCGGATTTGGCAGGTCTTTTTGGAGGATTTTAATGGGACCACAGTTTTAATGGAACCAGAGATCAGTAGTGCGGAGTTGCAATTATACACTGACGCGGCGGGTGGCATAGGTCTGGGCATTTACTTCGCTGGGGCTTGGTGTGCGGAGCGTTGGCCGCAGTCTTGGCTCGAGTCGCGGCTTACCAGTAATATAACTTTTTTGGAACTGTTTCCCATTTTAGTTGCCTTGGAGTTGTGGTCGGATAGACTTGCTAACAAAAAGGTTTTGTGGTGGTGTGATAATGAGGCTGTAGTGCAGGTGGTGAACCATTATTCACCGCACTGTCTTTTGGTGGCTAACTTGATGAGGGAAGTGACTTTAGCCTGTTTGCGGTTAAATGTGTATCTGAAAGCCAAACATATTCCAGGGTATGCTAATGCCATCGCTGATTCTCTTTCCCGTTTCAAGTTCGAGCAATTCCGACGATTGACACCACACGCAGATGCAGAAGGACGTGCGGTCCCTTGGAAGTTGTGGAGTCTTGGCCATCCGGGATGAAAGACTTGTTGCGGTGTTCTGTAGCGCCTGGGACATGGGCAGCATATCGGCGAGGATGTCAGAAGGTGGTCGACTTTTTGGAACGCTTGGGTTGGCGGTTTGGGCCGGTTTCAGCTCAATTGCTAGGACTATATGTGGGATGGGCTAAAGAGAATGGAGTGACTCGCTCGGCTGTGCGTAGTCATTTGGCGGGTTTCGAGTATTTTGTGAAGGCAGTGGGCTGGGACTTCCCGTCAGGGGGTGCCTTAGCTCGTCGGCTTTTGCAAGGATGGGGTCGGGCAGCACCTATACATCTGGATGCTCGGCGTCCCATCACGCATGATTTACTAGAAAAAATATGCAAGTCATTAGCGGTGGTGGCCTCGTCGCAATATGAGGCGACGCTTTTTCGAGCAGTTTTTACTTTGGCATTTTTTGGGGCTTTTCGCATGGGGGAGCTGGTGGGCGCGATCATCCAGAGCGGGAGATTTGGGGATTCTACAGCGTCAGCATGTTTGCTTTGAAAACGGGCAGTTGCGAATTTTGTTGGCAAAATCTAAGACTGATCAGCGGGGCAAGGGTTTGTGGGTACGGCTGAGTGGGATTCCAGGGTTTCACACTTGTCCGGTGAGCGCCATGCGTGCTTTCTTGCGGGACCGCCCCGTGAAAGTTGGGGGGTTATTTCTGCATGCGGACGGACGGCTGCTTACACATTTTCAGGTGATAGCAGTTCTGAGGTTGGCATTGAAGGCAGTAGGTGAGCCCCCCGAACAGTATGCGGCTCATTCTTTTCGTATTGGCGCGGCCACCAGCGCTGCTGCTGCGGGCCTGTCGCAGCAGGACATTCAGGGTATTGGGAGGTGGCGTTCCCAGGCTTTCCGGGGTTATGTTCGTTTATAAAAAAAAAAAAAAAAAACAGAAAAGAAAGGGGGGGGGGAACTTGCTATGGATTAACTCTTCTTTTCTTTTGCAGTTGCAGGAGGGAGTGTCCGGAACTGTTGGATGATCGGGCACTCTTTCATGTACTGGGCCGGCCGGCGAGCAGCTGAAAGGCCATTGGGGCATAATCTGGGGCTGGATCCTGCTCAAGTGTCGCTGCTATGGCTGGGTGAGAGAGGGTTGAGGTGGTCTCAGCTTCTGCCTTTGCTCCGGCACCATGAGCGAGTGAGGGGCAAGCCACGGCTGCTGCTGTTGCACTTAGGTGGCAACGACCTAGTTACCTGGACTTGTAAGCAACTCATAAGAATTGTTATAAAAGACTTAACTATGTTATTGCAGATGTTCCCGGGAATCCAGTTAATTTGGTCAGACATTATTCCAAGGCCTGTTTGTGCGGCCCAGCGGCGTTGGTCGCGGGGTCTTACAAAAATAAATCGTCAAATAGGACGGTGGTTAACTGGCCAAGGTGGGATTCAAGTTCTTCACCCGTGGGTGGAAGTGGATTGTACGGGGTTGTACAGGATTGATGGGGTTCATTTGTCCCCTGTGGGTATGGATTTACTGTTGAATGATTGGCAAGAGGCCTTGGAAGGTGTTTTACACGGGGATACTAACTGGTCGCAGCTGAGCATTGGGGGGGCGGCACAAGGGCATTAAGATGCCAGTGCCGGTGGCGGGATCCCGGAGGTTTCCGGGGCCCGGAGCCGTTTGGTCAGACTTGGGTGGGGGCGGGGTGCCCCCGACCCGGATAAGCCCTGCTGGCCTTTGCTAGTCATATGGCGAGGTCGGGGAAAGGGCGGTAGGAAATTGGCCGGTGTCGGACACGGCCGGAGCGGAGGCGACCCCACTTTGCTAATTATGGCTGGAGGGGTATCACTCCGCTGGGGGGAGATTGTTTACAGACTGTTTGATATTGTAAAGTTAATTGTTTGAATTTTAATAAAGCTGCGACCGGTTGGTACTTCCAATAAGAAAATTGTGTCTGTGAAATTTTGTAATGGTGGGGGGAAGGTTGGGGGAGGGGGTGAGAAGAACGAGGGAGGTGGGGTGCGGAAGGACGGGCATAGGGCACCGGATACGGCCTGCCTCGGTTAAAGCAAGTACCAGCGCGGAGTCGCGAAGGACGCCGGTAACCGGGCGGTCGGCCCGGTCCCGGCTCGTCCTTCCGGCTTCTGCAGAAAGGAAGGGGGGGGGGAGGGATGAGGGAGAATGCGCGGAGGCTGATGACGCCGGCAGCAATTTTTGAAGGGATTGGCTCCGCAGAGGGAGTGAGCGGAGCCAATCAGTGCTGCCGGCGCTAGGCGAGATAAGGAGGGAGCTGTTACGCTACCCCCTCCTTTTTTCGGCAGCGGGTTGGAGGCAGGACGGCTTCCCGCCCTCCCTCCCTTAATCTTTTGGTATGTGGGGGTGGTGTTGTTTTCGGGGTGTCGCAGCTGGGTGGGGTGGGCAAGGCGGGATCCCGGAGGTTTCCGGGGCCCGGAGCCGTTTGGTCAGACTTGGGTGGGGGCGGGGTGCCCCCGACCCGGATAAGCCCTGCTGGCCTTTGCTAGTCATATGGCGAGGTCGGGGAAAGGGCGGTAGGAAATTGGCCGGTGTCGGACACGGCCGGAGCGGAGGCGACCCCACTTTGCTAATTATGGCTGGAGGGGTATCACTCCGCTGGGGGGAGATTGTTTACAGACTGTTTGATATTGTAAAGTTAATTGTTTGAATTTTAATAAAGCTGCGACCGGTTGGTACTTCCAATAAGAAAATTGTGTCTGTGAAATTTTGTAATGGTGGGGGGAAGGTTGGGGGAGGGGGTGAGAAGAACGAGGGAGGTGGGGTGCGGAAGGACGGGCATAGGGCACCGGATACGGCCTGCCTCGGTTACTGCTGTTATTGAATTGATCCATCTCATTGCTGGTCTTCCTCTTTTGCGTTGACCTTCAACCTTGCCAAGCATGATGTCTTTCTCTAATGATCTCTCTCTTTGCATGATGTGTCCAAAGTATGAAAACCGAAGCCTTGTCATTTGAGCTTCCAAGGAAAGCTTAGGTTCGATCTCCTCTAGTACCAATTAATTTGTTCTTTGAGCAGTCCATGGTAAACACAATATTCTTCACCAGCATCAAATTCAAAGGCATCACTTTTATTCCTGTCTTTCTTCTTTACTGTCTAATATTCACATCTATGACATTATTGAAAAAAATCATGGCTTGGACAAGTCAAATCTCTGCACTTGAAAATCGTATCCAGCTCCTTCATGTCCATTCTGCTAATACCAATGCATCAAAAAAAAAATTAATGTGACATAATTGATTGCACTGTATCTGCATATCTACAAATTACTGCATATAAAGTCAACTCATGTAAAAAAACAATTGATTGACACAAATGTGTGAAATGAACCAAAGTCTGAAAATCATCAAAAAGGGCTAAATGATCCAAAAGCAAACTCAAAGTAATTTCCTGTGCATCTTCATAGCAAAATCGCTTCTTGTATATATGTAAGTAGCACCACTCACACTTACAAAGCCCTGGATGATGGCATTCGTTTTTGAACATGTACATTTGGGAAATGGCTACTTCTCCTGTGTGTGCTGCCAAACATATATATTTTTTCTAAAGTGCTATATGAATACTCTAAAAAGCTCCACATGTAGCACGATTTTTATAAAATACTATCATAATTTTGCACGCACAGACCTAAAGTCTATTTTGCAGTGTAGATACCCTTTAGAACTAGATTAGAAGACTATTTACGGAAACTATTACATTGGGAATAGTGAAACCATGCACAGGCCAGGGCTTATATCAGCCTCAAGCAGATGTAAAAGCACTATAGTCATTGGCAGGCATATACAGTACGTATTCGAATGAGCGCATTTGTGGATATAGGATGGAATAGAGTTTCTATAGTGTCTTCTCCTGCAGGTTTCCAATATAGTTTTTCACATCATGGCAAGTATTTTCTTTCTGGGAATACGGTTTTCTGAATGTCTGATTTTTAGATCACATCTTGAGGTTTTTTCCGGATATTACAAAGAGCCCGCAATGAACTAATGTACATTCTTTATCTAACATGCAAAGGGTAATTTTACAAGGGGGTGCCAAGTCAAAGCACGTTTTAAGGTAGCTATGATAAGCCAGTTTTATAAAGCCAAGTAGGTGCCTATTTATCTTTATAAAATATGAGCGTAAGTGGGAAAGATTGTCCCTTGACTTAAGGCGTAGACATGTGCACCAGTCCTACAGCTGCTGTAAATACCCACACCTATATTTTTCAAGAATGTGCATAAATTATAGTATTTTATAATCTACGAACCTACTTGTGCACTCTATCCATACTCTGCCCCATTCCACTCCTGTGCACACCCAATAATATGTATATAGTTTCCCCGGTTTTTCTTCCATGTTCAATTCCCTGTTCTCTGTAAAACTCGATGTTGTTTGTATACATTGTAGTATCTCTGTTCGATGTACACCGCGCTGATTTTAATAGCGCGGTATAGAAGAATTGTTAAATAAATAAAATAAATAAATAAATAAATAACAGCAAATTGTGCACTATCATGCCAAAGCTTGTACTTTTATGCCGGTCTCTATTTATAAGTGACCATTAAGGTGCATATATGTCCATACACGTCTAAATAACTAACACAGCATGATTAGGCATGGACTCTACTGCTTTAAGTACACAGTTCCTTATATAATTACCTCCATACCATAAACATGAAGAAAACCTCTCCTATTCTTGAGAGACAAATGTACAGTAGTTATCTTCTTACACACTGTTGCCCCTGGATTAAATAGTGTCAACATTATTTTGTGATAACTATGGAATTCCTTCTTTCTCTCTGAAAAGTAACAATAATCTTCATTAGAAAAGCAGTAGGTTAAAGGTTTGCCTTGATTTGAAATAGCCTATCAGAGCTCCGCTAGCATGTACAGGCTTTTGTTTAACACTGACAATATTATGAGAATAAGGCACAAGATATATTGATAATTATTCTTGATAGAGTATGATCAGTGTCCAGAGCATTGTAGCTGATTGTTACAGTACTGCTGTCTGTCCTTTCCTTTTTATTACTCAATTATAGTCAGGCAGAGGGAAGAGAGATTTCTGCTTTAGCAAGAGTTTTCCCATGAGTGCAGAATCGGAGATAAATCTTGATAAATCTGGCCCATAGAGACAGATTGTATTTATAACTTGCAGAAGCTGGTAGATCTGTTTCTGAAAGGAATACTGTATACCAACAAAGAAATTATGACATCTATATCTTATGCTCATGACTGTCTCTAGTATGATGGTTTTTCCCTCAGCAAAGTCACCTTTCAAAGGACCTTCAACTGAAGCCTTAGAGGCTGGACCTCTGGGCACATCAATTATATTCCACTGCAATTATCAAGCAGCCTTATGAGAACCTGTGTGTAGATCTTTAATAATATAGCTCTGAAGCAGACAATTTTAAACACGTATTTGAAATGGTTCGTTCAATGCCTTCCTTTCACATCAACTCTGAGAGAACATGGCACTAATTCAATAAAAGTCATTTGAGCTGCAATTTGGCTACAATTTCAGAAGCCTCCTTCCTTGTGGATGAAAATCATCTAGGAGACCCCACATTCTCTGTCAAATGAAGGCTATATCTGATTGTGCAAAACATAAACCATAGACCTCCATGAATATGGACATGTTGATGGTGCCAGCATATTTAACCAGAAATTCTGCTTAAGAAAAGTATAATAAAGGCATTTCTACCAATTTCCTGTAGTGGAATATCTATCTGTATGAAAAACCATTCTATTTAATTTTGTGTTTTAAAATAATTTGGATTCAAAATAGGATTTTTATTTCATAAAGGTCTTAAAGATAAAATTCAGACTGATATCATAGCAAAATATCGTTTCTGAAACACTAGTTTTACTGATTTGTGTCACAGTATTTGAATTCAGTGAATAACAGACAAAGATGACATATTTTAAATTTGTAGCTAATGACAGAACATCCTACAGACATCAAATTACTATTGACAGTATTCAAAGGGCTAATGCTCCTAGCTTTAAGAGACATGGTTACTAAAAGTTAACATACATTAATGAAAATTAAAGTGTGCTAAATGCTGCCATGGCTCATAGAAATGACGGGGATGTGGTAGCACTTAACAAACATTAACTTTCATTAATGTGTGCCCCTAAGAGTTAGGGGGACATATTCAGTTAGCAGACCTGAGCAGGATGTTCAGTAGCACAGAGCCAGTGTGTGCCGCTGAAGAGCCCTCTTAGTGCCGCTGAGTGCCCCGATGTTAACTGCTTAGCATTGGTACATTCCAGGAGTGGCGTGGGTGTTAGCTGCAGGCCAGTTAAACCTACCCGGCTAAGTTTAGTCTAAAAAAGCTTGCCTAACTTTAGCCGGTTTAGTTATCTGGCTTGCCGCTGACTGATAGCTAATTTGCTTTCTGGGTACCCGAATATTCAATGCCACTGGCCGGATATGGCCTCGGCATTTTTTAAAGTGGCAACGTCTAGCTGTTTTAATTGTGATGGCGGCTGCTGCTGATAAATAGGCCCCCGAGGATCCTAAATTGGCCTCTTTGAAAATTTGCTCGCACTAACTGCCTAATTTTATGCTCAGATTTCACTGAAGTCCTAAACTTAAAGAGTGGGAGCCAACAGGAGCTTAGCATTCATTTTCAGCACTGGGCATCTAAATTAGACTCATCTGGGCAAATGAATGGAGGGCCTACATTTAGTGTAACATAGGGGTCAATATCCAAGCACTGAGGTCGGAGTTTTTTAAGCACCACCCACAGTGTAAATCTTTCATGTGTAGCTAGTTCACTGGCTGTATAATGAGCAGGGGCGGTCTGAGGGTGATGTGGGATCATGTGTAGAGACTCAATGTGGGGCCTCATTTGCATAAATATTCACATATCCTTGGGTTACATTTGCATAAATTTAGTTTACTTCATTTTAAAATGTATATGCCACCCATTTAAAATCCTAGGTGGCTTCCAAACATACATACACAATTTACTAAAACAGATGTTATAATGAAATCAACATAATACTAATCATTAATCAAATTTAACTTAAAACCACTTACACAGCCCCCCTCCCCAAATCACACCATTATAAATATTTGCATGTTGGTTTTATTTTGTTGTGACCAGATTATTGATGGGGAGGGAAGGTATGACATGAGAAAAACTAATCCTGGTAGCCATGAATTCAAGATCATAGTGCCCAGGCTGGACTGGACCGGGCTGAAGCAGGAGAAGCCCAGAGATCAGCAGCAGTGAAGCTATCAGGCTACTAATTTGAGATTTCCTTGAATCTGAACTGACAAAACTGTAAATCTCAATGATAATCCATATTCCAGTACCCTCCGAACAACACCCTACAGTTGACTACACACCAGCAACCCAGAGTACAGAACCCATAGAGCAAATCTATCATTCCATAACAGCACTAACTTCCGAAACTCACCCAACAAGGAGTGTACCCAGAATAGGGTGGCACCATAAATATCACAGTGGAACTTATAACATCCATACACCTACTGAGAAAACCGAACAAGTCAGATTCCTACATAGAATCTCCATACAAACAGAATACCTGACCTCACTCACACACTTAGGAGCATGTTTACTAAGCTGGGCTAACAGTTAACTCATGCATTTTGCTTCTAGGTCCCATTGAATAACTTGGGACCTAGTTGCAAACAGCACAGGTTAACTGTTAGCCCAACTTAGTAAACATAGAGTAAGTGGTCAAACACTAAAAATAGAAACATCTTGACAAAAATTAAACTGGAACTCCAAGAAGTCACACTCTATGTGTAGCGCAACACCAGAGAAATAGAAAGATGTATGTAAAGAAAGCAAATGTAAAAATGCAGACAAAATGAAGGGGCCTCCCAAGAGCAGTGCTGTCCCCTCTCTCTGATCACTGGTCAGGTGGTTGTCCCAAGATTAAAGAAAGCAATGTATTCCCAGGCTAAAGGATTTTCTTTATTGCATTTTTTTGCAATAATGCTTATATACAGCAAAAATTGTAGCAGTTTAATTATTCAGCCTGGGAATCTAATATAAAACATATTGACTCCTGACACTACACACTGTACCAGCATTGTATTTAATGTAAATATATATTCTGCAAAAGACAAAGGAGATGCAAGGTGATCACACACCAAAATAAAATTATAATAATTATTATAACTAATTTTATTTTGTCATTTTAAACTATGCTGTGGTTCTCACTTTTTATTTTTGAACATACCTAAACTTTGCATCCAAAGAAACCCCTCTCAACAATGAGTGTACAGCAGAACTAGAACATTTCCCACAGAACTCAACATACCAAAATAAATGTTCTGATTCTGGTAACCAGATTACTGGAGATCCCTACATAGAAACTCAATGCTAACAGAACACGTAGCCTCAGCCACACATGCACAACAGAGATAGATCTTCACCAAGTAGAGAATATATATATATATATATATATATACAAAATGGCATGGGACAGACACAGTGGATCCCTTTATAGCAACTAGATAAAATCAAAATCAATTTAACTGTCTCTTATAACTCAACAAATAGGTGTTACCTGCATGGAGCGGTGGGTACACCCCTAAACAAAGGCATGGGGAGGGGTGACCTGCACGGAGTGGCAGGTGCACCTACTCTTGCCACCTTGCTGGGCAGACTAGATGGATCATGCTGGTCTTTATCTGCCTTCATACGTCATATAAAATATTATTGCAAATTAAAAATAGACATACAGTATGTAGACAAAAATTTAACTGAAACCCAAATAAGCCAGTCTCTGCATCAGTGGCATAGCCAGGACAGATTTTTTGCTGGGGCCTGGCAGCCAGCGTTCTGAGGGTAACCTACTGCCACCCCTCTGCAGGACCTGCAGTAGTGACAGTAATATTAAAACACAGCCCTTAGCCAAACCCTCCGATGCTGCACTTTGACCAGCAGCTTCTACCTGCATGCAAACTGGAAGTCTGCGTTGGAGGAGACGGAAGTGGCTTGTCAAAGCACAGCGCCAGAGGGTTTAGGTAAGTACTGTGTTTTAATGTCATTACTGCTGCTGGCGGCAGCAGGTAGCAAGAATAAGGGGTCACCTAGAATGTCTCATATCCTTACAACGGCCCTGGGCCTGGGACTAACATGTATGGGCACAAAACAGTATGAATGTTGACACTGCCTCTAGTTATCTTCTTATTCGACTGTTCTGCTGCTGCTGATTGGGCTGGCCTGATGCCACAGCGGAGGGGCATGGCCCAACCCTGGCTACACCCCTGCATGCAGTACAACACCAGGCAAATAGAAAGAGAGGCATATGTCCCTGCAAATATAAAGACAGAAATGTAAATTCCAAAAAATGACATATTCCAATCACTAAATTGAAATTAAAATTAATTTTCTATTCTGTAATCATGTTGATCTCAGTCACTAGTGTCTCTTCTGTCTGTCTTCATTTAACTCGCTCTCTAAGGTCTCTAGTCCATGTTCCACTTCCCTCCCCTCCTGTCTGCTTCACTTCCTTATATCTCTGGCTTGCATCTTTTCCTTTCAGCTTTCTTCAATTTATTTTTCTCTCTCTCATCTCAAATTTTACTCCACCTACTTACCATCCAGTCCTCAATCCCCTCTTAATACTGTATCTACCACTTTTCAATCCCAAGCATAGTCTTCTCCTTCCTCAACCCACTTCCAGTATCTCTCCCCTTTTTTCCTCCCCTCCTCCGTCCAACACCTCATCCCCTGTTTCCCCACCGTGTCCACCATCCCCCTCCCTATTTCTCTCCATTCCTCTATGTGCAGCATCTCCCCACATTCCATATTCAGCATTTCACCTATTTTTCTCTTTCTCTCTCCCCTCTAGCATTTCCTTCTAGCTCTCCTCTTCCCCCAGCCCAAGTCCACCATCTCTCCTCTCTCTTTCTCCTCCTCCTGTCCCCAGCATCTTTGCTCTCTCTCCCCATTCCCAGGATCTCTCCTCTTTCTTCCTCCTCCCCCCTCATGGTGTCCAGCATTTTCCCTTCCTCCCCTATCTCCCCCCCCCCCATGTCCAGCATCTGCCTTCCATGCTCCAATGTCCAGCATCTGCCCTTTTCCCTTATACCCCCTCACCATGCCCAGCATATGCCCTCCAGTCCTCCTGTGGCAACTATCTGCCCTCTAACCCAACATTCCATGGCTAGAATATGCCCTTTACCTCTAGCCTCTGGCCACAATCTGCCCTCTGTCCCTCTCCATGGCCAGCATTTGTCCCTCTTCTCCCCCCCCCTCCTTGGAGTCCAGCATTTATGCCAATGCCCTGCTTGTGTCCAGCATCTGGCCCCTGATCCCCCATGTGCAGCATCTGACATTTACCTTCACCAACATCATTGATGCTCAATTTGACCTTGCTCCCTTCCTTTTGCCACTGCCTCTCTCGATGTTGGCAGCGGCAGCTTAAAAAAACAGAAAAAGCACGGGGTATTCAAGACTCCGGCACGCTTGTAAATCTCTGTTGATTCAGCCCCCTCTGGCGCAAAGCATGTGTCAGAGGGGGAGGGACCATCAGGGTTTTACAAGCACAGCGGAGGCTTGAAGGCCCTGCGCTTTTGCTTCCCCCCTAAAAGTTCATTTCCTGCCACTGCGGTTGCTTGTCCTCAGATCTGGATCAGTGGCAGCGGCAAGGGAAGAGATGCCACCGCTGCCGACCTGAGAGAAGCAGCGAAGGTGAAGCCTCCCATGGCAAAATTTTGCTTGCACGTGCAGCAGACAGCGAAGATGGCAAGAACCATATTCTACAAAACCAAAATGATACAACGACTCAGACCCCTCCTAGACTCCCAAGACTTTAGAATGGTGCTCCAAGCTATGACGCTCCTCCATCTTGACTACTGTAATGTGATTTATCAAGGTCTCCCACTCCTCCACTCTCCACCCTCTGCGCACAGCCCTTAACACGGCCACCAGGACCATACATGGAGTGAGGAAGTATCACTCCAATATTAAAGCACCTCCACATCCTCCCACTGGACTGAAGGATCAAATATAAAACCTCTCTTTTGATCCATAAAGTGCTACACCAACAGAAAAACTCCCACCTCCACACCCATGCTCTGAAATATCCATAAGGCAAGCTGCAGACAATATGCTGACCATATCACATGCAAGGACAAGACACAACAACCAAAGATGTAGCTGTGTATTCAACCTCTACATCCCGTCATTATGGAACTCTCTCCCAACTAAAATCCAGAACAACAAAAACCTCCCTTCCAGAAACAATTAAAGACACAATTGTTCAGAGACCACTTCGGCACCAACTCATATGAAGACCCATAAGAAGTCCACAGTGTAAGTAATCTATGCCCTAAGGACTGTGAATAACTTGTGATTATGTTGATTATATAACCACCTGTAAATAACTTGTGATTATGTTGATTGTATAATCTCCCCACTCCCCTAACACTCTCAATCAGACTGTACATACATTAGAACTTGTCTGATGTATTGACTGTTACAATTGTTTAATGTAAACCGCTTTGATCTGATGAAAAGAGGTATATAAGCATAGCTAAATAAATAAATAAAAGCAACATTTTGCCAATGTCTGGATTGACACCTGCTCACTGACACAAAGAGATATTTAAAGTTTTCCTTTTGGTCATCCCTTTTTAAGTGGGATTAAGAAGGATAGCTCCTTTAATTCCCCAATGTTTATTTTCCCCTCCAAATTGAAATGAGGTAAAGACAGAGTCCTCTGTAGTTAATTAAGAGCATCTGCCCATCGAGGTTTGCAAAATGTCTCAAGTACATGCACGTTGTGAAATGCTGGCACTTAACACTACCGCTTTTCCTCCATTAGTTTTTTCCACGTGTACATTTTTGCAATGACCCCTTCTGCTGCACATAGATATAAGTCCCCCTGCATTCTTACACCTCCTTATTCACATTTTAGAAATGGCTCCTCCTTTAGCAGAGCTGTTTCTAAAGTACTGTCAGAACTGAGTACATCCAGACCTTAACGCCTAGCTTCTGATCTCCATGTCCTATCTAGAATGCGACTTAAAGTGTATTAGAAACATAGAATTATGATAACAGAAAAAGACCACATGGCCTATCTAGTCTTTCCTTCCATATCTACAACTACAACAGTCCCCTTTTTTCCTTTAGAGATCCTCTGTGTTTGTCCCATGCATTTTTGAATTCAGATACCGTCCTCATCTCTACCACCTCCACTGGGAGTCTATTCCACGGATCCACCACTCTTTCCGTAAAGAAATATTTCTGCATAACATTCCTGAATCTATCCCCCTTCACCCTCATCCCATGTCCCCTCATAGCAGAACTTGCTTTCAATTGAAAGAGGCTCTCTCCCGGAACATTAATGCCATGGAGGTATTTAAACATCTCAATCATATCACCTCTATCCCGTCTTTCCTGTAAGGTGTACATATTAAGATCCTTAAGTCTGTCCTCATATGCTTTATAATGAAGACCACCAACCATATTAGTAGCCACCCTCTGTACTGACTCCAGCCTATTTACATCCTTTTGAAGGTGCGGTCTCCAGAATTGCAACAATACTCCAAATGAGGTTGCACCAAAGACTTATACAGAGGCATTATCACCTCCTTTTTTCTGCTAGCCATTCCTCTCCGCATGCACCCAAGCATCCTTCTAGCTTTTGCCATCGCCTTTTCTACCTGTTTAGCTACTTTAAGATCATCAGACACAACCACGCCTAGGTCCCGCTCTTCTTTAGTGGACAAAAGTACTTCACCCCCTAAACTATATTACTCCTTTGGATTGCTGCAGCCCAAATGCATGACCTTACATTTTTTAACATTAAATCCCAGCTGTCAAATTCTAGACCATTCTTCAAGCTTAGCTAGATCCCTCCTCATGTTACCTACACCTTCCTGGGTGTCTACTCTATTGAAGATTTTGGTATCATCCGCAAAGAGGCAAACTCAGCACTGCTGTCTGGATAGGCGAAAGCACTGAATACACCTATGGGGATAATTTAGTAAAGATACATGCAATAAACATGTATTTTCAATACTTTGCCCACATGAGTGGGCCTTTATGCTGAACTTTAGCCAGCTGCTATTCTATAAGTAGTTTCACCATGGGCATTCAGTTAGGCAGAGCTCAGACGGCGCGTGTATTTAAGGTATACTTCATAATATACAGTATATGTAGGGCTGATGTAAATTATTGCGCCTACGTTCAGTGCACATTTCCCTAGGTGTGCCTTATAAAATTACCCTCATAACATGGACGCCACCACTACCATCAACTATTCAGCCACTATACCTGTAGTTTAATTTAGGGCACATTTGTTTCTGGCCTAAATTAAACTCCATAGCTCTAGGGATATCACCGCTATAAAAATAGCTCAGTGCTTGGCCCTTCCTCTACTTTATCTCCTCCATAGCACTATCCATGTGGAGGATAGTTCTATAACAGGCTGTCTATATGTGAAAGTCAAGTAGGCGCCTATTCAAGCTTATTTTATAAAGAGACATCGGAATCTGTGGGACCGACATCCAGTGGCAACACCAACACTTTTAAAGCGACTGGTCATTGTCATTTTAACTAAGACCCAGATATTCAATTCCTGGGTCATATCCAATCACTGGCACTGATTATCTGGGTTGGTCGGATAGCGCTTCAGTTCAATGGGCAGTGGCGATATTGAGCCGCTAAAGTGGCTAAAATTAGGACAGTCTTTTTTCTTCCTACGTTTAGCTGCTTTAAGATATCCAACCAGCGGTTGACTATCGCTGCTGACTGGTTATCTTCAGCAGCGCCGCCGGAATACCCCGATACTATGCGGTTAGCCTCAAGACATCTAGCGGTCATAGGGTGGGATATTTCGTGGCACAAACTGGCTATATCCCGCTGAATTTCCCACTCAAAGTATTATCAGGTCTGCTAGCTGTGTTAATTGCTTTGAATAGTTCCCCACGTGTCATACCCCTCAAAGAAAGCCCTGCACATGTATATTTTATATATAACACACATGAATTTCGACTCCACCCTCCCTTTATCCAAACTCGGCCCCTGAACATACCTGCACTTGAGTCACATTTGTGTTCTCTTATTGCATATATGTTTATACACAGCAGAATTTTATAAGCAGTAATTTTCCATGCACCTACTGGCATATATATATATAGCTGAAGTGAACTTGTTTTCTTTTAGTACGAAGACATTTTTTTTGTTAGCACTGAGCGTAGTTATTTATAGTACGTTTGTTTCCCGAACTTGACTGCAATGAAAAGACATTACTGTCATATGTTCTGTTTGTTTTTGTACAACGTATTGGAGAAAACTGTCAAAAAACTAGCACTTCAAAAATTTAAAGTAATATGCAATTAAGTTATCACATTAGGTTACCGAGTCACACAGCTCACTAAAGAAAGAAATACAAGGTTATATTTCTTAGTTCTAACGCGGGTGGGTCACTTGCTTGAGACAGGAAAAGCTGAAAACGGCAATTTAAATTGTCCTGGCAGGGCCCCAGGGACTTACTGGAGATTCAGAATCAGCTCATGGAAAAAAAAGCCAAAATGCCTTCGTTGCTACAAGTCCAGCTTTTCAAGCAGTGCTTGGAGTGATCCCAAAACAAGCACCGCAAAAATGAAGACACTGTCCCATACAGGAAACTGAAAAAGCTTTAAACAAACTTGAATATCATATCCTGCAAATACAGCCACCAATATGGTCTACTGCTTAAATATAATTTTTGAGGTACAGAAACCCTCTAAATACAATTACTATGACAATAATTATGCTACACAAAGTGGACTATATACTAACTTCTACAAAGCTTTTATACCTAAGGCATGTTAACTGCAAAAATCAACCCTGAGTAGCTGTGAAACCTCTGTGTTAACAGCTGGGACCTTCCCAGTACTTTCTATAAGACAGCTATGCAGGGAAATGATTGGTATAGCATGTTAATGGCACAGCTGGTAGTGCGAAATACATTCAGCACCATGTCTGGAGATGTAGCTAATTGCATTACATTAACACGTGGCAACGGTTCTGCATTAACTGGAAGGTACAGTTCCCACCCATTCCTGACCCATATCTTGCCTCCTAGGAGGAATTTCCATGTTAGAAGCATAGAAACAAAGAAAACGACAGCACATAAAGACCATATGGCCTAGCCAGTCTGCCCATCCATACTAATTAATAAATTCTATACTGCCTTCATCTTCGTCAGAGATCCTCTGTGCTTTTCTCATGCTTGCTTGAATTCAGATCCAGTCCTCGTCTCCACCACTTCTGCTGGGAGGAAGTTTCACACATCCACCGGTCTTTCTGTAAAGAAAGATTACTCTTCAGTTTATCTTTCACCCTCAACATAATGAAATATTGCATGCAACAAAAATGTGGGTGATGTGTATCTTGGGAAAAGTAAATAAATCTCCTTCACATAGATTTTCATGTTGCTCTCTTCTTTCCATTGAAAATGGCCCTTCTGCTCTACATTTATATCTTGAAGGTGTCCAGGGCCGTACCAATGGCTGTGCGAGCAGTGGACAGACTGCAAGTACAGAAGGGGCATAAATATCATCATGGAGCTTCCAGAAATCCTGACAAGACCAAGTTCCTGCGTGTGATTTGGTGGAAGGGGGAAGCACCAGGTTTGCGAGTCTCACGGGGCATTTTTCTAGCTTGATACGGTCCTGAAGGTGTCTGTTGTATCTCTTCTCTTCCACCATTTTTCTGAAGTATACTTATACAGATCTTTAAGTCTCTGTTCCCATATGCTTTATGATAAATGCTTCTGATCATTTTAGTAGACAACTTCTACACCAACTCCATCCTGTTTATATTCTTTTGAGGCATGGTCTCCAGAACCAAATGAGGTCTCACACAGGCTTATCGCCTTTTTTCATGATGACCATACATTTCCTGATGCAGTAAAGCATCATTTTGACTTTTGCTGTAATATTATCTTCAGTTGTGGTCAGTATTTTGGCACCCTTGCATTTTAGATATGTTCTGTACAATATCTTGTGAAATAAATTGGAAATATTCCAAAGGTATGTCATCATGATATTTTAATAGTATGTTCAAAGGTATACAACAAAAAAAAAGATGTTTATGCAACTTAGATGTTTTAATTTCTGAGAAAAAAACAAATTATGACCTGGACAGGAATAATGGCACCCTTCACTAATATTTGGTTGCAAAACCCTTGGCAGTGATGACAGACTCCAAACATTTCTTGTAGCCATCTGTAAGTTTTGTATATCTATCTATTGGTAGTTTCTCCCATTCTTCAACTGTGATTCGTTCCAGCTGATGAATGTTTCCAGGATTCCTTGTACCAATGGCAGATTTCAGCTCTTTCTAAAGGTTCACATTTGGATTGAGATCAGGACTCATTGCTGGCCAGTTTAAAGCAGTTCATTTTTTTCTTTTTAGCCCTTCATTTCTACTTTTGGATGCATGTTTTGGGTCATTGTCCTGCTGGAAGACCCATGATCTTCGACCCAGACTTAGCTTTATGATACTAGGTAGCACATTTCACTCCTAAATACCTTGGTAGTTCTCTGACTCATGATTCCTGTAATATGTTCCAGGCCTCCAGTTCCTGAGGCAGCAAAAGAGCCCTACAACATTATGAAATCTCCACCATATTTAACTGTGGGAAGGGTGTTTTTTTCCTTACAAGCTTCATTTCTTTGCCTGTAAATGTATCACTGGTCTGCATTGCTAAAGAGTCAAGTTTAGTTTTATTTGGCAACAGAACATTTTCCCAGGATTGTGGTTTCTCAAGATGGGTTTGGGAAAGATCAGGCATATCTTTTTATGTCTGACTTTGAGCAGCGGGGTCCTCCTTGGCCTTTACTCATGAAGTCCTTCTTTGTATAGTACGTGGCATATGGTGTAGGTTGAAACCACCACTCCAGATTGCTCCATGTCAACCTTAAGCTCTTTGGATGTTGTACATTTGTTTTTCCAACAGTTTGCACTAACCTTCAAAGACTTATTGGATTAATTTTCCTTTTTGCACCATGTCCGTGAAGGTTGTTGATAGTTCCATGAGCAGAAAATGTCTTAATAATATTGCAAACTGTAGACACAGGAATCTCAAGGTTTTTGAAGTTTGATGTTTGGTGATAATGGTGTTTCTGTTGGTCTCAGGCAGCTCTCTTACCTTCATCTTTGTGAAAATGGAACAGGGAGTGAATGTGGCCATTTTAAACATTAGAGCCATCATTCATTGGCTGATTCAAGTCATGTGAGTACTGACTGGCCCGTCTAATTTTACTGCAATGAGCATGTGGTTCTTCTATTCAAACTGATTTGAATTGTTTATAAGGATGCCAATAATTATGTCCTCGCACAAAAAACCCTTTGACCCAAATTCCTCTAACAAAACCTATTGTATACTATTTATTGTCAAACTCTTGCCATGAGGAAAACCCTCTTGAAGCAAATGTTCCTTTTATTAGCTTTTACGAGCTGACCAACAGCTCAAATAACCTTCTGTGTAAAATGAGGGAAGTGCAAAGCAAGCCCCTCTCAAAGCTCAAACAACATATTGGGAAAGAGTCAATCTTTACACTGAAAAGTGCCAGACTTAGCTTTTCATCTGAGTGTGTTCAAATCCGTCCCATGCAAAGATGCCTCTCCAAAAGTTTTTCCTTCGGCGTGTATTCGGCAAAGGCAAATGTAAGCACTTCAACTCATGTAAACGAGCCCATTCAGAAATATCATACCACTACATAGCACCATGTTTCAGACCACATCAATCTCTTGGCCCTTCATCAGGCTTTGGAGTCTGGGTGAGCAGTTGGCAGTCTCTGGCCCTGGATGCACAAGGTCGATTCTAATGTTGGCCTTGTATGTCCAGGGCTGGCAAAATGTCTGGGGAAGTTATTCCACCTCCGAGGTGGAATAATTTCCCTGGACATGCTGTTTTGAACAGCCCGGGGCATGGATGGGGCAGGGGGGCCAGGGTTTATTCCCCACAGCCCGACTCTGGCCTTAAGAGGCCTGATCGGGGCTCAGGCTGCGGGACATAAAGACTTTTATTTGACGGCCAGCATCGTGGCTTTTAAATGGAGCTGCAGTACCATGGCAACATCATGGCTCCATTTAAAAGCCCTGACTGTGTTAACTTGGGACAGTCCTGTACGTGCAGGCCGGACTGAATCGCAGTCCTGGTCTGCACATGCAGGACTGTTCGTAATTCTGATCCCGTGGGGCTAGACGTGCCCCGTAGGATCAGAATCATGATCCCCTCTGTGCATCTGGTTCAGACGGGACGGAATTGGGCCCTGTCTTAACTGTTAATGCAGCACTATGCTGTTAACAAACATTAAAAGTTGTGTTAAACATCTAACACAGCTTAGTAAATAGGTTGATTTCTTTTCAGCTGTTTTTAAAAATCATGTTTCTCAGCGTGAATTTTGTCTAAAAAATACACCTCAGTTTCTGATTGCCATGTAAAATACAGGGCTATAAAAGTGTTGAAGCTATAAGTTTTCCCAGTTTGTTCTTGCATATGTAAGTACGGAGGCTATGCATGTTTGCGTAACAGGAAACGTGAATGCCTCATGAGAAGCTGGAAATCTTGATGTGCGAGATAATCCAGAAATGCTTTGTAGTGCTACAACTACTTTTTAATCATAGGCTTTGCATTCAAAAAGTAAAGCATCATATGAGCAACTCAGTTTTTGGAGCAGAGGGATAGTTTAAAAAAATTGGATTAGATCATAGTGATTTGGGAAAAATGGCATTTAAAAAATCTAAAGCAGACACTTGGAGGGGAATTTTAGAAAGGACGTTCAGGTGCAGTCTGGGACGTCTAAGCCAGAACGTCTGATAAAAAAGCAGGCAGGTACAGCCATGATTTCACAAACATGGATGTGCTTGATATAGACATCTGCGGGGGAGAGGGGGAGGTATTTTAAGACATAGATATCTAGGAATAGCCTAACGCGTAGAGTAGCGGGCTAGGAATAGGGAAGCCAGGGTTGAAATCTCATTGTGGTTATCAATGAAATTGTGCTGAGTACTGGGGATGATGGAGAAATGTCTTCTTCACACCCTCTAGATGTTTTTTTTTTTAGCCGCAACAAGCACTTTTCAGATGCCTTTTTGTGCCTGGAACAGGTTTAAACTTAGATGTGACTCCAGACATCCAGCTATGCCTCCACCATGTCCCTGATCGGACTTGGACATCCACAGACCCAGCTTCTAAAATGGCTTTGGACACCTCTATGCCCATTTTCAAATGTCCAAAGCATGAATAAGGCTGCCAAAATGACCCCAATAGCTAACTTTTTTACCCAATTTTTTACAAATCGTTAAGAGGTTACTGCTCAGTGGCGGCAGCTTATGCAGCTGTAATTTACTGGTTAGCTTTCACTTGATATTTGCATAGATCACTGGTTAAGTCAATGGCACTGAATATAATCAGATAAAGACCACCAGAAAAGTTATCAGGTTATCTTCGTACTTGCTATATGGGCAGTCTGACTTAGACAGTTATTTTTCTTTAATCAGATAACGCTGAATAATCATGCTATCTAATTCAGTGTTAAGCACACCTTTGACATGCCTCTTGACCATCCTCTCTTTATTCAATTAACTCTTGGCTGGATATTGAGCTACTTGGCCAGAAGATAACCATTCAGAGGGGCTGAAACCTGATGATTTATATGGTTAACTCCCGAAGCCAACCAGATAAATCATTTTGAATGCTGATCCTCTAATATCCGATCACTGACTAAAATATACAATACAATAGGTTGGCCTCAGAAGTTACCCAGATGTAGTTCTGTCTTTCTACACTATTGCATTCTTATTGCTTAATCTCTATAGCTTCTGCAAGAAAACCTCTACAATTTAATGACATATTTTTTAAGAAGGTATTTTACTCTTTTATTCAAAATATGGTGCCTTTCACCTATCGACAGCCTTCTTTACTGATCTAGTTACTATACAGTTGTGATCAACCTTATCGGCACCCTTGCATTTTAGGTATGTTGTGTACAATATCTTGAGAAATAATTGGAAATATTATAAACATATGTCATCATAATATTTTAATAGTATGTTCAAAAGTATACAACAACAAACAAAAGATGTCTGTGCAACTTAGATGTAGTAATTTCTGAGAAAAAAACAAATTATGACCTGGACAGGATTAATGGCACCCTTCACTAATATTTGGTTGCACAACCCTTGGCAGTGATGACAGCCTCCAAACATTTCTTTTAGTCATCTATAAGTTTCATACATCTGTCTGCTGGTAGTTTCTCCCACTTTTCAACTGTGATTTGTTCCAGCTCATGAATGTTTCCAGGATTCCTTTTACCAATGGCAGATTTCAGCTCTTACCAAAGGTTCTCCATTGGATTGAGATCAGGATTCGTTGCTGGCCAGTTTAAAACAGTTAATTTTTTCCTTTTTAACCATTCTTTTGTAATTTTGGAGATATATTTTGGGTCATTGTACTGCTGAAGGACCCACGACCTTCAACCCCGATCTAGCTTTCTGACACTAGATAGCACATTTTGCTCCAAAATACCTTGGTAGTCCTCTGACTTCATGATTCCTTTAATACGTTCTGTGGGGCCCTGTCTCCCACAACACATGTTTTTCTAGATATCACCAATTACCAATTATCAACAAATCACTCAGATTCGAGCAATTTGCAGTCTGAGTGATTTGTTGATAATTGGTAATTGGTGATATCTAGAAAAACATGTGTTGTGGGAGACAGGGCCCCACAGTTCCAGGCCTCCAGTTCCTGAGGCAGTAAAACAGCCCCAGAACATTATGGAACCTCCACCATATTAAACTGTAGGAAGAGTGTTTTTTTTTTCTTACAAGCTTCATTTCTTTGCCTGTAAATGTATCACTGGTCTGCATTGCCAAAGAGTCAAGTTTAGTTTTATTTGGCCACAGAACATTTTCCCAGGATTGTGGATTCTCAAGGTGGGTTTGGGTAAAGATCAGGCATGCCTTTTTGTCTTGAGCAGTGGAATCATCCTTGGCCTTCACAGATGAAGTCCTTCTTTGTTTAGTATGTGGCATATGGTGCGGATTGAAACCGCAACTCCAGATTGCTCCAGGTCAGCCTTAAGCTCTTTGGATGTTGTATGTGGTGTTTTTCCAATTTGCACTAACCTTCGAAGACTTCTTGGATTAATTTTCCTCTTCCTACCACATCCTGGGAGGTTGTTGACAGTTCTATGAGCAGAAAACATCTTAATAACATTGCAAACTGTAGACACAGGAATCCCATGGTCTTTGGAGGTGGCCTTGTACCTCTTTGAAGTTTAATGTTTGGTGATAATGGCTTTCTGATGGTTTCAGGCAGCTCTCTTGTCTTCACCATTGTGAAAATGGAACATGGAGTGAATGAGAATGTGGGTCTTCTGTTCAAATTGATTTGACTTGTTTATAAGGGTGCCAATAATCATGCCCTGGCAATGTCTGAGTTTTTTTACTATTTCCTACTATTTCCTTTTTCAATTGGTCTTGTTTTTTTTAATTCTTTTATGTGTGAAATACGTGTGCATATATAGTCCAAAGCCCTTTCACTAGCCACTTTTTTTTAGGATATATTGGACATTAAGGTGGTTGAACTGCAAGAGTGCCAATAATGACCACAACTGTACATCTCCGTAGTTGAAATCTTATAGTAGCTCATGAGCTGAAACAGCAGTATGCCACTTTGGTAATATAAATTTAAAAACAGTGAAAAGCAATAAGAACAAAAAAATATCTTGCCAGCAGATCTTTCTTCCTTATTGGAATTTTCTAGGAACCAACTTTAGGGGTTTTACTTTGGATAAAAAAATCCCAGTACTAAACCAGGGACTAGGAATGAAATGTTTGAGTTACTGCCATGGTTACTGTGAGGTCATGAATTGTATCTATAAATCCTAATATAAAGTGATTCATGGAATAAATATGTCAGGTGCTTATGCAAACAATCTGCTAAATCCAGTTAAGATGCAATGAAGCCCAGAGCCTGCTCTGAACTATGAGCTGTTTCACTGATGGCTGAAAGAACAGAATAGAACTAATGGGGATGGTAAATTTGGGTAGGGTAGTGCATTCATTCTCAACCTGCTCAAGTAATTTCTGTTTTCAAGATATTCACAATGAATGCAAAAAGGATATATATACATTCACAGTCTCTGATCTATCCAAATAGATTGCACACGTATTCATTGTGGGTTTCCTGAAAACCAGATTAGCCAAATGGTCCATGAGGAACAAGCTGAGAACGACTGGTATTTGTCTTCAATAGGTTGAGCTTGATAACTAGAAAATGAGTCTATTGTCTCGATTCAGTCTGCTATTCAAGGAAAAGTGGCATATCAAATATTTTAATAAACTGTAAACTGCAGGACTACATTGTAAACCCATAGATAATAGAATGTGAAGCTCAGTTTTGCATAAGACATTTAGGTAGCAATTGGAATGTCGAGGTGAGAACATTCACATTTCCCGAGTATTATACAAATGACTTAGCTGAATGCATGGCACATACAGTGGGAGCAGTGATTTCAGAAAAAAACCCATACACAAAAAGATGGACAAACCTAAATAAAGTGGGCGAATAAAGATAGCATCAAATGGGGCTTTATACTTACTGTATAAGCATGTAATTTCTAGATTTCACAAGACTGCATGTACAAGAGGAAGCAATAAAGGAACAAGTTAAATAACTCTCAGGTGGTGCTAGATGCCATTGTGTGTATGCTATCAAGTCAATGCTGACTCTTGGTGACCCAGCAGCTCCTAGGTTTTCTTAGCAAGGTGTGACCTAAACTAGATTACCAGGTCTTTCTTCCAAGGCAATGAAAAATAAAATGACTTGCCCAATGCTACAAGGAGGGCCTGAACACTGGTCTCTCAGTGGCTAGGGCTGATAAAATCCATTCAAAAGTGAGGGTCTTAGTCTTTAGGAAACCTAACTTTGCCAAGATGGGCCAATACTTCAAGGAGTTGTTAGCAGGATGGGAACAGCTGGGGGACGTAGAAAAACAGTGGGCAAAATGGAAAGGGGATATTTTAAGGGCAACCAACTTTTTGTTAGAAAGGTAAATAAGGGTAAAAGGAAAAGGAGGCTGCTATGGTTCTCAAAAGAAGTAGCTGAAAAGGTGAAGAAAAAGAGGGAGGCCTTTATGAAATACAAGAGATCACAGAGAGATGAAAACAGTCACCTATATTTGGAAAAACTTAGAGAAGCCAGCAAAGTAGTCAGAAAAGCAAAGGTACAGAAAGAAACAGCCAATACAATAAAATTGTGTGTGTGTGTGTGGGGGGGGGGAGACATTTTTCAGATATCGTAGTGAGAGGAGGAAGGGCAAAAGTACTGTTGTCACACTAAAGGGTGAAGGGTAGGAATATTTATTTATTTATTTAACAGTTTTTATATACCAACTTTCTACAATTCAAATCGGTTTACAGGTAACATAACAGACAGTATATTTCAACTGAGTACATTGTAACAATAATATCAATCAACTAAGTACATTGTAACAAAGAAGATCAAAGTATAATAAGAATATGTAGAAGCTGATGAGGATAAAACAGAATTGATTAACAAATATTTCTGTTCTATGTTCACAGATGAAGGGCCAGAGCAGGACCTTAGAAAACACCCCCAAATAGGAACAAAAGCATTGGGGATTTCAAACAATTTTCATAAAACTGTGTTCGTGAGGAACTAGCTAAACTAAAAGTAGACAAAGCGATGGGACCAGATGGGACACATCCGAGAATACTGAAGGAACTTTGGGACATTCTAGCAGCTCCACTGACTGACCTTTTCAATGCCTCTTTGGAGTTGGGAGTGGTGCCAGAGGACTGGGGAAAGGCACATGCAATACCTTTACACAAAGAGGAAGTAAGGATGTGGTTGAAAACTACAGGCCAGTTAGTCTAACCTCTGTGATGAGTAAATTATTGGAAACATTGCTGAAAGAGAAAATAGTGAGGTTTCTGGAGTCCAATGGATTACAGGATCAGAGGCAGCATGGATTCACCAGAGGCAGGTCATATTAGACAAATCTGATTGATTTCTTTGACTGGGAGACTAGGGAGTTGGACCAGGGAGAGCCCTAGTTGTGGTGTACTTAGATTTCAGTAAAGCCTTTGACACTGTTCCACACGGGTAATTTATAAACAAACTGAGCACCCTAGGGATGGACCCTAAAGTTACTGATTGGATTAGAAATTGGTTGAATGGGAGGCGACAAAGGGTACAGGTAAATGGAGCTCACTCTGAGGAGAAGGACGTTACCAGTGGTGTGATGCAGGAATCTGTCCTTGATCCAATTCTTTTTAACTTCTTTGTTAATGATATTGCAGAAGGGCTATTGGGTAAGGTTTGCTTGTTTGCAGATGATACCAAAATTTGCAATAGAGTAAAAATCCAGAAAGGAGTAGATAACATTAGGAGGGATCTAGCTAAGTTTTAAGAATGGTCTAGAATTTGGAAGCTGAAATTTAATGCTAAAAAATGCAGGGTCATGGATTTGGGCTACAAAAAGCCAAAGGAGTAGTAGTACAGTGTATGGGATGAGGTACTTCTGTCCACAAAAAAAGATTGGGACCTGGGCATGATTGTGTTTGATGATTTTAAAGTAGCTAAACAGGTAGAAAAGGTGACTGTGAAATCCTGAAGATGCTTGGATGCATAGGGAGAGGAATGGCCAGCAGAATAAAGGAGGTGATAATGCCTCTGTATAAGTCTCTGGTGTGACCTCAATTGGAGTATTGTGTGCAATTCTGGAGACTGTACCTTCAAAAGGATTTAAGCAGGTTGGAGTCGGTGCAGAGGGTGGCTACTAGAATGGTTAGTGGTCTTCGTTAAGTATCATGAGAACAGACTTAAGGATCTTCATATGCATACTTCAGAGGAAAGGCAAGATAGAGGAGATATGATAGAGATGTTTAATACTTATGTGGCATAAATGCACAGGAGAAGACCCTCTTTCGATTGAAAGCAAGCTCTGCTACAAGAGGACATAGGATGAGGAAGAAAGGGGATTGACTCAGGAGTAATATGCAGAAATATTTCTTTACGGAAAGAGTGATAGATGCGTGGAATAGTCTCCCAGTGGAGGTAGTAGAGATGAGGACAATATCTGAATCCAAAAATCATGGGATAAACACAGAGGATCTCTAAAGGTAAAAAGGGGACTGTTGAAGTGGTTGATATGGAAGGGCGAACTCGATAGGCCATGTGGTCTTCTTCTGCCATCATGTGTCCATGTTTCTATGTTTCTATATTCAGCCCATGTTGGTCAGCATTTTTAACATGACTGGCTTTGGGTGGCAAAACTGAAACTGGATATTCAGTGCCAGAATCAGGATATCCTCCAGTGCTGAAAATCCCGTGTCAATGATGATCGGTATCGCTAGCTGGACAGCAGCAATGTTCAACAGCAGTCTGGATAGCTGAACTGAATAATGTTAGGAGAGCTTTTTTTCTGACCTAACTTTATTGGGCCACTTATCCAGTTAGTAGATTGAAAATTGCCGCTAACTGGATAAGTCAATAGTATTTCATGGGAATACCCAACCTCAATCAATGCACTGACAGCGTTTTGGAACACGGCTTCGGAAGATTTGAAAATTCTGGTTATTACACTTGATACAGGGCAAAAGAGCCCGAAACGTGCGCGTCGTGTATTGGATTCACCATAACCGGCATTTTGGGACTGAGATAAGTCTTTTTTGACTATAATTTATTGGCTATTTGAACATTAATTTTTGGTGAAGAACCTTAAAAATAAAAGTGGCTATCCGCTTGGTGTGGGTCGGTTTCCCTTCCGACCTTCCTACGGCTAGCTCCGACAAAAATATTATTAAGTTAGATGGTCATTGATTGAGGTTGGGTATTCCCATGAAATACTATTGATTTGTCCTAACCTGAAGGTTTCTCTGATTTTATATGCTAACTGGATAAGAGCTGGAATCACTTCACCTCACCTACAAACATGCCCCTAAGTGTGCTTCATCCTGACCTGTTGACCATAGTGAGGTTGTTATCCTACAATTAAATGTATTTATTTAACAATTTCTTTATGCCACTATACCTACAAGTCATAAATATAAACATTAGATTACACGTTCTTCTATTTCTAATTGCACAGAGATGACAAATTCTGAAGTCTTGGTTGGAGTAGCAGCAATGCTACCACAGCTCCATATGTGTGACCCTAAGTACTATCTTGTTACATTTTGGGCCTGAGTCTGTAAGGCGATTAGCAGGGCTGTAGGTCCCCATGGGATATGCAGCCCCGCTAGCTGTCCTGCCTGAATTCGGAGACACGGTCTCCCTGCATGCACAGATGTTCTGTGCGGGGGGATTGAGATGGGGGAGGGGCATGGGGGCAGAGCGCGGCAGAACGCTGCAGACCAGGCACCTGAACATGCAGGGCTAATTCAGGTTATGGCCCTGAATGTCCAGGGAGCGCCAGGGGGACACACAGTGTATTCCACCTCAGAGGTGGAATAAACATTGGGCGCCTATGTGCCCCGGGCCAGCAGCCCCCCTCCCCCATGCAACGGAGCCATCGGAGGTAATGCTCCGCCACCTGATCCCAGTCCCAGCAGACCTGCCAGGTGTCAGGAAGCAGGAGAGCTGGTCAGGAGAGATCTCCAGTACCAGTGCAGCAGCGGGAGTGGAGGGAGGCCTGGCCATTCTGCTGGTTGTATGTCCCCTGCGGCTGCTGAACTGGTACGCCGGCTGTCCTGTTGCCCAATCCTGCTACCGCGGAAGTGTCTTGCTCCCACGGTGCAGAATTGGGTTCAATGGGGCCCGTCCTACTCTAGGACATCTTGACAGCCCGGACATGCCCCTTTCTGGATCGGGCTCTTTTCGTTATGCTCTTGTTACTAATGGTACCGACTGATGTCAGAAACCACACCTTCTTTTAAAGCAAAACACAAAAACTGTATATTGAGAAGATTGTGATGCTGGGGTCATCCTCTTCCCTCCTTCAACATACTAGAAGCTGAGAAGGGAAGGAGTGGGCAGGGCAGCAGTTAACAGAGTACTGGATTTTCCCAAAGTGCTTGGAACAATTGAAGGAGGAAGGAAAGGTCCTGAAAAGGAGTGGGAATAGGCTTGACGGTCTCTTTGGTTTCAATAAGCTGTTCACTTTGTACGCCTGGTTGCAAAATGTTCCCTGCTCTAGCCCAAGTCATGTTTCTGATTGTGCTCTGAAGGAACAGTATCATCTTGGATGGAATTCAAGGGCTGTGCTCTTTTCATCACATTACTCAGTCTTAAAAAGCTTTGCTTCCAAGTAATATTCTGCCCTAATAGTTTTGAACATTTACAAGCTGCTATTCCAAAGTACTTATGCAGTCAATAGCACTACCAACTGCATAAGTACTTTTATAAAAAAATGTCTGGAGGTTCTGCTAATAATTTTGACCATTTAATTCACAAAACAAACCAAATTATATGCCAAGAAAAGGGGAGTGGTTATGGGTGGGGCGGGGACAGGCAATTCGGTGACCGACAATATAAATTATCCATATAAATTCCAGTGTCTAAATATTGTGTAGGGAGGAAATCTTCTTATAAAACATTTAAATAGCACACTGGATATTTAGACCCATGAATTTATAAATCCCTAGTATTTTAGATAAGGCTTGGCAAATATGAAGTCTTTTCTAAAATATTCTTAGTGTCACCAAATAAGTGTGTTTATCTGGTGGAATACGCTTTAGAAGGAGCTGTTATACAAACGAGAATGGTCAAAAATGGATCATTTGGGGCTTTGCATGTGTAAACAGAGCTACTTACACATCTTAGCAGCAATTTTGCTACTTATGTGTAAGGAGCTACTTAACATGCTTTGAAGGAATAACACACCATATTTGCCTCTTAACACTTTTCAAGTGGCAAAATTGTTTGTCATGATGGACTGTATGTTTTTTTGTTACCCGCCTTGGTTATTGTGCGGGCTATAAGTAATTTTAAATAAATAAATAAATATTGTGTGTTATTTTACCATAATGCACATTCGTTTAAGCATTACATAATAATAAGATGCAAGGCATGCAAATACTTGCAAAGCACCTCATTATTATGCAAATTGAATAATGCAGTTTGCGATGAACTTTGCAAGCTGTGATGTTCGCGGAATAATGCAGCCATTATATTTCTTCCTGGAGCACCAGGCTTCTAACATGAGCCCGATGCTCGCTGACGCCATCTTAAAGGGGCTGTTGGTTTATAAGCGAAGTACAGACCCTCTTCCCCCAGCCTAGATCTCCCACCCCCAAGATTCTTCCTGACCCCCAGCCAATATCCCCCACTCCCCCAAAGACCTCCATGGACCATTTTGTCCCTCCACCCCATCGTAGAGCATCCCACACTACCATAGAACTTCCAGCCCCCATAGGCCCTGTCTGGGGCTTATCTTTATAATGTCTGGTGTCTAGCATTATGGGACAGGAGTGCCCCTATAGTCACTCCTGTCATATTTAACTCCTGATTCAAAATGGTGATGCGTGAGCACTAGTGCTAGTATCATAAGACTACCACTAGGGGTCAAGCTGCCAAATAAGAGCAAAAGGTCTTCCAATATCTTAAGCACCGGACCCCTTAGAAGGTTCCCTGGGAACACTGGGCTATGCATTAGTGACCTGATGCTCCTGGGGAGAAGATCAATGCAGCTTGTGAGGTGGATCACAAGTTGCACTATTCATATTCCTAACATGAAATATCACAGGTTAGTGACTCCCACAATAAATTAAGCTGCGGTAAAATGTGATATTAACTACCCTCCTAAGTAGCACCACTTAGACATATAAGTGACAGATTTTGTAAAACGTTATGTCTGCAGGGATCTGATTAGGGAACCAAAACTCAACTTTTGACATTTGAAGGTGATTTTGAACACCTGAAAGGTAAGCACAGTTATCTTCTCAAGCTCTCTTCCAAATACATTAGAAGTTGCAGTATACAGTATAGTGGCAGAAAGTGGGGTGGGTCGAGTTTTTGCAGGCTCTAGCAAGAGGTAGGAAAGGACTACAACTAAGCTTAAAAGATAAAAATAAAATAAATTTTAACAGTACTGAAGAGCTGGTTTGTTACAAATATCTGTTGGGATATGGTTTAAGAATGGCAAATCCTTATTTAAACAGTATCATTATTTCTAATTGATTTGTGAGGATTAAAATGTGAAATTTGTCTTGATGTCCTGTGTAGCTACTATTTATTAATGATGGTTGATTTTAGCTAGGAAGATGGCATATAAGTGCTCTCAGGGGCAGCAGAACCTCTTTTTGGTTGAAAACCAATTTTCAACCCCGTTCCCAAGCTCTGTAATTGCTGATGCTGTGTTGGGCAAAACATTGGTGGGGCCAAGGCCTCTAGTGAAAAAGTCTATTCTGCTGCCTATGAGAGCTCTTAAATAAATGAACAAAAAATTCAGCATCACTGAAAAAGGCTTACAGCAATTCAGGGGCAGTATGCCCCATTTGCAAGTTCACTCAAATCAATATTCTAAATGATATAGAATATAAGGTGAACATGGGAGTCTGAAAGTCCTGTTTATTTGCAATTAAGCATGAGCTGAATGTTATCCTTATAGAAAAGTATCTAGTAATACCATTTTGTACACTAGATTAGATGTCAGAATTTCAAAAACTATTTGGTGTTAATCATTGCATGAATTAAAATTTGAGATACACCTGAAATGTAAGTAACCAGAAATAAGTGTGTGAATATAGCAAATATCCATTCATTAATATAATACCATCATTTATTGAAGTATGATTCAATAGCTACTTACCCATATTCTTATCAGGGGTGCAGGTAACAAAATTTCATTTAGGGGTATGTTTACTAAACGTGAATAACGCACGTAGTATGACGTTAACGACCGTAAGTGCAGTGTAACGCGCGTAAACACGCGCCAATGACCGGTAACGTCGTACTACGCGCGGTAACCGCGCTTAACGATCGTAAAGCCCCGCGGCGCGTTAAAACAGCGCAGAAGGTGGAGAGTGGGCGGAGAGAAGGGGTCAATGGGCGGAGAGGGGGCGTGGAGAGGCTCCCCCTCACTAACGCGCTGTAATTCTGAGCTCAATTCCAACGCGAATGAAAACCTGCCGTTAAAGGCATTTAAAGGGAAGAGAAACCATTTCCGTCAGCAATGTACAGAAAAACCGGGGAAACACACAAAACGTGAGCAGTGTGATACATGTGCACTGAACAAAATAGCACATAAAACGTTAAAAATGACCACAGGAAACATTTTAAAAAGCATAATACAGCTGGGCAACAGTGATAGCAATGGGCAACAAAGAACAACACTGCCTGGAAAGCACCAAATAAAAAAGAAATGATATGTGGAAGGGTCTACGCTTCACAGACCCTTTTAAATATCATTTCATTGTAATGGATTGTCCTGGGAGTGTTGTGTAATGTTTCCCAATGATATCATTGTTGCCCAGCTTGGTTATGGGTGTGTGCCCCTTTTGTGAGGTATTCTCTGAGGTTTATGTGCACCGTTGTCTGCATACAAGGTAAATGAGGTCACAATAAACCTGTTGCAGAGCAGGGTTTCTGACTCGTCAGGCCGGTTTAACTAACTCCAGGGACTGCACTGTCTCTGTGGCTACAGTGTGGTGCAACAGACACAGCCAGTGCCTGTAAGACCAGAGGGTCACAGGTTCAAATCCCAGCTGGGGCTCCTGCCAACCCAGTCCCCATAGCTTTACCCACCACTAAACATTGATAGTAAAGACACACCTTTATTGCAGAGAACATACGCATGGCCTATATTTTACCACACCAGAAACAGGCACATTACCTTAAAGCAGAGTTCCGCAAATGTAGTCCTGGAGGGCCCCACAACATTCCAGTTTCATGCTGCCTCCAATAAAGATGCCTGTGCTGCATAGCTATGCACCACCCCCATGTTATGCAGATGTAGCTTATGCAGATTTATGAGGGACAGCATGAAAACCTGAACAGTGTTTGGAACACCAGGACTGGAGTTGGGGAACTCTGCCGTAAAGCAGCAGCCAACAGGGCCACACACCCACCCACAGGCCCCATTGGCCAATGCCACCTGGAGAGGCAAGAAATTGGGTCCTGCCTGTATCTCCCAATACTAGCAGTTGCATACCTTAGCAATGCCACCCTACACCTGGGTATATGGTACACAGCTATCAAACGTTTGCTATGAGAACTGGCAGATATCAATTCCTCTGTTAAGCACATTTTGCTCATTGAGCTCCACCATAACAATCATTCTGATGTCTGCGGTGTGTGCTGCAGGTCTGGTCTCTGACAGTGTTCACCACCCTGGGGAGTGACCCCCCAACAGTCTTGTGTACCATATCCATGCCTGTACTATGCCCATGACTGGTGTGGTGTGTATGGCTGCTGACCACCTCTATAGTAGCACAATGCTGACATCGGTGTGGTGGTGGTTGTCTGTCTATCCAGTGTGTGGTGGCTGCAAACACCTTCCACAGGCCACACTGCCAGCAATGTTGCCAGTATTGGGCTGCCAATGTGCATAATGAGGAGCAAGGTACCATGGGTATAGGCCGGACAGGGTGGCCTGGCCAGGGCGCATCTGCACAGGGCATAGGGCAGTGACAGGCACATTGTAGTGGCCGGCCACCACCTACACAGACAGGGTGACCTCAGTATGTGCTGCTGAGAGATCACTCTCACCCTGACTGTGCAGTGACCACAGCATGGCTAGGCACCCCCATAGTGCTATCTAGTATTTCTCTCATGTGATATATATGGGTTGCCTTTTGGGGCCCTGTCACTGATTTAACTGTGTATGCTGACATCCCAGTTCTGGGTGCAGGCATCTCCACTGGGCACTAGCAGACTATTTGCAGCTGGTATGTGTTGTGATGGAGTGGCTTGCAGGGTGCAGTGGCTGATGGCTTGCACCAGGGGAATATCAGATAGTGGTGGGGTGCAGCATGCCATATCTAGGCCTAATGTCTGTCTGCTATTGTGTTCTGGATGTGTATAGAGCTGCATTGACTGCTCTGTGGGGTGTGTGTCCCTCAGCAGGACTGGGGTTGATGTCCCCCTCTACGTCCACCTTGCAGGGAGGTAGATGTTGTATCTTTTGATAGGAGACCCTGTTTGCTGCCCTGGGGGAGGGGGTGGTGGTGCATGGGCCCTCCTGGGGGCTACACCTGACTGATACAGACAGAGATGTCCAAGGTGTTTCTGCAGAAACTACCTGTCTCACACTATAACACTGCTGTGGACCTGCACCATGGCCTCTTTCAGCCATGGACGTTGCTGTGGACCTGGTGCTTGGCGCCTCACTGCACCCTCAGGGTGAGCACAGTACCCGCACGCTGTGACGGTGTGTGGCTACCCTGTGCCGGTACAACACACGGTCAGTACCCCCTAACAGGCCGAGGTGCTGTGGGGGTGCACATGGTCACTTCCCCCCTACCAGGCCGAGGTGCTGTAGGTGTGCATTCCCCATCTTGTGTTTATCTGTGGACAGCTGATTTGCATGTGCAGTGCATCATGGGTGTGACTGGCGCAACCCAACCCTGGGGGAATCCAGCGCCTGCTCACAGGCTTTGATAACCCATAGGCCATCCCACGTACATCTGTTAGCATTGTGCATAGGTGCAGGACACCCTACCGAGTCTGTCATATAAGGTACCCACACAGGTAAAAACACACATACCCACGCACGATTGTACGCGCGTCGCTACGCACGCCCAACGTACATTGTTACGCACACTGCGAGGGTCTGTTTCTGTATGGAGTACTTGACGTAAAGGAAAACATGCCTTCTCACGGCACACTGGGGACTCGAACCCATGCTGCCTGTAACAGTGGTCAGTACACTAACCATTGTGCTACAGCTCTGTGTTAGTGCTCTGTGTCTGTACATCTTCCTACGATGTACGTCCGCAGCAACGCACGCACGTACGCCCACAGTAACGCACGTGGCCACGCCCCCAGCAACGCACGTGGCTACGCACGCAGCAACGCACGTGGCTGAGCAGCAAAGGCATTTGGAAGAAATGGCATCCATGTCGAGGAAGCCTCCCTTCAGCCAGAGGGACCTCTACCTACTAACAGAGCTGTTCTGCCTCCGCCAGCAGAGGCTCTTTCCTGGCTCATCCAGGAGGCAGAACCTGGCAAGGGTCAGGAGGGCCTGGGAGCGCCTGGCCCATAGGTTCAACAGGAGCTCAGACTACCCACGTGAGGTAAGTGCATGGGGACAAGTCCCCCAAATGATGAGACAAAACAAAACACACCCAGTAACCTCAGCACAAATACACAATGCACTGACAGGGAATAGCAGGTGCTGACACATCCTGCGGCTAGCAAAGTCTGCCACACACCCCAGAAGAAGGCACCCCTGCCCCAAGGGGGTAGCTGCAACCATGGCAGAGCAGCACCACAGATCACAGAGGTATGCTATAGGGTGCCTTTGCAGGCCAGGGATGTCCCCCATCCACAAGACACCCCAGTCCCACCTCTCAGGCCAACAGGAAAGGAAGGGGGTCTGCACCATGTCTCCGTTAACCAACACATTTGCAAAATGCATCCTCTGATGCTGCAAGCCCCAAATGAGGGCATCTCTCCCCCACCCTGCCCACTGTCTGCTGGTGGCCTGTGTGATTACAAAAGACAAACCCCAGCTCCAAGCAGATGTAGGCCCCAAATGAGAGCAACTCCCCTCCACCCTGCCCACTGTCTGCTGGTGCACTGTGTGAATACAAAAGAAAGACCCCAGCTCCAAGCAGATGCAGGCCCCTAAAGGGGAACCCTGCACCGACCCTGTTCCCTGGGAAACAGGCCCTGTATGGGATCACAAAGGAAAAACCACAGCCTAAGGGCATCCTAGTGAGGACTGTAGGTGACAACCTCCCACCCAAAAAGTGGCTGATTGGCACATGCAGATGTGTGTAGGTGGCACACACAGCTGTGATGTGTTATGTACGTGGGCCGCACATACAGTGCACATGGTGCACCGACCAGGGTGATGTGTGTGTGGCCCACACATGGGGCTGTCACACGTTAACGCAAGGGGGCATGAGCGCCCACCCAATAGGGGCAGGCGCTTGTTGTATGCAATGAGAGTGGTAGATGCAGAGGCAGGGACCCACCACGTGTCCCCACGGTAGCTAAGGGCAATGTTCGTTGTCACCCCTACAGGTGGAGGACCTTCGAAAGAAGGCTCGCGAGCTGAGGGCCCGGTACCCCGCTTCGTTGCCAGGGTGCAGCGCGAGAGGATGGCACAGCAGAATGGTGAGTACCGCGACATGGCCATGTAGGGGAACGAGTGGTGGAACCACAGGTCCACAGTGACAGGGGAAGAGGATGTTTCCCCAGGGGATGACATGTGTTATCTCTCCCACAGCTGATGCACGTGCAGCCATCGTGGACGAGGGGCCGGAGGAGCCTCCAGATGTTGCGGCCCGGGAGGGAGACCAGGAGCAGCGCGAAGATGAGGATGGCGGACCAGAGCGGGGAGCCAAGGATGGGAATGAGCGCGCATCCCCACGCCACAATGAGGGGGAGGAGGGGGGTGATGATGGGGGCCAGATGGGAGGGAATGTGGGGGATGCTAGGGAAATGGGGACTGATGGTGTGGAGCCTGGGGAGCAGGATGAGGAGGGGGGGGGGATGTGAGTGGAAGGGAAGGGGAATGGGGGGAGGTGGGTGGCAGGGAGAGGGAGGGGGAGGCAGGGGGGGAGGGGGATGGGGTTGTGGGGAGGGTGTTGGAGGCAGGGGGGAGGGAGGGGATGTACAGCGGAGGGGGTGGGGCGGGGGCAGGTCCCCAATGGCACGCTCCGCCACAGGGCACTGGGGGCACCAGCCACCTGCCCCATGATCAGGGCGCGGCAGGCCCTCTGGAAGTGTGCCTGCCACACATGGCCGCAGGCAGGTCTGCTGTCCATGCAGCCACACAGACACGGGGAGATGTGTGTCTGTGCGGCTGCATGTGCGGCCTGCGCCTGGCTGCAGCTGTGCATGCCCAGGCACAAGCCCAGAGGCAGTTCGCCCTAATCCAGGGCCAGGTGCTGGCGACCCTGTCCATGGTGGCTGACCGTCTGCGGGAGCGGGATGACCGCCCTGGCCGTTCCGCAGACGATCAGCCACCATCCAACAGGGGTCCCCAGGGTGTGTAATGTGTGGGGACACATGGCACACCCACCCTGTGATGGACCGTGCCATTGAATGTCCACCACATTGGCCACAGGGATGGGAGCGGACACTGCAATTTGCCGGCCATCAACTGACAGCATGGGCCATGTCAGCCGGATGTCACGTGTCTGTGTCAATGTAAATAATGTAAATATGTTTTAAAAAAAGAGTTATAAATGTTGGTTGAAACATATGTACCTGTTGGTCAGATGTCCCTCATTGCCTGATGACAGTGGTGTGCGAGTGATGGGTGTGGCAGTGGGCACTATTGGGGCCAAGGGTGGACGTTGAACAGGTAAGGTATGTGGCGTGGGCACCCCCCACAGACATGTCACAGCTACGTTGCTGTGTGGGTGGCCCACCAAGAGGGGTGGGGAGTGGCGTGCCTGACTGACGTGCAACAGCATGTGTGTTGGTAGGTGCGGGGCAGACAGCACAGAGTGACAATGGGACATATGGCAGGGGGAAGTGGATGGCCTGTGTATCCTATCCAGCCTTGTCCCATATTGGTGGCCTGTGGTGGCAAGGGAAGGGCGGCTGAGGTGTATATGTACCGGTGGGGTTAGGGGGGAAACACAGAGGGTGCACCCAGGGCCGGCCCGTCCATTGAGCAGGAATGTGTTTTGCACAGGGCCCAGCGTTTCGGGGGGCCCCGCGCAAAGAACATTCTTCCCTTTCGTAATTGGTAGAAATAAAATAAAAGTGGCCGCTGCTGCCGCGGCAGCGGTATGGAGTGTTCCGCGGGGCTCCCTCTGCCCGGCGGGACTCTCCCGCCGCGGCTCTGCCCCTCTCTGCCGGCTTGCAGATACGCAAAGGGAGAGAGTCTCCCTTGCGTCTGTTAAGCCCGTAGGGGCAGATGGGAGATTTCCCATCAGCACCTGCGGGCTTAACAGAGACGCGAGGGTGACTCTCTCTCCCTTCGCGTATCTGCAAGCCGGTAGAGAGGGGCTGTGCCGCGCCGGGAGAGTCCCGCTGGGCAGAGGGAGCCCCGCGGGACACTCCATGCCGCCACCGCGGCAGTGGCAGGCTTTATTTGGTTTTTAAATTGCCATCAGCCGAGGGGGGGGGGCCGGTAGGACTGGCAAAGGGCTTGGGAGGGAGGGGGGTTGAGACTGGCAATGGGCAAGGGAGGGAGGGGGGTTAAGACTGGCAATGAGGGAGGGAGGGAGGGAGGGGGAGAGGGAGGGGGGTTAAGACAGGCAATGGGCTGGGGGGGGTTAAGACTGGCAGTGGGCTGATGGGGGGGTAGGACTGATAATGGGTTATAGGGGGGCTAGGACAGAAAATGGGCTGATGGGGAGGGGTTGGGACCTGCGGTGGGCTGATGTGGTTAGGACTGGTAATGGGTTATAGGGGGGGCTTCAACTGAAAATGGGGTGATGGGGGTTAAGACTGGGAGGTGATTGACGGGGGGCTAGGACTGGTAATGGGTTGGGGGGTTGCTAGGACTGGAAATGGGCTGAGTGGAGGGGAGCTATGCCTTGACATGGGCTGATGGTGGGGCTAGGAAATGACTAGAAATGGGCTGATGGGGGGGGGGGGGCTAGGATTGACAATGAGCTGATGAAGGGACTTGGACTGGAAATGGATGGGGGAGCTAGGACTGGAAATGGGCTGATGCAGGGGCTAGAAGGGAATGGATGCTGGGTGAGACAGGAACTAGAAGGGAGCTGATGTAGGGGGAGGATTAGAATGGGATGGGGCTGGGAGAGTATATTGGAGAGAGGAAACATATGTTTTGTAGGAGGAATGAAAATCTACAATTGGCCAGGTATTGGGAGAGTAATTGGGGATTGAGGATGGAGGTGTAAAATTTGTGTGGATGAAATAGGAATGAGGAAAGAGCAAAGGGAGAAAGATTAGTATGTTAAAGCAGATGTAGAGAGAGAGAGAATGGAAAACAAAGTAGAGGAGAGAGGAAAGGACAAATGGACAGCAGACGATGGAGAGTTAGCAGAAAATATGACGGAACCAGAAGAAAGTGGCTGGACCAATTGCAACTGAACAAGAATATGCTCAAAAGGTGGCACAGTGTTGCGTGACAGTGGCTGGTGAGGGGCGCGGTTTGGATGCTGCAACCGATGACAGTTGCTGGATGTAGCTCCTGGGGGACACTGTGTTAGTAGGATGTGCCATGATGGGGGCCCACTGGGTGTAGGTGTAGATGGGGGCCACTGGTGCACAGGGGACGGGTAGCCATTACAGGGGGGCATGATCCTAGGGCGGTGACAGATGCATGGCTGTGCTCAGGGGGCCACAGTGGTAATGTGTGGGTGTGTTTGCTTGCGCCCCTAAAGGTAAATTGACATATACCTGCCCCCTCACTCACTATCTGATGTGTGGGTGTGTTTGCTTGCACCCCTCCAAAAGGAAACAACAAATAAGTGCCCCCTCCCTCACTGTATCATGTATAGGTTACTACATCAGCCAGCCTTCTGCATCTGGCACCCTGGGGACTCGAACCCATGCTGCCCGTATCAGCAGTCACTGCAGTAACCATTGTGCTACAGCTCTGTATGGGTCAAGTATGTCTACGAGGCTTCTTATGCTTAACGCGCGGTGACTCCTCTAACGCGCCACGTATCGCTCGTTAGTTCTGTACCGCGCGTTAGATCTTCTGCTGTCCCGCCCATCTCCTTATTTGGGGGTTTGTCTTATTAACGCGAATACTAACGCGAACTGCACTAACGCGATTTAGTAAACATCCCCCTTAGTTTAGTTTCCTGTGTTGTTTGGAGGTTCTTTTCAGTTTGTTTTGTTTTTATAAATTTTCATTTCAGATCATTATTTTAAATTAAGAGGTGGCTGTGGATGCTGGCCAAACCCTAAAAAAGACTGAAAGGTTGCTTGAGGTTGCCAAGCAAATTAAAAATGCATCTTTTTCCAGCTTTGTTAACAGTTGCCAACGGTTGGTCTTACCACTGGTTGGGTTGGAAGGCATTAGTCTTCCAGGTGGAGCCATTACTGTAAATCTCCTGGAGAGCTGGCTCTAGCCATTCTTTTCTTAGTTGTGTTGTGTTTATGGTAATATTGGTTCCCGTTTCCTGACTGGGCTAAATTTTGCCTGGTTTTGAGCTCTGTGGAAAACCTTTTCTGGATTTTTTGCCTTATGAATCTGATGCCTGCTCTAGAAGCTTATTTAAAGAATTTCCTTGTGCCCTGCAATTTCTGGGAAAAGTATCTTGAAACCTTTTTTGCGTTGTTAAATTCCTGGACTTACAACCTTGAATCCTTGTGTAAAATTTCCAGTTACTCTTACACTATCAGAGACATTTATCGAGTCTACTGCAGATCCTGGCTGTCCAATAAGTGATCCTGTTCAGAAATTATGTGAAATCATATTTAGGAAGGATGATCAGACTAGGGTTTTATAGTAACAGAGATTAATTCATCCCTTGAACTGTTGCCATTGTATCTGGACATATTTAAATAGGGAATCAGAAGTGGATGGGCTGTTACTATTGCTAAAAATATGTAACAGTGTGGAAACCCTGGAGCTTCCTCATTCATTGCTTATCTAGGAGTAGCCTAGTGGTTAGAGCACTTAGCTTAGGAACCAGCCTTCAATTCTCACTAGCACTCCTTGTGGCCTGGGGAAAGTCACTTAACCCTCCAATGCCTCAGAAAAATTCAAGCTATTGTCCCTGTTTAATGTATATTACCAAGTTTAAGTTACAGTGTAAACTGCTTTGACTAAAATGCTAAAGCGGTATAAAAGACCTTTTAAATAAATAAAGGCTAGCAAATATGAACAGATAGTAATGGTTAGAACATGTGATTTATATGGTCTGGATTGGACTCAGGGTATTGAATTGTTGCTGATAATAGCAAGAATGGATGGAAGTTGTTTCTCAGTTGATAAAGGTGCTGCTCTATTAGGTCAACTTCGTTGCTGTAGAATTAGTTCCTGGGCATGTAAGATGGATTAGCCTCACTGCAGAAATAACACGGTTATGTCAGTCAAAGATTTAACCCTAATCATTTTGGAAATATTGAGCTCTTATCATATTGGGTCTCAGGTACTAAGCATTTTCTCCGTTAGAGCAAAATGGGAGAAACCCTTTAGTATACAGACTCCACACCATACTATTTTTGATATACTATATTAGTATTATAATAGCTAATTATTTTCCAATTCAAGTGCTTTTTGGCCATTCACCTCCAGAGCTGGAGGAACGCTGTACCTGCATGACAGGAAAGATGATAATAGTAAATAGCATTGACCATTTAAAATAAACTTGTTTATATATATAGACATATGTTTCAGCTCATTTTCATTTCACTTATTAAACTTCTAGCCCATCCATCTACTGATTCTAACAATATAAAAAAGACAAAATTAAATATCTGATACATTTTTTAAAAGCAAAAGATAAAATGACAGACTTTAAACATATTAAGCAGGTGCTTTACTAAAAAAACGAAGCTTTTTTTTTTTAAACGTTAATATGTCTCTCTCTTCCCATAAAGCTGATGGAAGCAAATTCTGACAGTGTGGTCTATTACCCAGAATATCTTTAATTGTCTTTATTCTTTCCTGACCTCTCTAGCAGTAGGAACCACCCATAAATACCATGTCATTTTGTAAATATAAGGTTTGTCTGTATCTATATATGTATATATATAATCTTGAAGGAAATGCTTGTGTGTGGGGGGATATAGATATATAGTTTAATTAACGCTTCTGAATGTTTTAGAAAGAGAAATCAAATAATGTGTTAAGGAAAGGAGTTAATGAGAGAACAATGGTTTTCTTACAGAATAGAAATACGAATCCTTTTAATTACTTTATGTCCTGGGGTAAGATAAGTTAAGCTGCATATACAGAAGGTCTTAATTGAGTTAACAAATTTTGGGGGGGGAGGGTCATTTAGTGACAGCATGCGTTAACACCATTAACACATGTTATTTGCCACAGGGTAAATGACTCCCTTGATTGGCTGGGCTAAGTAATGGGCTTTGAGGGGCTAAAAAGCATCAAGCACTTTAAACTGTAAAGCAGTTGGGACTTTCGCAAGGCAGATTTATATTGGAGGGAGGAGAAGTAAAGCACTTCCTGTGAGCCTCTCGCATACTGAAGCTTTATACTATTTCCTCTGATTCACTCCTCCAGCTCTAGTTCAGGTGATGGAAGATAGCTGCACTGAGGCCCATATCTTAGCAGAAATAAGGGGAATATTGGAAGGCTGGAAACTGGGCCATAGACATATGTATATTGTCTGTTTTCTATACTGTCTCTTGCTGTCAGGGAAGGAGAATAGAGAGGAACTACAATCATGTGATGGAAAGGGAGCAGAAACAGGCCACTCTGTGGGGAGCCACCAACACGGCTGTTCACAGGAACCAGTCCTAGGGAAGAACACTTAATGGCTTCCAGAAGCCCATTTAGGCAGACTTGAAATAGTGAGTCTTTAATACTGTTTTATTTTTTTGTAAGAGGACTCATAACGGATATGATGTAGGAGCGCTTTCCATGGAAAGGGGGCTTGGAAGAAGAAAGTAGCACAGTGGTTGCTTTCCAATTGAAAGCATGAAACTTAGGGGAGGGGGGGGGGAAGTCAACAGATTCTCATTTTGAGAGTGTAGGATGCAGTCCAGATGGTAGGATATATAGTAAGGAGGGAGGAAAGATATAATGGGAAACCAGTGTACAATGCCTTATGGGTAAACATAAGTATTTTGAAATGACAGCAGTAAGAGACTGGAAGCTAATGCTTGCGTGAAGCTTGGACTGGAAGCTAATGCTTGCATTAAGGCACATTTTACAATGGTACGTCCAAGTGTAACCTGGGACATCAAAGCCAGAACATCTGAAAAAAAGGCAGGCATTTTCAAGTTCAGGCACGATTTCAGAGATGTGGATGTGCCCTATATGGACGTCTCTAGAGATGTCTACATAGATGTTCCCAGAATAGCATTTTGGAATACTGATGTATAAAAGCATAATGGTGAAAGCTGTGGGTTGGAGAACAGGATAGCCATGGTTAAATCCCAATATGGGTCTTTGTGATCTTATACTGATCATTTAACTCTCCATCTTCTCTGCACTCTCCGGATGTTTTAAGGCCCAAAACAAGCGGTTTCCTGATGCCTGTGCATGCCTGCAGCAGGTCTAAACGTGGACGTGCCTGCAGATCTCCCTGAAAGCAAATGGGAAGGTGTAAGTCCATTTCATCTCCCCAGACATGCCTCCACCACACCCTCTTGCCTACTTGGATATCCCTGCACCAGAGGCATCTGTAAACATATTTGTAGAATGGCTTCAGAGATGTTTCTGTGATTTCTACAACTTCAGATGTCCTAAATCATGACTAAGCCTTTTAAAATAACTTCTATTGCCAAATAGCCTAATGGCTTTGTTCTGCATTGTTTGGAGTCTCTTAAGGTCAGAGACTCCAATGCCACAGTATACAGGTTTACAGTAATACAAATGTGAGGTGACCAGGGCATGCATAAGTATATGAAGGATGTGCGTATCAATATAGGGCTTAACAGAATGAATATGTTTTAAGGCAAAGAAAGTGGACTTAATTGCAGCTGAGACACAGTTAGTGAAAGTTTGTTCAGGGTCCATAGACAAATAATTTGGTAAGGGTGATAGGAGTGTCCATAATGAGAGGAGGACTCAATGAGAAAATCAGTCTACCTGTAATCTAGATAGCCTTGCATTTGGAGGGGTTTAATTTGAGATGCTGGGTGGAAAGTCACAAAGATACAGCATCAAAGCATTGATTAATTAGAATAAGGTGAAGGGATGAGATAGATGATTATGCAATGAAGAGAATGTCATCAACACGGTAACCTTTACTGATCCCTAGGTCTTGAATAACAATAGCTAGTAGAGTGGGAAAAATATTGAATAGTAATAGGGCCTATATGGATCCTTGTGATGTAGGAGTCTGGACCCGAGAGGACATTGATTTACAATAACCGAGGTACGGCGGACGTGGTGCTCCCATAGCCTCCACCCCCCCCCCCCCCCCACATTACCACCTCCCCCTTCAATAATCACTCTACCACAGATTTGGGAATGAAACTGATCGCAGCTTTATTAATCTTTTAACAATAACCACACATTTCCAAACAAATCATACATATTCTAACCCCGGACTGACTCCTCACCAGCCATGTGAGTAGCAAAGTGACGTCATTTCCGCTTCCGCCGTGTACAGGCCCCGGCTATTTGCATACCCCCCCTCTTCCAGCTTCGCCATATTATTAGCAAAAGCCCCGAGGGATTGTCCAGGTCGGAGGTACCCCACCCCCGCCCTAAGCCTTGCCTCCGGCTCCGGACCCCAGAAACCTCCGGGATCCCGCCCCCCCCCTCCAGCTGCAACCCCCTTTTCCCCAACTACCCCCCCAACCCAACCATGGGGCGGGAGGGTGGGATGCCAGCCACCTCCGGCTCAGATCCTCGCACTCACCAGCCCCCCGGCCTTCCTTCTCCTAAACTCCCCCTTTGCTGGGCTCCCACGACTTCTCATTGGTTCCCGCACCCATCACTCAGCCCGCGGGAGCCAATGCCTTCATCCGATGCCATTACCTCTTCCAACCTAAGCACCCAGGGCCGCCGCTACCCCGGGACCACGTACCACGCCGCCCCCCCCGGTTAACAGCGGCCGCGCGGTACGTGGCCCCGTGGCCTTCTCGTAACTGAGGTATGGCAGATGTGGTGCTCCCGTAGCCCCCCCCCTTCCCTTCCCCTCCCCCCACATTACCACCTCCCCCTTCAATAATCACTCTACCACAGATTTGGGAATTAAACTGGTCGCAGCTTTATTAACCTTTTAACAATAACCAAACAACATTTCCAAACAAATCATATATATTCTAACCACAGACTGACTCCTCACCAGCCATGTGAGTAGCAAAGTGACGTCATTTCCGCTTCCGCCGTGTACAGGCCCCGGCTATTTGCATACCCCCCTTTTCCGGCTTCGCCATATTATTAGCAAAAGCCCCGAGGGATTGTCCGGGTCAGGGGTACCCCACCCCCGCCCAAAGCCTTGCCTCCGGTTCCGGACCCCGGAAACCTCCCTGTACCTCTCCCCGAACCCAAGCTGCGACCAGCTACCCTTCCCTGCATCACCACCTCCAAGGCCTCCTGCCAATCATTCAGGAGCAAATCCATCCCCACTGGGGATAAATGCACCCCGTCTTGCCTATATAGACCCGCACATCCCACCTCAACCCAAGGATGCAAAATTTGGTACCCGCCGTGCTCACACACCCAGCGGCCAATTTGGCGATTAATTTTTGTTAACCCCCTCGACCATCTCCGATGGTCCCAGCAGGCGGGCCTTTGTATGATATCAGACCATAAGAGAACCACTTCTTTGATCATCAATAACACCTCCCCCAAGTCCTTGTGCGCTGCTCTGATCAACTGCTTACAAGTCCAGGACCCGAGGTCGTTGCCTCCCAGATGTATCAAAAGGATGGCTGGCGACCCTTTGTCACACTCGTGGTACCGCAGCAAAGGCAAGAGCTGCATCCATCGGAGGCCACGCTCACCCAGCCATGATACGGTCACCTCCGAAGCCTCAAATCCGATGTTCGGCCCCCCCCCCCCCGGCCATATTGCTGCTCGTCGACCAACCCAGTGTACAAACGAATGGCCAATCACCCAACAGAGACACGGTTCCTGTCCCAAATCTGCAAGAAATAAAATTTTGACAGTTAGCAGCAATAAGGAGCTTAAAAGCGCACATAGCCCTGGAACGCCAGGGACCTCCATCTGCCAATCCATTGTATCTCATGCCCCGGAAGCCCTGCCGCAGCTGCACTGGTAGCCGCACCGATTCTAAAGGAGTGTGGTGCAAACTGGCAAGGGTCCTCTCCAATCCGCTACAGCGAAAGCCGCAAAACCCCTGCAAACTGAAATTGTGTCAGCACCTGAGCATCTTCATGCATAAATAGACTGCCATCCCCCTTTGGCCTGTCTCGCATCTAGGCCTGCATTGAGGCAACTGGACACGTCGATGAACCGCCCACCGCCTTCAAAACCACCCACGTTCCCTTCCCCCTCTGATCTGTTTTGGATCGCACCAACCGAATTCGTACTTCGTCTCCTGCCAACTTTACCTGCTGCATTTGCAAGCCCCTGGCTATTCTGGCCCGGCTGGACTCAGCTACCAGCTCCCCCACACGAAATGCGCCAAAAAAAGGCCACAGAAAAGGCTGCTTGAAACAGCCTGCTTTTGTAAGGGGACGCTGCCAGCTGAGGCAATGCTGCACACAATTGCACCAGCAAGTCATGTGTAATAGGCCGCCTACTGTCACCCTGAGTAGGGAGGGACCATTCCCACTCTTGCAGCAGCCTGCGAGTCAAAAAGCCTCCACCCGCTGCCCCCCACCCCACTGCCTTTTGAGAAGAAGGAAAACCCTGCTAATTGCGTCTGCACCGTTGCCAACGATAAGCCCGTATTCTTCACAGCAATGACATACTGACCCATGAGCTGCTCCGACACCGGTCCCCGCTGCCATCCCCGTTCCATCAGGAAAGCCACCACGCTGCCACAGCCTCGTTGATACGCCACCCATGTCGCCGCTGATACTGAACTCCGCAGCAGGTCCATCATATCCTGAGGCCAATCTGCCATAAGTGCTCCGGGACCAATGCTCCCATCGCTTCCGCCTCTGGCGCCAATGTTCGAAACAGCTCCCACTTGAAACGGGAAAGAGCATCAGCAATCTTGTTAGTACTCCAGGAATATGACGAGCCTTCACCACCACATTCAATCGCAAGCAAGCTAGGACCACTTCCCGCATCAAAGCCGCTACGAGCATGCAGCGTGGAGCATAGCGGTTGATCACACTGACCACAGCCGCATTGTCGCAGCACCAGACAATTTTTCGATTTCGAAGCCCGTCCGGCCACAGTTCCAATACTACCAAAATTGGAAACAATTCCAGAAAGGTTATATTACTAGTTACGCCTGCCTCGTGCCATGCCGGCGGCCACCCTGCTGCACACCAGGCGCCACCAAAATAAATACCCAGGCACAGACCCCTGCTGAATCAGTAAACAATTGCAAGTCACCACTGGAAATCTCAGCTTCCCTCAAAACCGTGGTGCCGTTGAAATCTTTCAAAAACTCATCCCATACCCCAAATCGGCCCGCATGCTCCTTGACACCCTTATACGATGATGAGGTTTAGTTACCCCTGCTGTAGCTGCTGCAAATCTCCGCAGAAACACCCTTCCCATCGGAATTACCCTACACGCAAAATTGAGGGAGCCTATCAATGCCTGCATTTCTCTCAGGGTAATCTTACTTGATCCCATAACGTTCGCTACTAAAACACGCAGCCTCCACACTTCCCATCGGCAATCGCACCACCATAGCCACGGTATCCAACTCTACCCCTAGAAACGTGATACACGTCGAAGGGCCCTCTGTTTTTGCAGCCACTAAAGGGACGCCCCATGCCTGAGACAACTGTACGAATCCCTCAAGTAACTCATCGCAGCGCCCGGACCTAGGCTCCCCTACAAACAGGAAGTCATCCAGGTAATGCACTACATTCGCACAACCCACCTGCTCCATGAGAGCCCAATGCATAAACGTACTAAACTGTTCAAAATAAGCACAGGAAACTGAACAACCCATTGGCATGCATTTATCAAAATAATTGTTACCTTCGAAACAAAATCCTAACAAGTGAAATGCAGACGGGTGTACCGGCAACAAACGAAATGCGGATTCACTGTCCACCTTTGCCATCAAACACCCTTGGCCGCATCTTCTCACCAACTCCACCGCCTCCTCAAAGGATGCATAGCGCACTGCACACAATTCCTTCGGAATGTGGTCGTTCACCGAAGATCCCACTGGAAAGGACAAGTTATGAATTAACCGATACTTTCCCGGTTCCTTCTTTGGTATAATTCCCAACGGGGAGCCACAAAGTCCGCAAATGGCTGTTCCTGAAAGGGACCGGCTATCCTGCCCAACTTCCGCTCCGCTGCCAATTTATACCTCACAATATGGGCAAAACGCTTAACCGAGGGGGAATTCCGCTCCTTTTTTGAAACCGCCGTTCCTACCACCGGAATCCTAAACCCAAATTGAAATCCCTCTTCCAGCACCACCCAGTCCCTGCGCCTGGGGTACTTCCTAAGCCATGGTCGTAACGCCTCCATCCTAATTGGCGTCGACACTAAGCCCCATAATGTCCTACTGTTTGGCGAACGACCCGGTGGTACCGTCTGCTCCTCTCTTGACACATTTGAGGGCAGAATGCACCCATTACATACGGAGCAAGCATGTCGGAAATTGCAATCTGGAAAGGGGCAGGAAGACTTGTTGAATCTCCAACAAAGGTCCCCAGTTCCTCCCCCGACTGTTCGCTGAACCGCGGGGGTCCCGCCCACATGAAAGGGCCGCCCCAGCCCCGATGTAGTTGCTAGTCCTCCTCTCGCTCCACCCAATCCCCCACCCCCCAGCCTGGCCGCCATCTGCATTAACCATAGATTAATATCTTGTGTCCCCCAGGACAACAGCTGGTTTTCCTCCATCTTATCTCAGAACTTCTCATCATAGTTGAGCCAAGCCCAACCTTCATGCGTCTGGGCCGCCTCCAAGATGGAGTCCGCATAAACTAACAACATCCCATAATGTCCAGGATGCTGATGCCCCCATATGCTAGCCAGCCGCAAAAAGGCTCTAGTCCAGTTTAATACATTCCATGCTACCTTCCTGACCCTCCTCGCCTCCTCATCTTCCTTACTCTTCTTCTTGCTGTCTCCCGACCGCTTTCTACCCTCCAGTAGCTGGAAAATGTTGATATATCGCCTCTTCCTGATCTTCTGACGCAAACTCCTTGGCACCCCTTCCCATAATTCCGAAAAAGCTGCCAGTGTAGGTGTCACCCCGCCCGACCATGCCCCCTCTGCACTCGTGCCACTCACATTACGCGCTCCTTCTGCTGCCTCTGAGAACGTTGACAAAGAAGTGGTTGATGACGAGGAGGAAGACCTCAACCTACGACGCCGGCGACATGAATGTTTATGTTTCTTTTTGGCCTTTCCCCCGATGCCCTCATCCGCCCCTTCTTCAAGAAGCACCCCCTCCCCTTGTCCCGCTGTGAACTCACCTGCAACACCCCTCCTTGGCCCCGCCGCCTCTGCATTCCATCCAGGCTCCTGCTGCTCTGACTCCAGCATGGACGTTGCTTCCCGCTCCGTTGCCGTCCCTACCGCCGTATGACTTCGCGCCAGATTCTCAGCCATGTTCTGCCACACTGGCATGCTCAATCCTTGTCCCGCCGTGTATTGCCATCCAGTGGGTACCTGAGGAGATAAGACAGTAAAAGGCGAGGGGGAACCAGCCAAAGCCCAAGGAGATTGCCACACCCCCAGCCATTCAGCCCTAGATGAGCCCTGACCCCCCCCCCCCCCACGCCAGTGCTCGCAGGCCGGCTGGTAATATCCGCCAAGCATTCTGGGCCAGTTCACTATACCAGCAAGGCCTTGCTCCTCCATCCCAGCCTGCCCCCCCTCCATGCTACCCTCCCTCCCCTGAGGAATAGGTCCCACCACTGGCAGTCCCCGATCCACCCATCCTACACCAGGGAGCTCACCAGTACCCTGCGCCACACCCGACACCCCCTGCCCAGAAGCACCCCTAATCCGCTCTTCCCCACCCGACTCCCGGCCCGCTGGGACCCGCTCCTCCCCCCTAACCCCCCTCTACCTCCATGATGCCCCCTCCCCCCCTGCTCCTCTCCACTGCACCTGTACCCCTTCCCGCTGTTCCTTTTCTTCCCCGGCCTTGATTCCCCCTCCCCTTTTGACCCCTTCCCCTGTTCTCAGCCCCTCTTCCCATGCCATCACTTCCAACCTGCTCCACCCGGGCTGCCCCTGTCCGCCGACCACCAGGCCCTAAGCCCCGACCTGCCCCCCTCCCCCGGCCCACACGAGGATGCATCCCCTTAAGCCCAACTGTCCCTTTCCTTCTAATACTATCACTTTAAGTCTTTATTTTATTTCGTTATTGTTCCGGTTGAACCCCTTATGCTGCCCCGAAACTTGTCTGTTACCCGCGAGGGAGCCGTCCGCCGCCACGTGGCCTGCCCCCCCCCCCCCCCGGCAGGCACTCTGTCTGCCTCTGCTGCTCTTTCAAATACTCTCTCGACCGCCGTGCCGATTGCCGCGCTGCTGCTGCCTCCACCAGCCACCGGCTCTTTCCTGGCTTCAAATCTCCCTCGTGCACCGCAGGACATGCCAGCCACCTCCGGCTCAGATCCTTGCACTCACCAGCCCCCCGGCCTTCCTTCTCCTAAACTCCCCCTTTGCTGGGCTCCCACCACTTCTCATTGGTTCCCGTGCCCATCACTCAGCCCGCGGGAGCCAATGCCTTCGTCCGACGCCGTTACCTCTTGCAACCTAAGCACCCAGGGCTGCCGCTACGCCAGGACCACTCACCACACCGCCCCCCGGTTAACGGCGGCCGCGCAGGACGTGGCCCTGCGGCCTTCCCGTTATGAAGAAAAGAAGAGAACCATATGAGTACAGTGATAATCAGACTGTTAGAAGAATGGAGAAGTAGCAGAGGATTATGGTTGACTGGTTGCAGGGGCATCTGCATACCAGCTCATTTTGAATGTTGGCACCAGGTGTAATTCCACTTTTATGATGTTTGAGAGGTTAATGGAGAAATGGCAGGCTTTCATTGGAGACCGAGATGTGTCTTTTAAGTAGAGCCTATGAAAGGGTATTGGGTGCCCTTGGTGAATCTTCAGTCTTACATCCCCCTCTGAGATTTTGATAAATTCAACAATCATAATCATCTCAACACCACCCATTTCACAATAATCCTGTAAATATGCATTATTGTATATCAGAATTTTAAATATTAAACTTTAAATTATAAATATGAGTGTGCCCATTCTCCTTGCAGGTAAAAATTCAAATACAGCCACAAATAAGATATCTGGGCATTATCATTGACCAAGCCCTAACCCTCAAGCAACAAATCACCAAGACCACCAGAACCATATTCCACAAGGCTAAAACAGTACAACGTCTCCGACCTCTCCTTGAACCTCAAGACTTCAGGACAGTAATGCAAGCTATGACACTCCCACATCTGGACTACTGCAACATAATCTACCATGGACTACCTGCCACACAGACCAACCCCCTCCGAACTGCCTTGAACAACACAGCGAGAATTATTCAGAATGCGAAGAAACGAGACCACATCACCCCAATTCTGAGAGACCTACACATACTTCCCCTCGAAGCAAGAATTAAATACAAAGCAATTCTACTCACCCACAAAACCATCCACCAAACACAGAACACCCAGCTCCACACCCTACTGCCCCGCCCATCCCACAGCAAAACAACCAGACAGACCTCCAGCAACTCCCTCACCCATCCCTCACAAGAGAACCAAATGCACACAACGAACCTGCAACAGAGCCTTTGAACTTTATGCTCCATCCCTCTGGAATTCTCTACCGAACCACTTCAGGAACAATAACGATCTCTCGTCATTCAAAAAGCAGCTAAAAACCATCCTATTCCAAGAACATCTCAACACAAAAGCACCCTCCCACAAATAACTACACCAACCCCGCTAAACCACCCTCAAGAACCTATGACCAAAAACTATGTTACCTTGTCCATGTCTATGTCTACCCTCTGTCGAAATCATCAATGTTGCCCTCCTGGTGATGGCCCTATCCCTATAACTGATTAATCCCCCCCCCCCTTTTTGTTACACCGCTTTGACCCGGTGAAAAGCGGGATATAAATACAGTTAAATAAATAAATAAATAAGAATGTGCTGAACTCATTTTGGTGTATATACTATATATGTAATCTTATGTATCCTTGTACCAGCTTTAAATTTGGTGAAATTGTAAGTGTTTAGATTACAAATCTCAATAAACAAGGAAGATGTATTGCAACTATTTGATAAACTAAAGAGTAGCAAATTACTTGGACAGGGTGCTGAAAGAACTGAATATGAAATGTAGAACTAGCTATTAGTAATCTGTGCACTATCATTAAAATCATCTGTAGTACCTGGAGATTGGAGACTGTAACCCCAATTTTTAAAAGGGGTTCCAGGGGTGATCTAGGAGACTACAAGCCTGACATCAGTACTGGATAAAATGGTTGAAACCATTATAAAGAATAAAATTACTGAACATATACATAGTCATGGTTTAAAGAGAGAAAGCCAATATGTAGTTTGTCAAGGAAAGTCTTGTCTTGCTAATCTGTTATATTTTTTTAAGGCGTAAACAAACAGGTAGATAAAGGTGAGCCAGTTGATATAATATATCTTTATTTTCAGAAAGCCTTTGACAAGGTTCCTCATGAGACTCTTGGCGTAATTAAAAAATCATGGTATAGGAGCCAGTGCATCAGTGTGGATCAGGAATTGGTTAAAAAATAGATAACAGAGAGTAGGGCTAAATGACCATTTTTCTCAGTGGAGAAATGTGAATAGTGGAGTACCCCAGGGATCTGTGCTGGGCCAGTTGCTTTTTAAGATATTTATAAATTATCTGGAAATGGGAATAATGAGTGAGGTGATCAAATTTTCAGATGGCACACAATTATTCAAAGTTATTAAAACACAAGAGGATTGTGAAACATTGCAAGAGGACCTTGATAAATTGGAAGACTGGATGTCCAAACGTCAGATGGAATTTAATGTGGACAAGTGCAAAGTTATGCACCTAGGAAAGAACAACCCAAACTATGGTTACATGATGCAAGGTTCCACGTAAGGAACCACCATCCAGGAAAAAGATTTAGGTGTCATCGTAGATAACATGTTGAAACCCTCCGCCTAGTGTACAGCAGCAACCAATAAGGCAAATAGAATGCTAGGAATCATAGGGAAAGGAATGGAGAATAAAACAAAGGATATTATAATGCCTCTGTATCATTCCATGGTGTGCCCACACCTTGAATATCGTGTGCCATTCTGGTCATCATATCTTAAAAAGGATATAGCAGAATTAGAAAAGGTACAGAGAAAAGCCGCCAAAGTGGTAAAGTGAATGGAAGGATACCCTATGAAGAAAGGCTTAAAAGGTTAGGGTTCTTTAACTTGAAAAAAATGGATAAGGGGAGATATGATAGAGGTCTATAAAATAACGAATGGAATGGAACGGAATGGGTAAGCCTAGATTGGTTGTTTACTCCTTCAAAAAGTAGAAAGACTAGGGGACATGCAATGAAGCTACAATACAATGTAGCTCATTTACAATAAGACTAATAAGAGAAAATATATTTTCTGTGAATGCATAATGAAACTCTGGAATTCATTACTGGAGGATGTAGTAAAAGTTGTTAGTATAATTGGGTTTAAAAAAGGTTTGGACAAGTTCCTGGAGAAAACGTCCATAAACCATTAGAAGACCAGGGAAATCCACTGCTTGCTCTAGGATAAGCAATATAGAATCTGTGTACCTTTTTGGGAACTTGCCAGGTAGTTGTGACCTGGATTGGTCACTGTTGGAAACTGGGCTTGATGGACACTGGATACTGGGCTTGATGGACCTTGGTCTGACCTAGTATGGCATCTTATGTTCTTAATACACTACATTTCTTTAACACGTTTAGTAGTTTTCAATAGGTGGTCTATAAGTTAAACAAATGAAATGATGGTTTGTTGAATTGTCTGACTGTCAGAACCAATTATTTTGCTTTGACAGTATTCAGTTAGCAAGCCTTGACCTTACGGAATTCATTGTCCAGTGAACTGAGGGGTAATTTGGCTTACTCTACATTCTGTGCTAGAGTCACGGCATGGGTGCTTGCTTGGGCCTTTGAGAGTTAGAATAGGCTAGTTCTCTTTATGGGATGTAATATGTGTATATTAAGATAGCAAGTAAACTAAGTATGGAGGAATAGCCTAGTGGTTAGAGCAACACCTTACTGCTTCAGAGAGACTGGCATTCAAATCCCACTAGTATTCCTTGTGGCTTTGGGAAAGTCACTTAATTCTCCTTTGCCTCAGATACAAACAGATTATAAGCCCCTGGAGACAGGGAACTACCTATGTACATGAATGTGACTCATCTTGAACTACTACTAGAAAGGCATGAGCTAAAAAAGAATACTACTATACTAGATGCCAGTTGGATTAGGATGATACGTTATACCTTGGTGTTTTTGCCTTTAAAAGTAGTATATAAAGCTAACAAATTTAAATCAAGGAGGAGCAGCCTAGTGGATAGGGCAGTAACCTGAAACCACAAAGACCAGGATTCAAATGCCCTGGGTACTCCTTGTGGCCTTGGGTGCAAGTTACTTAACCTCCATTGTCACAGGATGCTCTAGTGTTTAAGAAAGAAGCCTTAATATGCTTCTCTTGGTAATGGATTGCATATTGATTGATATTCAAGGCTACGACTGGCCCTAGCAGCTGTAGAACAGTGTGAAATGAGTGAGGAATGTTTTTTTCCGGCTCCCAAATTGAAAATCCAGGGGAGTTATGATGAGGTTGGAGATATTAATAAATGGGAGAGATTTAGAGGGAATTTTCTCTTCCGTCTCCTTTCTGCTGAACTATGTGGGATGCTGAGCCCCTGAGTCAGTGATGTCTGGATGCTAATTTAGGTCCAGGACAAAGTAAAGGGAGATTTGAAAGGGTTTGCCCATCCTTTCATCTGTAAGAGAAGTTGAGAGATTGCGTAGAGCCTATGACCAGTTGGTAGAATTGGAGAGGAGGACTGGCAGTCTGAAGGGATTTTGGGGCTGCTGAGGACTTATGACAGACAGGCTGGAAGAGAGTTGGAGTCAGAAGCAGATTGCTGACAGGCCTAAAAGAAGTGAAAATTCTGGGGAAGAGGATGTCCAACAAGATTTTTCTGTCACGAAAGTTTTGGCACTTAGAAAATACATATTTGGGAGATTGCCAAATAGGAATCTCCCTAGATTCAGGGAAAGCACCAGTTATGAGAGTGTGTGAAGTGTTTTTTCAGATCCTAGAGAAAGAAAGAAAGAAACAGGAGTTAAGAGGATTTCAAAGAAGACTGGGGGTCTCTAGTCCCTCCTAGGTGCTCCTTGTGGCCTTGGGCAAGCCACTTAACCCTCCGTTGCCTCAGTACGCATGCAGATTGTGAGCCCTTTGGGTACAAGGGAATATATGCAGTACCTGATTGTAAACCGCCTAGATTGTGTTGTTTCGCAGATCATTGGTATCAGGGGCGGCATGAGATTGGGGGAGGGGGGGGGGGCTTTCTCAAAACTCCATTCAGGGACTGAACCAAACCAAAAAGCTGATTAGATAATATAGAGGAAACGCAAGATGTTTGCACACCAAGGAACTAAAAGAATGAGCAAGAACCACAGCACACTTTATAAAACTAAACTATAACTCATTTTTATTTTGTTATAAGCTGTGTTATGGTTCTTGCTTTTTCTTTTTGAACATATATTTTGCATCCACAGAACCCCCTCCCTCAACAGTGGGTGCAGAGCTGAACTAGGACATTCACCCATAGAACTCAATATCTTAAAAAAAAATCTGATTCTGGTCATCTCTCTAACAAACATTCTCCAGTACCAGGCATATTGGGAACTAATATAAAACCCAACAAAAGTCGCCAAAGATCTACAAGGCCAAATCTACCATACCATTACCAACATACACTTCCAAAACTCATACAAGGTGCCTACCCAGAAGAAAGCAGCACTATAAATACTGCAGCAGGTTCTAGAACATCTTCACCTATTTGAAAAGCTGAACAGGACAAATTATTACAGTACAGATCCCTGCATACAAACTTCATGTTAACAGAACACACAGCCTTGGTCACACACTCAGAACACAGACTCAAGTGATCAAGTACAGAATAAGTGATTGCAACCTAAAGTAGAAATAAAATATTTAGACAAAAATTAAATCAAAACCCCAAGAAGCCAGACTGCATGCAGTGCAACACCGGATAAATAAGTGATGCAGCTCCCCATACTGTGTAAAATATAAAGATAGCGAAAAGTCCAATCACAAAATTGAAAATAAAATTATTTTTTCTACCTTTGACCATTTTATTCTCTGGTCATGCTGGTCCTGATCTGAGGCTTCTGCTTTCCTGTCTTATCTTAGCACTCTTTCTATGGTCTATAGTCTATCTGCCATTTTTTGGCTCTTTTTTGCATTCTTCACTTCCTTCCATCAGCCTATTTCCAGTCCCAGTAATCCTCCCCATGTGCCATCTCCCTTCCAGACCCAGTGCCCTCTCCTTGCCAGCCTCATACCCATTACCCTGCCACCTACCAGTCCCATCCCTAAGTGTCAGCTCCCTCCAGTCCCACCCGCAGGTGTCAGTTCACTTCCAGTCCCCCTCCATTACCATCCCCAGGTGTCAGCTCCCTTCAATCCCCCTCCTCGCTTCCCTAGTGTCATCACCCTTCCAGTCCCCCTCCAGTACAATCCTCAGATATCAGCTCCCTTAAATCCCCCTCCTCACTTCCCTAGTGTCATCACCCTTCCAGTTCCCCTCTAGTAGCATCCTCAGGTATCAGCTCCCTTCCAGCCCTCTCTTTCCCCCTCTGTCAGTTCCCTTCCAGCCCCCTCTTCCCTCCTCTGTCAGCTCCCTTCCAGTCCTCTCTTTCCCCCTTTGTCAGTTCCCTTCCAGCCCTCTCTTTCCCCCCCTCTCAGCTCCTTTCCAGCCCTCTCTTTCACCCGTGTCAGTTCTCTTCCAACTCTCTCTTTCTCCCTCTGTCAGTTCCCTTCCAGCCATCTCTTTCCCCCTCTGTCAGCTCCCTTCCAGCCCTTTCTTTCCCTCTCTGTCAGCCCTGTTCCACTCCCTCTCCCCGCCCCCCATGTAGCTCCATTCTGCTCCCCCTCCTGCTACCTGTGCAGCTCTGTTCCACTCCCTTTCCCTCTCCTTCCCCCCATGCAGCTCCGTTCTGCTCCCTCTCCTACTGCCCATGTCAGCCTGGTTCCAACTCCCTCTCCTTCCCCCCGTGCCATCTCCATTCCGCACCTTCCCCTTTCTCAGTGGCTGCAATAGTGGTAATAATTTAAAATGAAAAGGAAACCAGTGTGGAGCCTTTCGGCCCTATGGAATTCCTGCTGCTGTGTCCCTCCCCCAAAAGGAAGTGATGCTAGTGCGGGATGCAGAAGCTGGGGTTCCATAGGGCCGGAAGGATCTGCACCAGTTTCCTTTTTATTTTAAATTATTGCTATCACAGCTGCAGCAGTTTGTCCACCTTTTATTTATTTTTTTTAAATCTGAAGGTGGAGTGAGGTGGCTGTTTTGGGGGCATTTTTCTGACCCCAAATGTTTGCCGCCTGAGGCCACTGCCTCACTCTGCCTCATTATAGAGTCACCCCTGGGTGGTATATAAATGCTTCAAATACAAATACAAGACTAAAAGGAAGAATATTTGGAGAAGCAGAGGTCTGATGCATGAAAATAAAAGAGAGGAGGACTTCAAGACACAAATACCTAATGTCTGCATTCTCTTTTTTCCCTTTTTCTTTTGGCATCTTTGAATTTTGTCTTGTTGCCTTTCTGTGAATTAACAAATGAACTGTTTGCAAATTGATTCAGTAAATTATAGAGTCAATATTCAGCTGTGGCAGTCAACAGTTTTTTTTAAACGCCGGCTATTGCAGCTAGGAGATATCCAGATATTCAGTGACACTATCTAGAAAGATAGTGGCTGGCTCTGAATATCTGCATAATGCAGTCAGTGCTGGAACTTATTCAGATAGCAGCAATACTCAATCTGCTAGTCAGATAACTTAGCTGGATAACTTAGGACAGCCTTTTCCCTGTCCTATATTATTTGGATAAGTTTTCCAGATAGCAGAATGAATATTGCTGCTATCTGGATAAGTCCCGTGACCTTCCTGGCTCCACCCATTGCTCTCCCTTGCACTATACAAATAGTGATGTGGTGGTCAGTCATGTTTTCAGTGGCACTGTCTGGATAGTGCTACTGAAAATATCTGGATAGGTCCAGCACGTGCCATTTGCCCAGATAAGAGGTACTGCTATCCATTTAAGTAGAAATGAATATCAGGCTGTATATTTTTATCCAAAGCTTACGAGTGTGATGGCACCGTAGCTTGAACTGGGAGCCTGAGTGAAAAGCTGAAAGCCAGTGCAGTTGTAAGTGATTGCTCCAAGAACTAAGGCCTTGTAGATAACACAGGTACACTAAAAAAATTTTTTTTTAAACTGCCTCTAATGTTTCGATTGATTTTTACGTTTTTTGGTGCGCTGAATCCAAATCTGGTAACCAATTTGCTCCATCACGTACAGATATTTTGCTACATTGGGTTAGCAGTTTGAGGTGAACGTTTCAGATTGAGTGCGATCGAGATAAAAGTTTCTTGGATGAATTCTTTATACTAATTGTTTAGTAGTTATTCAAATAAGAATAAAGAAAATTGTAACAAGGCAGCACATAAGAATAGAGTAATGTCAACAAAACACACTGTGATGGTAGCAAAATTGTCTACACTTAAAACAGCCACATACATGTGCACAAACATTGAGCATATAAGAGCGAGGTTAGACACAAAGCAAAGCAAAGAAATGTGCAAAAAATGTTGTACAGGTATGTATGTAAGAATAGAAAACGCAAACCGCACCATTGCAATACATGAAGACAAACACCCGATGGTACTCCCCCAAGTTTTCGGGAAAGTAGTTCACATGGGAGTGCAAGCAATGGACTTTCAGGCTCATGTTACAGCCTTGTTCTTTGAAGGCATTGAGCATCCTGGCAACAATGTCCTTATAGTTCTCATCCCGCCTGTTCCCCAAGAATTTGAGAACAACATCCTTGAAGGAATCCCAGGCTTCTTTTTCCTTCTCAGACATCGTTTCAGCGAATGCTCCATCTGAAATGAGTTTCCTTATATCAGGACCAACAAACACTCCTTCCTTTAGCTTTGCTTCAGAAAGTCGGGGGAACTTTGAGCAAAGGTACCGAAAGCACTCACCATCTTTTGGAAGGGACTTGATGAATTGCTTAATGAGACCCAACTTAATGTGGAGAGGTGGTAATAGAATTTTATCACGAGGTACCAAGCTCTCATGAAGAACATTTTTCTCACCGGGTCTCAAATACTCCCGAATTGGCCAGTCTTTTTTCCCCCAGTGTAGGTCGCGGGCCCGGCTATCCCACAAGCAAAGGAAGCAGGGATATTTGGTGAAACCGGATTGCTGCCCTAATAGCATGGATAGAATTTTAAAGTCTCCACAAATCATCCACTTATGCTCATCATAACGAATCTTCTGAAGAATCAGGGCCAAATTCTCGTATTTTTCTTGGAGAATAACAGAGTGAGCAATAGGAACTGAAGCGAATGTGTTGCCATTATGAAGAAGAACACCTTTTATTCTGTCTTTTGACGAATCAATGAACAGCCGCCATTCAGCAGGATCATACTTGAGTTTAAACTTTTCCATCACTCCGTATATATTGTTGCAAAATACCAAATCTTCCTCTTTGCTGAAATACTTCAAAAATTGTGTCTCGCGGTTGCGGTACCAATAAAAAGTTGTTCCTGGTGACAATAGATTTTTCTGTTTAAGCCGAGAACCTAGCAGTTGGGCAGCATCTTTTGGGAGTCCTAAATCCCGGACTAAATCATTCAATTCAGCTTGAGAGAAAAGTTCAGGTTTCGGATCTGGTTCAGTTTCAAACTCGGAAGTACTGGACTCATCGGGAAAAGCCATCTGATGAGTCTCATCATGATCAGAACCGTCCACACAAATATGATCCAAAGATTTTGGTGGTTCAGGCACAGGTACTTCGTTGCTATGAGGCATAGGCCTAATTGCTGAGGGAAGGTTGGGGTAACTTATTACGTTCTTATTTTTTAAGTTGTATCCCTTCACAATGCAAGAGCAAAAATAGCAGTCACTGCTGTGGTCTCTTTGTTCACGCCACATCATAGGTATTCCGAAACAAAATGCTTGTTTTTTACCTTTCATCCATAAGCGTAGATCTTCCTCACATGTCTTGCACACTTTGTGAGGAGCCCACGGTTTGTCTTGATCGCCTAACTTCAAACCGAAATAGGCGAAATATACTTTTTTAATAAATGCAGAAATGTTCCTCTGCCGCTTTTTCACGGTATATTCCCCACAAATAAAACAAAAACTGTCCGGAGAGTTGACGCAACCTCTGGCTCTGTGAGCCATCACAAATACACAGCACTGCAAACTACAACTGTAGTGAACCACTTCGGAATAAAGCTGGATTACGACTGAGCAAACAAAAGGTAATAATGAACTTGCAAGAAACTGAAATTTGACAGGAACGTTCATGTCGCAACCACCGTGTTTGAGCGAGCGAACGAGGTGAGGCGAACAGGAAAGAACATGCGCCAGCGCGAGTACTGGATTTAGCCCCCCGCCTCCCAATTGTCCTGTTAATGTATAAAATGAATACAAAACACTCTAAAATATCATGAGGGAGTGTTTCTAGTTAGTTAACCATTACAACCTCTATTTTGGGCCAAGAAAATAAACTGCAGTCGGCTAAAAAGAAATGATGTGAACATTCCTTATATGGGTAAGAAATCTAATTTTGCAAGAAAACGTGACGTGATGGAACATTTTGGCTATTTTTCCTGGATTCAGCACCCCAAAATCTATAGGAATCAGTTGCAAAACTGGAGGCAGTTTTATGGTAGTGTACCTGTGTAATTCTTCCTTCTGCCTCTTAGGACACACAAAATAGAGGTAAAGAGCAGGCCTGTACCTAGCCCTGTGTGAGCGGTGCGGCCGCACAGGGCGCAAAGGCTTAAAGGGTGCATTGTAGCTGTCTGCCGTTGCCTGCTGCTACCACTTTTTCTTCTCTCAGCAGCGCCAGGCAACGGAAGACAACTAAAATGCGCCCCTTAAGCCTTCTCGCCGGCATGCTGGCAACTTGCACATCGGGCGCGCATCTTCTCTCCCGCCGTGGAAGGGGGGGGGGCGCACCCGATGTGCAAGTCACACAGGGTGCGATTTACACTTGATACGGCCCTGGTAAGGAGCTTCCACCTCCCTAGCCTCTCTGGCCGTGCACTCAAGAGTTCACCAGAGGACCCTCTCTCTATATATCAGCAAATGTGTTTGCTGAGGCCATGATTTTTCACTCATTTGAGATGCCTCATATATGATTTGAATGGACGGGCGGTGGTACAGAGAAGTGTGATGGGTAAAGGCAAGAGAAGCTGTAGTTGGCCTAGGCAAATTCAGGTTACCTCTTTCTCAGAAGTACAAGGTAAGTAACATTCAGTACAGTAGGTATCTTTCTGTCCCCAGAGGGCATATATTCTACCTCAAGACAATTGAGGGTTAAGTGACTTGTCCCAGATTACAAGGATCAGCAGCAGGATATGAACCTGTTTTTGCTGGTTCTCAGGCCACTGGGCAAGCCATTAGGCTACTCCTCCATTCCACCTTAGGCTGGCTGTATAATCACTCATCAACTGAATAGTAAACCATTGAAATCAGTCAGGAAATGTTTTCCTTGCAAGGCATAATCAATTGATATGATCTATCAGCATTTAAGATGATCAATAGAGAAAGGCTGTTACATTTACTTATTTACTTTTAATCTCTACATAACAGTGTTAATGCTTCTCATTTTCCAGGGCTGACATTTTCCTGAATACTTTAAAATCTCTGCATTTGAAAGACTTCGGTAGTAGATCACAACCGCTGTATTAATTGCAGAAGTTTTCTTCTTTGCCTGTTATATTAATGAAAACTCAAGGGAAATCACTGAAGTTTCTGCTAGTTAGTGGATTTCATTTTATGCAATAATTAACACCTTGCTAATCATTTACCAAACTTTAGCTTCTAGGTAAATTAACAGAGGGAAAGAAAGCTAAACCTTTTCATGATAGATCTTCTCATCATTGGCAGATAACGCATTGCATCTCAGCAATGTAAAGTTCTAACAGCGATACTGGTCAAGGAGAAACGGGACGTTCTGCAGAGCAGGATATTAGCCAAAGATATTTGGGTACGTGAGTTTTGAGACCACCATTTATATCCTTTCTTTCAATCTGACTTCCAAGAGATCAACCTAAGGATACATATTGTGTTGGTCTATCAAAAGCTGTATTACAAAATTCAAAAGAAAACAGCAAACCAACCTCCAAATTTGCTGCTATGCTTTGCTGATTTATAAATAAATAAATAAGGAGAAAAAAAAGACCTCAGAAACCAGCCAGTATTCAACTGCATTATGCAATCGTTCTGACTGTATTTCTCAATCATAGGTCCATAGGAAAAAAAAACTTCCCAAAAACAAATTTAAATATGCTCATGTTATCAAAAAAAAGATTTGAGTAAAAACTTATATTGTCAAAACTTTCCATCGTACACCAGTAAGAAAACATAACAAAGGCCCAAGTATCACCACAAGGTTGCTTCAGGGTTAATTCTTCATCTTGGTAGAATATAGTTACCATTCAACATCTCATATCTATTATAGCATGGCAAAATGATAGTCAGCCTTATACAAAGGCTAACCTTTGAATCATCCAATCCACACAAAGATCTTAAACATGTAACGTAAACAATCGATAACAGTTGGGCATCTGCTTACTTATTTTGCTTTATGCTCATTTACATAAAGGTCTTCCCAATTTCAGAGCATTTAACTGAAAAATCTAATTTTGTTCAAGACATAAGAAAGCAAGCAGCTGATCTCCTCCATGATTACCCTTAGAAACCATATCAAATACAAAGAATCCAAACTAGTGTTGATACTTCAAACAATGTGATAAGGACATAAGAACATAAGATCATAAGATATGCCATACTGGGTCAGACCAAGGTCCATCAAGCCCAGTATTCTGTTTCCAACAGTGGCCAATCTAGGTCATATGTACCTAGCAGTTTCCCCAAGAGACACAAGTTCCACAATGCTTGTACTGGGTCAAGCATTGATATCTTCGGTCACTTCTTAATAATGGTTTATGGACCTTTCCTCCAGGAACTTGTCCAAACCTTTTTTAAACCCAGCTACACTAACAGCCTTTACTACATCCTCCGGTAACAAATTCCAGAGTTTGATTACACGTTGAGTGAAAAAATAGTTTCTTTTATTAGTCTTAAATAGTTTACCCTGCAGCTTCATTGCATGTCCCCTAGTCTTTCTATATTCTGATAATGTAAACAATCGATCTACGTTTACCCGTTCCACTCCGTTCATTAATTTATAGACTTCTATCATATATCCCCTCAGCCGTCTCTTTTCCAGGTTAAAGAGCCCTAACCTTTTTAGCCTTTCCTCATAGGAGTATCCTTCCATCCCCTTTACCATTTTGGTGGCTCTTCTCTGAACCTTTTCTAAAATCGCTATATCCTTTTTAAGATACGGCGACCAGAATTGCACACAATACTCAAGGTGCGGTCTCACCATGGAACGATATAGAGGCATTATAATATCTTTTGTTTTATTTTCCATTCCTTTCCTTATCATACCTAGCATTCTATTTGCTCTCTTGGCTGCCGCTGCACACTGGGCCGAGGGTTTTAACATGGTATCCACAATGACGCCTAAATCTTTTTCCTGGGTGGTGGTTCCTAATGTGGAACCTTGCATCGTGTAACCATAGTTTGGGTTGTTCTTCCCTAGGTGCATAACCTTGCACTTATCCACATTAAATTTCATCTGCCATTTTGATGCAGAGTCTTCCAATTTATCAAGATCCTCTTGCAATTTTTCACAATCCTCTTGGGTTTTAAAACTTTAAATAGTTTTGTGTCATCTGCAAATTTGATAACCTCACTCGTTATTCCACTTTCCAGGTCATTTATGAATATGTCAAAAAGCAGCGGACCCAGCACAGATCCCTGGGGTACACCACTATTCACCTTTCTCCATTGGGAAAATTGGCCATTTAGCCCTACCCTCTGCTTTCTATCTTTTAACCAGTTCCTGATCCACAATAGTACACTGCCTCCTATCCCATGACTCTTTAGTTTTGCTAAAAGTCTCTGATGAGGGACCTTGTCAAAGGCTTTCTGAAAGTCCAGATACACAATATCAACCGACTCACCTTTGTCTACCTGTTTATTCACTCCTTCAAAAAAACATAACAGATTAGTAAGACAAGATCTTCCTTGTCTAAAGCCATGTTGGCTGTCTCCCATTAGGTCATGACTATCTACATGCTGAGTAATTTTATTCTTTATGATGGTTTCTACCATTTTTCCCAGTACTGACGTCAGGCTCACCGGTCTGTAGTTTCCCGGATCACCCCTGGAACCCTTTTTAAAAATTGGTGTTACATTGGCGATCCTCCAATCTTCAGGTATTAGAGATGATTTTAATGATAGTTCACAGATTACTAATAGCAGGTCTGCAATCTCATATTTCAGTTCTTTCAACACCCTTGGATGTATACCATCTGGCCCAGGTGATTTGCTACTCTTCAGTTTATCTAATAGTTGTAAGACATCTTCCCGATGTATCGATATTTCCTTCAATTCTTCCGCACCTTTAAATACCACTTCAGTCATGGGTAACATCCCTACATCTTCCTCAGTAAAGACTGAAGCAAAGAATTCATTCAGTCTCTCCGCTATCGCCTTGTCGCCTCTTAGTGCTCCTTTAACCCCTTTATCATCTAATGGACCAACTGACTCTCTCACAGGTTTTTTGCTACGAATGTACTTGAAAAGGACTTTATTTCGTGTTTTTGCTTCCGCAGCAAGCTTCTTCTCAAATTCTCTCTTTGCCTGCCTTGTCAATGCCTTGCATTTGACTTGCCAGTGCTTGTGCTGTTTCCAGGTTTCGTCATTTGGCTCTTTTTTCCATTTCCTGAAAGATGCTTTTTTGGCAACAACAGCCTCTCTGACCTCACCTTTAAACCATGCTGGCAGTTTTTTGGACTTCCTTCCACTTTTCTTAAAGCGTGGAATACAGCTGGTCTGGGCTTCCAAGATAGTATTTTTCAACAACATCCAAGCTTGATGTACGTCTTTAACCTTTGCAACTGCTCCTTTTAGTTTTTTCTTAACTGTTTTCCTCATTTTATCATAGTCTCCCTTTCGAAAGTTAAAGGGTAGTACTGTGGATTTCCTTACTATCCCTCCTCCACTAATTAAATCAAAGGCGATCATGCTATGATCACTATTGCCAAGTGGCCCCAACACCCTTATCTCTTGCACTAGATTTGGTGTTCCACTAAGGACTAGGTCTAATATGGCTTCCCCTCTGGTCAGTTCATGAACCAGCTGCTCCAAGAAGCAGTCATTTATTTCATCTAGGAACTTTATCTCCCTAGCATGTCCTGCTGTGACACTGACCCAGTCGATGCCGGGGTAATTGAAATCACCCATTATTATTACTGCACTGTAACTTTTGCTAGCTTCCTTGATTTCTTTGAGCATTTCATCATCCATTTGTTCATTCTGGCCAGGCGGACGATAGTACACCCCCACTGCCATCGCCTTCCCCTTTTTACATTGTATTTCAATCCATAGAGATTCTACAGCAAATTTTCTTTCTTGCAAAACTTTAATCCTTTCTGACTCAATGCCCTCTCTAACATAGAGCGCAACCCCTCCACCAATTTGATCAGCTCTATCATTATGATATAGTTTGTACCCAGGTATCACAGTGTCCCACTGGTTGTCCTCCTTCCACCATGTCTCTGATATTCCAATCATATCTAACCTCTCGTTTAGTGCTATATATTCTAACTCTCCCATCTTGTTTTTTAGACTTCTAGCATTTGCATACAAGCATTTTAGAGACTGTATTTTATTGATATTAATTTGGCTATTGGTAGACATGGGTAATTTGGGATCTTTAAGCTCTGTCTGCTCCATACTCGAGGGCATTTGGGCTACTTTACTCTTTTTGGGAACCTCTCTGCTTTTTGTAGTATCCTTCAAGGATACATTCTTCCGAACCATGCGCTCTTGGGCGACTGTCGGCTTTCCCCTATTATCTAGTTTAAAAGCTGCTCTATCTCCTTTTTAAAGGTTAATGCCAGCAGCCTGGTTCCATCCCGGTTAAGATGAAGCCCATCCCTTCAGAAGAGCCCCTCCTTTACCCAGAATGTTCCCCAGTTCCTTACAAATCCAAACCCCATATCTTTTCACCCTTGTCTCATCCACGCATTGAGACTCCGGGGCTCTGCCTGCCTTTTGGGTCCTGCGCGTGATACAAGTGAAGCATCTATTTTTCTGTAATGTTCTGCTCTTCTTAGTCTGAGCCAGGGGCTCTCATCTCAGTCCTTGTGACACACCTAGCTAGTCAAATTTTCAGGATAACCATAGCTGTCCTGAATGAACCTGCTCTGATCTTTAACACTAAGCAGGGTTGAGCCTGGCTAGTTCTTAGATGGGTGATCACCTTGGAATACCAGGGACTGTAAACTCACTGCACTGAAGAAAGACTTGACAATCTGCTTCTGGTGGCCCCTTACCAAGAAAACCCAGAAGCTAGGTTGCCAGGAGTCAACATTGACTTGATGTTGCATTTTACATTGAATATGCATGAGAGGGATTAGCATACAACGGAGCTAGTACATGCAGTCTATCTCATGCTTATTCATTGTGGCTATCCTGAAAACCCGACTAGCTAGGTGTGTTCTAAGGACTGGATTGAGAACCCTTGGTCTCAATCCACATATGTCTTCGCAGGGGCATATTAAAAGGTACACAACAAATTCTGAAGTGCATGTAGAATTTTCTTTAAGTTTCAATCATGAGTGTGAGCAAGTCTCAATTTCTTACTAGCAAATCATGAATGGACACTTAAACTATCCCAATGTTTTTGCACGATCAATATAATTTTAGAAGAAAATTCTCTGTCACTTGATACACATGATCGAAACTTGAAAGAAATTCTCTGCCTGTCGACATTAGTAGAAAGAAGCAAATCAACTCTTGGAACCTTGGATCTAAGTTAAAAGGACACAGTGGAATTGGAGTGTTGAATGAATCGCTATGCTCTACCATTAAGGATAACTTTTTGAAGTAAGGAATTAAAGATGATTTGGAGGAAAAAGTAGGAATATGCTAATCATTTTTTTGTTCTACCTCAAAGCAGTCTTATGATACATAGGTCCTTGTTGAGTTTCATTACTGGTGTACAGTAGAAGATTTTTATAAGATAAATTTATTTTTTGAGTAATATAGATAAACTGAGTTTATTTGAATTTGTTTTGGGGTAGGTGTTTTTCTATGGACCTATTGTCTGGCTTCTAATCTCTGAGGTCCTTTTTCTTCCTTATTTATTTGACTATTCATCTCTTATTATTTAGCAGCAAATGTGCAGGATGTTTTACTATTTAATGTTATTATAACTTGGGAAAAATCCGGTATTATCCAGGATTCAGTTTGGGTGCAGAATGGAAGCTACCACATGAGCTGACGACACAGTCGGCTGAAAATGAAAGTAAGTGAACGATAAACACAGATCAGGAGAGCATCTGTTGTCTCAGTACTTTATTCTTTTTTAGATCAGTCTACCTAACCTACTTTAGATGCGAGTACATTTGAGCTGAAATTTTTAAGTACTATAAATGGGATTACTTTGGCGTCTCTCATAAAATGCCTTCCATTAACTGATTTTTTTTTGTGTAAGCACAGGCCTACTTCATTAATTTATGATATAATTTCTCTCAGCTTTGAAATATTTACTCTTCCATATCTTTAAGTGATGGCAAACTTAATGACAAGAAGGACATGCAATGACCTTTTACCTTTGGAACAGAAACACATTTATGGATGCAAAGTGAAGATCAAAAGAACAGCTAAACATCATAATGGTATTTGTATCAATCAATTCAAGTGACTGAATGACATGTTTACTTCCCATTTCTATGAGATATTTATCACCTAAGCAGCAACTGATGAATACAAGGTATTCACATGGGCGGCGATGGAGCACAGGGCTGTGATCATGAAGAAATGCTTAAAGTATAAGGTCAGGCTCTGGAAGAGCCAAACTATTGTAAGCCTGAATTCTGGAAACTGAAGGAATAAGAAGAGTAATTTTGACTGAGGTGCTCCTTTCTTCAAAACGGCATTTTAATAAACTGGCCCCGTTTCTGATTAGGCTCGCTGTACTCTGTCATACGTGGTTCTACTTTCTTTTGGGATATTCAGATTTATTTTAAGTCGCTGTGGAGACAATTTTATGAAGAATTTTAAGGCATTTAAAGGTCTTTTTATGCGCACATGGAAAACTACCCCAGGGGGTCGCATATGTACAAAAAGGTATACAGGATGCCAAAATGGCTTTTACACTTGCGTGACCTACATGAGTTCTGGGGCAGAGTTTGGGCAGAAGCTGGGTCCAGAGGGGGCATAAATGGTCATGGCTTCATTCTACGTGCAATTTCTGCCACTTTTATCCTACTGTTTTATAAAGACACATAGGAATGCATGATCCCCATATGTCTTATAAAATAGGCACCTACTTGCCTTTCATATCTAGGTGGCCTGGTATAAAATTAGCCTCTTTGGTGATCATTTTATTTATAGTATTTAGCTCATGCCTTTCCAGGGGCGATCAAGGCAAGCTACATTCAGGTACAGTAGGCATGTCCCTGTCCCCAAAGGGTTTGTACCTGGGGCAATGGAGGGCTAAGTGGCTTGCCCAAGGCCACAAGGATTGCCAGTGGGATTTGAACCCTGGTTTTTCTGGCTCTAGGCTGCTGCTCTAATCACTAGGCCACTCCTCCACTTTTATACTGTAAACTCCCTCAGAGTTAACATGCATTACTACATGCATATTTAGGGCCTATTGTATAAAATGTAGAACTTATTTTCTTTATGATTAGGGGCGTAAGAATGCGCATTGAACGAGTCATGGCAGTTAGGCCTGCTCTTTGGCAGTCGTAAATGCTGGCACCTAAGATTTTCAGAAACGCACACAAATTAAAGTATTTTGCAACTTATGCGTGAAAATTTGCACTGTGCCAGTGTCCCACCCATTCCTGTGCACACCCACAGTGAAAGCACGAGTAGTAGGACTTGTGCACGCTTGCAGAATAGGGACCGCCTAATGCATGAGCGTAAGTGCCGAGTCCCATGTGTAAATCCATGAAAATAAGTGACTCCTGTGCTTAAATGATGCAAATCTTAATGCGGCTCCTTATAAATCAGCCCTTAGTTATTTATTTTATTTATTTGAAAGGTTTTATATACCGCATTTCCACTGATCAACGCTGTTTACATATAACATAACCTAACTTTACAGAGAACATTGTAACATGGAACAGTTAAATCAGTTCAACAATAATGGATGATCCCCATATGTTCTTATTTGTGTGGGACATGCATTAGGGGAACTACAAGATAGCATTTGCTTTCAAAAACGTGCTAATTATTGCACAACAGGTGATCGGGTCCCACACTAAAGGCAAAAACAGCCACAAATCAAAACTTAGCTCCCCTTCAAAAGGGAACTACAAAAATTTGATATCATCAAAATTCAAACCTAAGCTAGTTGTGACATGCAAGCAAAGAACAAATGAAAAATCACGCATAGGGACATTACATATTTAAATACAAAACATAGTTAAGAGAAGGGGAAGAGCAGAGCATATCATACAGTGCCCACTGGTTGATAAAGGCATCTACCAAATACATTAAAAAGATGGTCACTTCATAGTCAGAAGTGCATTATTGCACCAAACAGGGCACGTCTATGTATGCAATGCAGTAAACCAGAACTGGACCAGCATGATCAGCAGACCTTGGATATGTGCCTGGCATCCTGATAACAAGCTAGTTTATAATGTATGTAGAGCATCGGCGTAGTCCTGCCAAGGTAGGATATCAAGGGAGGGCTAGTATTTTGAGAATGAAAATTATGTTCTTGATAGAAAAGCTGGATTGTACTATACACTTTAGTATGGGGGTCTCGATAGAGCAAATAGTGATAACAAAATGACATCTAGTTGCTAAAATGTCTCATTATGGCCTTTGCTATGAGAGTATGTTTAATTTCATGTCATTACTAAGCGAAAGAAGGTGCATTGGTGGTGTCACTAGACAAAAACATTAAAAGCTTCTTGTATATCGGGTTTTGGAGGGGGTCATCGTTTGTGGCCCCTGGCTGAGGCTATAATGACAGATACATTTTATTTACTTGTTACATTTTTCTATATTGCCCCTTCCAGGGATCAGGGGCGGTTTACATATAACTAACAATTTTACATGAAACAGTTGTTTTTGGAACTATTTACATAGAACTTAAAAACTTGTATACATTTAACAGTTAACTATGTATATGCATATTGTTTAGAACTATGTACATGCTGGTTAAGGCGGATGTTGCCTGTAATTTGGGTTGGGGTGTGCTGTTAATGTGTCTGCAAGTTATTGGAGGTGTTTTGTGATGCGTTTTTCATTCCATAGTGTGCAGTGAAGAGGTATGTTTTTAGTGATTTTTTTAAACTGCTGGAAGTCTTTGATAGCGCGGATTGGTAGGGGTAAGGTGTTCCAGAGGGAGGGGGCGGTAAAAGTGAATGCCCTGGAGCTTGTGGCTTGCTTCATTTTCTTGAATATGTTTGGGATCTCAAGTGAGTGCAGTGCAGTGCATTTTCTCTTTGGACTCTTGTGTTTGGGGGGATCTAGATGAGAGTGGAGAGTATAGATGGGGCTATATTGTTCAGAAGTTTGAAGGTAGTGGTGAGTGTTTTGAACTTTATACGACTTGCTATTGGGAGCCAGTGGAGGTCAAATAGGATTGGGATAATGCTGTCGGTAAGTGGGGTTTTACGGATGATCCTGGCAGTAACATTTTGTGCTCTTTGGAGGAGGCTTTTGGCGGGTAGGCCCTGCAACAGGCTGTTTGCAGTAGTCGAAGTGGGGTGTGACAATCGCTTGGATTACTGATCTGTAGTCGTTTTCTTCTAGGAATGGCCGTATGTGTTGAATTGTTGACTGATCTAGATAGGCAAAAGAACATACAAACCATGTGAGAAAAAAACACAAGTTTAACCTAAATTTATCTTAACTCAAGAGTACACACTACCAATGGCACAATCAGTTATCAAGGTTTCATCCATACATTCATATATTCATTTTAGCAGACCACCAAAACTCATATAGCACTCATTCAGTATAATAACTAATAATGTGCCTCTCTGGTTTCATCATAGGTCCTTATTACATTTCATAGATCCTCTAACATTCATCTATATCTTTTTCCTTTAACTTTCTTGATTTTAGCTTGTGGTTCTTGTGACATGGTTTTATGTTGTTTTACCTATGTCTATTAACTGCTATGTAAATTATACTATTTAAATATGTTTTGTGTTTTTATGTGCCTGTGATGCAGGTGATTCATGCCAAAACACAGCTGTGTTGGGCCTAATAAAGAGTTTTTGTATACCTCTGTGGAATTTCTAACCACTCTTGCTGTGGGGTTTTTTGTTGTTGTTGCATTGATTTCTCTTGTGGTCGTGTGTCCCCCCTTCCTTTTTGTCTTGCTTCAGAGCAGGCATTAGTGTCTGAATCTACATTCCATGGATTGCTATTTTATAAAAGCGCATAGACCCATATGAAGTGAGACAGATGAAACATATGTACTGATGTGCCTCTACAGCCTAGGCACACTATTATACATTTACCTTCATGGAGGGTAATTTTATGAGGTGGCATCTACTTTAAGCATGAAAGAAGGACCCTATTTAGGAGCTATTTTATAAAGAAAAGCAGGCACCTACCTTTCTTTATAAAATACTAGTGTAAGTGGCAGAGATCATGCCTTATGTTAAGGTACAGATATTTGCTGCAGCCTTAGAGCTGGTGTAAATGTCCGCGCTGACATTTTTCAAGTATGTGTGTAAATTATTGCATGTTATAATCATCACACATACTTGCTCACACCATCCATGCTCTGCCCAAACTACACCTAGGTGCTTGCCCACGTTGAATACCATGCAGTTAATGCATGCACTTTTATGCTGGTCGGTATTATATTAGAGGCCATTCACATGCATATATGAGAACTTACATGGGTAAAGGACTAAACTACTGACAGTTATGCGCATTGTTAGTGTCTAAGTATAGGTTCCTCCTTATAAGTTACCCTAGTAGTACATGCTGAAGGAAGGAGGACAAGGATGGAGTTCACTAATGAACCAGGTTATCAGTGCCTATGTTAAATAAACGTCCTTTGGTGCGAGGTTCAGTAGCAGGTAATCTCCAGGCTAAAACATGAGACTGAGCAAGTTTGACATCATTCTGCCTTTTAGACAGTCAATCAATGGTTGGGAGGTGGAGTGAAGGGATCCCGAAGGATAAAACTCCCTTACAGTCTACTCTAAGGTATTAGCTCACTGGTAAATGGGAGTTCTTACCCTCTTTCCCGATTAGGTGGAGAGTTAAGGTTATGGGAATTAGGGCACAGTCAAAGGCAAGGAGGGAATGTTTGCCATCATGGTTTGCTCCAAATATTCAGCTAGAGTGAGACAATGTCAAATCAGAAATGGGCAATAAATGCAAAGTCTACAAAACTATCCTGATCCAGATTGACTGATCATGAGGGTCAAGCTCTGCCTAGCAGATTCCCTATTAAAGAACCACCTGTCTGCGTCAAGGCTGACAAGACATCATGGCCAGGTTCTAACCAGCGGACTATGACAAGAATATCTTCCCAGCAAAGACCATCGTGCTATAGACGGAATGGATGCTAACAGCTGAGCTCTGACTGAAAGGCCACAAAGACAAGGCAGTAGTTGTGTGCATGTTATTTGCCCATACCACAAGCTTATATGCATGTGATAACATCTGGCAAAATGCTTTAATTAGTAAATAAAGCTGAGGTCCATGGTATCACATGTTGCACCAGGAGAAGAGGGGGCGGGGTGGGATAGGATGGAATTCACTAATAGGCTTAGTTACAAGCGCTCATTACATTAACAGTCATTAGTATTTCAAATCAAAGTGCTCGCTCTTCGTTTTTTGAAACATTAATTATTTGTGCAGGTCACGGTTTGGGTTTACTGTTCCTTGGGTATATAGCTTTGTTGCCTTAGGATTGATACAGAGAAATTAACACCATCCAATTTCTGTTACTAATATGGATCAGAGATATTATACAAAAGTGCCTACCAGTTAATAATCAGATCACTATCTACCGTTAATGCATTGTCAGGCTTTTTAGAGTAAATTATGATAGGAGGATAGGATAACAATGAACTATCAGTGTTAATTATGAATGTATAAAATTGCTAATTAATCAGCAGATTTATGAATCAGAGCTGTTTTGCCATTCATAGAAATGAAAAATGATCTTCCATAATAAATGGAATTATATTATGCTCTGTGGCTCAGGTCATTGACTGCAGATTAAGAATTCATTTAATTTGAGGTTTAAACAATGTATTCTTACCACAAGGACCATTCATTATCATTATTTATCAATATAGTCAAGGACGAACAGTTGCAGTTTAGATCTTTGTATTACTACTATAGGGCCTATGCACTAAAACTTGTTCTAGGAATATTTAGTTATGGGTATTTGTAAAAATGGATTTTTTTTTTAAGTGCCATCAAGTCAATGCTGACTCCTGGTGACCCAGTAGCCCCTGGGTTTTCTTGGCAAGGTATGACTGGAAGAAGAGTACCAGGCCTTCTCTTCCGAGGCACGGGAAGGTAAAGTGACTTACCCAAGGTCACAAGGCGTGCCAGTGGGAATTGAACCCCAGTCTCCTGAGTTTCAGGTTGTTGCTCTAAGCTAACCACATGATAAAATACCACTTAGTGAGTGGTCTACTATATTTTCATGTCTTTGTACATAAAAGGAGCATCAAGACTGCATGAACTCCATTAGCATATGGATAACCAATAATATGCAGCTTCTATGCATTAATATTGCTTCTGTGCAAAATAGCACGCGATCACAGCATGCGCACAAACTAAACTGAGCAAGCATAGCCTTCTTCTCCTCATAGATCTGCTTCCTTACTGCAAACCTAGAGCCTGGCACATGGTTGACAGTGCCAAAGGCAGCAGCCAGAGAACATCTGGACCCCAGAAGAGAAAGTGAAAGAAAAGAATAAACTTCTAGAAGCAGAAAGTGTTAACAAGAGCAAGCGCCTTAGTGGTCTGCTAAGACATCAGAAAGTGTCTCTCAGCTGATCCTAGCACGTGCATCCCATTGATGTCATCAGAATGTATTTATTTATTTATTTAGCTGTGCTTATATACCGCTTTTCATCAGGTCAAAGCGGTTTACAGATATATGCTAACAGGCACTTTTTATTCCTTCGTCCCTGAAGGGCTCACAATCTAAGCGTATCTGAGGCAATGGAGGGTTAAGTGGCTATAGAATTGCTATAGTGGGTCAGAGCAATAGTCCATTAAGCCCAGTATCCTGTTTCCAAAAGTGGCCAATCCAGGTGGTAAGTACCTGTCATATCCCAAAGGTATTAATGTCACATTATTCTCGAACGATATAATATTAAAAAGGAGAAAAGGGATCTCAGTGCTTAACAGCCATCCAAAATCACCTTTTCACGGGTAAGGCTTCATAGCCACCATCACTGATCCTAACAAAAACTCCTTTGAGTCTTTTATTCACATTTATTGATTCCTCTTTCTTAATACTTAAAAACCTTATTGTCAAAAAATTGCTAAAATTCATTAGAATTCTTTATCAAAAAGCATTATAAAAACATTACAAAAAATTACTAAATTTCCTAAACATCCATTGTTGGGATTGTTGAGGGAGGAGTTGCCTAGTGGTTGGGGCAAATTACTTCAGGCCAGATGGTCAGGGGTTCAAATCCCACTAGAGGACAGCAACCTTTGGCCAGAAGGACTGGGGTTTCTAGTCCCACAGGTGCTCCTTGTGGTCTTAACCCTCCATTGCCCATGTTCCCTGTAAGTATTAGTGCATGTATCTCATGTTAAATGTATCCCCAATTGTGTGTTGTGACCACTTTGATTGAAGGATAAAGTGGTATACAAAACTGTCTAAACAAATAAATTGTACAAAAAAAATGAGTTTATCAAAAATATATTGCTACTGTATTTCATCAGAAGCTATCATATTCCATCTAAATCGCTGCTGTTAAACTTCACATTTCATCCTCCATCAGTGCTGTAATATTTCATCTGAGTTTCTGCTACTTTTTTAGCTTTTATACTCATCTGCATTGCTCTCATCTGAGTCAATGTTAGCAGTACCCAACAAAGGCCTTTATTTTGCAAAATATTTACTGCATCAGTGGCTATTATCAGTCTTCTTCTCCTTCATGCTACTATAACTTTTCACTTTTATTGCAGCTGTCGATGTCACAACTTTCAATTTCATATTACAGCTACTGCACACAAACCGGTGGGATCCCTTTTATACAAAGATATTTAAATAAACCCAATCACACTTTTAAACGTCATCACACACGTAGGTAGTCAATCCCTTATCAAAAACCATCATCACAGTGATATTCACTCAAATCAACACAATATCTCAGACAGTCTTCAAATAACAGTAGCAAATCCACTGAGGTACAACATTTCAGACGAAAAATCTCTTCCATTCAATAGAAATATTTAATCTCTTAGCTTCCAAACTTAAAAATCCATCTTTCTTCATGCTGAAGTAGCATTTTTCCTATGAATTCTCCGAGTTTCCTTTCGTCTTTTTAGTGCTTAGTAATGTCCCAAGAGTAACCAGATTCCATGCTATTTATCCTCAGGGAAAAACAGTGGCTTTCCCTGCGTCCACACGAATAAGTTAGCAGTGAATGTTCCCCTTCTACGAGTATTCGGTAGTGTTGGGACAGCAGTGGTGCATTGACAGGTTTTTATGCTCATGCTTCCGAACTGTTACAGTTCTCTTTGGATAGGCTAACCGCAATAAGGACAATTGACCCCTAGCAGTTGTGCAGCAGACTACTGCTAGGGGTCATATCTGCCATTTTCAACCTATGCAGCAATGGGGCAGGAGCAGAGGGGAAATCATGCCTGCCTCATCTGCTAAATTACCAGGGCTACTCTGGCAAGTGCTGGGGAGGTTGGGGATAGGGAGAGTTGTGTTATGGTCTTGGTGGGGTTATGTGCATGAAGGAGGGATGTTTGTTTAAGTGGGAATGTTATTGGGAGGGGTCTGTCTTGGAAGATGTGATTGGGGGGATAGGGTTTGGCTGCCATGAACTGATTTATTTATTTAGCTGTATTTATATCCTGCTTTTCACCAGGTCAAGGTGGTCAATTGGGGGATACATTTAATATGAGGGGATATGAGACACATACACTAATACTTACAGGGAACATGGGCAATGGAGGGTTAAGTGGCTTGCCCAAGACCACAAGGAGTGCCTACAGGACTAGAAATCCCAGTCCCTCTGGCCTGAGTTTGCTGTCCCCAGGTGGGACTTGAACCCCTGGCCCTCCGGCCTGAAGTACCTTGTCCTAACCACTAGACCACTCCTCCCTACCTGAACTGATGGCTTTTTTTAAATGACTGCAGCTGCACTATGATGGTCGGCAGCACGAATAAACTTAACATCATCTTTTCAGGTAGCATTAAGGATGCCTGCTCTATTGGCAGTGTGATGGGGAGAATGCTACCCATCCATCTCCAAAGGGATTATCAGCTGTCCCCTTTAGTTCAGGGCTGGGAGGGCGTGGCTCACAGGGAGTAGGAGGGAGGGAGACCTGTGGAGCCAGAAATCCTTGCAAGGCAAACTGTGCAAAGGAGTTCTGAGGTAGGAACTTTAACTGGAGCAGGAGGAAGGGCCGGAAGAACTAGCTTTGTGGAGGTTTAACAAGCTGGAACAGAATTAAAGCTAATTTAGTTTTCCCTGAACTGCTGTCTGTTATGAGAAATGACAGCTGCTGCAACCTAGACCATACATCAGTCCGCCTCATTCCCTGAAAAGTGCTAGGTATGACCAGTGCACCCCAATATGGTATAAGAGAATGTAAATGTGAGCATATATGTCAGGACATACGTCGCACCAAATCGTATGTGGCATTAGGAACCGGCCCCAGTGATTCCTGCCCTGGTCATCTCTACAAACACGCCTTAAACTACTAGGGATGGATGCTCATCAAGTGCACAAAACCCAGAACTAACCTTGCAATTCCCCAAAGGGTCAATAATATTGCTAAGCAACAAATGTATGTCCTTTTTGTGCCTATGACCTATAAGTGCACTCATTCTGCTGCTCCGCATTACCATTCCCCTCTTATCTCTGCCTACACCCCTCCTTGGGAACTCCGCTCATCCGTCAGATTGCGTCTATCTATACCCTTCACTTTTACTGACAAATCCAGATGTTGCTCCTTTCACCTTGCTGCTCTATATGCCTGCAACAAACTACCTGAGCCTGTACATCAGGCTTCATTTGTAGCCCCTCTCAAATCCAGGCTGAGCACTCACCTCATCATTGCCAATGTTGGATGTGATCCACCTAAGCTCCCTTGTGTTTCCTGGCCATTCCCCTGGATGTATCCTGTCCATAGCTGCTATGTTGTCTGTCTTGACTAGATTGTTACCTGTAAGTATTAACGTATGTGTGCCATATCCCCTCGTGTTAAATGTATCCCCCAATTGACCGCTTTGACCCGGTGAAAAGCGGAATATAAATACAGCTAAATAAATAAATAAATTGTAAGCTCTGCTGAGCAGGGCCATCTTTTATGTGTGTCTGCGCAGCACTGCGTATGCCTTGTAGCACTATACAAATGACCAGTAGTAGTAGAAGTAGAGCCTTCTGACTATGGCATCTGAGGCCCTCCTAGATGCATACTGGCATTTCATACAGAAGCTATACATGTCCCATTGTGGCGTATGTCGTTCTGTATACATCCGCTATCCGTGGGGCAACCCTGTCTGCCTTCCCACAGTCAGCTTTGTGGCACTGCTCCCCTGGTCAGGGCTATTTGGGCATGGGAGGGGTGATCCCTGTGCCATCACACCAAGTAGTCAGACTCCTGATGTATCACTGCTCTCGCAGCTCTCAATGATCCTGGCCTGGGTAGGGATGTAGGCCGCATGGAACAATCTTGGGAATGTTGGCACTACATCAGTCATGTCTCCCACTGCCTGGCACAGTGGATGTATGGCTGCCCTATCAGACTAGAAAAGGTCCACAGGGAAGAGGCACAAGTACTCGCACGTACCATAGCATCAAATAAAAGGCAAGTATCAAAACACAAGCTTTATTGAAAACAGGGTCAATGCCAAGGCAACCAACCAACCGACAAAGAACGAAGCCAAACACGAGTGTGGACGCTTAAGGTAAGTGTTTGGTTATACTCTATGTGGAAAGGAAAAATCCCAGGAATATACAGCAGTTTCAGACCATCGCCCCTGAGGAAGGCCACGCCGAAACATGGCCAAGTTGGGCTTTGTTCTTTTGTTGGTTGGTTGCTTTGGTATTGACCAATTTTCAATAAAGCTTGTATTTTGGTACTCGCTTTTTGTTTGGTGCCCTATCAGACTGCCAACAATATCTGAACTTATTAGAGTACCCTATTGGCCCAATTGTGCAAGGCGAATAGTGGGGGCTGTATGTCCCGGTGGGATGTGCAGCCCCACCAACCATCCTGCCTGAATGCCAAAAGCCTCTCTCCCTGCATGCACAGAGCCTCTGTGCGGGGAGAGCAGGATGGGGGCAGCATAGGGCAGAGAGTGGCAGAACGTGGGTGGGACAGGCACCTGGATGTACAGGGCTGATTCAGATCACAACCCTGTATGTCCAGGGAGCACTGGGAGGATGCCCAGCTTATTCCACCTCAGAGGTGGAATAAGCACAGGGTGGACCTCTACATCAGTCAGGTAGCCCACCAGGAACAATGGAGCCACAATCGGTAAGGCCCTGCCACTCAATCTGGGCCCTGGCTGCTCCCTTTGAGGGTCAGGCGGTGGGAAACTGGGGGTCGTCAGGCTGGCGGTGAGGTGGCGAGGACATCTCCCATGGGGCTACAGGGGCACACCGAGCCGTCTCAGTGCCCGATCCTGCACCCATGGGAACATCTAGCTCCCATGGTGCAGAATTGAGTACTAATGTGACCATTCTGTTTGGGGGCATCTGGACGGCCCAGATGTGCCCCTTCCTGCATTGGGCTCCACTTAAAATAATCCAGATGGAATCAGCATAGGTTGCCTATGGCTAAATGTCAAAACATACCACTGTCAATAATAAGGGACCCTCAGAAAAGGGCATTCAGCAATGCAAACAGTACTAATACATGCTCAACAGCAACACCATTGATCCTACAAAATGTGCTTTATGGGCATGCATTAGTGCTGTTTTCACTGTAGAGTGCCGTTATTCTGAGGGTCTCTTATTATTGACAAGGATATGTTTTGACAATTAGCTATAGTGATCCCTCTGTGTTTGACTGCCCAATAATACTGGCATCTGGTGACACTGTGATCATTCATATGGTCCAGATACTGGCCAGGCTTTCATGTCCCTTTTGAATTGTCACCCCTGAAGATGAGCACATCAGATCCCCCCGTGCACCTCTCAAACCACACACACACATACACTCTCACTTTCTATCACAAAACATGATTCTGTCAAAAAGATGACCTGAACCCATACATTTATTTATTTATTTTATTTTATTTAGTAAACACTTGTATACCGCTGCTTCCTACGATCAGCAGCGGTTTACTTTACAGAATCATAATGTATTGTACGGTACATTGAGATTTCAGTTTTACATTTTGATTAGTCAATGATTACGTAACACGGGACAAGCATTTGGATACGATACACATTTGATTATAGCACACAGATCAAGGTATACATTTGATTTCAGTAGATTGGGGGGGGCCCCATATATACAATTTGTGCGGAATTAGTAACAGCTATGACATAACATAACATAACATAATTGTGCGGAATACATAACAGCTATGACATAACATAATAGCATGGGGTACCAGGACTACAAATATGATCTCTTTTTCACACCCAAAAAAGAATCCTTTCCCTGCTCACATCCAAACTATCCCTGCACCAGCAGTCCCATTTTTCACAACATGGGAATTGTTAGGGTCCCATAGATTGGCTCCTTTAGCACAAACAGCACATTAGTGCACAGCCTGAATAAACACTATTGCTCTTCTTAATATTTCTGCAAGGATGTTTATTATTGTGTCTAGACCTTACAACATTCCCTCACCTCTGCTCTCTGTACCTTAAAACTGCATTTTATGTTTTTCCAGACTGCAGTCACACCAGCTCAAAACATACTTGTCGCAAGCATTCTTCAATATGGGCCACATTGCAGAGAAGAGCAGAATTTTTTCTAAGTCCTGGCCTTATTCTATGTTTCAGCAGGAATAACATGGATGTTTCTGGGAAACACGTAAAATGTACACAGGCCTTTCCTGAATATGCTTTCTACATCTCTGTGGCTGACCATAACCCTTTCAACTCCTTCTGGGCATGTTCTGAGATCCCTGTGCTAGCACCATGGACATGCACATCAGCAGTGTTTCAGAATATGGCCAGGGATGTTCTCAGTGATAAATATCCCTGCTGCACATATTTATTTATTGAGCTGTGCTGATATACCACTTTTCACTGGGTCAAAGTGGTTTACAGATATATGCTAACAGGCACTTTTTATTCCCTTGTCCCTGGAGGACTCACAATCTAAGTGTATCTGAGGCAATGGAGGGTTAAGTGGCTTGCCCAAGGCCACAAGGAGTGGCCATAGGACTAGAGACCCCAGTCCCTCTGGCCTGAGGTTACTTGTCCCTACATGGGAATTGAACCCCTGGCCCTACAACCTGAGGTAACCTGTCCAAACCACTGAGCCACTCCTCCCTTATTTGTGTTCTGGAATAACCCTCTTAGTAAACATTATTATTAGACTTCTGAGGTCAGCAGAACCATATAAGATATAGAAGAAATAAAATATTTAGGTGTGATACTTGACAATAATCTAAATATGGATTCACATATAAAATATCTAACTAAAAAAATACATTTCAAACTCAAAACTCTAAAACAATTAAGACCATTGATTCATCTACAAGACTTTATTAATATAATTCATGCTATCATCACCCCACATTTTGATTTTGCAAACACAATACTTAATGGCATTTCAAAACAAAATATTAAAAAGATACAAATAACTCAGAACATAGCTGCTAGGATGATTATGAATATAAGCCCACTTGAACATGTTACACCAATTTTGGCTGAACTTCATTGGCTACCTATTTACTCCCGAATCAAATATAAAATTCTTGTCACTACATTTAAACTTATAAATAATCTTGCACCATCGGCACTCAATACACTGATTAATATAGACATCGATAAACGATCTCAAAGAAGCAGAAACTTAAATACCTTAACAATACCAAAAGATTTCACAAAAGCCAGAAAACAAACAAATAAGAGAGCTTTCTCACACTCTGCTCCAATTCTTTGGAACAATCTACCTGACAACATTCGCCTGCTGTCTGATATAAAAGAATTTAGAAAAAAATTAAAAACTCACTTATTCATATTACACTACAATACACCCTCAGAACAGAATACTCAAATAGATACAGGCTAACATTTATACATTATTATTACATACTCTATTTTCAAAATAAATGTCACTAATACACTATTTACCATACCACACTCTCATTCACATGATGATTATAGATTTAAACTAACAATGTATATATCTTCTAATATGTTATATCTGTAATGTTACAACATTCCTTGTAAATTATAATTATCTGTTCTATGTAAACTGACTTGGTATATTACATACCAATTAACATACTGTTCCATGTAAACCGCACTTGATACTAGGGAAAGAGCGGTATATAAATAACTGTTAAATAAAAATAAATAAAATAGACTGAACTGGGTTTTTTTCAGGCTTGCAACAATTTGAGACAACAGAAGCAAGAGGAAGATTAGAAAACTCATAAAGCCAACAAACGGTATAGTCTATAGTGGAGTGCAGGCATAAAATTTTATTTAGTTTAGTTTCCCATATCATTTATAGGTTTTTTTCTTTTTGTTTTGTTTTTTTGTTGTTTTTTTTGTAATTTGTGTTTCAGGAGAATTCCTTTAATAGCATGTGCATTATCATTCAAGAACACACTATTATTCAGTAGTATTTGATAGTGGAGGAGTAACTTAGTAGTTCGAGCAACTGCCTAGTACCAGAAAATCAAGAGTTCAATTCCAACTGGTATTCCTTGTGACCTTGGGCAAGTCACTTTACTCTCCATTGCTTCAGGAAAAAAGGCCTGGCAATTTACTTCCGGTGATACATTGCCAAGAAAACCCAGAAGCAGTTGGGTCACCAGGAGTCAGCACTAAAAAAAGAAGCTTGATAGAATGCCTTGTTTATGAATAGACACCGCATTCTTCAATAGTGCCTGCTACTGGTAAATAATGCACGTTATTAATTACGGGGAAAGAAGACAAAATTTGGGAGTTTCTCCAATCATCATGTACAAAATCAGTATGAAAAATGACATGGGAAGTGCCATTGACATTTCCCATGTTGTTTCAAATAAATGCACATCTCTAATATTGCATATGGAGTGGAGGAGTAGCCTAGTGGTTAGAACGCTGGCTTGGTAACCAAGCAACCAGGGTTCAAGTCCTACTAGCACACCTTGGGCAAGTTACCTAGCCCTCCATTGCCTCAGAAGAATGGCCTGGCAATCTACTTCCAGTGACACTGCCAAGAAAACCCAGGAGCTTCTGGGTCACCAGGAGTCAGGACTGACTCAAAGGCATACATTGCATTGCAATATTGTATATAGTCTACATAGTTCCATGTAACTGAATAAGTACCTGTACTATTCATACTGCTGTTAATTGTAAACCACACTTGATCCTTTGGAAAGCATGGTATAGAAAACTTAAATAAATAATAATCTGTACCACTTAATATACAGAATTGAGTCCTCATGACAGACTTTTTTACAATACACATATGAGAAGAAATGAAAGAATTTCAAAAACCTGGCTTGGCATTTCTTTAAATATTTATAACTGCCTAATGCGTAGGATGAATGGAATTAGTGTTAATCAGCCACTGAAGTGTATCAGAGTTATTTAAATTACGAATGAGTGGATTAGTAGTGCCAGCCATTGTGCTAAACTGAATAACTGAAAGTCTGTGGTTGGTTTGTGAATATATAGGGAAAACACAATTTGGTTATTGTGAGGATCATAAATATTTGATAAGAGTGAGATCTGTGTCCAACGGCAATGGGTATTAGCACTAATGGCCAATGGGAGATTGTGAATTTAGGAAGAAAATATACTGCAGCTGACAAATTATATAAATGGTGGGGGGGGTGGGGGTAGATTTATTTAGAAAGTAAAACCCCTGAGGAAGCAATTTAAGGCTTAACAAAGGCCTTCGTCAAGCTACACCTATCAACTGATAACCACATTAATATGAATAAAATACAACCTCTAAAATGCCTGTATGCAATACTAGAAGTCTAACAAATAAAATGGGAGAGCTAGAATATATAGCAATGAATTAAGGTTAGATATGATTGGCTTCTTAGAGACCTGGTGGAAGGAGATACCTGGGTATAAACTATATTACAATGATGAAATTGGTGGAGGGGTTGTGCTCTATGTTAGAGAGGGCATTCAGTTACATAGGATTAAAGTTTTGTAGGAAACAAAATACACCTTAGAATCTCTATGGATAGAAGTTCCATGTCAAAAGGGGAAGACGACGGCAGATGGGGTGTACTACCGATCACCTGGCCAGAATGAACAGATGGATGATGAAATGCTGAAAGAAATCAGGTAAGCCAACAAAAGTTACAACACAGTAATAATTGGTGATTTCAATTACCCCATTATTGACTGGATCAATGTCGAAGAAGGACATGCTAGAGAGATAAAGTTTCTAGATGAAATAAATGACTGCTTCTTGGAGCAGCTGGTTCATGAACTGACAAGAGAGGAAGCTATTTGGACCTAATCTTTAGTGGAACATAGGATCTGGTGCAAGAGATAAGGGTTTTGGGGCCACTTGGTAATAGTGATAGCATGATCCCATTTGATTTAATAAATGGAAGAAAGATAGGAAAGAAATCCACATTGCTACCTTTTAACTTTAACAATCCTAGTTACTATGTCCTGTTCAATGTAAGCACAAGGCACCTCCCCTGCCTTGTGCAAAATTGTTAACTGTAAACCGCACTGATGTCAAATAGCGCGGTATAGAAAAGCTAGAAATAAAAAGGAAGACGATGATAAAATAAGAAAAATAGTTAAGAAAAGACTAAAAGGAGCAGCTGCAAAGTTTAAAGATTTACATCAAGCATAGTAACATAGCATGGATATGGGCATTGTTTAAAAATACTATCTTTGAAGCCCAGACCAAATGTATTCCATGCTTTAAGAAAAGTGGAAGGAAGGCCAAAAAAACTGCCAGCATGGTTTAAAGGTGAGACTGAAGAGGCTATTGTTGCATCCTTCAGGGAAAGAATTGAAATAAATATTAATAAACCAGGAGGATGTATTACAACTTTTTGATAAAATGAAGAGTAGCAAATCACCTGGACCAGATGGTATACATACAAAGGTGCCAAAAGAACTGAAATATGAGATTGCAGACCTATCATTAAAATCATTTGTAGTACCTGGGGATTGGAGAGTGGCCAATGTAACTCCAATTTTTAAAAAGCGTTCCGGGGTGATCTGGGAAACTACAGTCCGGTGATCCTGATGTCAGTACCGGGCACAATGGTTGAAACCATTTAAAAGAATAAAATTACTGAACAAGTAGATAGTCATGGTTTAATTGGAGAAAGCCAACATGAAGTTAGCCAAGAAAAATTTTCTTGAAGATGTGAATAAAAGGTAGATAAAGCCAGTTGATGTAGAGCCCGATCCAGCAAGGTGCATGTCCAGGCCATCAGGACAGTCATGAACAGGGCGGGCCCGTTCGGACCCAACTTTGTACCGTGAGAGCAAGACGGCCCTGTGGGTGCAAGATCAGGACCGTGGAGATGGCTGACATTCCCCTGAATCACCTCAGGGACGTCCTTCCCACGGCTCAACCTGCCCACTGCCTCACACTCCCCATTTCTCCACCACCCGACCCTGATGGGGGTTTCAGAGATCCGAATCTAGCAGCAGGGCCTCCCCCTGGTCTCCGCCATCGCTGCTGGGGGCTGGCCAACCAATCCAGAGGGGCGACCAACAGTTATTCCACCTCTGAGTAGAATAAGCTGTCTGTCCCCCTGGCAATCCCCAGACGTATAGGACTGTCACCAAAATTGTGTCCCCGGGGGTTGGCCCTGCCCATACTCTGCCTATTCTCCGCCCACATCCTCCACAGTATACACAGCGGCTCAGTACGTGCAGCAGAGCTGGAAGGTAGAATCGGCTGAGGGCGGATAGTGGGGCTTTTTGCCTTACAGAATTGGAACCATAGTGTATCTGGATTTTCAGAAAGCCTTTGACAAAGTCCCTCATGAGAGACTCTTGGCAAAATTAAAAAGTCATGGGATTAGAGGCAGTGTAGTATTGTTTATCAGGAACTGGTTAAAAGATAGAAAGAAGAGAGTAGGACTAGATGGACAATTTTCTCAATGGAGAAAGACGAATAGTGGAGTACCCCAGGAATCTGTTCTGGGCCTGTTGCTTTTTAACATATTCATAAATAAGCTGGAAATAGGAATAACGAGTGAGGTGATCAAATTTGCAGATAACACAGAATTATTTAAAGTTGCAAAAACACAAGAGGATTGTGAAAAATTACAAGAGGACCATGAAAAATTGGAAGGCTGGACATCCAACTGGCAGATGAAATTTAATGTGGACAAGTGCAAAGTTATGCACCTAGGAAAGAACAAGCCAAACTATAGTTACACGACACAAGGTTCCACATTAGGAACCACCACCCGAAAATAGATTTAGGTATCATCGTGGTTAACATGTTAAAACCCTCCGCCCAATGTGCAGCGGCGGCCAAGAGAGCAAATAGAATGCTAGGTATCATAAGGAAAGGAATGGAAAATAAAATAATAGATATTATAATCCCTCCGTATAGTTTCATGGTGCGACCACACCTTGAATATTGTGTGCAATTCTGGTCACTGTATCTTAAAAAGGATATAGCAGAATTAGAAAAGGTACAGAGAAAAGCCACTAAAATGGTAAAGTGGATGGAAGGATACCCCTATGAAGAGAGGCTAAAAAGGTTAGGGCTCTTCAAGCTGGAAGAGAGACGGCTGAGGGGAGATATGATAGAGGTCTATAAATTAATGAATGGAGTGGAACGAGTAAACGTAGATCAATTGTTTACGCCATCAAAGTATAGAAAGACTAGGGAGCATGCAATGAAGCTACAGGGTAAACTATTTAAGACTAATAAGAGAAAATATTTTTTCACTCAAAGTGTAATCAAATTCTGGAATTTGTTACCGGAGGATGTAGTAAAAGCTGTTAGTGTAGCTGGGTTTAAAAAATGTTTGGACATGTTCCTGGAGGAAAGGTCCACAAACCATTATTAAAAGGAACCCAGGATATCACTGATTGACCCAATACAAGCATTGTGGAACCTATGTCTTTTGCTAGATACTGCTAGATACTTATGGCCTAGATTGGCCACTGTTGGAAACAGGATACTGAGCTTGACGGACCTTGGTCTGACCCAGTATGGCATATCTTATGTTCTTAGAAGACATTTGCAGCATTGCCATGAAAGAAGAAGAGCTACTGATAGGTGATTTCAATATGCCAGATGTTGATTGGCACATCCCTGCTGCGGTGTCATCTAGAACTAAGGAGATCCTGGATTCTCTACAGGGAGAACTATTCAGGCAACTGGTAACCGAACCCACACGTGATGAGGCCGTACTGGACTTGGAGCTTATCAATGGTGAAAGTGTTTCTGATGTTACAGTGGGAGATCATCTCTCATCCAGTGATCACCAGATGGTGTGGTTCAGTATTAGGTTAGGGCTGATAAAATCTATTCAAAAGTGAGGGTCTTAGAAATTTGGGGCTATACCTCAGAGCTGTTATTGGAATGGGAACAGCTGGGGGATGTAGAAAAACAGAGGGCAAAACCGAAAAGGGATATTTTAAGAGCAACAAACCTTTTTTGTTAGAAAGGTAAATGAATGTAAAAGGAAAAGGCTGCTATGGTTTTCAAAATAAGTAGCTGAAAAGGTGAAGAAAAAGAGGGATGCCTTCATGAAATACAAGAGATCAAAGAGAGAAGAAGGTAGGCATCTATATTTGGAAAAAAACTTAGAGAATCTAGCAAAGTAGTCAGGAAAGCAAAGGTACAAAAAGAAGAAGAAGAAATAGCCAATGTAATAAAATGGGTGGATAAGACATTTTTCAGACATGTTAGTGAGAGGAGGAAGGGCAAAAATGGTATTGTCAGACTTAAGGGTGGAGGGGAGGAATATGCAGAAACTGATGAGGATAAAGCAGAATTGCTTAACAATATTTCTGTTTTGAGTTCACAGATGAAGGATCAGGAGCAGGATCTCAGAAAACACCCACAAAAATGAACAGAAGCATTGGGGATCTCAAACAATTTTCATAAGACTGTGTTTGTGAGGAACTAGCTAAACTAAAAATAGACAAAGCCATGAGTTTGGATGGGATACATCGACGAATACTGAGGGTACTTGGGGACGTTCTAGCGGCTCCACTATCTGACCTTTTCAATGTCTCTTTGGAGTCGGGAGTGGTGCCAGAGGACTGGAGGAAGGCACATGTGGTCCCTTTACACTAAAGTGGACATAAGGATGACATTGAAAACTACAGGTCATTTAGTCTAATCTCTGTGGTTATTAGGCTACTAAAAGAGAGAATAGTGAGGTTTCTGGAGTCCAATGGATTGAAGGATCTGAGGTAGCATGGATTCACCAGAGGCAGGTCTTGTCAGACAAATCTGACTGATTTCTTTGACTGGGTGACTAGGGAGTTGGACCAAGGGAGAGCCCTAGATATGGTGTATTTAGATTTCAGTAAAGCCTTTGACATGGTTCCACACAGGTGACTTATAAACAAACTGAGCACACTAGAGATGGACCCTAAAGTTACTGACTGGGTTAGAAATTGGTTGAGTGGGAGGCGACAAAGAGTACAGTTAAATGGAGCTCACTCTGAGGAGAAGGAGGTACCAGTGGTGTGCTGCAGGGATCTGTCCTTGGTCTGATTCTTTTTAACATCTTTGTTAATGATATTGCAGAAGGGCTGTCGGGTAAGGTTTGCTTGTTTGCGGATGATACCATAATCTGCAATAGAATAGACACCCAGGAAGGTGTAGATAACATGAGGAGGGATCTAGCTAAGCTGGAGTGGAGGAGTGGCCTTGTGGTTGGGGCAAGGTACTTCAGTCCAGAAGGTCATGGGTTCAAATCCCACTAGAGAACAGCAACCTTGGGCCGGAAGGACTGGGGTTTCTAGTCCCACAGGTGGTCCTTGTGGTCTTGGGCAAGCCACTTAACCCTCCATAGCCCATGTTCCCTGTAAAATAGTTATCTCCAAGTTATAATGCCCTGTTCAATGTAAACTGCACTGATGCAGAATAGCATGGTATATAAGAGAATATAAATAAGCTTGAAGAATGGTCTAGAATTTGGCAGCTGAAATTTAATGCTAAAAAATGCAGGGTCATTCATTTGGGCTACAAAAAGCCAAAGGAGTAGTACAGTGTATGGGATTAGGGACTTCTGTCCACAAAAAAAGATTGGGACCTGGGCATAATTGTGACTGACGATCTTAAAGTAGCTAAACAGGTAGAAAAGGTGACTGTGAAATCCTGAAGGATGCTTGGGTGTATAGGGAGAGGAATGGCCAGCAGAAAAAAGGAGGTGATAATGCCTCTCTATAAGTCTCTGGTGCAACCTCATTTGGAGTATTGTGTGCAATTCTGAAGACTGCACTTTCAAAAGGATTTAAGCAGGTTGGAGTTGGTGCAGAGGGTGGCAACTAGAATGGTTAGTGGTCTTCATTATGTATCATATGAGAACAGACTTAAAGATCTTAATATATATACTTTAGAGGAAATGAGGGATGGGGCAATATGACAGAGACATTTAAACACTTCTGTGGCATAAATGCACAGGAGGGTCTCTTTCAATTGAAGACAAGCTCTGCTACAAGGGGACATAGGATGAGAGTGAAAGGGGATAGACTCACGAGTAATATGCAGAAATATTTCTTTACAGTAAGAGTGGTAGATGTGTGGAATAGTCTCCCAGTGGAGGTGGTGGATACAAGAACAGTATCTGAATTCAAAAAAGCATGGGACAAACACAGTGGATCTGTAAAAAGTAAAAAGGGGACTATTGTAGTTGATATGGAAGGATAGACTAGATTGGCCATGTGTTATTTTTCTGTTGTAATGTTTCTATGTTTCTATAAGTTGAAGGTGGTTTAGTTCATATTGGGGAGTCCAGCAAAAACAGTTACAATAGTCCAAGTGAGATAGAACGAAAGAAACCAGTAGAGTTATCAGGGCAGATATGGGCAGAATGGAGTGGACTGCTCTAATGCAACACAGGGAAAAGAAAGAACACTGAATGACTGAGCTGATGTGCTAGCGAAAAAACAGAGATGAACCCAAACTGATACCGAGGTAATGAAAAGAAGACGTGAGAGTAATCTGATTGCTGTTAAGGAGGGGAGAAGCAGAGGGAAGAGTCAAGGGGCCAGAGAGCCAGGTAGCTATTGTTATGGAGGGGTTGAGCTTGAGATGGTGAGAACTTAACCAGGAGGTGATATGATCAAGATAGATGTTGAGAGGAGAGAGGTCAGTGGAGGAATGGTCAGTATGAAGAAGCAACAAGATATCATCAGCATAATAAAAAGCTGAGATGCTGAGCTGCTGTATCAGAAGTGCCAGGAGTGCAAGGAAATGTTGAAGAGAAGGTGGGCTAGAACTGAACTGAGGAACAACATAAATGAGGGGGTAGAGGAGGAAGTACCCATGGTCATACAGACAAGAGAGAAGGAGATTGTGGTTAGTGAGATCAAACGCATAGGAAAGGTCCAAAGAAACAGCAATAGTAACATTCTCATGGTCCAAGGAATGATGAACTTCACTGAGAAGGGATAGATGAATAGTGTCTGTGCTATGGCTGGGACAAAAACCAAATTGACAGGGATGGAGTGTCTCAAGATGAGTAGCCAACTGTGAACAAACAAGTTTTTCCAGAAGTTTGGAAAGAAATGGTAAATTGGAAATGGGTCTATAGTGGTATGGGACTGACTTGTTAAATGAAGGATTTTTCAATAAAGGACGTACTATGGCTAGATTCCAGGCAGATAGAAATGTTCCAGATGTAAGGCTATTGTTGATAATGGCTAGACCAAATGGCAGAAGGGCCAGGGAATTTTCTAGGAGCAAAGCAGAGGGCATAGGGTCCGATGCACAGATGGTCTTATGGGAAGTGAAACAAGTTTGGCCAGAGCTATCGAGGACACCACATTGAAGGTGTCCCAGGTGTGTGTTAATGTTGTAGAGAAGGAGCCAAGTGGGGAGGAGAGCACAGGGCTCATGATGAAATGCACAGAAAGGAAGTACCTCTGGAGTTGAACAATTTGTCATGGAAAAAAGAGGCCAGCTGTGTGGAGGAGGGCTAATCAGAGGTATCTGCAGGGTGTTGTGTAGTTTAGAAAAATGGAATATAGCTGTTTCGGTTGGGAAGATGTGTTGGTAATGAGAGCTAATAGTAATCTTTCTTGGCAGTGGTGATCATGTGACGATAGTTGTGATGGCATTCACGAAAGCAATGTAAGATGTCAAGTGAGCATTGCGCCTCCACCAGCATTCAGCATGATGAAAGTGGGTGCGGGAAAGATGGAGGCCAAAATGATACTAGGGATGTTGGCATCGTGGTCTCAGTTGTACTGTATGGAGGAGGGCAATGTTAGCAAGGGCCGAAGTAAGAAGGGAATATCACAGATGAGCTTGCTCATCTACAGGAAGAGTGCAAAATTTAGTAGGAAAGAATGCATCTGCAGAAAGAAAGGCGGCAAGGGTGTCGGTGGTGACCCTCTGAGTCTGCCTGGTAGAGAGAGCCATGGAGGTCCTTTCCTGAATCACAATACCAGAAGGAAGACCAGGGGGAAGACTGGAAAAGAATAAGAAACTGGTCTGTCCAAGGGAGATGTAAGGCAACAGCCTGTGTTGGGGAAGAGGAGGCATTCAGCGAAGTGATAATCAGGTCAAGGGTAGAGCCAGAAGAGTGTGTGGGAAAGGTGTTGAGTGAGGTGCAAGTCAGAGAGATGGGTCAAGAAAAGCTTGTTGTGGGGTTTAAGGGGAAGATCCACGTGAACTTTGAAATTATGCAAGATACAGAGATTAGTATAATGAAGGGAGGCCTCAGATACAGTTAGAAGAAGAGAGTCCCAGAGGGAACGGGAAAGCATAGGATGGGAATATATTAAGAGAAAATAGGTCATAGGGTAGGTAGGAAGATGTAAGAGCAGGGGTTCTGGATAGTGGAGAGCATGGGAGGGGACCTCAGCAATGTTAAGTCCAGTTCGATATAATAAGGCAACCCCACCACCAGTACGGGTGACTCGGGATGGCAAGGGATGAAAATCTGACCAGAAGGCAGTGGTTAAGGACTGGTTCATCACAGTTCACATAGATCTTGCATATTGCCCTTCAATGGCATTCCCATATTGCTTTTGACTTTTAACTAAATGGTGCATCCTAGTCATCCGGGCCTTTACTCTGCACCCACTTACTGCTCCTCTCCAACCTGCAGTGACACCAGGGCTGGAAGACTATCATCCAGAGCCAAAACGTCATTTACTCAAAAACAACCCCAGCTACACATGGTGGAGACACCAATGTTGTGGCATCAAAGATACACTCTTCTCTATCCCCTTTAGTGAGCCATTCTGGAAGCCAAAAGTAAAGGAGATGTCAAATCTTTCTTTACATATTGCTCAAAGTTTTGACTACAATCTCCCTACCCCCCTACCCCAAATAGCGCATCCCAGCAATAAATATTCTATATAAACTAAAAGAGGACTGGTGCCACCAGCAACCACTAACCCACTCCAGCCACCATGCTAGATACATCTCCAAATCCTAGCCCTGGCTCCTTCCTGCACTGTTTGCCAAATCTCCATCCCTCTCTCTCATGATGTGAGCGCCCTTGGGGCTCAGCCATATTATGTGCCCCCCATCTGATTCCCTCACAGGGGTGGGAAACTGATTTTCATTTTCATTCCTAATTACCAGATAAGAGGAATGGAATTAATTCCTTATGCACAGCATTTAGCTTTACTCCAGAAAAAATAGCTAGGTAACTTAATGAACCTTCATTGTTACAATCCACTGCACCATCACTTCATTCTCCCAAATGGAGTGATTTACATTCACAATTTAAAAAGATTACAATACAGTGCCAAGTTGACTGAAAATTGTTAAAAAGAGAGAATACTTAGAGAACTGAAAATTAATAAAGCTCCTATGTTATTTATGGAAGATTCTACCTTTGTAGAAAGATGGAACAGTATACTGAACAAGAGTTCCCTAGACCTTAAATTGTTAGTTATAGAGAAAGCAAAATATGAAGTATACATTGAGAAACAAGGATTAGATAGAAAGGGAGTAATTTTAAACGGCTTAGTCATGGTTTAGGATGTCCGAAGAGGTGCACGAAGACATCAAAGTCATGGAGACTTCTCCGAAGCCATTCCACTAATGACATTCACTGGTTCACAAATATCTTTAGTGTAGGGATGTCCAAGTAGGCAAGGGGGCGTTGTGCAGGCATGTTTAGAAAGGTGTAATGGACTTACATGTCCACGTCATTACTAAAATTGAACAGGGATGTCTGCAGGCATGAATAGGCATCAGGAAATGCTTGTTTTGGACTTAAAACACTCAGAGCCCGATTCAGATCGGGGCCCGTCCGGCCTGTCCGGATGTACAAAATCTGGACGGAACAGATCTGCACCCAATTCTACTGGCTCAGAATCAGATGCAGAGGGTCTGGACGGGCAGAATGTGCCCCAATTCCGTTCAGCTGCACGTCCTGCTCCCATCCAGTCCAACCCAGCCAAAGTGCCTGCATGGAGCCCCGGTACCCCGTCATCATGGCACCAGGACGCCATGCAGGAGCCCCGATTCCCTGCTGCACAGCACACATGCCATTCCTTACCGCCCGACCCCCGCAGTGGCCTACCAAGTCCAAGATCGGGCTGCAGGGAACCTCCTGCTGCTGCTCACCTGTTTTCCCATGCTCGCCGGTCCCATTCTTCTTGGATGGGGAGACTTATTTAACCTCTGAGGTGGAATAAGTTCTCCCTTGCCATCCGTGAACCCCAGGACATACAGGACCAAGACTGGAATTGGCCCTGTACATCCGGGGTCACGGTCCGCCTCCACCCCACCCATGCCCCTCCTCATCCAGAGCTCCCCGCACAATGCCACTGTACATGTGGGGAGCTTTGGGCAGGGAATTCGCTCCCCGCTATTCGCAGATCGGAATGACCCCCCCCCCCCCCGTAGAGAAGATGGAGAGTTAAGAGACTAGTCTAAGATCACAAAAACCCACACTGGGATTTGAACCCTGGCTACTCTGCTCCCAACCCACTGCTGTAACCATCATGCTATTAGACATCATGTTACAAATTCTATTCTGTGGATATCTATGTAGATAACTCTATAGATGTCTATATCGAGCACTTGCCTGCTTTTTTTTTTAGATGTTCTGGCTTTGGCATCTCAGATTACACTTGGAGATTCCATTGTAAAATGTGCCTTAAAGTTAACAAAGATTAAGACTTGAACTTTCTGAAGAGCTTTTTGATAATTGATCTAAAGAATGTAAAGAAAAATTTGAGCATTATAGAGAAATGTTACGTAAAATGAAGATTAAGACGTTTTAAAAAGATGAAACCAATTACTCTAAAAGATATACTCATTGATGCAAATAGATCAAAAAGAAAAATAGAAAAAAATTTCATTTGATTTCTCAAAGGACAGTTCATTAACAGCGTGAGTCCTCATCCTCTAGTTTTTTAGAATTAGAATAGGAAAATCAGAGCTTTAAGAAGAATTATTGACAAATGCCTTTCTCACAGAATCAGTCATAGACATGTCCGCTGAGCAGATCACAAATGAATAAACATTTTCAATGGCTAATCCTTGATGCAAATGTATATAGTTCATAAATGTTAAAGATACCCATTATATCTCTGTTAAATCTCCAAGTTGTATACCCTGTTCTATGTAAAGTTTGGTTTGTTGTGATGTTCTCTGTAAACCACCTTGAAGTAACGAGAAGATGCTATGGAAAACCTGTTAAATAAATAAAATAAATAAATAAATCCTTCCAACAGAAATATTTCACCAATTGAATTAAAAGTAACCGAGGTACCCGGAAGCCCAACCCCGCACTTAACAACCCCAATAAACCAGTCCACATCAGATTATGGTAAACAGATGCTTGGTCGCAGCTTTATTAAGAACAGTGAAATTCCGGCCCAACATGAGCTAACTCAATATTGCCCAACATTGCAAACATACCCCCCCCGCCCCCCCCATTTCCGGATGATATCCCACCAGCCATTTCTAGCAAAGTGGAGCATCATCCACCCCCCCATTTCCCTGCCGCCCGCCTCGCCATGTTATTAGCAGAGGCAGGCTCCCATTGCCTTCACCGGGCAGAGACCCCCAGCCGGGACGTCTCTCCCACCCCGGGAGCTGAACCGCTCCCACTCCAGGCGGCAACAGCCTCAAATGCCCCGCCGGGTCGACGAGCGCCCGCTCGTCACCCCGCCACCGGCACAAGGGACATACTAACCTTGTGCCGCCCCACCAAAGAAAGCTGCGACCAGCACCAACCCTCTAACGCCTCCTGCCAATCGTTCAATAGCAGGTCCTGCCCAACCGGGGCAAGGTGCACCCCATCTAGCCGGTATAGTCCGGCACACCGAACATCCGCCCATGGATGCAACACCTGACGCCCCCCAGACTGCTGGACCCAACGCCCGATCTGCCTATTAATCTTGGTGAGGCCTCGGGACCAGCGCCGCTGGGACCAGCACGCAGGACGAGGGATAATGTCTGACCATATAATGGCCACGCCCGGGAGGAGCTCCTGCACCAGTTCAATGTCCCGTTGCACAGCTCTGATGATCTGCCGACACGACCAGTTCGCCAAGTCATTGCCACCCAGCTGTAGCAACAATCCAACCGGGCGCTGCCGCTGAACCATCTTCGCCTGTATACAGGCCAGTAGCTGCCACCATCACATGCCGCGGTGCCCCATCCAGTGCAGCTGTACTCAAGCAGATTCCAGACCGAGGTGGATGCCCAACGGCCGTACTGCAGCCCGACGCTCCGCTCAATAGACGAAGGAGTGTCCAACGATCCACCATTCTTCCCGGTGCACACCATCTGAAAAAGGGAGAAGCCGCACTGCCACCAGCAGCCAACTCTGCAACAGTAAAGAAAACATTAGGCACCCCCCCCCCACCCAACCCCGCAACCCTCCACCATGGCGTGCACCTTCTCCGCCGCCAGGAGGGTACTCCTACGGGCGAATATAGCCCTCGTAAGCCCCCGAACGCCAACGACCAATTCGCTGGATAACCCGGGGATGGAGACCCGCCGCAGCCGCACTCTTGGCCGCCCTAATCTGGAAGGAATGAGACGCGTAGCTGTGCTCGTCATGGCCTAGAGACCGCAGAACCTTCCTCAGCACTGCCATGAACTGAAACTGGGTTGTTGGCCTGCCATCCGCATGCAGGAAAAATTTGCCCCTGGCCTCCGGCCAAAGCCGCACATAATGCCGCAGAGCACGCACCGGGCACGACGGGACCGGGGAAATCGCGGTGAGGATAACCCAACCCCCTTTCCCAGCCTGATCAGTCTTAGAACGCAAGACGTAGATACGCACTGCAGATGCCTCCACTGTCACATGCTCTAAGTCGAGCCCGCCAAAAGCACCCTGCCGCGCCGACCGCGGGACGAGCTCACTAACCCGAAACGCCCCAAAAAACACGGTCACGAACAATGCACGGAAAAGACTATACTCAAAATCTGAGGACGCGATGCGTGGTAACGCCTCGCAAATCCGTAACAGTAAGTCATGGGAAACAGGCAGCCGCCAATCCCGCGGCCGAGGCTGCACGCGAGCCCAACCCGCCAGCAAACGCTTGACCAGGAAGGACACCCGGGGGTTCCCCCAACCGGCCACCTTGCAAAAGAAGGAAAATCCCGCTAACGCAGCTACGACCGTGGACCGCGCCCAGCAAGCACCCTTCGCCCACAACACAAACTGTCCTACAAGCCCGTCTGGCACCCACCCACCAAACCAGCCCCTGTCGCCCAAAAACACACTCACCTGGGCATAACCGCGCCGATACCCCGCCCAGGTACCTCGCACCACCGATGCCGCCAGCAACGCCATTATGTCAGGGTCCCAACGCTCCAAAGATGCTCCGGAACCAGCGACGCCAACTCCTCCACCTCTGGCGCCAGGCGCCGGAACTGCTCCCACTGGAAACGGGACATAGCGTCAGCAATGGAGTTCTGTGAGCCCGGCACGTGCCGCGCTCTGGCAGCCACATTCAGCCGCAAACAAGCCAGCACAAAAAGTCTCATCAAAGAGGCGACCCGGGGACAGCGAGGCGCATGCCGATTGATCACCTCGACAACCGCCGCATTATCGCACCAGAAAACTACCCGCCGATTCCGCAGGTGATCAGGCCAGACCCACAGAGCCACCACAATAGGAAACAGCTCCAGAAAAGCGACATTGCGTACCAAGCCCGACTGTACCCAAGCCGCCGGCCAAGGCTCTGCGCACCAAGCCCCTTGGCAGTACGCACCGAAGCCGGAACTACCAGCCGCATCGGTGAATAAATGTAAATCGCGGTTCGAGATCTCCGGCAATTGCAACACCGAGCACCCATTGAAGGTGGCCAAAAACGAGTCCCACACCCGTAGATCCTCCCGCATGCCGGCCGACACGCGAATCTGGTGCTGCGGGAGCCGCACCCCAGCCATGGCCAACGATAAGTGCCGCGAGAAAGGACGGCCAATGGGCAGAACCCTGCAAGCGAAAGTAAGGTGCCCCACCAAGGACTGCATGACTCGCAAGGTCGTCCTGGTCGCGGACCCCACGGACACCACCAGCTCCTTCAACCTCTCAACCTTCTGAGCCGGCAAGCGAACGACCATGGTGACGGTATCAATCTCGATCCCCAGAAAAGTGAGGCAGGTGACCGGCCCTACGGTTTTGTCGGCCGCTATGGGAATGCCGAACTCCCCCGCCATGCACTGGAAAGCCTCGAGCAAGGTAACGCAAGCGCGGTCACCCCCCGAGCCCACGAACAGAAAATCGTCCAAATAATGGACTATACCGCTGAGGCCCATCTTCCGTTCCAGCACCCAATGCAGGAAGGTACTGAAGGCTTCGAAATATGCACAGGAAATGGCACAGCCCATAGGCATGCACTTGTCGAAGTAAAACGCCGACTCGAAGCGGAAACCCAGCAACGGGAAAGCAGAAGGGTGAACCGGTAACAGCCGGAAAGCAGATTCAATGTCAACTTTCGCCAACATCGCCCCAACCCCAAACCGCCGGACCAGAAGCACGGCTGCGTCAAAGGAAGCGTAACGCACGGTACACCGTTAGCGAGGGATGCAATCGTTCACCGAATCGCCCAGGGGGCAGGAGAGGTTGTGAATCAGCCGGAACTTACCCGGCTCCTTCTTGGGAACCACCCCCAAAGGTGAAATTGTGAACGGCGAAAATGGAGGGTTGCAAAAAGGCCCCGCGACCCTGCCCAACGCGCACTCCTCAGCGATCTTCCGCCTCACCACCTTGACGTGGGCCTTGACTGAACTGGCATTATGCGAACCCCCCCCCCCCCCCGCCGGGCAGCCCTGGCACGGGATACGGAAACCATCCGAAAAACCATGCAAAAGCAGCCGCCCCACCCCACCCCGTCGCCCTCGCCCGTAACTGACCAGCCAAGGTTGCATAACTGACACCCTGACCGGCGTGGGGGCCATAGTACCGCAAACCCCTTCACTTACCCCCTGCAGGGGCACCCGCCACGCTTTTGCGACTGCACTTAAGGGCCGAGTGCCCGCTCCCGCACAAGGAGCAGACGTGCCGAAATTTACAGTCGGGGAACGGGCACGACGCCTTGTTGAAACGCCAACAGATGTCCCCCCCCCCCCCGGCACCCCCTTTTTGCAAAGCCTGCGCGGGAGCAGAGGCGCGAAAGGACCGCGCCCCCCCCCGCCGAAGGAGACGACCCCAACCTGCCACTCCCCCCCCCGACACCCCTGCCCCGCGGGAGAGCGGACATCTGCGTCAACCAAAGGTTGATGTCCTTCGTCCCCCACGATAACTGCCCATTCTCCTCCATCATGTCCCGAAACTCCTCATCGTAATTTAACCAAGCCCACCCCTCGTGAGCCTGGGACGCCGCTAAAATTGCATCCGCATACGTCAACAGGGCCCCAGCTTGATCCATGAAATAGTGACCCCAGACACTAGCCAAATGCAGAAAGGCGCGAGTCCAGTTCAAAGGTATTACGAGACGCCCGCCACACCCTGCCAGACTTCTCGTCCTCCTTGCGCTTCTTACGGCTTTCACCAGAATGCTTTCTGCCATCCAATAAACGGAAAATATCGATGTACTTGCGCCGCTTAATCCGATGAAGCAGCTTCCGCAGCACGCCCTCCCAGAGTTCAGAACAGCGCACCACCGCGGGTCTCCCCCGTCGCCCTTCCCGCCCCCCGCCGCCCCTGAATCGCTTGAAGAAACCGACGAGGATGACGACGATGAGGAGGACGAGGAAGCGCGATGACGACGACGCCCACGCTTGCGCTTCGATCTCGCCTTCTTAGCCACGCCACCCTCCGCCTCAAGGGCCGGCGCCACCCCATCCCCCCTGTCATACTCACCAGCTGCAGAGAAGGAAGCCACAGGAGCATCCCCAGGCCGGGGCGCTGCCGCCACGTCGGTCCGCACCTCCGCGGCGCCGGCCTGTCCCGAACCCGGCACCGTGCTCTCCATAGTGGCCCGAGCCTGCGACGTCGGGTGTATCTGCAGGGGAAGAGGAGAAGAAAAACCAGCAGCAACATGCCCAGACGCGCCCAGTGCAGGGGCCGGCCCACCACCCCAGCCCCAAGAGGAGGAGCCAAGACCACCCGCGTCCCATGCTGCTGGGCCACAAGCCCCGGAGCCGCCGGACCCCCCATGCCCCGCAGCAAACCAGTCACCCCAAGGACCCCTCCAAGGCCCCATACCAAATGCCCACGGGCCCCATGACCCGAAGCCCCCCGGATGCATCAACTGCCCCGGAGAAGTCCCACTGGGAGACCCAGAGGGAACCCCCGGTCCGGCCGTGCCCACAACCTGCACCACTGCCCCAGGTGCACTTCCCGCCGCCTCACCCGCGGCACCCACGCCCCCTCCAGCGTCAAGCCTCGCTCTGCCCCCCGCCCCGGGAGACAACCGGCCTGGGCCTCCCACCCCGGAGTCCCCCACCGCCCCCCCGGGCACCCTGGCCTGCGCACCCTCCCGCAAAGCCCCCTGGCCCCTCCCCCGCTTTACCCTCCCCCTGCCACGCTCTCCGCACGCCACACCCAGCTCCCCCCCTAACCGAGCCCCCACACCGGAAGCCCTCCCCCCATTGGACACCGAGCCGCGACCCTGAGCTGCCCGTGCCCCTTTCTGTTTACCACCAGCGCGGCCACCAGTCCTGCGCGGAGTAGCGCCCCTGCCCATGCTGCCCAGGTGAAGAAGCAGCCCCCCAGCCTCAATACCCCAGGCACAATCCCCCAACCAACCCCCAGCCAGGCCGCCCACGGACTAATGGGTACCGTTCAGGCCCTCAGCAGGACACCCGGCAAAATTCCCCTGCAACCCCCGTTGTGCTAAGTAAAACCCCGGTCCCAGCAAGTAACGCCGTGCCAAAATTACTGCCGACCCACACACCCGGAGGAAGGAGGACGGCCCCAAACCCACAGCTCGAGAACGCACCCCAGCAGCCCAAAAAAGCAGGCCGCCGCACGTGCAGCCGGCCCGCGGAGCACGCACACCCGACGCCAACCGCACGTCACCACCAACGGCCCGCAGGCACCAGCAGGACGAAAGAGAGAACCGTGCGCCTAACTTGCTGGCGAGAGCCCCACGTGCTCCCCACGAACCCTGATGTAGGCCGAGAACCCCCCCCAGGCAACACACGCACCTTTCTCCGGAGGCGAGCAGGATGAGAGAGGGTGAGTACGAGGACCTGCACCCCTCTCGCAGCCTGCCGCCCCGCCTCCCCCGCAATCCCAGCCAATCCGGCTGCGCGATGCCTGTGACGCGGCCCGCTCTTGCTCTCCCTGTCAGCCCCCCCCCACCAAGGAAACCCGTCCCCACATGCAGGGTAGTCGGGCCCCAGGGACCCAGTTACAAAGCCGGCCTCGGGACCCGGCCCTGCAGCGACGGCGGGATTATTGTCCAAAGGATTGTCATTTGTTCCTTCTTACCCATTTGATTATTTTCAATTTTCTGTAGATTTTGAAAAATTTGTTAAAAATTTGCAACTAAGGTTGTTTTATTTCAGACCAAAAATACAAACAAGATTCACGTAGACGTTGCCTAGGGTGATGAATGCTGCTAGTACGAATTAGAATACCTTATTGAGCTATGAGAGTTTGCATCCAACAACCCTGAAGAACACTTTGCCTTATTCCCAGTTTTTGAGATATGGGGGCTATTTTACTAAATTGTGCTAAGCAATTAGCACTTGTTTTAACGCATGAACTGCCTGCTCGCTAGAACGGTCACTGTGGGGCCATGATAGTTATCGCACACTGTTTTATGTGCTATTTGCCACTTAGGGCGAAAAATGAAAAGGGTAGGGGCGGAGAGGGGGTGTGGTGAGCACATTACGGTTGGTGCAGAGGAACATATCATGTGCAGCCAGTGTTACCATGAGTGCTAGTGCACCTATCACCACCTCAATAGGTGGAGGTAAGTGTACCAATGGTAACAGTACAATGCATAGGCTACTCATCCACAAGTTGACTGTTGAGAACATGCTGGTTAAGTCTCCAAAACAGTGACCATTGAGATTTTGCACTTAATGCACGCTAACTTTGATGCTAAATACATTAGATGGAAAAACCCAACACACTTTAATAAACGGGCCCCATAGATTTTATTTATTTAACAAGATGCACTTGCTATAATACAGAAGAATTTAATGTTAAATTGGATGAACTGCTTAAAAAATGTGAACAATGTGAATATCACTGGTCAACACTGAAATCGTTACTGACTTTAAAAGACCCTAATCTGTAGTATCTTGTTGAGCTGAACATGAATATAACATTACAAAAAATTTATTGGCTCTCGTTTTGAAGATATTGCATGTAGTTCATTTTTGACGTTTCACCATGTAAATTTATCCAGTAGGACATCAACAACATCACAAATAAGCCTTGAATGATGCAATATTGCATCACATTGCATAATACCAGCATGCACATATCATCCAGCGTTGATTGCATCATTTTCTGATGCAATGCAATACTACTGCCAGACGGAAAGGAAAGTAATCTGATATTCTGTTCCGATATTGAAAGTCTCGTGAATGCCTTAAAAATCACTCATAACCCACAAGACTGGAGACTATTTATAGACACTTCGAAACTGAGTCTGAAGGCTGTGCTTTGAACAATGGAAACCGTCTTCCATCTATTCCAGTAGCGCATGCCATCCACATGGAAGAGACATACGATAACTTAAAGCATCTACTGACTTCCATTAACTATAACAAGTACAGCTGGCACCTCTTTGGTGACTTGAAGGTAGTTGCCCTTTTAATGGGACTACAGCAGGGATATATAAAATACATATGTTTCTTATGTGAGTGGGATAGCCGAGCAAGGGATTGGCACTACTTGCAGAAGGAATGGAATCGCAGACAAAATGTAACAGTTGGAGAGAAGAATATCCAGCACCCAGCTCTGGTTGAGGCTCACAAAATCCTGCTACTACCCCTTCACATCAAACTAGGTTTGATGAAAACTTTGTGAAAGCCATGGACCGCACTTCGCCAGCTTTCCGATACCTGCATGAAAAATTCCCTCGACTCAGCGAAGCAAAGATTAAAGAGGGAGTTTTTGTGGGTCCTCAGATTCGAGATCTCTTCAAAGATGACCGGTTCAACAACTTGCTGCAGGGTGATGCGAAACAAGCATGAATGCTTTTCGCCTAGTGTCAACAAACTTTCTCGGGAATGTTAGGGCAGAAAACTACAAGGAACTAGTAGAAGACATGCTGATGCAGTATGAGAAACTTGGCTGCAATATGTCTCTAAAGATCCATTTCCATGATTCCCATCTCGATTTCTTTCCTGACAACTGTGGTATGGTTAGTGATGGACAGGGCGAACGTTTTCACCAGGATATCGCAACAATGGAGCAAAGATACCAGGGAAAATGGTCCACTACAATGCTGGCTGACTACTGCTGGACACTCCCCAGAGAAGCTCCCGAACAGCTGTACAAGAGACAGGTGAAAAAATCTAAGAAGTAGTCTATGACTTGTTTTTTTACAGGTATTAACCAAAGGCCTATTATATTTACTATTGACATGCATTTCGTGATGTAAACATTAATTCTTGTAGATTACAAAAAAACTAGAGCCAACTTTGCAATTTCACTGTCATATTCGTGTTCAACATATAAAAATTGATAAGAAGTTACTATTTTTATTTCAGTAAAATGACTTTCGTAAAAGTTTGTTGACCAGTGTATCCTAAGTATATACTACCAAGGCTTACAGTATAAGAGAGCACTAAATACGGACTGAGATCTCTTTTTGAGGGGTAAATGAAAATTTGATTAAAGTAACTATATGGCATGTATTTTAAGATATTCTGTACATGTTTTTCAGGTTAAAAGGGTTATAAAAAGATATGCACATAAAAAGAATAACATTCTAAAATAAATTTTTAACCCATCGAATATTACAAAAGAAACTAAAACAAAGGATCAAAAGACTCTTAGGGGCACTTATACTAAAAGGCGCTGTGCACAAAATGTGCCCATAATTTGCAAATCTATGGTGCATTAGGGCAACACCACAGCGTTTACTTCTGGGAGCATGGAAAGCATGTACCCAGCAGTTACTATGGTGTATGAGGCTGTGCCACCTCTTTAGAGGTGGCGGTGAGTGCACCCACACTACTAGCCTGTCTTGAAGATAGCATGGGTGCATTGCCTGCATGGTGCTTGCCCCACAAAATCTTTGCCCCAATCCTCCCACTTGCAATCTTAATGAGCCATGGACAGTTAGCACTGAAATCCAGTGACACTGTCATGGCCTTGAGCCAGCTGTCAACGCATGTTCAATTTATGCCTTTAACTAGGATGGAGCCAGGCTGCGGGCATTAACATTTAAAAAGGAGATAGAGCAGCATTTAAAACAGATGACAGGGAAAAGTCGACAGTCGCCCAAGAGCGCATGGTTCAGAAGAATGTATCCTTGAAGGATACTAACAAAACAGGGAAGTTAGGACATCCAAACAGAGAAGTTCCAATAAAGATAAAAGTTATCCAGATGCCCTTAAGTACAGAGCTGAAAGATTCCAAATTACCCCTATCAACTGATAACCAGATTAATATGATTGAAATTCAACCTCTAAAATGCCTGTATGCAAACGCTAGACATCTAAAAAATAAGATGGGAGAGATAGAATATTAACCGGGGAGCTGCACCAAGCGCTTCCCCTGCCCGGCCCCCAAACCTTAGCCAAAAACTTTTCCCAACTCTAACAAACTTCAGACCACACATGAATTGGTATAACAACAGGTCGCAGCTTTATTGCCCCATAACATCTTAACATTTTAAAACATGAATTACAACCCAACAACCAATCCCCGAGCGGAGAGTTACCTCACCAGCCATACGATTAGCAAGGTGACAACACTACCGCCCATGCGCCGGTCAAACCACCGGTCAAGTTACTACCACCCCTGCCCGACTTCGCCATGTCACTAGCAAAAGTCTGCTAGGGGTTCTCCGGGCCGCGGGCACCCTGCCCCGCCCCAAATATCTATGGCTCTGGACCCCGGAAACCTCCGGGATCCCGCCACCCAGCTCTTCCCCCTCCAGCTGCAACACCCCAAATCCCAACACCAGTTATCATTACAGGGTGGGAGGGCGGGTCACCAGCCAGTCACCCTCCTTCACGCCATGTGCTCCGCGGGCGTCCTTGCAACCGCTGCACATGGCCTGGCTCGCTCCGGATTGGTTCCCACCGCGCGCATCCCCACAGCGGAACCAATCCTTTCAAATAATGCACCTTGCGTCAGCGCGCACCCGCGCACCCCCCCCCCCCCGCATCTTCCTCCCCAACCGCCTACCAGCTACCCTGGGCCAGGGAGCCACGCCGAGGCTCACCCCCGGTTAATTTCAGGCACCGGGACCCTGCCCGTGCCCTTCTTCGTAACCGGGGAGCTGCACCGAGCGCTTCCCCTGCCCGGCCCCCAAACCTTAGCCAAAAACGTTTCCCAACTCTAACAAACTTCAGACCACACATGAATTGGTATAACAACAGGTCGCAGCTTTATTGCCCCATAACATCTTAACATTTTAAAACATGAATTACAACCCAACAACCAATCCCCGAGCGGAGCGTTACCTCACCAGCCATATGATTAGCAAGGTGACAACACTACCGCCCATGCGCCGGTCAAACCACCGGTCAAGTTACTACCACCCCTGCCCGACTTTGCCATGTCACTAGCAAAGGTCTGCTAGGGGTTCTCCGGGCCGCGGGCACCCTGCCCCGCCCCAAGTAGCTATGGCTCCGGACCCCGGAAACCTCCGGGATCCCGCCACCGGCACAGGCACACCCTGTGCCTTTGCCGCCCCCCCCCCCTTTTAACGGAGCACAAGCTGCAACCTGCCCATGACATCCCACACCACCCGCTCCAATACCTCCTGCCAGTCATTCAGGAGCAAGTCAACCCCCACCGGAGACAGGTGTACCCCATCGCTTCGATACAATCCCATACAGGCAACATCCACCCATTCATGCTGCACTTGATAACCCCCTTTTGCACATAATCATTTTCCAATCTGCCTATTGATCTTCGTCAGACCACGAGACCACCGCCGCTGACCCCAGCACGCTGGCCTCGGGGTGACATCAGACCAAATCAGCACTACGCCAGGAAACATCCTCAATATCTGATCCATATCTCGTTTAGCAGCATTTATGAGTTGTTTACAGGCCCATGTTGTGAGATCATTGCCTCCGAGGTGCAGTAGAATAATCCCTGGAGGAGTTCTTATACGGGCGTGGTGACGCAGCAAAGGCATCAGCTGCGTCCAACGCAGCCCCCGCTCGCCCAGCCATAACACCGACACCACATCAGGCTCCAGTCCAAGGTTAAGCCCGATAGGCCGTATCTCCGCTCGTCGACCGGCCCAAAACACAAACGAATGCCCCAGCATCCAAGAGCCCTGCACACTCCTTCCCCCACCTGCAACAAAAAACATAAGTTAAGAAACGCTTGCGCCAATATTTAAGGTATATATATATATATATTTTTTTTTATAGACGGACATAACCCCTAAACGCCATTGACCTCCACCGGCCAATCATGCGTATTTGCCAGCCCGACAGTCCAGCGCCCGCTGCGCTAGACGCAGCTCCTATGCGAAAGGAATGCGCCGCATAATGTGTAGGGTCCTCACCTATGCGCTGCAACCCCATTCGCAAGACTGCAGTTACCTGGTAACGCGTGACCAGCCCTGCATCACGATGCAGAAACAGCCCGCCATCCACCCGAGGGCGGCATCCTAAATACGCCCTCATGGCCGTCACCGGACACGTGGGACCTTCTATCGCTTGTAGCACTACCCACATGCCCCTTCCTTGCTGATCTGTCTTGGATCGTTGCAAGAGGACCTTTAATTGCTTGCCCTCTACCCGCACATGCTGAAGTTGTAGACTATGCCCTGCAGTCCCCTTCTTTGAATCAGCCACCAATTCCCCCACCCTATATGCCCCAAAAAAGGCCAGACAGAAAACAGCCCTGAATAGCGTGGCCTCGTATTCAGACTTCGCGACCACCGGTAAGACCACACAAAGCCCTCGTAGAAGGTCATGCGTCACCGGGCGCCGCTTATCCGCTGGAGGAGGGTTCTCACGCCCCCACCCTTGGAGCAATTTGCAGACCAAAAACTCCCCTCCGGATGGGCCCCAACCCACCGCCTTTGCAAAAAACGCAAAGCCCGCCAATTGGCCCTTCACCACAGCCCTAGTCACACCCCGCCTTTTTGCCGCTAGGATGTACTCTGCCAGCAAATAATCGGACACCGCCCCCTTTTTCCATCCATGCGCCGACAAGAACTCCACCACACTACCACAACCCCGACAGTAGGCCTCCCATGTTTTCTTCGCCACCTAGCTCTTCAACATCTCTTTCATAGCATCAGGCCACTGTTCCATAACCTCCAAGGAACCAACAGCCCCGTCACGTCTGCCTCTGGTGCCAGGTGCCGGAACTGATCCAACTGCAAACGGGAAAGAGCATCAGCTATGACATTATGCAGCCCAGGAATGTGCCGCGCCTTCAACCCCACATTCAGCCACAAACAGGATAAGACCACCTTTCTCATAAGATCTGCCACCAGGCTACAGCGCGCCGTGTAATGGTTAACCACACTCACGACCGCTTCATTGTCACACCACCAGACTACCCTCTTGTTACGCAATCTTTCCGGCCACAACTCCAGCGTCACTAAAATAGGAAAAAGCTCCAAGAACGTGATATTCCGGAGAAGCCCCTGCTCATGCCATGACGTTGGCCACCGATCCGCACACCATGCCCCACCAAAGTAAATTCCTAAGCCTACACCCCCCGCCTCGTCCGTGTACAGCTGTAGGTCACTACTAGAACACTCGACGTCCATGAGCACGGGCGACCCATTGAACTCTTTCAGAAAAACATCCCACACTCGCAAATCCTCCCGGATGCTCCTGGATATGCGAATTTTGTGATGAGGCTTACGGACACCCGCCGTGGCCGCCGCCAAACGTCTGACAAATATCCGCCCCCTTTGGTATCACTCGAGATGCAAAATTTAATGACCCTATCAAGGACTGAAACTCTTTCAACGTGAACTTCGAAGCTGCCATCGCATTCGACACTAAAGCTCGTAGTCGTCCCACCTTAGCTTCCGGCAAAGAAGCCACCATCTCCTCCATGTCTAATTCAATGCCCAAGAATGTAAGCCTGGTCGACAGTCCCTCCATTTTTTCTTTCGCTAAGGGCACCCCCAAGTCCTGCGCAACACTCATGAACGCTTCCAACAATTCCTTGCATAGGGGCGACTGAGCAGGCCCCACAAACAAAAAATCGTCGAGGTAGTGCACGACACTTAGAACCTGCCCGCCTCACCACCATCCATTGCAGAAAGGTACTAAACTTCTCAAAACATGCGCACGACATTGAACAACCCATGGGCATACATTTGTCAAAATAAAATTCCCCTGCAAAGCGAAAACCCAGCAGATGAAAAGAAGCCGGGTGAACAGGCAACAACCGAAAAGCAGATTCAATGTCCACCTTCGCCATCAGCGCCCCCTTCCCCGCCAACCTCACCAACCGAACCGCCTTGTCAAAAGAGGCATAACGGACCGAGCAGCACTCCCTCGGAATGTGGTCATTAACTGACGATCCTGTCGGGAAAGATAAATTGTGAATAAGCTGAAATTTACCTGGCTCCTTCTTTGGGATAATTCCCAAAGGAGAAACCACCAAATTCCTGAAAGGGGGCTCCGAAAACGGACCTGCTATCCACCCCATGCGCAACTCCCCCACCAACTTCTGCCGGACAATCGCTTCGAATTGCCTTACGGCCGGGGAATTCCTGGCCGCCTGCGCCACTACCCTACCCTGAACCGGAATAACAAACCCCAATTCAAACCCAAGCCCCAAAAACTCCCTATCCCCTTTTTTTGGGTAAAGGCAAAGCCACTCCCGTAAGATCCCCACCTTTATGGGCGACGGGGCTCTGCCTAGGCTAGCACCCTTACTTAGAGGACGCAGGGGGAGCACCACTGACCCCTTTTTTGATACACTTCGCTGCCGAGTGCAACATGCAGAACAGGCGTGCCGGAACTTACAATCCGGAAATGGGCAAGAGGACTTATTAAATCTCCAACATACGTCACTTCCTCCGCCTGCCCCTGGCTTACTTGGCAACCCGACCCCGCCAACTCGAAAGGACCGGCTCCTTGGTGCATTAGTCCCCCCTCCAAACTTTGTTCCACTCCCTGACCCCCCCCCAGCATTTGATCTTGCAGACATCTGGGTGAGCCACAAGTTGATATCTTGTGTCCCCCAAGTTAGAAACCGGTTCTCCTCCATTTTGTCACGGAACTTCTCATCATAATTGAGCCACGACCACCCCTCGTGGGACTGCGAGGCTTCCAATATCGAGTCAGCATAGGACAATAACATCCCATACTGCTCCGGGTATGTCTGACCCCAGACACTAGCCAAACGCAGAAAAGCCCTGACCCAATTCATCACTGACCTCGTCACCTTACGAACCCTCCCAGCCTTCTCATCCTCTTTGCGTTTTTTCCTACTTTCGCCAGACCTCTTCCGACCTTCCAATAAACGGAAGATGTCGATATAGTGTCTTCTCCTAATTTTTCTCCTCAGCTTCTTAGGTACCCCCTCCCACAATTCAGATAAAGCTGTCACTGCCGCCGCACCCCCGCCTGCTGTATTTCCCACCGAAACTGCCCCTCCCCCCGCCGCGCTCCTTCCACCCTTATTCGAAGCACTAGAGGAAGAACCGGAGGACGAGGAGGTGGATGACGACGAATAACGATGCCTCCGAGAAGAATGCTTCCTTTTTCTGCTCGCTTTTTTCGACCGTCCTGCGCAATCCCTTTCCTCCGCCACCGCCCCCCCTTGGTGCCCCTCGAGTAACTCACCATCGACAGCTGTCACAGTCGTCAGATCGCTGGCAGGCTGCATCCCATCCGGAGATCGCTGCGCTCCCGCCTCTATCGCCGCACTTCCTTGAGAGTCCAACGTCCGCATGTCGCCACACGGCAGCCTGCCTTGCTGTGTCCCACAAAGCATCGATCCAGACGCAGCCATCATCGGATTCTGTGAAGAAACAAAAGGCAAAAACGGAGAGGGGGGAACACCTGACCATGCAGGCTGCCAAGCTCCCAGCCAATTAGCCCTTGATGGGCCTTGACCCCCCCTTTGCCATAGGTCCCACGCCTGCTGGTCCCTAGCTCCACACCTTTCTGGACTAAATATGCCTCCCTCCGGGAAAACCCCTACCCTTGCCTGCTCTCCTGGCATCCCCAAACAGGACGCTCCACTAACCATGCCATTCTCTCCACCTCTTGCACCTAACCCCATTCCCACCGGTGAATCACTGGTCCCCTCCCCCGCTACTCGCCTGTCTACGCCCACCTCCGAAGGCTGGAACTCAGCGGCACCCTTGTCCGCCCCCCTCCCTCTGGACCCGGAGGCCCCCCGTTCACCCAGCCTGCGCCTTGGCCCTGCCCGCGGCCTAGTGAAAGGAAGACCCCCTAGCTCCCCGTCCCCGGCCCCCTGGCTCACTGCCCCCCTACCAACCAACCAGCCGCGCACTGGACCCGCAGACCTCCCCTTCTTCCCCCTATCTCCAACCCTGCCCCTCTGCGCCCCCACAGAACCCTCTCCTCCCTGCACACGTCCCCCCCCGAGCCTCTTTCTGCCCTCTTCTGCCCCTAGTCATCCTAACTCCTTGCCCTTAACTCCTAACCCTGGGCCCCAAAAACAACAGAAGCTGCTGAGAGTCTATGCACCCACAACCGACCTGCAGCACTGCCACAATAAAAACAGAATTCGCAGCAAACTGTGATTTTTTTTTTTTATAAGCAATACGAACACTGTGTATGCAAGTAAAGCAGCCCCACACCTTCCAGCAATAAACCCACCAGCAATACAATTTTAGCAAATAATGTCTATAATTTTATTTCTAAGGTATTTTAAAACCCCAATGCACTCCTACTCGCCTGCTGCATCCACTGCCCCGCACTGCCGCTCATCAGCCGCCGCTCCGACCTTCACCACTCACGCGGTCTCCTTACTCCCCACTGGGTGCAAATACCAGCCAAACAATTTCCACCTTCCAAGAAATCGCCCGCACTTCTCACTCGTCACGCTATGCGCAGCAGCTCAACCGCACCAGACAACACCTGCACGACACCAGCCAGTCGCCCTCCTTCACGCCATGTGCTCCGCGGGCATCCTCGCAACTGCTGCACATGGCCTGGCTCGCTCTGGATTGGTTCCCACCGTGCGCATCCCTGCAGCGGAACCAATCCTTTCAAATAATGCACCTTGCGTCAGCACGCACCCGCGCACCCCCCCCCCCGCATCTTCCTCCCCAACCGCCTACCAGCTACCCTGGGCCAGGGAGCCGCGCCGAGGCTCGCCCCCGGTTAATTTCAGGCACCGGGACCCTGCCCGTGCCCTTCTTCGATAGCTCTAAATGAGAGATTAAATATGATTGGTATCTCAGAGACCTGGTGGAAGGAGGACAACCAATGGGACACTGTGATAGCTGGGTATAAACTATATCGCAATGATAGAATAGATCAAATTGGTGAAGGGGTTGCACTCTAGATTAGAGAGGGAATTGAGTCACATAGGATTAAAGTTTTACAGGAAACAAAATATGCTGTAGAATATCTATGGATAGAAATTCCATGTAAAAAGGGGAAGACCATGGCAATGGGGGTGTACTACCGACTGCCTAGCCAGAATATACAGATGAATGATGAAATGCTCAAAGAAATCAGGGAATCTAACAAAAGATAGAACACAGTAATAATGGGTGACTTCAATTACCTGGGTATCGACTGGATCAGTGTCACAGCACGACATATTAGGGAGATAAAATTCTAAATGAAATAAATGACTGCTTTTTGGAGCAGCTGGTTCATGAATTGAGATGAGGAGAAGCCATTTTGGACTTAGTCCTTAGTGGTACACAAGATCTGGTGCAAGAGATAAGGGTGTTGGGGCCACTTGGCAATAATAACCATAGCATGATTGCATTTTATTTAATAAATGAAAGGATGGCAAGGAAATCCACAGTATTCCCATTTAACTTTCAAAAAGGAGACTATGATAAAATGAGGAAAATAGTTAACAAAAGACTAAAAAGAGCAGCTGCAAAGGCTAAAGCTTTGCATAAAGTATGAGCATTGTTTAAAAATATTATCTTGGAAGCCCAGCATAGATGTATTCCACGCTTTAAGAAAAGTGGAAGGAAGGCTAAAAAACTGCCAACATGGTTTAAAGGCAAGGTCAGAGAGGCTTTTGCAGCCAAAAAAAATCTCTCAGGAAATGGAAAATGGAGCCAAATGACGAAAACGGGAAACAACATATGCATTGCCAAGTTAGATGTAAGGCATTGATAAAGCAGCCAAACAGAATGTGAAAAAAAGCTTGCCGTGGAAGCGAAATGCATAATAAAAATGTTTTCAAGTACATTTTCAAGTACAATGCACACTGGATCAAATCAATGCGCGCGGAGCTTAGTCCATATATAGCCAAAATTGCAAACCTCTCCTACTCCACTGGAACTTTCCCTGTTGCTCTCAAGCAGACTTCAATACGTCCCCTATTAAAGAACAACCAGATCGACCCTAAGAAGGAAGAATCATACCATCCAATCTCCAGCATCCCGCTTCTTGCCAAAATTCTGGAGAAAGAGACATAACGCCAAATTCAGCAATATATTGACACATCTTCCCCCCTAGATCCGTGCCAACATGGATTTAGGGAAATGCATGGAGTCGAGACTCTCATGACCTCATTAATCAATTCGCTCATCTGTGGGATCAATAACATAAGATCTGGTGTCGCAATGATCTTCCTCGATATATCCGCTGCGTTTGATTCGGTAGACCATAAGATTCTACTATCGCGATTCTACGAAAAGGGCATACAAGGTCTAGCATGGAACTGGTGTAAGTCATACCTCGAAGATCGCTGGCAACATGTTCGCATCGACTCCAAAATGTCAGAACCATTCCTCCAAACACAAGGGGTTCCACAAGGCTCCTCTCTATCGGCGCTCCTCTTCAATATATATATGCAGCCAATTTGCCAAATCACCAAATCATTTAATGTTTCCTGCCTCATTTACGCTGACGACGTGCTTATTTTCACCCCGATTGATATAACGAATCCAAATTACACCAACTTAACCAACTGTTTCAATGCAATAGCAGATTGGCTTTTAGATCAGAACATGCGAATCAACTTCAAAAAGACTGAAGTTTTAATTGTCACAAGAAACAAGCTATTCTCCCCCCTGCATTCCTCAAGGTACGGGACGCCGAGCTCCCAATCAAGAATTCAATCCGTTACCTAGGTGTGATCCTTGATTAACAACTTGATTTTACCTCTCACATAAAAAGCACGGTAAAAACTATTTACTTCAAGATAAAAACATTACGCCACCTAAGACCCATGCTAGAATACAGCAACTTCCGCTCAATATTCCAAGCAATAGTCACTCCACACTTTGACTATGCGAATATTGTACTACATGGTCTTCCGAAGAACACCATTAACCCCCTGAAACTAGCAATGAATGCTGCGGCCCGTATCCTAGTTGGAGCATCTAAGAGAGACCATATCACGCCAATCCTTAGGGACCTTCACTGGCTCCCTATAGAATGTAGAATTAGGTACAAAGCTCTTCTCATCACATTCAAGGCCTTAAATAATCTATCACCAGCAACGACTTCAGACCTCATCAGTCTACCTCCCGAACAAGAACCAGGAGACCACTCGCTGAAAATACCCTAGTCATTCCCAGTGAATCCACAAATTGGTCCCAATCAACAGAGCATTTAAATCTTATGCGCCTAGATGCTGGAATAAACTTCCTCCAGATATCAGAGCAATACGAGACATGAAGCAGTTCAGGAAGGCTATCAAGCATTATCTATTCACTGAGTACTTCCAGCCACTGTAATCCTAATATAAGATGTCATAAGACAAATTCATATGCATAACTACTCCATAAGACATACCTTCTAGAACTAAAATTTTGTTGTAATTCCGCTGCTCACTAAAATCTCTCTGCTAGTTGAATTTATGTAAATAGTTCAATAGTTATTGTATATAGTTACCCTTGTTTTTCCCAAGTTTATTGCCCTGTTATATGTAACTCATACGTGTTTTCAAATGTACTGAGAATGTTTTGTTCCATGTAAACCGCGCTGATGCTAAAGAGCGCAGTATATAAGAAACTTTAAATAAATTAAATAAATAAATTCATTGCAAAAAACCTGTGAGACAGTCAGTTGGACCATTGGATAATAGAGAAGTAAAAGGGGCGCTAAGTGAAGACAAGGCCATAGCGGAGAGAATGAATTAATTCTTTACTTCAGTCTTTACTGAAGAAGATGTAGGGAAATTATCCATGCCTGAAATGGTATATAAAGGTGATGTATCAGAAGAATTGAAAGAAATATTGATAAACCGGGAAGATATATTACAACTATTTGATAAACTGAAAAGTACCAAATCACCTGGACCAGATGGTATACATCCAAGGGTATTGAAAGAACTGAAATATGAGATTGCAGACCTACTATTAGTAATCTGTGAACTATCATTAAAATCAACTGTAGTACCTGAAGAATGGAGAATGGCAATTGTAATGCAAATATTTAAAAAGGCTTCCAGGGGTGATCGGGGAAACTACAGACCTGTGAGTCTGACATCAGAACAGGGGGTGGGGGGCAAAATGGTAGAAACCATTATAAAGAATAAAATTACTGATCATGTATGTAGTCATGGTATAAAGGGAGAAAGTCTTGTCTTACTAATCTGGTTTTTTTTTTGAACGTGTGAATAAACAGGTAGACAAAGGTGAGCCGGTTGACATAGTGTATCTGGATTTTCAGAAAGCCTTTGGCAAAGTCCCTCATGAGAGACTCTTAGTGAAATTAAAAAGTCATGGGATTGGAGGCAGTGTAGTACTGTGGATCAGAAACTGGTTAAAAAATACTGTAGAAGGCAGAGGGTAGGGCTAAATGATTAATTTCTCAATGTAGAAAAGTAATACTGGAGTACCCCGGGGATCTCTGCTGGGCCTGCTGCTTTTTAACATATTCATAAATGACCTGGATATGGGAATAACCAGTAAGGTGACCACATCTGCAGATGACACAAAATTATTCAAAGTTGTTAAAACCCAAGAGGACTGTAAAAAATTGCAAGAGGACCTTGATAAATTGGAAGACTGGGCATTCAAATGGCTGATGAAATTTAATGTGGACAAGTGCAAAGTTATGCACCTACGAAAGAACAACCCAAATTTACATGATGCAAAGTTCCACATTAGGATCCACCACCCAGGAAAAAGATTTAGGCTTCATCATGGAAAATACGTTGAAACCCTCTACCCAGTGTGCAGCGGTGGCCAAGAAAGCAAATAGAATACTAGGAATCATAAGGAAAGGAATGGAGAATAAAATCAAGGATATTATAATGCCTCTGTATCATTCCATGGTTCGACTGCACCTTGAATATTGTGTGCAATTTTGGCCACCATACCTTAAAAAGGATATAGCAGAATTAGAAAAGGTACAGAAAAGAGCCACCAAAATGGTAAAGGGGATGGAAGGATACCCCTATGAGGAAAGGCTTAAAAGGTTAGGGCTCAAAGAAGGCTGAGGGGAGATATGATAGAAGTCTATAAATTGATGACTGAAGTGTAACGGGTTAACGTAGATTGGTTGTTTACGCCATCAAAAAATAGAAAGACTAGAGGACATGCAATGAAGCTACAATGTAACCCATTTAAGAGTAATAAGAAAATATTTTTTTCACTCAACGCGTAATCAAACTGTGGAATTTGTTACCGGAGGGTGTAGTAAAAGCTGTTAGTGTAGCTGGGTTTAAAAATGGTTTGGACAAGTTCCTAGAGGAAAGATCCATAAACCATTATTAAAAAGGACCTGGGAAATCTGCTGCTTATCCCAGGATGAGCATTGTGGAAGCTGTGGACTTTGGGTACCTGCCAGGTACTTGTGACCTGGATTGGCCACTGTTGGAAACAGAATAGTGGGCTTGATGGATCCTTGGTCTGACCCAGTATGGCATTTCTTATGTTCTTATGCGCAGACCTTTGCTGACAGCTAGTGCCCTTTAGTAAAAGACCCCCTGAGAAGTGAATCCTTAATATAGGGCACTTTAAATGTAGGCAGTGTCAGGCATGCAAAATGATAGTCCAGTAAAAACAATTCATTAATCTGGTTGATCAGCAGATTTATGATTTGAGATACATGACGAGTTTGCTCCTCTCATTTTGTGATCTATTGCGTTTTATGCCCTTGCAATAAAAAGTGGAACAATTTCTTTTTTTCTTTTTTACTCAGTTTATAAACAGGTTCAATCTGGGACATCCAGGGCAAATAGTCTGAGAAAACACTGGGAATGTTTAAGTTTCGACCCAGTTTTAGAGATTTGGATGCCCCTAAACTGGATGAGTGCAGAAACAGCTTCTTGGAAGTCCCAGCTGACATTCTCCAGAAGTGGAACATCGATGTTCAATGACATTGTATTCACTCAAATGTGCAGTGGTGGCTTAGTAATTTGTTTTGGGGTTTGTGTTTGCATGCTGGATTTTTTGGGCAGAAAATATTGACTGACGATGACAACGCATTGTGGGATTTAATGAACTTAAATTGAAAATAGGAAATGGGTAATGAAATTATAATATAAATAATGTAATGAGACAATTACATGCAGATGACTTTTTTGATAATATAGTGAATTGACATATACAAATAAGAGGTTTTCTGGATGGATTTTAATGAAATTTGCAGAAAAAGCTTTAAAAGTGGACCGATGAAGATATAGGAAAATGATGGGTGATGCTTAAAGCCTCTGACTTAAGTATATAGCCTATCTGACAATATATTTGATGGTCCCAAATTTTTTTTAAGAATGAGGTTTTAATAAATGAACGGCTGCGGGGCCACTTACCCGCGAGCCGTGGTAACTGGGGGGGGGGGCGCGGGGAGCTCCTTTTTCGGCGTCAAGAAGCATGAGCAAGGTGCGGAGGGGGGGGGGCCAGGAGGGACGTGCTAGAGCAGCATCATTTAAACTCATTGGCTCCCACCATTGAGTGATGCACAGGGGAGCCAATGAGGAGAGGGAAGTGAGAGCAGCGTGCAGCCGAGGGCCGGCAGCGAGGTCAGTGGTCAGCAATCGGTGGGAGGTTGAAACTGCGTCCCACCCACCCACCCTAATGGGTATGACAAGTGGGGCGAGGGGGTGTTGCAGCTGGGGGGGGGGGGTGGCGGGATCCCAGAGGTTTCCGGGGTCTGGAGCCTTGGGCAATACCTAGGGCAGGGGTGGGGTACCCCTGACCCGGATAACCCCTGAGGGGCTTTTGCTAGCAATATGGAGAAAATGGAAGAAGGGGTGGGTATTGAGGATAGCCGCCGGGGCTGTCTGCGGCGGAAGCAAAAGGCTGTCACTTTGCTAATCATATGGCTGGTGATGCCTCGAGCCGTGGATGGGATGGCTATGAGGTGGATTTAAAATGTTGTTTGAAGGTTATGTTATGTTAATAAAGCTGCGACCAGTTGAATTCCATTTGATGTTGTACTGTGGTTATTACTAAGGGGTCTTGGGGGGAAAGGGGGGCGGACCGCGTGTGCTATCCTCGGTTAATGGCGGTTTGTGTATTGCTTGTAATAAAATATACATAGGGAAAACAATCACAGAATTTCATTTGAGGATATCAGAACTCAAGTGTCATTTACGTGACAAAGAAATGGAAGATCCTATTGTTCCCAATGTATTTCACAAGGACGTGATTTTGAAATGTTAGAATTTTTTGCAAATAATAGAGTACTGAAAATGAGAAGAGAGGGTGAAAGAAAAAGGGGCTTGAGTCAATTAGAATAGTGATGGTTTTTTAGATTAAAATCCACCAAACCAGAGGGATTAGATTTGAATATAGATTGGTCTGTATTCTTGTAATTCATGAAGATCATTTTAGATTAGGTATTGACATTAGTGTTTATAACTTGAATAAAAAAGAAAAAGGAGTTGTTGAGGTCACAGGTGAGGATTGGCAATTGCTGGTGATTATAATATAGCTGCTAGGTAATTTAGTAAGACTATTCGGTGGACACAATTAATCAAATGAGGAGTACATGAGGAGGTTTTAGATGAAGATAGGTTTAAGTTGGTCAGGTTGTAATGAAGTGAGATGTGAGGAAGAGTGAATAGCAGAAGATGCGGGATGGCAGATTGTTGTGCTGAAACATGAGTTTCTCATCAGGATTGGCTAATGTAAAAACATTAGCGTCTATGTAAGTGAGTCGGCCATTTTAATGAAAAGACAGCACTAAGGAGTGAATTAGAGCAAATATGCCGCTATTTAATTTGTGAGTATATGTATCTATGAAGTTAAAATCAATAAGAACAATATGATGAATAGCATTAGTGTTGATCGACCCATGAATTGTATATTGAGAAAGAATGGTCTAAGGGTATTTTTAAAACTACCAACATGTGAGTGAATGTCAGTGGATTAATAGTGACAACAACTGTGATAAATTGAATAACAAACTTTGTGGTTGGTTTGTGAATATATAGAGAACAGATGTTGTGAGGATGATAAATAGTAGGTAAAAGTGAGAGCCTTCTCCAGCAGTAATGGGCAGTGGAAGATTGTGAATTTAGAAAGACAATATACTCTGGCTGGGAACTAATATAAGGGGTGCTTTTCTATGTTTAAATCTATATAGAATATAAAACCCCTGATGAAGCAATTGACAGTAAAACAAAAGCCTCTGCCAGGTGGATTCTATATGTGCCTAATTAAGATAAGTTTAATTGATCCTATATGGCTTTATAATTAATGCAAATTAAGTGAAATAACGTTTAATGGTGTTTTTATGACCAATAAATGAGAAATCATGCCACGTAAATGAGATGGTAATATTATCATTTTAATGAGCTGGCATGCATAGGTTTTGAGATCTTTTTTACTTTTGGCCCTTTTTACTAAACCTGTTAGCTGGTCACCGGTTGTTTTAATGCATGGCAACAGGGCACCAGGAACACCAACATGCGAGCAAATCCATAGTTGCATGCTAAAAGGCTCGTTAATTGGCAATCACGGAATGGAGCAGGGAAGAGGTCAAGCAGGGGCATGGAAAGTGCATCCCTGCTGGATCCTGAGCAATTGCCACACGCTAAGCAGGAATGCGGCTCTTAAAGGAGGTGCACCTAGCGACTCCTCTTAGGGTATCACTAAGTGCCCCCGCCTTAGCAGAGTGCATGCTTCAGTTGCTCATTGCATGTTAGCTGCCAGGAACACACTAACGTGGGTGGAGGCTTTGCAAATAACGCACATGTGCTAGGCACATTATTTAGAATTCCTTAACGGGATTTAGAAAAAGGGGCCCTTTGTTGTTTTGTTGTCTATACTTTGTGACAAGAAGGAGCTAATTCTTGGGACATCAGATAACCAAAAAAATGCAATTTGACCTCCAAAAAACAACATGTCTTTTTTGCCTTCAAGACTAGCCTAGTGCCACTTTGAAAAGAAAGGAAAGCCAATGATTGCCATCATTCGGCTTTAAGTAAATGCATCAACGGTATACCTTTATTCCTAACTAAGGGATGATTTTATAACTGCACGGATGCATAAGTAGAATGCACAAATGCTTTTCTGTGCAACGTCTGGTCATTTTCAAAATATAAGGGGACAGAACAGCTTTTAAACTAGATAATAAGGGAAATCCAAAAGTCGCCCAAGAATGCATGGTTCAGAAGGATATATCTACCTGAAGGATACTTGCAAAAGATTGAAGTTAGGGCATATCAACAGAGAGGTTCCAATAAAGACAAAAGTAACCCAAATGCCCCTAAGTACACAGCAGGCAGAGATTAAAGATTTCAAATTACTCCTGTCTACCGATAAACAAATTAATATGAATAAAATACAGCCTCTAAAATGCTTGTATGCAAATGCTAGATGTCTAAAAAATAAGATGGTAGAGTTAGAATATATAGCACTAAATGAGAGGTTAGATATGATTGGTATCTCAGAGACCTTGTGGAAGGAGGACAATAAGTGGGACACTGTGATACCTGAGTACAAACTATATCGCAATGATAGTGTAGATAAAATTGGTGGAGGGGTTGCGCTCTATGTTAGAGAGGGCATTGAGCCACATAGGATTAAAGTTTTGCAAGAAACAAAATTCACTGTAGAATCTCTATGGATTAAAATTCCATGTCAAAAGGGGAAGGAAATGGCAGTGGGGGTGAACTACCGACTGCCTGGCCAGAATGAACAGATGGATGATGAAATGCTCAAAGAAATCAGGGAAGCTAACAAAAGTTACAGCACAGTAATAATAGTGGGTAATTTCAATTACCCTGGTATGGACGGGGTCAGTGTTATGGCAGGACATGCTAGGGAGATAAAGTTTCTAGATGAAATAAATGACTGCTTCTTGGAGCAGCTGGTTCATGAACCATCCAGAGGGGAAGCCATTTTGGACCTAGTCCTTAGTGGAACATAACATCTGGTGCAACAGATAAGGGTGTTTGGGACACTTAGCAATAGTGAACATAGAATGGAGGAAGGGCAGCAAGGAAATCCACAGTTCCACCTTTTAGCTTTCAAAAGAGAGACTATGATAAAATGAAGAAAATAGTTAAGAAAAAAATAAAAGGAGCAGCTGCAAAGGTTAAACATTTACATCAGGCATGGGTGTTGTTTAAAAATACTGTCTTGGAAGCCCAGACCAGCTGTATTCCATGCTTTAAGAAAAGTGGAAGGAAATCCAAAAAACTGTCAGCATGGTTTAAATGCGAGGTCAGAGATGCTGTGGTAGCCAAAAAAGCATATTTCAGGAAATGGAAAAAGTAGCCAAATGACAAAAGCTGGAAACAATATAAGCACTGGCAAGTTAGATGCAAGGCACTGATAAGGCAGGCAAAGAGATAATTTGAAAAAAATCTTGTTGTGGAAGCAAAAATGCACAATAAAAACTTTTTAAAGTACATTCGTAGCACAAAACCTGTGAGAGAATCAGTTGGACCCATTAGATGATAGAGAGGTAAAAGGTTCACTAAGAGGGGACAAGGCCATAGCAGAAAGACTGAATGAATTCTTTGCTTCGGTCTTTGATGAAGAAGATGTAGGGAAGTTATCCATGACTGAAATGGTACTTAAAGGTGATGCATCGGAAGAATTGAAAGAAGTATTGATAAACCGGGAAAATGTATTACAACTATTTGATAAACTAAAGAGTAGCAAATCATCTGGACCAGATAGTGTACATCCGAGGGTTCTGAAAGTAGTGAACTATGAGACTACTATTAGTAATACCTGAAGATTGGCAAATGGCCAGTGTAACGCCAATTTTTAAAAAGGGTTCCAGGAGTGATCCGAGAAACTACAGACCAGTAGGCCTGATGTCAGTACTAGGCAAAATGGTAGAAATCATTATAAAGAACAAAATTACTGAACATGTAGATAGTCATGGTTTAATGGGAGAAAGACAACATGGCTTTAGCCAAGGAAGGTCTTGTTTTACTAATCTGTTATATTTTTTTGAAGGTGAGAATAAACAGATAGACAAAGGTGAGCCAGTCAATATAGTGTATATGCATTTTCAGTAAGCCTTTGACAAGGTCCAAGGGGGTAATATAGTATAGGGAGTGAAGTACTTTTGTCCACTAAAGAAGAGCGGGACCTAGGCGTGGTTGTGTCTGATGATCTTAAAGTAGCAAAACAGGTAGAAAAGGCGACGGCAAAAGCTAGAAGGATGCTTGGGTGCATACGGAGAGGAATGGCTAGCAGAAAAAAGGAGGTGATAATGCCTCTGTATAAGTCTTTGGTGCGACCTCATTTGGAGTATAGTGTGCAATTCTGGAGACCGCACCTTCAAAAGGATGTGAACAGGATGAAGTCGGTGCAGAGGGTGGCTACTAAAATGATTAGTGGTCTTCATTATAAAGCATATGAAGACAGACTTAAGGATCTTAATATGTACACCTTAGAGGAAAGGCGGGATAGAGGTGATATGATTGAGATGTTTAAATACCTCCGTGGCATAAATGTTCAGGGAGAGAGCCTCTTTCAATTGAAAGCAAGTTCTACTATGAGGGGACATGGGATGAGGGTGAAGGGAGATAGATTCAGGAATGATATGCGGAAATATTTCTTTATGGAAAGAGTAGTGGATTTGTGGAATAGTCTCCCAGTGGAGGTGGTAGAGATGAGGACAGTAACTGAATTCAAAAAAGCATGGGACAAACACAGAGGATCTCTAAAGGCAAAAAGGGGACTGTTGTAGTTGTTGATATGGAAGGACAGACTAGATAGGCCATGTGGTCTTTTTCTGTCATCATATTTCTATGTTTCTATGTTTCTGTGTTTCATGAGAGATTCTTGGCAAAATTAAAAAGTCATGGGATAGAAGGCAGTGTGTAGCTGAGGAATTGGTTTAAAGATAGAAAGCAGAGGGTAGGGTTAAATGACCAATTTTCCCAATAGAGAATGGTGAATAGTGGAGTACCCCAGGGATCTGTGCTGGGTCCGCTGCTTTTTAACATATTCATAAATGACCTGGAAATGGGAATAACAAGTGAAATAATCAAATTTGCAGAAGACACAAAATTATTCAAAGTTGTTAAAACCCAAAAGGATTGTGAAAAATTGCAAGAGGACCTTGATAAACTGGGCGTTGAAATGGCAGATGAAATTTAATGTGGACAAGGGAAAAGTTGTGCACCTAGGAAATAACAACCCAAACTATAGTTATATAATGCAAAGTTCCACATTAGGAACTACAACCCAGGAAAAAGATTTAGGCGTCATTGTGGATAATAAGGTGAAACCCTCCGCCCAGTGTGCAGCAGTGGCCAAGAAGGTCAATAGAATGCTAGGAATAATAAGGAAAGGAATGGTGAATAAAACAAAGGATATTACTATACAATGCCTCTATTGTTCCATGCTGCGACCACAAATACCACTTTGAAAAAAAGCCCAGGGAACATATGTGCATATATTTACACGCGCTCTATGGCATGCACAAATTTGCTGGTTTACTTTACCCAAATAAGAGCATATTTCAAGAAGTACTGTATGCATGTAACCCCTAACCCTTCTTCAGCTCCACTCCCAGGAACACTTCCTCTTAGCCTGGATAAATTAATGCATACAAATATAGATTGTACATTCCTATATTTGCATACATATTAGGAAGGCAATTTATGTGGGTTTTACCCACAAAATGCCTTTTAAAATTGCCCTTTAAAGAAGGAGGCTGACCCAATGACTTTCTTATTAAAATATACCAGGATGTGCTTATTTTTTTAGAGTTCAAGAGTTTTCACTGTATGATTTCAAAGTACATTTTGTCTGTAGATATGTCCGTCCTTACAATGACGAAAACAAATCCTGGTTAGGTCTCCTAAACAAGTAGTTGAGCCGCCTGTGAGCACAGTGAGGGTAATTTTATGTCACATTTGGATTAACACGCATTTTATGCTTGTATTTCAAGCCTATTTATAAAGAATGCACACACTTAAATTTATAAAATAGGGACATAAGTGGTCAGAAACATGCATTAATTTAAGGAGCAATCACATCAGCCCTAGAGCTGGTGTAAATGCCCATACCTAAATGTATATCGAACGCGCGCAGATTTACATGCATGCATTTGCAATCTGCCCATGTTCCTCCCAAATTCCAGTCTTATACGCTCCCACAGTGTAAGTACACAGAATCAGCCTGACGAACATATTTGCAAAACAGCAGCTGCGTCAAATACCCCTGTTCATGCCCATTTGTGCGCTTATCTGATTTAAAAAAAACCTAGATTTGTTCACATGGCTCTAGGCAGCTTTTTATAAAATTACCTCAGCATACTGACGTTACTGACGTTACTGGAAGCCCCTTTTTCTGCCTCAGCTCCAAGGAGACTCCTTCTCTTGAAGTCACCCCATTCTTGCTATGCTTGTCTCTAGACCTTTCAAACCACCACTCTCAACTTTTCTATCTCTTTTTCTATGGGAGGTTTTCTACGATGCTTGTCTATTATATCTAACCTCCAGCTCACCTCTACATGATCTCAGAGGAAGGACATAGGGTCTCCTTAACTCCCAGTTGAAGGGTTCTCAATGATGACTGCAAACAAGTCCAATTTTCAAGATATTCGAATATGAAAACTAATTTGCATAGCATAGTTACCTGAAAATTAGACTACACATTTTGAGAACCCTTGTACTATTAACTCTTGTCATCATATATAGCCTGCAGATTAAACATCTGTTCTCACAAGATTTGGCATCTACTTCACATATTGCAATGCAGCATCATAGTTTAATGAACATCTTTAATTGATGCAGATTATTCAGCTGAAATTTCCAGGAAAGCAGCCAAATGGTAGATAAGAGGACTCTACAAATTATTTTATGTAGAAAAATGTGAATTTTGGAAGCTCTTCTTTTTCTACAAGTAGTAAAAAATGTGAGGAACGTTGATGCCTTTAGAACAATGTTAAAATTCTGACAAAATTGTTTTGAAACACCACAGGATCCACATTAGCTCTGGTGCATACTGGCTAACAGACAGTCTAATTTGCGTTATACTTGTAAAAAGCTTAACAACACAATGGAAATATAGAAGCAACAAATGCAATGGCAGGTCAGGATTTCATTCCTGCTCTGTTGATCTTTGGCTCTTTCTTCATTTCTTCACACCTTGCGATCTGCTTTCTCGAATTGCATTACCTTTTAGTAAAGAAATCACTCCAGAATCTGTCCTCTTGTAGTCTCATACCATGAATTCTTATTCTAGAGTTTTCTTGCCTCTGGAAAGCTTTGCTGTTTGTATATTACCTATGCTTTTGATGGAGTTTATTATCTTTCTCATTTAACCCTGTCTCTCCTCTCTCTTTAGGTTCTTAAATCCCATTCCTTAAGATGTTCACGCAGGATTACTATAAAAGAACTTTTGGAATTCATAAAGAAGGAAATGTGATATTTCTTGCTATGTTGTTGTCTACGCATTTAGGAGCTGTAATAGCCTTATCAAATGATAAATAAATTGCAGTTTTATCTCCTTCGATAGTTATGTTGCCCTGATATTCTTATTTTTATAATTCTATACTGTTAATCTTTGCTCATCATTTTGACTTCTGTAGTAAGTGTGAATATGTGTTGAGACAAATCTGGACTGACAGTAATCTTCAGTATTCCCACAGTAACAGGAAATGGAAGATAGCAGGAAAACATTGTGCTTTGGAAGAATATCCCTGGTGAAAATTCAAATTTCAACCATTCCACCCAGGAGTTCAGTCAGTAAATCTTCTGAAAGATGCAGGTTTACTGACTTATGCAAATCCACTGTATAGATAGGTTATAGCAATGCAAAATCAGTTAGAATCAAAGATTTCCTTATTCGTGATCAGTTGATCGATTTATCTTTAGGCTTACTGGGACATGTTTACTAAGTAATGCACATGTGGGCTACGTTAATAGCACAGGTGTCAGTGCTAATGGCATGCGCTTCTGTCACTTGCAGTTAGCATGGGCCCAGGACACGGAACCGTATAAGCTGGCACGATGGTGAACTTCACATCACCCACTGAGGCGGCATTAAGTGCACTCACACTAAGGGGGTCATGCAATTAATGCAGGCCACTAATGCTTGCGTTAGCCAACACCCGCATTCTGCCCCTGTCCCACCCAGTCCCCACCTCGATGCCTACTACCACAGCCTGCTCTACTCTTTAACCTGCCACCTAAATCACATGCTAAATCTCACGCTATCAGATAGCGTGGATTCGCGAGCATGCCTCATTCTGCATTCTAGTATTCTGGATTTTAGATTCAGATGGTTCAAACGTGTCAATCAGGATTCAATTTTGAGCAGTAACCAAAATGTGGTGGGAGAGGAGACCATATTTATGATCTCCCTCTCACTGTCTCATTCCCCTTTTTTCAGGGCTTTGTGAAAGCCTCCCTTCTTCAGCATTACTTATCATACCCCTGATGCTGCGTGGGTGGTACCAGTGAGATTAGTGGAGATGTTCATCATTACGCAGATGGAAGAAAAAAGTTATTAATAATTGCCCATTTTAATCTGCATTCAGATGACCCCCTATCCTTCCAAGTAGAGGATTATTTTTTCCTGCTTTGTTAGTTCATTTAATGAAATGATTTACTCACCCACACTTCAGGCTTGTCACATATGAAACTTGCTGCTTTATCATGGGACTGAAGGTGAGAAAGGAGCCATGTAACTTGTCTATTACTCTGTTTCCATTGTCTGACCATTATCTTCTTGTTTTAATTTCTTTCTCAAAATGGATTCAATTCTGTCACCGCCGCCTACATCTCTGAAGGCAACTAGAGGTCCCATTGATCCAGAGACTTTTAAAGGCCAGAGGCTGCACTTTATAAGATAAAATGAATTGCACTAATGTTGATTCAATGGTTAACTCATGGAACCAGTTATCGACAAAAGCATTAGATACAGTGGCCGCACTAAGAGAAAGCATTGCTGTACTCCCCAATTTATTCAGGCCAGGCAAGTTTACACCGGTCTAAGCATAAATGGAGAAAATCACATTCTATTATAGATAAACGGCTCAATATTCAAAAGGGTTTATACGTTTAGTGGCAACAAAATTGATTTTGCATGCACTACATTTTTTAAGGTGTGCTAATGAACCAAATGCCTTCTAACGACTGCGCATCCCTACTGCGAGTCATCAAAGTTACTCTGGTCAAGGATGTGACTTGTGTTATTAATACTTTATCAGCTGAAAGTGTGTTTCCGTCTCCATTGAATGGACAAGCATCTGCCCTACACTAAATAAAACTTCCCTAGGTTTTTCGTGTCTAGCAAATTGTTATTGTACATCGAATCTCCCTTATCTGAGAAATTAGTGATGAGTTCTACTATAATGACATGATTTCCTAGAGAACAATGATGTCCTTGACACATTTCCGTATGGGTTTCACAAGAGGGAACAGCTGGACTGTCGGTGCTAGGAACTGAACAGAGTGAGAGTTATTATTATGGTTCTTCTAATTTCATCAGCTTTTGATACCTTGAAGTATGCAATTATGTTTAATTGCTTGAAAGCTCTAGGTTTTGATACAACTATCTTTGTTTTGAGTCTTTTCTAACTGGCAGATTACAACGGTTATGTTTGGGTGCTAAACTTTGTTCCTGTAACCTCTTGTTTTTGGTCTATCCTGCGGATCTCTATTGTCTGATATGTTTGTCTTCAATCACTGGGAAATTATGGTGGCCAGTCACTTGATATGCTCTGTGTGTGGCAGTTCCAAAGGTCTAGAGATTCTGAAGGGAATGATCTTTCTGTACCTCCTTTTGGTATGCTGAGGGGCAGGGGAAGATCGTTCTTTAAAACCCTAGCTTGCCAGACATCCTTTCAACATCCCAATATCTCACACCCTTTCCGCCAAAGATGTCACTACCCTCACCAGCTGGCTATCTATAATATAATTTACTGGCCGAATAAAATAAAATCGAAACAGGTCAACTGCTAAGCCTCACAGACATAGACAAAAGCAAATATAAATATAAACAAATTCTCCTTCATCAGAACTCCTCAGATTTATTCCACCAGTTCTTCAGTAGGCTGTTCCTCCAGAATCCTGCAAAGCCTGTTCCAACCCCCCCCCCCCCCCCCACCACCACCACCATTGTCTTTATTCATTTCTCCATTGGGTTCCCTGAACTCAAGGGACTCTAATCTGTTAATCTCCTGAAATACATTTCTCTTGATTTCTGCCAAAATTCCTTTGGCAGGTGGAAAAAAAACATCCTGCTGGATGTCTTCTCCTCTAGTACCATCAACACTAGTCATAGTTTTTCAGCTTACAAATCACTTGCAGCTCCTCTCCCCAGTGCTATCCACAGTAATTATAGACTGCCATCCAAAACTCTGGATTGTCAGTCCTCTTTTGCACTGACCCCAGGCTTCAACAATGTACTCCTCAACTTTCTTGCAAGTGAAAAGAGGCAACCCTTCCACTCTCCGAGATCTTGTTCAGCACCTTGAACCTCACTGGGTCAAAAGCCCCATTCTCCATATTGCAGGCCTGCCATAACAAAGCAAAGACAGGTTTCTCTTCAGGGAATAACAATCACTCCCTTTTCTATTACTTAATATACAAGCAAAGGCAAGTGGCATCTTCTGTTACTTAATCAAAGAGAATAGGTCAACACTGAGAATATCTTGTGCCCCATACTGTAATTACTGAACACGACTTTCCTTTTTTAAAATGAAATGTATAATAGATTCTATGCAGACAATATACTGTATATCTGTTCCTGCTACTGCAGTCTCACAATGATTCAGTTCTGTCGACTCTGTCCCAATGCTTAAAGCTTCCTGCTCAGTCCTCTCTCTGCTGTGCATTTAGAGAGATTTTCTGTCGCATTATCCAGATAGTGGCACTGAAATGAATGGATTTATACATTAGCAGTGGCCACATGGAGGGCAATCTTAGAAACTCCCATGGAGTTAATGTGGGTTATGATTCACTTATTTCATGCCAATTTTATAAAATGAAGTATATGTGTACGTTACTTTATAAAATAGGAGCATAAGTGGTAGGATATAGGGGTGTGAAGCTAAAAAAAAAATTGTTTCCTTTCGTTTTTTGACTTCTATGCAAAAATTTTCATTTTATGTCATTTTTTAATGTTTTTTGTCACTTCCCGTCTTTAATTAATATTGCTTAATAGTGCACATTACTGAGCAATAGTGTGCACTATAAGCAAATAATGAGCACTGTTAAGCCATAGTAACATAGTAACATACTATATGATGGCAGATAAAGACCAATATGGTCCATCTAGTCTGCCCAGCAAGGTGGCAAGAGTAGGTGCACCTGTCACTCTGTGCAGATCACCCCCTCCCCATGCTTCTGTTTAGGGGTGTACCCATTGCTCCGGATAGCTCACCCCTATTTGTTGAGATATAAGAGATAGTTATGCTTATTTTTATTTTATCCTGTTTCTATAAAGGGATCCACTGTGTCTGTCCCTTGCCATTTTGAATTATGTCACTGTATTTGCCCCCACCACTTCAATCAGGAGGACATTCCAAGCGTCCACCACCCTTTCAGTGAAAAAGTATTTCCTGACATTGCCTTTCAGTTTACCCCCTTGCAGCTTCAAGTTATGCCTTCTAGTTTTACAGCTTCCCCATCTTTGGAAGAGGTTTGTTTGTTCATTAATACCCTTTTAAGTATTAAAAGGTCTGAATCATATCTCCCCTGTCCCTCCTCTCCTCCGGAGTGCACATATTTAAGACTTCAAGTCTCTTCTCATAAGTCTTCTGATGCAGGCTCCAAATCATTTTGGTCGCCTTCCTCTGAACTGCTTCAAGCCTTTTATATCCTTTGCGAGATTTGGTCTCCAAAACTGAACACAATATTCCAAGTGAGGCCTCACCAGCGACTTGTACAGTGGCATTAGTACCTCTTCCTGTCAGTCACAGTACACACTATTGAGTCACAGTGCGCACTATGACTCAATAGTGTGCATTATTCATGCACGAAAACATAGCACATGGTATTGTATAATAGGGTGCATTATGGCTGAAGAGTGCATACTAATGTCTTTATAGTGCACACTATGGCTCTACAGTGTGCACTTTTAATGAAAGATGTGAAGTGATGACATTTCACATTTCTTATATTGTTTTCATATTGTTGACATTTCCCATTTTGTTTCAAACCAATGCACATCCCTATTGAGATACCACATCAGCGAGATGCAGAGACTTACATAATAGCTCCTGCAAGTATTTGGTTTAGATGACTGATGCTGCCTACAATCTTGTCGTAAACTGTGTTCAGTCTTCAGTCTAGCAGCTAATTGTTGATAAAGTGGCATACATAGCTATAGTTATTGTATTGGTCCATCACATTCCTGGCCTTCCCCTTTTGTACTGACCTTCAACCTTACCAAGTCTGGTGCCTTTCTCTAATGATCTTTCTCGTCACATGATGTTCCAAAGTATTAAAGTCAAAGTCTTCTCATTTGAATTTCTAAAAGATGCTTAGGTCTGATCTTTGCTAGTACTGATTGATTGTTCTTCAGGCAGTCCATGGTATACACAGTATTCTTCGCCAGCACCATAATTCAAAGGCATCATTTTTCTTCCTATCTTTCTTTTTCATTGACCTGCCTTCAGTAACCGGGTAGCCGGACCCACTGCGCACCCTTGCAATCTAATCACACCTACCCTTCCCCAACTACAACTCCCCCCTCCACCCCAATTAGGCCATCCCGATGATCGGTCATGGCCTGCATGGCGATATGCCAATAATCACAAGAGACCGGAATTGGCGGAAACTGGTCGCAGCTTTATTCACAACAGCCAACTGTTAACAAACAGAACAGTAAACAAGTGACCCCATGTCCCGCGGCACGATCGGCCACCAGCCATATGATTAGCAAGGTGACCTCACCGCCATCCCAGGACAGTCAAGGTACCGGCCAATTGCCAAGAACCCTTCCCCGACTTGGCCGTCTCAGTAGCACAAGCCGGCCCGGGTTTAACCCCGCCCTCGCCCAAATGGCCTACAGCTCCGGATCCTGGAAACCTCCGGGACCCCGCCACCCCACCCAGCTGTGACAACCCAAACCCGCTAAACTTGCCACCAACACCACGGGTGGGAGGGCGGGAAGCTGGCAGCGTGCGCTTCGCATGCACCACGATGCCGAAAGGCTCGTGCGCATGCTCGCACCCGCCAGTGGATCCCCCACGCGCACATGCGGATGGGGGATCCAATGAATTCAAATCCCTTCTTCTTTTGCAGCCAATAGCCGCGCTGCCACGACGCCCGCTCGCAACCCCCCCTCGAGCGCTCCCCCGGGGCGCGAACCGGGTCCCGCATTGGGCCAGGCACCCAGTTACCTGCGGGCCCCGGGACCGTGCCCGCATCCTTATTTTAACCGGGTAGCCGGACCCACTGCTCACCCTTGCAATCTAATCACACCTACCCTTCCCCAACAACAACTCCCCCCTCCACCCCAATTAGGCCATCCCGATGATCGGTCATGGCCTGCATGGCAATATGCCAATAATCACAAGAGACCGGAATTGGCGGAAACTGGTCGCAGCTTTATTCACAACAGCCAACTGTTAACAAACAGAACAGTAAACAAGTGACCCCATGTCCCGTGGCACGATTGGCCACCAGCCATATGATTAGCAAGGTGACCTCGCCGCCGTCCCAGGATAGTCAAGGTACTGGCCAATTGCCAAGAACCCTTCCCCGACTTGGCCGTCTCAGTAGCACCAGCCGGCCCGGGTTTAACCGGGTTGAGGGCACCCCGCCCTCGCCCAAATGGCCTACAGCTCTGGATCCCGGAAACCTCCGGGACCCCGCCACCGGCACAGGCACATTACCCGCCTGTGCCGCCCCCCCCCCCACAAACTTATCTGCGACCAGTTCTGCTGTCCTGCACCACTTTCTCCAAAGCTTCCTGCCAGTCATTAAGTAGCAGGTCTACCCCCACCGGGGATAGATGAACCCCATCGTCCCGGTAGAGACCTGCACAGCCCACCTCGACCCATGGATGCTGGACCTGATAACCCCCCCTCTCACAAACCCAACGCCCAATTTGTCGATTTATTTTCGTCAACCCCCTGGACCATCTCCGCTGTCCCCAGCAAGCTGGTCTAGGTACAATGTCCGACCAGATCACGACCAACCCTTCACACCAACGCAGCACCACTGCCAAGTCTTTCTTTGCCGCGTTGATCAACTGCTTGCAAGTCCAAGATGACACTTCATTGCCCCCAAGATGCACCAGCAGAATCTCCAGCTGACTCCCAAGTTGCATCTGTTGTCGAAGCAAGGGCAGCATCTGCGTCCACCGGAGCCCCCGCACACCCAGCCATGAAACCGACAACGTTGTCGGATCGAAGCCCAGATTGATCCCAACCGGCCGGACTGCCGCTCGAGTTTCAGCCCAGAAGACAAAGGAGTGCCCAATCATCCAACATTCCCGTACACCATGTCCCCCATCTGAAAAAGAAATCAAGAGTTAGTAACACCCCCCCCCATTCCGTCCCCCCAATCCTATAAACGTACATAGCCTTGGAATGCTCTGGACCGCCACCGACCTATACTTTGTATCTGCCTGTTCCTGAGCCCCAGCTCCGCAGCACTGGACGCCGCCCCGATACGAAAGGAATGCGCCGAAATTGCGCCGCCACCTCGCCCACGGAATCCAGCACTTTCCGTAACACCGCCGAAAACTGGAATCGCGTCAGAAATTGCGCATTTTCGTGCACAAAAAGTCCGCCCCCCACCCTAGGGCGCACTTGCAAGTAGTCCCGCATTGCCGAAACTGGACAGGTGGGACCGCCTATTGCATTGAGGATTACCCAGACGCCCCTACCCCCCTGATCCGTCTTGGATTTCGTCAGCAGCACCTTTAATTGTTCCCTTCCCAACTGGGTGTGCTGGAGACGCAAACTGGCCCCCAACCCGGCCTTTTTGGAATTCACCACCAGCTCCCCGACCTGAAACGCCCCAAAGAAGGCCCATGTAAATGCCGCCCGGAATAGCGCCACCTCGTAATGCGACTCCGTGACTGCCGGCAATTCGTCGCACAGCCTTGTGAGTAATGCATGGGAAATCGGCCGCCTCACATCCGGCGGGGACGGCCTCAACCGCTGCCAACCGCGGAGCAGCCGCCGAACCATAAACCCACCACCAACCGAGCCCCAACCGACAGCTCTCGTAAAAAACCCGAAACCCGCGAGGTGCCCCTTCACCGCGGATCTGGATAATCCCTGGCCCTTTGCCCATACTATATACTGCCCCAATACATGATCTGACACCACACCATACTGCCACCCAAGTTCCCTCAAAAAAGCTACCACCATTCCGCAGCCTCTTCGATACGCCTCCCAGGTACTCTCGGCCACCGAACTCCGCAGCAGTTCCTTCATCTCTGCTGGCCAAAGCTCCACAAGCTCCAGGGGACCGCTCTCCCCTCCACCTCCGCCTCTGGTGCCAATTGTCGAAAGCGCTCCCACTGCAAACGAGAAAAAGCATCAGCAATTGCGTTAGTATGCCCTGGAATGTGACGCGCCTTCAACACTAAATTTAAACGCAAACAGTCAAGAACTATTGCTCGCATCAGCCCTGCCACCTGCAGACATCTCGGAGTGAAGCAATTCACCACACTAACCACCGCCATATTGTCACACCACCACAACAACCTGCAATTACGCAATCTATCCGGCCACAACTCCAACGCCACAAGCATCGGGAAAAGCTCCAAAAATGTGATGTTCCACAATAAACCAATGTCCTGCCAATGCTCCGGCCATCGCTCTGCGCACCATGCCCCCTGGAAGTAAATACCCAGACCAACACCTCCTGCCGCATCGGTGTAAAGCTGCAAATCCTCGCTCGAACACACCACCTCTTTAATAACCGAGGTGCCATTAAAATCCTTCAAAAAGGTGTCCCAGACTCTTAGATCATCCTTGACCTCTTTGGAAACCCTGATACGATGATGCGGTTTCCTTGCCCCAGCAGTTGCTGCCGCCAGATGCCGCAAGAATACCCACCCCATTGGAATCATTTTACATGCGAAGTTCAAGGATCCGATCAAGGCCTGCATCTTCTTCAGTGTTAACTTCGCGGAAGCCAGGGCATTAGCCACCAGGACCCGCAACCGCACCACCTTCTCCACTGGCAAGCATGCAACCATCTGATCAGAATCCAACTCAACACCCAAAAAGGTAAGCTTTGAACATGGCCCGACCGTCTTTTCCTCTGCCAGCGGCACACCCAACTGTCCCGCTAAATCGCTGAAACCTTCCAGTAGCTCCCGACAAGCCAGGGACCCGCTTGGACCAACAAAGAGAAAATCGTCTAAATAGTGCACTACCTCGCCTCTACCAACCAGTCGCGACACGGTCCATTGCAAAAAGGTGCTGAATTTTTCGAAGTAGGCACAGGATACCGAGCAACCCATAGACATGCACTTATCGAAATAGAAACTCCCACACAATTGAAAACCTAAAAAACGAAAAGCCGAGGGATGTACTGGCAATAAACGAAACGCCGATTTGATATCAACCTTTGCCATCAGCGCACCGGGCCCAGCCTGCCTAACCAGCTCCTCCGCCCTGTCGAATGACGCATAGCGGACCGTACACCATTTGTGTGGTATGTGATCGTTCACTGAATCCCCCAGCGGAGAGGATAAATTCTGGATCAAACGAAACTTTCCCGGATCTTTCTTTGGTATAATCGCAACCGGGGACACCACAAAATCTCGATACAGAGGTTGCTGAAACGGCCCTGCCATCCTGCCCAACTTTAGCTCAATCGCAACCTTCTCTTGAACTATTGCCGAAAACCTCCTAACCGATGGGGAATTCCTCGCAGCAGAGGCCGCCACCATCCCCCCAACCGGTATAACAAAACCAAACTGAATCCCTAATAATAACATTCGTCGTACACGCGGACTCGGGTAACCCTGCAGCCACCGTCTCAACACCTCCACTTTTACTGGTGTAGGGACAACGTCAAACACCCCCCGCTGTCTTCCTGATGGGCAAGACCGCCCCCAGGGAACCTTTTTTAATGCATTTGGACACAGGGTGTCCGGCGCCGCAAGCAGAGCAGGCGTGCTTGAATTTGCAATCCGGGAAAGGGCACGCTGATCTGTTGAACCGCCAGCAGATGTCCCCGACGATACCCGACACCCCTCTGCCAAGAGCGGGGGACACCCCACCCTGAAAGGAACGACCTGTCCCTATGTTAACCATCGAGCCACCCCTCCCCAGTCCCGCCCCGTACAGCTGACTGCACCGACATTTGGGTAAGCCACAAATTGATGTCTTGAGTTGCCCAGGTCAACGACTTGTTTTCCTCCATTTTATCCCGAAACGTCTCGTCATAATTCAACCAGGCCCACCCCTCGTGGGTCTGGGAAGCCTCGAGAATGGTATCCGCATAAGCCAGCATCATGCCGTACTGGCCTGGGCGATGCTGCCCCCATACGCTAGCGAGCCACAAAAATGCCGGAACCCAGTTCACGACCGTCTTGGATACCTTCCGAACCCTGCCCGCCTTTTCGTCCTCTTTCCGCTTCTTCTTACTGTCGCCCGTACGCTTACGACCCTCCAAGAGACGGAAAATATCAATATATTTCCGTTTCCGAATTTTCCGACGCAACTTCTTCGGCACCCCCTCCCAGAGTTCCGATAAAGTCGCGACATTCTGGTGTGCCCCTGCCGTCCAGGACTCTCGCGCCTCTGACCCCGTGCCCGGACCATCAGACGATGATCCTGACGACTCCGAAGATGACGAGGACGACGAGTCAGATGCTCTCCTCTGCCGGCAGGAGTGCTTCCGCTTCCTAGCCACCTTGCCCGCTTTCTCCGTCCTCGCGCCTCCCCCCCCTCACATCCTCCAACAACAACTCACCCACCGCTGACTCCTCCATCACCGTCTGTGTACTCGATCCTTGTGCCTGCTCTGCGCCCCCACGCTGTCCATTCCAACTCTGTGGCACCGGACTGACCTCAACGCTGGGGGGCATCTCTGATCCGTGGGCATCCATGTGCCACTGTTGCTGACTGTTGACTCCTTGCGCCGGTCCCCGTGACGGAAGGTATGGAACCTGCGGAGAAAGAAAGGGAAAAACCTGGGGAGAAAAACAGGCGGACCAGGCAGGTTGCCAGGCCCTTGCCCAATTGGCCGCTGACGGGCCTTGCCCCCCCCAACCACCTCTCCCATTCGAATGTCCGTCCGCCAGGGGGAAACCCCGGCATACCCCCAGAGCCACACTCGGCCGATGGTCCCCTCTCCGAGCCACTCGATGCACCTTTACAAAATGAGGCACCACCAGGGACTATGCCTTGGCTCCCAAAATAGTGTACCGGAGCACCGCCCCCCACAGGGCTTGGTGTGGCACCCCCCTGCGCCCCAATCCCCACTCTACCATCATTGCCCCCCTGCCCAATCCCCAGACCTTCGTCCTGCCCGCAGCCCAGCTCTAGCCCCCTTTCTAGTAGTTTCCCCCCCCTACCTTGCCCCCTTGGTCTGCGGCCAGCCCTTACCCTAGTGGCCGGACCCCCGGACCTCCCTCGTGACCTAGCGGGTCCACTTGCCTGGCCCCTGACTGGTCACGTCTCCGAGCTCACCAAGCGCCCCCGCTGCATGTCCCCCCTTCCACTCTCACTTTCCAACCCCCCCTGGCCCAGCCGTGCCCTGGTCAGCCTAGCCCTCTCCACCCCCCGCCCCCGTCCACGGCCTGCCCTGCCTGGAGGCATCATGTAGACTGTCCTCTAGCGCTATTCAGCGTATGGGCAGCTATAAAGTACAGCTATTAAACTTGGTATCCTCAGATCCGGTGCTTTGCCTCGTTATTGTTATATATAGTTTCTTTTTTTTTTTTTTTTTAAACAATCCATCGCCGAGGCCTCCCCGGGACCCAGTCCTCACCCCCGCTCTCCCGGCGCTGGACACCGCCACGTGTCCGGTCAGAATGCGGACGCCGACTCCGCCGAACTCGCGCAGCCGACCCCATCGCCCGGTACCCTCAGGCCTGTGAGTCGCGATCTCCTACGGCGGCCCCGACACCAATGGCCTCAGGAGCAGAAGCTGGCAGCGTGCGCTTCGCATGCACCACGATGCCGAAAGGCTCGTGCGCATGCTCGCACCCGCCAGCGGATCCCCCACGCGCACACGCGGATGGGGGATCCAATGAATTCAAATCCCTTCTTCTTTCACGGCCAATAGCCGCGCTGCCACGATGCCCGCTCGCAACCCCCCCCCCTCGAGCGCTCCCCCGGGGCGCGAACCGGGTCCCGCATTGGGCCGGGCACCCAGTTACCTGCGGGCCCCGGGACCGTGCCCGCGCCCTTATTTATACCATATGACGTTATTGAAAATACCATGGCTTGAACAAGTTCAATGTCTGTACACAGATGATATATCTCTGCACTTGAAAATCTTTTCTAGGCCCTTCATATCTACTCTGTCAAGAGCAATGCGTCATCGGATTTCTTGACTGCTTGCCATTTCATTATTGATCCAAACAGGTTAACGTTGTCTACATTCTTTTTTTCCATCAAGGATGAATTTAGTGATTTTGCCAATTGTCAAGATCTTTGTCTTCTTCATGTTATGGTGTAGGCCTATTTTAAGACTATGTTCCTTGATCTTGACAAGCAGATGTTTCAGATAATCTTCACTATCAGCCAGTAATGTGGTATCACCAGCATAGTGAAGGCTGTTGATTTATTGATTTATTAGCCAATTTGTATCCCACTTTATCTATGGAATCAAAGTGGGTAACAGGTAACATTTACAATAAATCACAGAACACATCAGACAGTGACAATACAGTGACTACAACATAGTAGACATGAAATAATTAGACCTCTTTTAATGATACTGTTAAAAATGACTAATTATTCATCCTTCTCATAATATACCCTGAACATATGGGTCTTTAAGTCACTAAGAAAGAAAGTGAGATCACGAATGGCTCTTATGTTATCTAGGAGGGCATCCCAAAGCCTGTGTGCATAAAGCGAAAATGCACATGCATACGCGGTTTGGCTACTCTTTGCCCTTAATGCAGCTATATTATAGGTATGCCACATACAAGATCTTCTAATCCTGCTTGCTGGAGCCTCATGTAACATATGCAAGATGCACCATGTATATAAATCATGTGTGATCCTAAACACAGTCAATAAGACCATTGGTAAGTCTTCTATCAGACACCTCAGTTGTCTTTATACATTCTTGCTTCTCAGATTATATCTTCTGCATATAAATTGACCAGGTATAGAAAAAGTATGAAGCTGTGTCTTACATTTTTGCCAATTTTAAACCATTCTGTTTATCCTTGTACAATTTGAACCATTGCTTCTTGATCATTATATAGGATGTGATTGTGTATGAGAACAAGCAGATGTTCTGGTATATCCATGTTTCTTAATATAATGTGGAGCCCCTTTCCAAGAGGGGGCCATCGGGCCATCTGAACGTCCCCACTGAAGATGGGGCCATTAGGACCTCATTCTGGTCTGCGGGAACAAAACGTTCCCTCAGGAGCCAGAATTGGGCCCAAGGACAGCCCGGTGTGCCCCTCCTGCCTGTGGGGATGTCCTCCTCACAGGCGCCCAAGACTGCCATGGCTCTGGCCCCCAATATCCCCACTGCCCAACCCACAGCTGGTCTCCCATGGTCTGGATCACCTAGCTCCAGCCTGGACCACCCTCCCGTGGCCTGTACCACTAGACCCGGCCCCGTCTCCATGGTGGCTTCCCTGCCCCAATTCCCCCAAAAAATGACTTATACCACCTCTGAGGTGGTATAAGCAGTATGGCCCAGCAGGCCCGGCAGCACATACAGGACTGTGACCTGAAACGGCCCTGTACATGCTGCTGGGCGTCCCGCCCACACTCCGTCCCCCGCCGGCTCTCCCCATTCTGAAGCACAGGATATATGGGGAGAACCAGTGGGGGAATAGCGTTTAGGTGGATTGCTGGGACATGCAGCCCCGCAACCCACTTTCTAGAATGAGGGCCATAGAGTTTTTCATGATTTATATGAAGGACTTGCTGTAGTCAATAAAACACATACAGATATCCTTTTAGTATTCCTTTGTCTTTTCAAGCATCAATATCATATCTACAGTGATGTCTCTTGTTCCTCACCCTTACCTGAACTCTGATTACACTTTGGGCAGTTTTCATTTCAGGTATGGTTGTAGTCTCCACCGAATGATACTGAGTGGAATTTTGCTGGTGTGTGGGATCAGAGCGATTATACAATATTTTCCATTGTCAGTTGGATCTCCTTTCTGTAGTATTGGTATGAACTCAAATCTTTTCTAGTTATTCACTCATGATATTGCCTTCCAGATTTCCTTATAACAACTGTATCTGATTGCTGTAATACTTCAGTGGGAATGCTATCAATATCTTGTGCTTTCTTCTTTAATAATACTTTCTATATTTCTTTAATTTTTTCTTTCATCACTAATGGTTTCTGATCATAAGGTACAGGTTGAAGTGTTCGTTGATCCACTTAATCTTTATGGTACAGCATAATGATTCTGTGCATTTTTTCCATCCTTTCTTGACCTTCTCAGCATCATTCAACATGGTTCCTTGAGGTACCAGTCACAGAAGGTGATGATAGGTCAGTATCAGTGGCAGGGGGACTTGATGAATTAGAAAGCACTTAAGGTATATAAAAGAATAATTTGGGAGAGTAAGAGTATGTTTATTAATTATTAAAAGGGGCAATAGATTGTTCCAGGTCTCTCTTTGCATTGGTTAAGAAGTAAGTAAGCTGTCCATACATAGGAGAATAGAAAATTTGAGTGTAGAATTATTTGAGGAATTTGTGGATTAATCTGCTGCTAAGACTGATCAGATTTTGGTAGAGTGGAAAAAGATAGACAATAAGTTGTGGTTTTGGTAGGGAGTGAAATTGAAGATGGGATGAGGGAATGTGGAGTGGGGAAGGCAGAGGACAGATATAAAGATATAAAGGCAGAAGTTGAGTATCTAGGCATCACATTGGACAGAGTGCTGAACCTGAAATCCCACATCACCAAAACTGCAAACAAGGCCTATAAATGTTTGAGGACCATCAGACAAGTCAAATCGATACTCCGTCAGGACCACTTCAGCACAGTGTGCCAAGCACTCATGACACCACTGCTTGACTATGGAAACTCACTATACCAAGGCCTCCCTCAGCAGACACTACACCCACTACAGATGGTGCAAAACACCACATCATGCATCATTACAGACACTCCAAGGACAGAGCACATCACCCCTATCTTACAACAACTTCACTGGCTCCCAATGCTGGCAAGAGCTAAATACAAAACAATCATGGTCATCTTCAAAATCACTCACCATCTCTCAGCAGACGTACTCCAAGACGTTATAACAAGAGATATCAGCAATAGACCAAGAAGAGTCAATATCGACAACATGATCGCACACCTGCAGGCTATCATAAAACCAAGCAAACAACTTCAAAAAGAGCACCTTCGCTACTGGCATCCACACTATGGAACTCCCTCCCAACGAGCCTGAGGGCACTGGATGACATCACAGAATTCCGCAAAGAGCTCAAAACACTGTTATTATAGAATCATACTGACATTTAGACAACAGCCCCTACCCAAACAGGAACACAACCACCTCCGCCAACTAGGCACGCACTCATCCTACCTACACACACAAGATTATTATATACGTTATTAAACACCCTCTTGTTAAATGTTACCTCAATTGTACTGTCTAAATGGTGTTAAGTAATTGTTCTATCTAAATGTTTACAAATACCCTAATGTTAAATGTAACCCTCCAATTGTGATGTGACGTGACCACCTCGATTGAAGGATAAGGTGGAATACAAATCTGTCTAAATAAATAAATAAAGGGGAAAGATAGAGTAGGCTGAGTTTTCAGTAGTGTCTGAGAGGGTGATGAGTGATATATTGCTGAAGATCACACTAATAACTTCTGAAATGGAGCTTTGTCCGTCATCAGTGGTCTTACAATCATGTGCGAACTGATTCAGATTGTCAAAGCTTTGGTGGATAAGACCCGCCTGCGAATTATCGCGGCGAGGCACAGGCGCGCACAGGCGAGCCGAGGGCAGGGGGGGGAGGGGGGACGGCGAGGGGGGGCGGGCCGTGAGCCGCCGATAAAGGAGCGCGCCCAAAGCCGGCCCGGCCTCTTTCGCCGTTCCCCCCCCCGACGTCTGAAAGGAGCAGAGACACCCTCCCGACCCACCCCTGTGGCAAGGAGGGGGGGGGATAGTCGCAGCATGCGAGGGACGGTAGAAGAAACGCACCCGGTGAGAGAGAACACAGCCTAGGTTTTAAGTAAAGGGGGAGAGTCCCAGGAGAGAAACCTGGACATGCCCCCGGTGAGATGGATCAGGCACAAGAACACGACGCAGAGGGCCCCTGGCCTCGCTTTGACGGCAGGCAAAAGGGGGGGGGGGGGTAAAGCAAGCAAAGTGCCAAACCTGCTTGAACGGCAGGCGTAACAGCTGGCAACTGAAAGAGATAGCGAAGATTAAGGACTGGGGGAAAGCTTGAACGGCTATCTCCTACTGACAGTTAAAGGACCCGGGGATAATGGCTGTGTCTCTCGAGGGGCGGAAGAAAAGGAATTGTGTACAGTGTATGGTGGTGTGTTATGCGCATGCTGTGGCCAACAGCTTTGGACTGTTAATAACCATTGTTAATAAATAAATAAATGTAAACAGTTGTTGAAAGAAAACCCGTAGAGAGTTGTGGATTATTGGGGGGAATGGGGAGGGAAAGGGGGGGGGGAGGAAGGGAGGGCAGGGGCGGGGTCAAGTGCCCAAGGCTATAATGCCGGTTGCGCGGCTGTGTGCCTATGGCTTAGAGCAGGCAGCTGTGTGTCCACTATTAAATAAAGCTAATTTGAATCCTGAGGTCAAGGACAATTAGACCTATAGTTAATCTTTCATTTTTGAGGAAGTTTTTGGATAAAGTAGTGGCCAGACATTTGCTTATGTTTATGGATGATGCTCAAATGTTAGATACGTCCCAATCAGGACTTTGATTAATCATAGTTGAAAAACACTGCTACTTTAGCTATTGAATGAAATGTAGGGTATAGGGTTAAAGGAGGGGGCAGTGCTCTTACTCATTTGACTTTCCTCCATCTTTGAAATGGTCCAACATGGATTCGTGATGATGGATTTGATAAGGAAGTGTAGAAGTCATGTTAGTCCCCTATACTGTTGGTTCAATAAAAAAGGAAAATAAAAATAAGATGATACCATCTTATTGGACTGATTTAATACATTTGTAGACTAGCTTTCGAAGGTAAAACCTTCTTCAGGTCAGGACAGTATGAGCACCAAAATGGGTAAGGGAGGTAGGATGGCAAGTACAGTTTTAAAATGGCTTGTTTCCGTTCTGTCGGACAGGTCATAAAGGACATGTTTACTGAAATGCACTAAGTTAGTATGCGTTGAAGCCTATTTTTAGCATGGAGCCTGGGCCTCACCCCCATTAGCTGATAGGGGTATGCCCAGTATTTCCCCATGCAGTTAGTACAGGTTTCGCTCTGCTTCTCGCTATGGCTCAATGGGTAATGTGGGTGCACTTACCCATTGAGGGGGCAGTAAGTGCACTTGCACTGAGTGCAGCATTGCTGGTTAGCATGTGCCAAAGATGTTCCTGAACCACCCAATCTCTGCCCTAACTCATGCTAAGCGATTAGCCTGGGATTTTTATCATGCGGCCATTCTTACCACAGCATCCTTATAACACGACAAACCCCGCATTAACCATTAGAGCATTTTAATAAACATGCCACAAAGAGCGATGGCGGTCAGTGATCATCTGCAAGACAAAAGGTGAGCCATAGGGTCACACAGGGAACTATATTTTCTCCCAATGTGTATACATTTTTTTTAAAAACATTTTATTTATAACATTTCCAATACAATTTCAAGAATAATCTTGTAAAGGAAAAGATACAGGTGATTTAAAATATAAAATCCAAAAAAAAACCCAGTCAGAAAATATGCAATACTATTTGGTATTACTAGCCCTCAAAGTTGCAAAAAAAAGGGAGAGGAAGAGTGCAGGTCCCCCAATGACAGTACAAAGGGAAACTAAGGGATATAAACAGCGGTAGCGGCTTCTGTGCGAATTCAATGGGGCGAAGACAGTAAAATGAAATATTATCTTAACTGCTGAGATTCACACAAGGTGCAAACATTAAATCAATGAGCCATAATTTTCATTTTTCATCCAAACGAAAGAGTTAACTAAGAGAAATCAAAAAATATATAATCAATATTATTGTACTTTACAAAACATTTACAAGGAAATTTAAGGAAATAGTTGGCCCCCATTGTAAGAACTCTATCCTGCATGGCTAAAAATGCCATCCTCTTTTTCTGAGTCATTTAAGGAATGTCCAGAAATAATCAAATTTATAAATCATGAAACTTGGTATCCTTTTGGCAAAAAAATTGCAGGTCAAACAATTTCTTGAGAGAATTGTAAGAATTCTGCAACTCCAAACTTTCTTGAGAAACTTTTGATTGTTCCATCTGATCCATGCTGCCACCAGTATCTTTCTTCAGTAGAAGAAAGGAGGTGACAGTGTCTCTGTATAAGTCTTTGGTGCGACCTCATTTGGAGTACTGTGTGCAATTCTGGAGACTGCACCTTCAAAAGGATATAAACATCCTGGGGTCAGTACAGAGGGTGGCAACTAAAATGATTACTGGTCTTCATTATAAAGCATATGAGGAAAGACTTAAGGATCTTAATATGTACACCTTAGAGAAAAGGTGGTATAGAGGTGATATGATTGAGACGTACCTCAGTTGCATAAATGCAGAGGACGAGAGCCTCTTCGATTGAAAGCAAGCTCTGCTATGAGGGGACATGGGATGAGGATGAAAGGGAGATAGATTCAAGAGTAATATGCGGAAATATTTCTTTACGGAAAGAGTGGTGGATCCGTGGAATAGTCTCCCAGTGGAGGTGGTAGAGATGGAGGACAGTATCTGAATTCAAAGAAGCATGGAACAAACACAGAGGATCTCTAAAGGAAAAAAGGGGACTGTTGCAGTGGTTGATATGGAAGGACAGACTAGATAGGCCATGTGGTCTTTTTCTGTCATCGTGTTTCTGTGTTTCTATGCTTCTATATTCAGGGAGAAATATGTTCTAGCCACCAGTTAAGATAATTGTGATGGTCAGACAGATACCTTCTAACTATATCCAAAGGGGAAACAGGGAAAATTAATAAAGCACAAATTACACCTTTTTTAATGCTTTCCATTTTTGCATGAATAGCCACAGAGTCTTTAAAGACGGCATCTTGAACTTGTTGATGCCACGTTCCATTAGTTTTCAGTGTTTTAACCAATCTTGAAGGCTATTACTGTTTGTTCATAAACAATGACTCTTTCTTGATCCTTCTACATTTCCCTTATAAGGAGAGGCTATTCACTCAGAAAGAGCCCCGCCCACATCCACATTTGTGGTCCAAATCGACTCCAAAGTAAATTCCTCTGGCTTAGAAAACTGAAATGAATCAATACCTTGTACCAGGTTTGCTCTACCAGCATCCACTGATGATCCCTGGGCATGCAGCTCCAGATGACAGGCCCCTCCAGTAGAATTGTTGATGTCTGCAGTGAAACACTACTAGCACTATCCACATGGGCACAATCATCTTCCCACAGTATGATCACTACCAGTTCACCCTCCACCAATCCACAGGGGCTTGTACCAAATCAGATGTCTCGGAAGCTCCACTTTGCTCTGTTGAACCTGAGGGCAGGCATCTTTACTCTGGCAAAAATGAAAGATTTGAGTTAAGGGAGGACCAAAAATAATTTTTCTTGAAGGTCCCTCAAGAAGATGATCGCTGGTTCAAAGGTTTCCACACCATACAAAAAAATCTATCGATATTTCTCCTTTCATTTGCCCATCCAAACTTAATATATAAGGAAAAATACTTAGCAAGGAAACAAGTGCTTCTATATGGATCTGGCTTTAGATCGCCATTTTGGCTCATCCCCCTGTTTAATTTATATTTGCCACTTTGCATGAACTTACTCATAAGCAGAATCGGAGATTATTATAATGCAGGTGACATTCAGGTATTGATACCAGTGAAAAGTGATAGCATGGGGAACATAAGAACAAAAATTGCCATACTGGTTCAGATCAAAGGTTCATCAAGCCCAGTATCCTGTTTCCAATAGTGGCCAATCTAGGTCACAAGTACCAGGCAGGATCCCAAAGAGTAGAAAGACTCCTTGTTGCTTTAGCCCCAGGGATAAGCAGTAGCTTTCCCCAAGTCTACATTTATACTTGGCCGCTCCACTTACTCGGACTATAACTTGAGACCCAGCTGCACAACGTTTACTTAGTTCTCCAACCTTTCCCATTTTCCCCTGTCTCTATCCCACCCCCTTCCCCCTGCCCACTCTTTTCCCTTTCCTTTTGCTTTCCACTACTTACCTGCCTTATGTTATCTAGATCTGCTGCTTATGTAAAGTTGCTCGTTTTGAGGTTTATCCCTGTTCTAAAGTTGCTTGTTTTGATGTTTATGCCTGTTCTATGTAAAGTTGTTTGACTATTCACATTTCCTGTATACCGCTCTGATGCTAAATAGTACGGTATATAAAAGCTAATAAATAAATGTATAACTGTTTATGGACTTTTCCTCCAGGAACTTGTACAAGCAATTTTTAAACCCAGCTATGCTGCTTTCACCACATCCTCCAGCAACAAATTCAAGAGCTTAATTATCCATTGGATGAAAAGAATATATTCTTCAGTGTTTCTGCAAGAGCATGTGTATGTCCCTTGTAGGATCCAGTAGTCATCTCAGGACAGGAGATTAGTAATTTCTTCTGGAAATGTGACTTATTTATAGATGACCCATAATCGGGCCTTTGCAATGGTAGCTTAAAGGATGTGGAGAGTATTGCCTCAGGATGTGTGACTGATGTCAGATTTTAGGATGTTCAAAAATACGTGAAAGTATAACTATTTACCTAGTCATCTGGCCAAACATGAGGAGAGTAGTCAGGTGGTTGAGGGTGGGTAGTTCATTTTATTTATTATATATTGTCGATGATATGATTCTGTAGTTTTATTTCATTTTCTCTATTTTTGAAGTCGCTACAGGCTACTTGGTGAGAGCATCTTCTAAATGTAATTAACTAAAGTATATATATGTATTTTTTTTTAGAATCTTCTTCACTGATATTTTTTATGAGAAAAAAAGTTTGGGTGGCAATTTTAGAAATCACTTAGATTAGTTGAGTAATATTTTATCATTTGTTCATGACAGTTTGCCTGGTGATATGCTGCTTTTCAAATCTAAAATGGTATGCTTTTATCTAATCTTTAGGTATCAATGTTATGTAGTGTTATTATTATACTCAGTCAAGAACACACAATTTGAATTGGTAAAATAGAAATGGTTAAAAAATAAAGATTATGTAACAAGCTATCCTACCACTTGAATTGCATTAAAGGCAACTCTGACACAATCAATTTCTGATTATAGTTGCATTTTCCTGAAAACCAATTTCTTTTTAAATCTATTTCATGTGAGCAAATTTCCCTCCTAATTGTACAAATCTTTCTCTCTCCCTGTTTCACAGTTTAATTAGAAATGCAAGCAGAACACAATTCATAATGACATCATCACAAAGTGAGGTAAAAGAATCACAACTTGTTGTTCATAAGCTTCACACTACTGTATGTGGCTTGCGTTTCTTAACATTTTACCATATTTCCTACTTACTGTAACATAATGGGAAAGTGACTCTCCTAATATCAGTGAAACTGCTGGCATGTAAAAGATCTTTCCATGACAATAGGAGCTCACATTAAGAAGCCTTACTTGCAATTAGTTTTTATCTGCTTAATTATTGTGGAGTCAATTATAACATGATCTTATCAAAATTGGAAACACGGTTGTATTTTAAAATAGCATCAAGAACACGGTTTTCTTTGTTACCTGCTGTTTGAGTCTGTATCTACAGGAGCTTTGGTTATGCCTACCTCACATGGATTTAAGATGTATGTTTACTAAGCTGAGTTAGGGCTGGTGCGACCCAATAGGTGAACTAGGTAGTCACCTAGAGTGCCAATGTTTCCAGAGCACTCATTACCACCACTGCCACCCCTCTCTGGGACCTGCAGCGGAAGCAATACTACTTAAACAGCAATGTAACACTTACCTGAATGCTCTGGTGCTACGTAGCTCTTCCTGCTCTGACCTTCCGCCCTCATGACGACAGGAAGTCTTCATCAGAGGTGGAAGAAGGTCACAGAGAGCAGGATGAACAATGTAGTGCTGGTGCGTTCGAGTAAGCATTGCGTTGCCATTCAAAAGGCTGCAGATCCGCTACAGAGGCGGGAGTAGCAGCAATAGGGGGTGGGGGGAGCAGGATTGAGAGTTCACCTAGGGTGCTTCATATTTTTGAACCAACCCCAAGATGGGCTAACAGATAGCATGTGCTATTTGTAACTAGGCCCCATTGAATAACATGAGACCTAGTTACAAATAGATCCTGCTAACCGCTAGCCCAGCTTAGTGAACATGCACAGGAGAGAACTGACATAAAGGGGAGAGATATGGGGTATAGAAGATCTTTAATATGATTGTCCAAAAACAAATAAGTGCTTTCTTTACAAATAATCATAGAGTTAAAATAGAACTGGTATTTGCCTTGTAGAAACTAGACCACACCCCTGGAAAAACAAAGGCACACGTGGAAAATATTATCTTTCAATTTATCAATACAAATTTGCAAACTAGAATCCTTTTTAGAAGCACCCGGGGTAATAAAAAGCAATGGATCCAAACCCATATTAAGGAAATCATTTAGTAACTTGGCAGATGTACAGATTGCCTATTAAATAAAGAGAAGAAATGAATCTGTCAAAGCAAGCAACATAAACCTTAGTATTTTGATTACAGGCGAGGATACCAATATTTCCTTGTAGTTATCACCAAGTACCAGCTTGTTATTCAAGCCATTTTGAGCCACTCGGGCAGCAAAAAACTACAGACTGTAAGAAGTTACCGTGATGTGAAAACCAGCGTTGAGGATTGGCGCTACCTCCTTGCTCTCTGCTAACCGTGGTGAATTCTTGCATGTAGGTGGGAGGCAAGCTACTTGGAGCCATTGTAATACTTGCTCGCTGTATGGTTTCCTTCATTAAATAATCTTGCAACATTAATAGCAAGTGCAAGATTACAGTTCACAATATTTGATAATATCACACTAGGAGTTTAAAGCAGTTGGTGGGAAGTAAACATACTGTGCATGTTGAACGTACGATTCAATGCAATGCAATCCATTTGTTCTTTTTGAGTTATCAACTGAAAGCAGGTGTTTAAAGAAGTAAAATGTACAGGAAGCAGGAGAAATGTATAGTGCAAGAATTCAGAAGAGAACTGTCCGCATGGACACCCTTTAACTGTGATAAAAATGTGCCCAGCAATGGCATTGTCTGCAGACTTGCTTTTTGCATATTGTATTTAGGACTTCTGGTTTTCTGTTACAAAGAAAAAACAATGATAGGGCAAAATTGCCCTTCCTCCGATGCTCTCACCGGGCAGCCAGTGACCAGCTGGGTGTCATCATGGGAGCAGGCTGGTGCGGCAGTGTCCCTTTGCAAGAGCAGATGCTTGTGGGTTTTCGCTTCCGCTGCTCTCTGCTGTTTTGCCAGCTCTGCTGGCAGCACTAGAAAGGGTTGAAAATGCCAGAACAAGCACTTCTTTTTCTTCTGTTTGAATTCCTCCTGCAGAGCCGGCAGAAGCAGCAGAGAGCAGCCGGAGCAAAAACACAAGCTCCTGTCCCTGTAGCAGGTAAAGAAGACGGATGCTGTGACTGGCGCTGGGAGAAGGCGAGGCTGCTGCAGGGGCTGGTGGGAAGGGGAGCTGGGAGAAAGGGGGGCTAATGTAGGGGCTGGGAGAAGGGAGGCTGATATTGGGTCTGGGAGAAAGTGGGGGGCTGATGTAAGGGTTAGCAGAAGGGAAACTGATGTTGGGGCTGGTAAACGGGAGAGAGGCTGATTCAGGGGCTGGAAGAAGGGGCTACTGCTGGAAAATTGAGTTTTGGGTCATTAACTGGCATCCACCTAAAAAATCGCAATCAATTCTCTGATCCTAGGAAAGCACCTAGTTCCTCCTAACATTTCAAACAATGAACTCCTAGAATCAGAAGCCTTAACTGTATTTCTGCTTCTTTTGCAAGACGTCATCTTAATGTTTATGTTTATGTTTTCAGTGCTAGTATCATAGCTTTAAATGAAAAGGCAAACATGGAACAGATTCAAGTTGGTGGAACAGGTTCTGCATGTGGCGGAGTCTGCATCACAGGCTCCAGTGGCAGTTTTGCGACTGGCAGCAGATGAAGCAGCTTTTCTGCATGGCTTCATACACTACTGAGGAATGTGACTAAGGGCCTGATTCTGGGACGTGCAGCCCTGCCAGCCGCCTGGGCCCAATTCCCCGTCTGCTCTCCCCATAGATCCTGAGCAGCACAGGGCTGATTCAGGTCATGGCCCTGTATATCCTAACGAGTCAAATGGGATGTGCTGCTTATTCCACCTCGAAGGTGGAAAAAGCAACACCGACCCGGCGATCCAGCCTGGGGATCTCCCCCTGGGGACAGGGCCAGGTGCTGGGGTCCCCACCACCCGAACCAGGCCCTGGCAGGCCAGCCATGGGTCAGGCAGCAAGGAAGAGGGAGGCTTAAGCCTCAGGAGTCGGGGTCATCTACGGGGAGGATGTCACCACAGGAGGCAGGAGCACGCTGGGTCGTCCACGGGACTGATTCTGTGCGAACATTCCCATGGTCCAGAATCGAGTCCTAACTGGTCCATCTTCCTTGGGGATGTCCGGGTGGCCCGAATGTCCCCCTCTCTGCATCAGGCTCCATGTCAATGAATAAAGATTTGCTTTCGCTACTCCTGCCTGTGACTTTGTGGCTCAATTGCTAATGCTGGAACAAGTGATGAGGTTGGTGCTTGGTCAGGATATTACAGCATTGTCCATTCTGGTGGATGTGGTGACGTTGTTTGCTGAGTAGCAGCAACTCTGTCCTTGGTGACCTAGGGGCTATCTCAGCAGTAAATGGGAAGAAGAGTGGCCTATCAGATGTTGTGCTGAACTTTAGGAGTTAGGTTATGAATTGCAAGTATCACTTTGGCGAAGAGTTGAAAATTTATACATCGAAGAGGTAATCTTATAAGGAGCTGGGTAATGTTAGGAAACATCAACAAGCATAAGTCATGTTTTTTTTATTGAGAGTTAGCAAAGTTTTTACAAAAAGTAAAAAGACAAGAAACAGAAAAACGATCAAAAAAGGAAATATATCATCAACTATACAACTTCTAAGTCATGCATTTTCAATGCCTTCAGTGCAGGGATGGGCCTTTACATGTGCGCTTTAGCCTGGTGCTAATTTGTAAGTATGTGCATCAGGCTGGTGGTACATACTTTCAGTGTGGACGCACACAGGGGAGGAGTTTGGGCAGTGCATGGGCACAGCGCAAATTTATATAAGTTATAAAATACTATAACACATGGGCCACTAACTGGTTAGCAATCCATAGTTAAAACATAAGAACATAAGATATGCCATACTGGGTCAGACCAAGGTCCATCAAACCCAGTATCCTGTTTCCAACAGCGGCCAATCTAGGTCATAGTACATAGCAGTTTCCCCAAAAGACACGGGTTCCACAATGCTTGTACTGGGACAAGCATTGATATCCTGGGTCCCTTCATAATAATGGTTTATGGACCTTTCCTCCAGGAACTTGTACAAACCTTTTTTAAACCCAACTACACTAACAGCCTTTATTACATCCTCCGGTAACAAATTCCAGAGTTTGATTACACGTTGAGTGAAAAAATATTTTCTTTTATTAGTCTTAAATAGTTTACCCTGTAGCTTCATTGCATGTGCCCTAGTCTTTCTATATTCTGATAATGTAAACAATCGATCTACGTTTACCTGTTCCTCTACATTCATTAATTTATAGACTTCTATCATATCTCCCCTCAGCCGTCTCTTTTCCAGGTTAAAGAGCCCTAAACATTTTAACCTTTCTTCATAGGAGTATCCTTCCATCCTCTTTACCATTTTGGTGGCTCTTCTCTGAACCTTTTCTAATAACGCTATATCCTTTTTAAGATACGGTGACCAGAATTGCACACAATATTCAAGGTGCGGTCTCACCATGGAACGATATAGAGGCATTACAATATCTTTTGTTTTATTTTCCATTCCTTTGCTATGATACCTAGCATTCTATTTGCTCTTTTGGCCGCCGCTGCACACTGGGCTGAGGGTTTTAACATGTTATCCACAATGACGCCTAAATTCTTTTCCTGGGTGGTGGTTCCTAATGTGGAACCTTGCATGGTGTAACCATAGTTTGGGTTGTTCTTCCCTAGGTGCATAACTTTGCATTTGTCCACATTAAATTTCATCTGCCATTTTGATGCCCAGTCTTCCAATTTATCAAGATCCTCTTGCAATTTTCCACAATCCTCTTGGGTTTTAACTTGACTTGACTTGCCAGTGCTTGTGCTGTTTCCAGGTTTCGTCGTTTGGCTCTTTTTTCCATTTCCTGAAAGATGCTTTTTTGGCAACAACAGCCTTTCTGACCTCACCTTTAAACCATGCTGGCAGTTTTTTGGACTTCATTCCACTTTTCTTAAAGTGTGGAATACAGCTGGTCTGGGCTTCCAAGATAGTATTTTTCAACAACACCCAAGCTTGATATAAGTCTTTAACTTTTGCAACTGCTCCTTTTAGTTTTTCTTAACTATTTTCCTCATTTTATCATAGTCTCCCTTTTGAAAGTTAAAAGGTAATACTGTGGATTTCCTTACTATCCCTCCTCCACTAATTAAATCAAAGGCGATCATGCTATGATCACTATTGCCAAGTGAACATAACATAAGAACATAAGATATGCCATACTGGGTCAGACCAAGGTCCATCAAGCCCAGTATCCTGTTTCCAACAGTGGCCAACCTAGGTCATACGTACGTACCAGGGCGCGGGCAGGGTCCCGGGCCCGCCCGTAACCGGGTGCGCGGCCCGGCGCGGGACCCTGCTCGGCCATGTGGAGGCCGTCACGCGCGTCAGCGTCGATACGCTGCGCGCGTCATTCAAAATGATTGGCTCCGCTCCTTCAGACCTGAGCGGAGCCAATCAGGAGAGAGGGACGCCATGTGCTCCGGAGCTTGCGGCTGGCCCGGAGCACATGCGAGCGGGCGCCCGACTGGCAGGCAGGAGAGCCGGAGGTTGGCGGCCGGGACAGTGCAGCGCGGTAGCGGCGTCGGCGGCAGTCTGGCAGTGGAACTGCGGGACCCGGTCGGGACGACGATTTCCAGCAGTTCTGGGGCAAGTACACAGCACTTGTTTTCTTGCCGGGTTCGGGGGGGGCTGCTCGCTCCCGCGACGCGCCACCTTCCCTTAGGCCCGAGGGCAGCTTAGGGCAGTCGGGGCTAGGGCAGGTAGGAAAAAAGAAAAAAAAACAAAAAAACACCGTGAAGTCCGCGGATCACGTTTCGTTCGCGCGCGGTGCGGGGCTGCTGGGCCTCGGATGGGGTCCAGAAGGGCTGGGGTGGTTCGGGCAGGTGGGGGGGCAGCTCCACGAGGGGGGGCTGGAAGGCAATCAGGAAGGGGGGGAAGTACCAGGGGGAGAGTGCGGCAGAGAGGTAGGGGGAGAGAGCCAGCCGCAGGGGTAGCGCGGGGGGCTCCCAGGGGCACTCCAAGGGGGGCTTCTACCTCCCCGGTGGTAGAGAGGGGGTGTGGTAGAGGGCGCTCTCCTAGGCCACGGGGGGCGCGGACCCCGGGGGGGTTAGTCCGGCCCATTGGGGGGCCTTCGGAGCCGGTGGCTAGTGAGCTGGGGCTGGGGGACGAGGGGGCCAGCGGTCCCTCTGCGGCAGGGGGGCCGGCCTTAGGGAGCATGGGGGGGGGTGGGGGATTGGGCGGCGGCGGGCCTTGGGACTGGAGCAGCCTATGGGCCAGTGCCTTGCGTGGGGGGGGGCGGGCGGTGGTGGGGATGCGTTTAGGGGGTATACGCCTGCGCTTGGCGGTGCAACGCCTCATCTGCAGCGACCCACGTGGGATAGGTGGCAGGCCGGGGGGCAGGGGTCCTCGGGGATGGATTGGGTGGGGGCATGGCAGCCTGCTTGGCCCTCTCTTGTCTCCCCACCTTGTCCCCCTTTTTTCTCTCCGCAGGTGCCTTTTCTCGCGGCTCCGAGAGGTGTGCCGCCCGGTATGGAGTCCGAGAGTGGCGTGGCGGAACCAGTACCTGATGGGGAAGAGCAGAATCAGGAGGCCCGTGCGCAGCAGGTGGCGGAGGAGCCCCGCGCCGGGCTGCCCGTGGTGCCAGACAGTGCATCGGCTGGAGGCGTGGAGGGTGAGTTGCTGTCGCAGAGGGCTGGGGGAGAGGGAGGTGGGGGCGCTCGGGCGGAGCGAGCTGGGAAGGCGCGGAAGAAGAGAAAGCATACCTGTCGGCGGCGGCATAGCTCGGACTCCTCTTCCTCTTCGGTTAGTGCTGAGTCGTACTCGGATGAGGCGCGGGGGCAGGTGGCGGCTGTTGGCGGGGGTACGCCAGGGGTGGGGGGCCTAGGTTCGGCTTCGCTAGCGGCCGTGGCCGAGTTACGGGAGGGCGTCCCGAAGAAGTTGCGGCGGAAGATCCTTAAACGTAAGTACATCGACATCTTTCGTCTGCTGGAGGGTCGGAAGCGCTCCGGGGATAGCCGGAAGAAAAGGAGGGAAGATGAGAAGGCGGGGCGGGTTCGTTCAGTGTCCCGTAATGTCGTGAACTGGGTCCGAGCGTTCCTGCGGTTGGCGAGCGTTTGGGGGCATCATTTTCCCGAGCAGTACGGCAGCTTGCTGTCGTATGCCGACTCTATTTTGGGAGCTTCTCAGGCGCACGAGGGCTGGTCGTGGCTTAATTACGACGAGAAGTTTCGGGATAAAATGGAGGAAAACCGGCTCTTAACTTGGGGGACGCAAGACATTAATCTGTGGTTGACACAGATGTCAGTCAAGGCTGGGCCGGGCGGCACGGGAGGAATTAAGCTGGGGCAGGCGGTTGCGGGCGGAGCGGGTCGCTCCTTTCGTGGGGCGCCCCTCGGGGGGCAGCCTAAGTCGGCTCTCGGAGCCAGTACCGATTTGTGTTGGCGATTTAATAGGGCCTCCTGCCCCTTCCCGGACTGTAAATTCCGGCATGCCTGCTCGATGTGCGGGGGCCCTCATTCTGCGGCGAAATGCGTTAAGAAAGGCGTCGCCCCGCCTCCTGTACCGGGAGCCAAATGAGGTTGCTCTTACGGACTTGGCGCCTTCTCCAATTCGGGTGCAGGTGCTGGGTCAATGGCTTCTTCGGTACCCGAGGAAGACGGCTAGAGTAACGTTGCATTTAGGTTTTAAATTTGGTTTTGTTATTCCGCTGCAAGGCGAAGTGGTCACCGGTTCGGTTAGGAACTCTCCGAGTATTCGGCGCTGGGCGGAAGTAGCGCGGGAGAAGCTGGCTGGGGAATTGCGCTTGGGGAGAGTGGCGGGGCCCTTCCGCTACCCCCCGTTCGCAAATTTCGTCATTTCTCCATTGGGAGTTATTCGCAAGAAGGAGCCAGGCAAATTTAGGCTTATCCACAACTTGTCTGCGCCCTACGGGGCTTCCGTTAACGATTCTATCCCGCGCGAGTTCTGTACAGTACGGTATGCCTCCTTCGATAAGGCGGTCGAGTTGGTATCGGAGGCAGGGTGCGGGGCGCTTATGGCAAAGGTGGATATCGAGTCGGCCTTTCGGTTGCTGCCGGTGCACCCGACGGCTTTTCGGCTGTTGGGTTTTCACTTTGAAGGTGCATTTTACTACGACCGGTGTCTGCCGATGGGTTGCGCGATCTCTTGCGCATACTTCGAGATGTTTAGTAGCTTCCTGCATTGGATGCTGGTGCAAAGGGTGGGTGAGACAGCAGTGGTGCATTACCTCGATGATTTTCTGTTCGTTGGCGGGGCGGAGTCTGCGACCTGTGCGAACCTGTTGGACGGTTTCGTCGGAATGGCTCGAGAATTGGGGGTTCCCCTGGCTGCAGGTAAGACGGTGGGCCCAACCACGCAGCTTACCTTTCTGGGTGTTGAACTCGATTCGTTGAACATGGTGGCACGGTTGCCGCGAGAGAAGGTACGAAAGCTGCGGATATTGGTAGCCACGGCATTGGCCTCATCTAAGGTGACTCTGAAGGAGCTGCAGGCCTTGTTAGGGTCTCTTAACTTTGCTTGTAAGGTTATTCCCATGGGGCGGGTATTCAGTAGGCGCTTGGCGGCGGCGACGGCGGGAGTGCGCCGGCCGCACCATCGCATTCGCGTGTCTCGGGTCATGCGGGAGGATCTGCGTGTCTGGGATGCCTTCTTAAGGGACTTTAACGGGACGTCCGTGATGCGGGAGGCGGAGATCTCCAGTAGCGACCTGCAGCTTTACACTGACGCGGCGGGCGGCGCAGGACTGGGAATCTATTTTGCCGGGGCTTGGTGCGCCGAGAGATGGCCGCAGGCTTGGGCAGACGAAGGTTTGTTGAGCAATATCACCTTCTTAGAGCTCTTTCCGATGTTGGTGGTGTTAGAATTATGGCCGGAGAGGCTGGTGAACCGCCGGGTGCTGTGGTGGTGCGATAACGAGGCAGTGGTTCACGTCGTCAATCGTTATTCCCCTCGCTGTAGTAGGGTGGCGGCGCTAATGCGACGGGTAGTTCTGGCCTGCTTGCGATTGAATATTGATTTGAAAGCGCGGCATATTCCTGGACAGGCTAATGAAATTGCTGATGCTCTCTCCCGTTTTCAGATGGAGCGTTTTCGAGTCTTGGCCCCGGAGGCGGACGAGGCGGGGCTGGTGGTCCCCTCGAGCTTGTGGAGCGCTGGCCAGCAGCAATGAGGCATCTCTTGAAGAACTCAGTGGCAGCTAACACCTGGGAAGCGTACCGGCGGGGTTGCGCGCGGGTGCAGCAATTTTTGTGCGAGAGGGGCTGGCAAGGGGGGGGGCGCCGGACGTGTTGTTGGGGCAGTATGTTGTGTGGGCAAAGGAGCGGGGGGTCACGAGGTCGGCGGTGCGCAGTCATCTGGCGGGGTTTGGGTTCTTCACTAGGGCAATCGGGGGGAACCTTGGTGGCCGAGGCTCGCTAGCGCGGCGGTTGCTCCAAGGCTGGGAGCGTTCTCAGCCGGCTCCGCAGGATCGCCGCCGGCCGATCACTCACGCTTTACTGGAGAGGGTGTGCCAGGTTCTGACGCGGGTGGCGAGTGCTCCATACGAGTGCGTGCTCTTCAGGGCCGTATTCTGTTTGGCCTTTTTCGGGGCTTTCAGGGTCAGTGAGTTGGCGGAGGCTTCGCGGGGATCTGATAGTGGGAATAGTTTGAGGCGGCGGCACGTCTGGATCGAGGGCGAGCGCATGCGGGTTTTGCTGGCTAAGTCCAAGACGGACCAGATGGGTAGAGGGTTATGGGTGGTCCTTAAGGCGACGGGTGGGCTTACGTGCCCTCTCACCGCCATGCGTGAGTACCTGGCCGTTCGTCCGGTGGGTATAAGCGGGCTGTTCGTGCATGGGGACGCCTCCCCGGTCACGCGTTTCCAAGTCACTGCAGTGTTGCGTTTGGCGCTGCAGCGGCTGGGGGAGGACCCGCGCCTTTTTTCATCGCATTCTTTTCGGATCGGGGCGGCGACCAGTGCGGCCGCGGCGGGGTTGTCGAGTGAGCTTATTTGCAGTATAGGCCGGTGGCGCTCGAGGGCATTCGAGGGCTATGTCCGCTTATGACTAATCAGTCTGGGGGGCCGGGGGGTTGCTAATGCTGTGCTCTTCTCTTGCAGATGGGGGTATAAGTGTGCGGGCCTGTTGGATGTTGGGGCACTCTTTCGTTTATTGGGCTGGCCGGCGGGCAGAGCAGCGACCTTGTGGAGCAAACTTGGGTCTGGATCCTGCGGTGGTGGCGGTGGCATGGCTGGGCGAGCGGGGTCTGCGGTGGCCGCAGCTGATGCCTTTGCTTCGTCACCATCAGCGCGTCAGAGGCCAGCCGGCGATTGTCTTGGTGCACTTGGGGGGGAATGCTCTGGCATCTTGGACGTGCAAACAGCTGATCAGAGCCGCCAAGAGAGACTTTCCTGTACTGTTTCATATGTGTGGGGGGGTGCTACTGATTTGGTCTGACATCATCCCGAGGCCAGCGTGCTGGGGGCAGCGGCGTTGGTCTCGTGGCCTGACTAAGATTAATAGGCAGATTGGGAGATGGGTCTGTGGACAGGGCGGGGTCCAAGTTCAGCACCCTTGGGTGGAGGTGGCCTGCTCGGGATTGTACAAGGACGACGGGGTGCACTTATCTCCGGTGGGCATGGATTTGCTCCTGAACGATTGGCAGGAGGCCCTGGAGAAAGTGGTTCGAGAAAGGCCACACTGGTCGCAGCTTGGGGCTTTTGGGGGGCGGCACAGGTATTGAGTGTCCCCTGTGCCGGTGGCGGGATCCCGGAGGTCCGGGGTCCGGAGCCTTAGGCGACTTGGGGGAGGGGGCGGGGTGCCCTCGACCCGGCCAACCCCTGGAAGACTTTTGCTAGTAACATGGCAAAGTCGGATAGGGGTTGGCGGAAATTGGCCGTTGGTGGGGACCACGGCTGGAGCGGAGGCGTGGCCGCCTTGCTAGTTGCACGGCGGGCGGTTCACCAATCCGCGGGGGTTGATTGGTCAATGTACCTGTTTAATGTTAATGAGTTGTTTGAAATAAAGCTGCGACCAGTTGTCACCAAGAGTCGATGTCAGTGCCGTTATTGGGAATGAAGGGGGGGGTTGGGGTAAGGGGGTGGGGCTAAAGAGAGAGGGGGCGCTGGGTCCGGCTACCCGGTTACTAGCAGTTTCCCAAAAAGACACAGGTTCTGCAATGCTTGTACTGGGTCAAGCATTGATATCCTGAGTCCCTTCTTAATAATGGTTTATGGACCTTTCCTCCAGGAACTTGTCCAAACCTTTTTTAAACCCAACTACACTAACAGCCTTTACTACATCCTCCGGTAACAAATTCCAGAGTTTGATTACACGTTGAGTGAAGGAATATTTTCTTTTATTAGTTTTAAATAGTTTACCCTGTAGCTTCATTGCATGTCCCCTAGTCTTTCTATATTCTGATAATGTAAACAATCGATCTACATTTACCCGTTCCACTCCGTTCATTAATTTATAGACTTCTATCATATCCCCCCTCAGCCGTCTCTTTTCCAGGTTAAAGAGCCCTAACCTTGTCAGCCTTTCTTCATAGGAGTATCCTTCCATCCCCTTTACCATTTTGGTGGCTCTTCTCTGAATCTTTTCTAATAACGCAATATCCTTTTTAAGATACGGCGACCAGACTTGCACACAATATTCAAGGTGCGGTCTCACCATGGAACGATATACAGGCATTACAATATCTTTTGTTTTATTTTCCATTCCTTTCCTTATGATACCTAGCATTCTATTTGCTCTCTTGGCTGCCGCTGCACACTGGGCCGAGGGTTTTAACATGCTATCCACAATGACGCCTAAATCTTTTTCCTGGGTGGTGGTTCCTAATGTGGAACCTTGCATCGTGTAACCATAGTTTGGGTTGTTCTTCCCTAGGTGCGTGACCTTGCACTTGTCCATTGTTCATCTGCCATTTTGATGCCCAGTCTTCCAATTTATCAATATCCTCTTGCAATTTTCCCCAATCCTCTTCGGTTTTAACAACTTTAAATAGTTTTGTGTCATCTGCAAATTTGATAACCTCACTCGTTATTCCACTTTCCAGGTCATTTATGAATATGTCAAAAAGCAGCGGACCCAGCACAGATCCCTGGGGTACACCACTATTCACCTTTCTCCATTGGGAAAATTGACCATTTAGCCCAACCCTCTGCTTTCTATCTTTTTATCTTTTAACCAGTTCCTGATCCACAGTAGTACACTGCCTCCTATCCCATGACTCTTTAGTTTTGCCAAAAGTCTCTGATGAGGGACCTTGTCAAAGGCTTTCTGAAAGTCCAGATACACTATATCAACTGACTCACCTTTGTCCACCTGTTTGTTCTCACCTTCAAAAAAACAACAGATTAGTAAGACAGATCTTCCTTGTCTAAAGCCATGTTGGCTGTCTCCCATTAGGCCATGACTATCTACATGCTGAGTAATTTTATTCTTTATGATGGTTTCTACCATTTTTCCCGGTATTGACGTGAGGCTCACCAGTCTGTAGTTTCCTGGATCACCCCTGGAACCCTTTTTAAAAACTTGTGTTACATTGGCGATTCTCCAATCTTCAGGTATTAGAGATGATTTTAATGATAGTTCACAGATTAATAATAGCAGGTCTGAAATCTCATATTTCAGTTCATTCAACACCCTTGGATGTATACCATCCAGCCCAGGTGATTTTCTACCCTTCAGTTTATCTAATAGTTGTAATACATCTTCCCGATGTATCGATATTTCCTTCAATTCTTCCGCACCTTTAAATACCACTTCAGTCATGGGTAACATCCGTACATCTTCCTCAGTAAAGACTGAAGCAAAGAATTCACTCAGTCTCTCCGCTATCGCCCTGTCGCCTCTTAGTGCCCCTTTAACTCCTCTATCATCTAATGGACCAACTGACTCTCTCACAGGTTTTTTGCTACGAATGTACTTGAAAAAATCTTTATTTCACGTTTTTGCTTCTGCAAAAATTCTCAAATTCTCCCTTTGCCTGCTTTATCAATGCCTTGCATTTGACTTGCCAGTGCTTGTGCTGTTTCCAGGTTTCATCGTTTGGCTCTTTTTTCCATTTCCTGAAAGATGCTTTTTTGGCAACAACAGCCTCTCTGACCTCCCCTTTAAACCATGCTGGCAGTTTTTTGGACTTCCTTCCACTTTTCTTAAAGCGTGGAATACAGCTGGTCTGGGCTTCCAAGATAGTATTTTTCAACAACACCCAAGCTTGATGTAAGTCTTTAACGTTTGCAATTGCTCCTTTTAGTTTTTTCTTAACTATTTTCCTCATTTTATCATAGTCTTCCTTTCGAAAGTTAAAAGGTAGTACTGTGGATTTCCTTACTATCCCTCCACCACTAATTAAATCAAAGGCGATCATGCTATGATCACTATTGCCAAGTGGCCCCAACACCCTTATCTCTTGCACTAGATCTGGTGTTCCACTAAGGACTAGGTCTAATATGGCTTCCCCTTTGGTCGGTTCATGAACCAGCTCCTCCAAGAAGCAGTCATTTATTCCATCTAGGAACTTTATCTCCCTAGCATGTCCTGCCGTGACACTGACCCAGTCGATACCGGGGTAATTGAAATCACCCATTATTATTACTGTGCTGTAACGTTTGTTAGCTTCCTTGATTTCTTTGAGCATTTCATCATCCATTTGTTCATTCTGGCCAGGCGGTCAATAGTACACCCCACTGCCATCGCCTTCCCCTTTTTACATGGAATTTCAATCCATAGAGATTCTACAGCAAATTTTGTTTCCAGCAAAACTTTAATCCTTTCTGACTTAATGCCCTCTCTAACATAGAGCGCAACCTCTCCACCAATTTGATCAGCTCTATCATTACGATATAGTTTGTATCCAGGTATCACAGTGTCCCACTGGTTGTCCTCCTTCCACCATGTCTCTGATATTCCAATCATATCTAACCTCTCATTTAGTGCTATATATTCTAACTCTCCCATCTTATTTTTTAGACTTCTAGCATTTGCATACAAGCATCTTAGAGACTGTATTTTATTCATATTAGTTTGGCTGTTGGTAGACATGGGTAATTTGAGATATTTAAGCTCAGTCTGCTCCATACTCGAAGGCATTTGGGCTACTTTACTCTTTTTTGGAACCTCTCTGCTTTTGGTAGTATCCTTCAAGGATACATTTTTCTGAACCATCCACTCTTGGGTGACTGTCGGCTTTCCCCTATTATCTAGTTTAAAAGCTACTCTATCTCCTTTTTAAAGGTTAATGCAAGCAGCCTGGTTCCATCCCGGTTAAGGTGAAGCCCATCCCTTCGGAAGAGCCCCTCCTTTCCCCAGAATGTTCCCCAGTTCCTAAAAAATCCAAAACCCTCATCTCTGCACAATTGTCTCATCCACGCATTGAGACTCCGGAGCTCTGCCTGCCTTTTGGGTCCTGCACGTGGAATGGGAAGCATTTCGGAGAACGCTACCCTGGAAGTTCTGGATTTCAACTTCCTACCTAAAAGCCTAAATTTAGCCTCCAGAACCTCCCTACCACATTTTCCTATGTCATTGGTACCGACATGTACCAAGACAGCAGACTCCTCCCCAGCACTATCTAAGACCTTATCTAGGTGGCACGTGAGGTCCGCTACCTTCGCACCAGGCAGGCATGTTACCAGGCGATCCTCACGTCCACCAGCCACCCAGCTATCTACATGCCTAATGATCGAATCACCAACTATAAGGGCTGTCCTAACCCTTCCCTCATGGGCACGTGGCCCTGGAGAAACTTCCTCAGTGCAAGAGGGTTTTACATCACCTGGAGGACAGGTCCTAGTTACAGGATCACGTCCTGCCACACCAGGGTGATGCTCTCCTGTCACGTGACCTCTCTCCTCCATGGTATCAGGGATGCTGCCAGACTGGAGGTGGGACTTCAGGACTACATCCCTGTAGGTCTCGTCTATGTACCTTTCTGTCTTTCTTATGTTTTCCAAGTCTGCTACTCTAGCCTCTAGAGAACAGACTCGTTCCCTGAGAGCAAACAGCTCCTTGCACCTAGTGCACACGTAAGACCTCTCACCAACTGGGAGAAAATCATACATGTGACACTCAATGCAAAAGACTGGAAAGCCCCCATCTCACTGCTGGACTGCTGTCTGCATCTTAATTTTAAGTTTTTGTTTAGATCTTTAAGTTCTTTACTTCCTAAGGGTTGCTATGGATATTTATACTAATAAAACTGTACCTAATACGTTTAATATACCTTGTTCACCTGAAGCTTAATTAATCTCAGGTCCTTAGGTTATGACTGATTTGGGTAACGAGCTTCACCTGAGAGCACCCCCTGTCTTTTAAGATTTGTAAGTACCTATAAAGCTACAATTATCCCAGGGGTGGGTGGGTATGGGGAGGGAGGGAAATAACACTTATTAAAAGAGGGCTGCTACACAGTACCCTTTCCTGTACTGCTGAGGTAAGCTATATTCTTATTTGATTTAAATTATAGCTCTTTACTGCTGCTAGGCTCTAACTTATTATGAAATTTAAACTACAAACTCTCTGCTGGGTTCTAAATTTAACGAGAAAGCTCTCTTCTATGTTTTAAATTTAAACTAAAAGTACTTTGCTGATGCTAGGCCCTGAGTGACTATTAAATTTAAACTACAGCTCTCTGCTGGGTTCCAAATTTAACCAGAAAGCTCTCTTCTGTGTTTTAAATTTAAACTAAAAGTACTTTGCTGATACTAGGCCCTGAGTGAATATTAAATTTAAACTACAAACTCTCTGCTGGGTATGAAATGTAACCATAAAGTTATCTTCTGTGTTTTAAATTTAAATTTAAACTGCTGCTACTAGGCCCTGACTGATTTAACAAAAAATAGTGGGTTCACAGATTAATTAGCTTTAATAGAAATAATTCCTTTCAGAAAATTCGCAGAAGTATATACTCACAATTGCAGATCTCTCTCCAGAAGTAACAGTCCCCTTTTCTAGTCCTTCAAGACTGAGTATCACAGAGCTCTGGTTGAGCTATTTATGCCTGTGCTGCTGAGGTGAGCTGTGACCATCTTCCTGGATGATTAACAGTCCTTGCTTGGATAGAAGGAGTCTTTCAAAATGGCCTTTTGACCTGCCACCTGGTGTTAACACCTATTGAAAAAGTTTCACAGGTCTCTTGCCCCCTAGGTAGAAGGCCTCTTTGTAAAGGTCTCTAGAAGACTTTATTTACTGCTCAAAGAGTACTGACCCTGTTTTGCCTTTCGTGCTAATCTATATTCTTATTTGATTTAAATTATAGCTCTTTGCTGCTGCTAGGCTCTAACTTATTATGAAATTTAAACTACAAGCTCTCTGCTGGGTTCTAAATTTAACCAGAAAGCTCTCTTCTGTGTTTTAAATTTAAACTAAAAGCACTTTTCTGATGCTAGGCCCTGAGTGACTATTAAATTTAAACTACAAGCTCTCTGATGGGTTCCAAATTTAATCAGAAAGCTCTCTTCTGTGTTTTAAATTTAAACTTAAACTGCTGCTACTAGGCCCTGACTGATTTAACAAAAAATAGTGGGTTCACAGATTAATAGCTTTAATAGAAAACTAGGCCAGCTTTTGGCTCATCTAGTTTTAACCGTGGATTGCAAACCAGGTAGCGGTCCAATATTGCCGCTACCCGGTTAGTCTCTGCGTCTGAATACACTCGGCGCCAAACCCATCACCGCAGGCATTGGATATTTGGATCTAAGGGTCAACAGGCAGGGCTAGGCGCTGACGCGGTGCATAACCTGCCCAAATGAATATCGGGCCCTTAGTTTCCATTTTTACTGTGATTGGAGGACCTGCACTCTTCCTCCCTTTTTTTTCAACTTTGAGAGCTAGTAATACTGAATGTTATACTGTAGCATATTTTATGATTAATTTCCCTGGATTTTGCATGTTCAACCACCTGTATTTTTTCCCTTGTAAGATTATTCTATAGGTATACATGTTAAGTTTGATCACATGTACTTTCAGTGTGGGCATACACAGGGGCAGAATTTTAGTGGAATGTTGGTCTGCGCAAACATACGTGTATAAGTTATAAAATATTATTAAGTTTTGCGTGTTCCTATGAAATGTAGGGGGGTCATTAATAACTGACCTAGTCCAGACTTAAGTGCTTGCACCTAGTTTGTACGCATCTTTACACCATTTACACCCCTGTTTTATAAAATAAAGTATGTATGTAGTTGACATTATGAAATAGGGGCATAAGTGGTCAAAAACATGCATTAAATGAGGCGCGAGCACTTAGGATACTCTATGGCACGTGCAAATGCCTGTGCCTAAATTTTTTAAGACTGTGCATAATCTAGAGCATTTTATAACATGTGTATAAATTTGTGCTCTGCCCCCACTTCACCTACGTTCTGCCCCATACACACCCATAGTGAAAGTACACACCATTGGTCTGATGCAGATACTTTCAGACTAGTGGCCGACTACATTATGCGCATAAATTGTCACTTATGTGCATAAATCACTAAATTACCATGCTTTATTTGTGCAAACACATATATAAGTCTAGGCAACCTTATAAAGTTACCTTCTTAGAGCCCCTTTAGTCACAGGGATGGAATTTTCTTTGTTGGTGATGTGACCTTCCTCAAGGTTAGTGAAAGAGAGACATAAATCTGAAGATCAAAAGATATTTCTGTAAATTAAAGAACATAAACTATTCTTGACAGATTAAGTAATACAAGATAGTTAATGATCAACTATACTAAATTTTAGATGGATATCTTACTAATTCAGTCAAGAATTTCATGAACCCTTAGCTAAGTAGTAGTCTTTCATTTAGAAACTACAAATGTAACTATATAATCCTTGTTCTGAAAAATCTAAGTGCGGCAATGGGCAATTTGTTTTCATTTGTAGAGGCTGCAGGTTGTAGAGCACTGGGTAACAGTACAATCTCAACTTATGCACAAGCTTTAATATTTTGGAGCCAGCCAATTATTGACGGATTGATATAAATGGCAAGCAAGAAAAATTGATGAATGAAGGTAATAATTGATTTGCCTGCTTCAATTTCCAAGTTACTCATTTCCAAGAATGCAAGCTTTTCAACACACTTAGGGGCTTGTTTACAAAGCTGCGGTAGCGGTTCGCGATCGTTCTCGGAGCCGCGACCCCATTGATTTCAATGGGGCTGCGGCTCCGATAACGACCGCGAACCGCTACCGCGGCTTTGTAAACAAGCCCCTTAGACAAAACAAAGAAACAAAAAAAAACAGTATGAAGGTAATTTTATAAGGAGGCATCTTCTTAAAGCGTGAAAGTAAGGCACCTACTTAGGCGTTGTTTTATAAAGAAAAGTAGGCATCCTAGAGTTGGTGTAAGTATGCAGCTAAATTATAGTACATTCTAGGTGCGAATTTGCATTTATGTATTTATTTAAACAGTTTTTCTATACCGCCCCTTCCAGGTAAATTGCTATTAACTGTAAATAAGTTCAGCAGATGTTATAATGTAACCTTAAGTTTTATTTATTTATTTAAACAGTTTTGTATCAAAGTGGTCACAACATAATTGGGGGATACATTTAACACGAGGGGATATGAGACACATACACTAATGCTTACAGGGAACATGGGCAATAGAGGGTTAAGTGGCTTGCCCAAGACCACAAGGAGCACCTGTGGGACTAGAAACCCCAGTCCTTCTGGCCCAAGGTTGCTGTCCTCTAGTGGGATATGAACCCCTGACCTTCCGGCCTGAGGTAGCTTGCCCCAACCACTAGGCCACTCCTCCCTTGTTCCTTGTAAACCGCCATTGATCTTTGGAAGTGGTGGTATATAAAAGTTTCTAAATAAATAAATGAATATATTCTAGGTGTGAATTTGCATGCCCACCAGCAAAGCACATGCATAAAAGTATGCCCATTGATTCGATGGCATGGACTTTGCCAGAGGCTGTAAACATGGGCAGTGTTTGGGCGGAGCATTGGCTCCCTATCCGTTTCTGCATCCAGTTCAAACTTCTCCTGCTGACCTATAAATGCATTCACTCTGCGGCTCCTCAGTACCTTTCTTCTCTTATCTCTCCTTACAAACCCCCTTGGGTACTCTGCTCTTCTAGCAAACTACTTCTATCTGTGTCCTTCTCTTCTACTGCTAACTCCAGACTTCGCTCCTTTCACCTTGCTGCGCCTTACGCCTGGAACAAACTACCTGTGTCTGTACGCCAGGTACCCTCTCTAACCCTCTTCAAATCCATGTTGAAAACTCACCTCTTCACTGCTGCTTTTGGATCTTGACTCACCTGATCTCCCTTTCTTTCCCCTAGTTTTACACCTGCCTACACTTTCTGTGTTTTGTCTTAACTAGATTGTAAGCTCTGATGAGCAGGAACTGTCTCTTACATGTCTGTACAGCGCTGCGTACAACTGGTAGTGCTATATAAATGCTCAGTAGTAGTAGTAGTAGTAGCAGCATGTAGAATATACGGTGCTTTAATTTATGTGCCCGATATTCAAAGGCATTAACACGGTTTTAGGCGTCATTGTGGATAACATGTTAAAATCATTGGCCCAGTGTGCGGCGGCGGCCAAGAGAGCAAACAGAATGCTAGGTATCATAAGGAAAAGAATGGAAAATAAAACAAAAGATATTATAATGCCTCTATATCGTTCCATAGTGAGACCGCACCTTGAATATTGTGTGCAATTCTGGTCGCCGTATCTTAACCCTGGAATTACCGAGATGTTTTGCACACACTGAATACCGTTAGGGTCATAAATGACCCCATGACAAATTTTAATTGTTAAGCATGAAAATTTTAAACTAAACAGACAAAATATTATTCCGAATTAATTATATGAAGGTTAAATGTTTTGAAATTTAATGCTTTATCATAAAATTACATGAAGAAGAGTTGCCATGAAAGCAGTTTTTGCATGCACTTGATGAACACAGTAAAGTACTACAGTCATTTGCATGAGACACAGACAATTTCTGAATGTTCTTTGCAAACATTGCGCTTGCAGGAGGTGCAAACTATGTTGCTTTTCTTGTGTTTTTCTCTGGAACAGCAGTGACACCTTGCCCTTTTCTTTGGGATCCCGACATTGCAAACAGCATCAGTGGCTTCTTCAATGCTGGAAGAAGTCTTGCTGCAATTTCCTAATTCCAAGAGGAATAGACAACGTCTGTGCTTTGACTTGGACTGCCATTCTGGATTTAGTGACATCCAAACAATGAAGGCATTCAAAGCACTGATGTCCAACATGTTGTAGAAGACTGTCACTGGCCAGCGTCTAGTCATTCGTTTTGTGGTATACGTGGGCAACATTTGATCTGCCATCTCTACTCCTTTACTAGAATTATAGTCCAAGATCATGCATGGTTTTTTTATCTGGACGTGTGTTATCTACTTCTTCTTGATCATGCAAACTGCTCAGAAGAACAACCACTTTTCCTTTCTTCGGGCAATAGGAAACCAGAGTGGCGTCATCGCGAAAGGCAAACAGTGAAGTGAATACCTCTCGGCCCTTTGCTGTTACAAATTCTGGAAGTAATTCTTTTCTGTTCTTTCGAATTGTCCCCAAAAGTGTCATTTGTTTTTCTAGCAATTTCTGTAACAAGGATAAACTGCAGAAGAAATTGTCAACAGTAACATTTCTGCCAGATCGCATCAATCCTTCAGTGAGTTGCAGCACAACCCTTTCACCCTGATTCTGTTCCCTGCTTTGTCCAAGTTCCCTTCCTGTATATACTTGAAGACGCAGAACATATGGCGTTGCACTGTCACACAACATCCATAGCTTTATGCCATATTTTCCAGGTTTGCTGGGAATATATTGTCTGAACGGAACACGGCCATGAAATGTAAGCAGTTGCTCATCCACGGTAACATTTTCACCAGGAACAAAGGCGTCACTTAGAGTTGCTTCCCAGGTATCAAAAACGTGTCTGATTGGAGCAAGCTCATCCACGCCTCGTTGTTCACGTCTGTTGGTTGCATCATCAAATCTGAGAGCACAAGAAATTTGCTGAAAATGGTTACGGGCCATATTTTTGCCGAAAACAGAACGATCATCTTCAAGGTTCCACAACTGAACTATGGATTCATTTTGTGACTTGTACACGACTGAGAGGATCAGAAGTCCAAGAACACGTTGAAATTCTCCGTCTGTCAAATCTTTCCAGGTGTCATCATAAATGCATCTTCCTTGTTTGCTCGTCCACATTATGATTTCATTCAATAAGTTCTTCCTCATGAACGAGTGGAAAGCTGCGAGAGGGCCATCAACATTTCGTACAGCATACCTTGTAGGACCTTGTTGTATGGGCATGACATTAGCTCTGGCGTATCTTCCAGCAGCTTGCTTTATAGGTTTCCTGTTCCATGATGTGGCATCCTTAGATACATAGGCTTCAATGGCAACATTTGTGCTTATAGTTGATGACCTCTTAGCTCCTCTACGACCACAACTAAGATTCCTCACAGATGATACTGACACCGATGACTCCTGCCTTCTTCCCCGTCCAGCACAGCCTCGACCTTTGCCTCGACCTATAAATTGACTCTTTTCTGCAGGCGATGTTACCGGCTCAACATCAGTCTCACATTCACTTGGCGACCAACTGCTGTCGCCATCTGAATCATGACTGTCATCATCAGATTTATCGCCTGAACTTGGCTGATATGCTTCTTCACTTGCTGAATATGCTGCATCATCAGACGACTCAGAGCCGTCACTGTCAGCATCTCGTTGCAATATTTCTCTTACATGGGCAGCTGAATACTTTCATTTTGACATCATAAATAATAACCTATAATAAATAAAAAACATAAAGTTGAATAAAACGCAAAGCAGTTTTACTATAGGTGTACAATAATCGTGATGAACAAGCTGAAAGCCTTTAGATTTCATCGGAAATAATGAGAGAATGTATGATATCAATTACAGAAAATGTATAATTTTCATAAAATAAGAGTACAAAAAATAAATGATACATAATTAATGATAAATACCTTTGTCATATCAAAAAATTCACAAAACTGCAAATTGTATCACGATCCAAACTGGAGTCAAAAATGACCCCACTGGTACTCTGTGCTGCAATTCATCACTAGCGTCACCTAGCGGATGAAAATTATTCCTCTCATGGCGCAATATAAAAAGAATATTGACATGTGAAAAGTCATAAAAAGATTGCATTCTTGAACAACTAGTTTCCGAGATACGCGTTGTGAAACTTACAATGGGGTCACTTTTGACCCCATCGGTACTCCCAGGGTTAAAAAGGATATAGTGTTATTAGAAAAGGTTCAGAGAAGAGCCACCAAAATGGTAAAGGGGATGGAAGGATACTCCTATGAAGAAAGGCTAAAAAGATTAGGGCTCCTTAACCTGGAAAAGAGATGGTTGAGGGGGGATATGATAGAAGTCTATAAATTAATGAACGGAGTGGAACAGGTAAACGTAGATCGATTGTTTATGTTATCAGAATATAGAAAGACTAGGGGACATGCAATGAAGCTACAGGGTAAACTATTTAAGACTAATAAAAGAAAATATTTTTTCACTCAATGTGTAATCAAACTCTGGAATTTGTTACCGGAGGATATAGTAAAGGCTATTAGTGTAGCTGGGTTTAAAAAAGGTTTGGACAAGTTCCTGGAGGAAAGGTCCATCAACCATTATTAAGAAGGGACCCAGGATATCAATGCTTGACCCAGTACAAGCATTGTGGAACCTGTGTCTTTTGGGGAAACTGCTAGGTACGTATGACCTAGATTGGCCACTGTTGGAAACAGGATACTGGACTTGATGGACCTTGGTCTGACCCGGTATGGCATATCTTATGTTCTTATGTTCGGTTTACAGACCTGTAAATGCTGCTTAGAGGGATATTGAATTAGTGCTGTTGAATATCCCCGAGTAACGTCATTATACACCCAGATGCTAGCCATGTAGCATTGGGGTATATCGTGGGCATTCTGGGGCGAAGTGGAGATGGCACCCTCGCTAACCAGGCAATGGCGACATTGCATTGCTGACCTATCTTTACCCGTGGGAGCTAACCATGCAACGGTGCAATATCGCCCCTGCCCACTTAGCTTCTGCGCTGTTCCGCGGCTGTGCAGCGACCTCGGATATTCAATGCCGGGACCACATATAACCCTGGCATTGAATATCCACGTTTAATTTTCAGTGCCTGCAGCTAGCCGCTGTATTTGCGCTAGCCGCCATCACTGAATATTGGTGCCTATGTGCTTACTTGATGAATAAAGGTGCATAGATTTGCATCAGCTCTAGGGCTGGTGTAAATGTCTGCGCCTAAGTTAAGGTGCAATCTCTGCTAGTATTTTATAAAGAAAAATAGGCACTTTTCTTTATGAAATAGCGAGTAAGTAGGTGCCTCTTTATAAAATAACCTTGCATATGTGCAATAAAATGCCAAGGCACCCATGAATGAACAGTAAGAATCAGCAACCTGTGTGTTTGATGGAAAAAAGAGATTATGCCATAGAAACACTGAGTTTTATGAATAGAAAGCAAGAGATAGATATGAGGAATGATATTGTATATTGAGCTCCAACTCTTACCGCTAAGAATACGTATTTATTTTGTTTTATTTTTATTACAATTGAGTTTTACAGTACATATGTAGCACCATGGAAAATGATTTAATTCTGTCTAAAAATCCATTCTGAAAGCCTTGCTGGAAAAAAAAAGAAATTAATGACTTTAAAAGATGACTCTTTAAAAACACAAAATCAAAGATGCCTTTTGTCCACATCCCAGGGAACTCGTGATAATGGTGTTTTCAGCTGGAGGCATTAGTACGAAATTCTGAAAAAAGGCCAAAACATTTTATAAAATATATAGTTTATATACATACCACTGAGTACAAGGCATTCTTTCTGTGTGAAAACTAGTAGGTGGCAGCTCATTAACAGGACCTAAACTTAAGCTAACTTGCAGCAGATGAAGAAAAAAGGACTTGTATGAAGCGATTCAGCCTAGGGGTTTAATTTAAAGCTTTTGAGTATAATGAATGAATGAAGTAAGGAAAGTAATTAACAACAAATAAGTTATAACTTTTATGATAACAATTGAAATGATTTTGAATTTCAAGCGATATCTTCAGACTGTAGTCATGATCACACCGTGAGATCTTTTTTTTTTTTAAACTGTAAAGAAATATTATTTCCCAAAAGGTAATTTTAAAAGGATAGTTTTAAAAGATTATTTTCAATGATAGATAATACAAAGAACTTTAAAATGGAATCTTATGATGAAATGTTGACACAAAGGGGCCCTTTAACTAAAGTGTGGTACGACTATGCACTTACTGCAGGATTTTGGATGGAAAAAAAGCATGCTAATTACAAAGCCTGTTTGATAAATGCAGGGGGCATGCCCCTAAGATTTACCATACAGGGCAGGCATGTACTGCACAGCCCTGAATTCCCTAACACAGAGTGATCTCAATGCCATTTTAAAGACTGCCAAAGCCGAGATAGGAGTGGAGGGGGATTGCTCCTGCCCCGGTCACCCCTAGGACATCAGGGAGGACCCAGTAGAATCTGGGTGGGTGATGTTGAGAGGGAAGGGTGCAGGTGGGAAGGTGGGATTGCTGTCCTACTACAGTGTTGGTGGAACCCTTTGTAGGTCCTCCATAGCTAGGAAGCTTTACGGCCATGGTGGTCTTGAAAAGGGATACCATTTGGAGGGGGGGGCGGAATTGGGGGAATCTTCGGGGTAGAATTGGTAAGGGATTGTATTGCCTCACCACATATTTGATCTTGAATTTAATATTGTGGCAAGGCAATACAGGGGTGTTATTGCTTGAGGGAGGGTCAAGGAGGCCATTGACTGCAACTGTGCTACTGGGCTGCTGGTGATGTGGTTGCAGTTATCTCCACACGATCAACAGTTGTGACCGTTAATGAGTAGCAATGCTGTCACCGGCTGCCACACCCACACGCCTGATCTGATCCCTTCTCGATCCCGCTCTGCCCCTTCTAGAACAGAGAGCACAGCAATGCTAGCTGTCACCGACTGCCACACCCACTTGCCGATCTGATCCCTTCTTGATCCCGCCCTGCCCCTTCTAGTGCAGAAAGCTCAGATTTTACCCTTCGCTGTTATCAATTGCCCTATGGTAGTGTTTACCACAGGGATTAGCACATTACGCATCCTGTGGTAATCACTTGCCACCCTTTTGTAAAAGATCCCCTTAGGTTTTGTTCATGATAGCAACTATGAGGATAACTGTATAATACAATGCCTCTAAAGATTTTCAAAAATGTGTTTTTCCCTATTTTATTATGCCCAATCTAGTTATACAAGAAATATGATGCTTAGGGATATGTTTACTAATGTGCGCTAGGGCTTTGCTGGTATCATGCATTTAGCGTAGATATCAATGTATGGTATATGCAAAAGTCATGCACTACTTGTTGGTGACTTGTACAGCATGATCTCAGCAGATACCCTTTGGACCCTAATATATGCCAGCAGCAATTGCACTTAACACCACCCATTGAGTTGGTGTTGTGCACCCATGCTACCTGCAACATTGATGGTGAATGCATGCTGTCAATGCTTGCAACATGCAGACATACCAATGCTCTGCCTGTACCACACCCATTTTCCTATCTGTCCTGCACTGTCTGTTTAGTGTACACACTATTTGTGCAGGACATTGGTGCACACTCATGCCCGTGTTGGCAGCTAGCCCTGCATAGTAAACATGCCCCTAATTGTTTAAAACAATATCGTAATTACCTCACACAAATATGTCTTATATACATCTTTAAATTCTCTACTATATTTTCACAGCAACAAATTTTCAAGTCAATATGGTTTATCAGTCAAGGGAGAACACACAAGTCAGGTAAGTATGGATCAGTATGCCTGCCCCTTTAAATATAGTCACTCTGCCGTTCTAATCTATTCAATATTTTAAAAACAGTTCTTTTATTCTTCATAATCTTTATAGCCACTTTTTATCTCCAAAGATTTATATATATATGAATTAAAACCTAACTTATTTGTATTATGAATCACTAACAAGGGCTCTCCTTGAATTTTACTTCCAATTTTTTCCCATCATCAGTTTCAGGGTCCATATTCAGAGCAAACTTGCTTGATATACTGTAGTTCTTAATACCCAGAAAGTCAAGTCCAAAATCCAATCTGATACAAATTTATGCATCAGAAAAGCTCACTTGCTCATTCTCATCTGTCCTGCTGGTGAGCTACAATATATCTGGTTGTTGAATTTATTCATTTCACATTATGAGGTTCTTATGATTGCTTTTTGTATTTTATAATGGCAACATAAAATAAGGACCCAGAATTATTGCCAACAGTGCACAAATGCTCTTGCAAAAATTTATAAGACTTCTTCTGAGTCAGGTGCATGTGCATGTGTGGGACTTGTGCATTTTAGAAATTATACATGCACATTGCAATTCCACCCCTGCTCCACCAAAACTGTTCTGTGAACACCCACAGATGTATTGCATAAAAGGAGTTGCTATGTATAATTGCACTACCGTTTATGCATATGTAACCCCACATAGTTTTATAAGAGTGGAGTAGAGGAGTAGCCTAATGGTTAGAGCACTGGTTTAGGAACCTAGAAACCAATGTTTAATTCCTACTGGCATTCTTTGTGGTCTTGGGCAAGTCACTTAACCCTCCATTGCCTCAGAAAACTCCAAGTTATCAATGTCCCTGTTTAATGTACATTACTGAGTTTAAGTTAAAATATAAACTGCTTTGACTGAAATGATGAAGCAGTATAAAAACCTATTAAATAAATAAGAGTCATTTTCACATGCTTTACACTGGAAAATACTTCATTGGAATTAACTCACATCTTCAAAGTTCAATGCATGTACTGTATATTCAGGTATAGTAGTTATTTTCCTATTCCAAGAGGACTTACAATTTAAGGGGCCCTTTTACTAAAGTGTGGTATTTTTGTTTGCCCCTAACGTATGTTTTGAGTCAAACTCAATGTGCATTAGGTGCCATAAAGTTCTTCACACCGGTATTCCTTCTTACCTTTCCTCTAGCACAGGGATGGTGAACTCCAGTACCGGAGTGCCACAAACCAGCCTGGTTTTCAGGATGCCCCTAATGAATACTCATGAGATATATTTGCATACAATGGAAGGCAGTGGGTGCAAATATATCTCATGAATATTCATTAGGGACATCCTGAAAACCAGGCTGGATTGTGGTACTCCAGGAATGGAGTTCACCATCTCTGCTCTAGCAACATTCTTCATGCTCCACAATGCACCCTCTGCTCACTCCACTCGAACCACCTTCATTTTCCCTCTACTTCCCATGCCAGGTATGAGTTGATGTGGAATTCAGCCTTCTATTTCCCACCTGTGGAACTATCTCCCCCTGCCCTTCCTCTAGAACAGTGGTTCTCAACCCAGTCCTCTGGGACCCCCAGGCCAGTCAGGTTTTCTGGATATCCACAATGAGTATGCATGAGATAGATCTGCATACAATGGAAGCAGTGCATGCAAATCCATCTTCCCTCTCTCCCATCTCTCTGTCAACGCCTCTCTCCCTCCACTCCTTCTCTCCCCCTGTTCTCTCCCTGGTATGTGTGTGAATCTTTCCTTTCCATGACTTTGGAGTTCATTTCACCCACTTCATTTATATTTTTATTGTAAACCACTCCGCCAACTTGTTTTAAGGGCAGTATATCAAACTCTAACAAACAAACATAAACACTGCATCACCGTAATAATCGGAGGTATTGCCAGCAGGTGTCCAACAGTCACCATGCAGGCAAGTCCCTTCACCCCTGAGTCTCATAATATCACCCTTGCACTTCCTTCTGTCACAAACCTACCTAAAAAAATAGTCTTGTCCCCATGTTTTATTGTATGTGCTATTTTTTCTTCCATTTACTTCTTTGCTTTCCTGGCTACTTTACCAGCTTCCCTTAGTTTTTCCACCTATTGTTGTTTGTCTTCCTCTTTCTGTGATCCATAGTTTATGAAGGCTAACCTATTTTTTCCTTACTTTTACAGTTACTTCTTTTAAAAATCATAGTTGCCTCATTTTCCTCTTACTTTCATTTACTTTCCTAACAAAAAGGTTTGTTGCCCTTAAAATATCTCCTTTCAGATTTGTCCACTGTTGTTTTACATTCCCTTGATGTTTCCATCCAGCTAGTGACTCCTTGATGTATTCCTTCATCTTTGCAACGTTAGTTTTCCTGAAGTGTAGGATCCTTGCTTTGAATGAACCATCTCCACTCATGTCCTAATATTGAAGCTCACCAACCGGTGATCACTGCATGAAAGTTGATCACGCACTACAACATCAGAAACACTCTCCCCATTTTTAAGCACCAAGTCCAGTATTGTCCCTTCCCCTGTGGATTCTGTTACTAGCTGCCAGAATAGTTCTCCCAATAGAGAATCCAGGATTTACCTATTTCTAGATGAGACCACAGTGGGAATACCCCAATCAACATCTGACAAATTGACATCTACTACCAAAACTACTTCTCCTTTCATAACAATAATGTGTATGTTTTCAATTCAATCTCAATTTCTTCACCCTGCGAGGGAAGTTTGTATGCCTATGTCCATGCTTGCCTTTTAGGATCACACGTCCATTACAGCCACTCTCAATACACAAAGCACGGGGGCTGCACAGCAAGGAAGGGTTTCCTGATAGGTATGCTAGCACCTCTACCCAATGTCAAGGCTTCTGATTATGCTTCAACTCTTCCTTATCTCTTCTTGGACTATAACGTCAACACAAATTGTCTATCGTTTATAGTTTATTACAAATTTTGATATACCGCCACTATCACATCATATCAAGGCAGTGTACAATAAAAAAACCTGAATAAATTAAAACAATAAAATCAATATACATAATGTGTTTCCATTTGTCTAGTTTCCATATATTTTTATTTTATTTTTACAGTAATTCATTTATAAAACTTTCTTGACCATCCTTCGAGTACTAGTGGCCGGCCACGAAAAGGTGCCCAGCCCATAACTGAGCTGCTGGGGGGAGACGGGCCCCAGGGGGCAGCATAGCGGCATGTGGAAGTGGCAGGAATTCCTCGTGAGGTACAACGGCTTGAACATCTGGCAAGAACCCCCCACCAGCAGCACCCAGATGGAGCTGTTTACAGATGTGGTGGGTGGCGTCAGCTTCGGGATTTACTTCGGGGGCAGTGGTACCATGAGAGATAGCCACAGGAGTGGCACAGCCGGGGCATAATTTGGGACATTACATTTCTTGAGTTGTTTCCAATTGTGGTGGCAGCGGTCCTGTGAAAACACCAGTTCAGGAACAAGAGAATAATCTTTAGATCAGACAACACCACCATGGTGTACACCATAAATAGGCAGTGGGCCAGGGTGGGGAGACTGTTGGGGCTGATTAGGAGATTATTTTTCCTGAGCCTAGAACTGAACATCTTCATCACGGCAAGTCACATGCCCAGGGAAGCCAACGAACTAGTTGATGCTCTTTCTTGTTTTCAGATCGAACACTTCAGGTGACTTACCCTAGAGGCAGCCCCTTGGTCGACCCCAATGCCGGCGGAGATGTGGAGCCATGGATGCTCAGAACCACTGGAATGTTGATGGCATCCCTGTCATCCAGCACATGAAAGGCTTATTTGAGGGCCTGGGTTCAGCTGTGCAGCTTCGCTGAATGGCAGGGCTTCAGCCCGGATCAGGGCTTGTTTGTGGAGCAGCTCCTGGAAGCTGAAGAAGGAGGAAGCCTCACTCAGGCACAACAGGCTGATTCTAGCGGGGGTGGTGTTCTTCCTGAAGCTCCGAGGCAGAACAGACATAACAAAAGACTTCTTGGTAAAGAAGATAATGGAGGGCTGGGCAAAGGAGGCCACACTGGGTCCGGACGGGAGAAGACTGGTCACCCTGCACATGCTGCAGAGGGCAATACAGATGGCCCCGGAAGTGGCTAGGGATGGATTCGAAGAGAAGCTCTTCAGGGCTACCCTTTTGATTATGTTTTTGGCATCTTCAGGATGGGAGATGCTATACCATGGTCCAAGTCTGACACGGCGGGTCCCGCCCTGAGGACAGAGGACGTCACAGTGGGGGAGGGCAAGATTGGGCTGTTCTTGAGGAGGTCCAAGATGGACTGGTATGGCAAGGAGAAAATGATATTTATTTATTTATTTATTGCTTTTATATTCCGCGCTCTTTAAAATCAGTGCGGTTTACAGATAACATTTTTATGCAGAACAGGAGGTCTGTTATGCACTTACAGTGAACGGATGATACAACTTGGATTTCAAACTGGGGGAACTATCTACAGCTAGCTACAACTATCTACAGTATAAATATGAGTTGTCTGTGACCTGTCATTGCTTAGCTGGGCTTCATATCACCAAGGTCTGGGACCTGTGCCCAGTGAGTGTCATGCAGGAATACTTGCAGATGCGCCCACCAGCAAGCAGGACACTCCTGTGACACCGGGACGGTTCGTGCCTGTCACAGTTCTAGTTCAAGGTGATGTGGCTTAAGGCAATTGAGGTGGCAGGTTTTGGGTAGGAAGGGCTCACCTTTTATTTGTTCTAAATAGGGGCAGCCATGGCAGCCCACAAACTGCAACTAGGGGCAGACCAGATTCAGGCCATCAGCAGATGGTGCTCAGACTGGTACAAGCCATAAGTATGATGAGGGGGGAGGGGTAGAGGTGTCAGGGGCTAAGTAGCCTGGTTAATCGCTGTCATTTTGTTCTGATAGGCAATCCTATTTCAGTTTGGATAGTGGGGCACTAATATATCTAACGGGCCAGGAGACAAGCACTGGGAGGCCATTTCAGAAAGCATCTCAGCTACTCCCTGGGGGTAGTGTAGGCACAGTGAATGGGAAAAGGAGTAATGCAGTGGGACCAGCTGTGGCCCACGCTCGACAACCGGTGATGGACATGCCACCCTCCGGACTTCATTGTGCTGCAACTTGGAGGCAATGGTGTAGTGGTCTCAAGGGGCATAGACCTGATTATAAAAATAAAGAGGGACCTGGCATGGATCTGCATTGAGCTGGGAGCAGGCATCATCTGGTCCCAGATCCTCCCTTGGCAGATGTGGTTGGGAGCCAGATGGCCCAAGGGGATTGAGAAGAGCAAGAAGAAGCTGAACATGGAAATGGGTAACTTTGTAAACATGCCTTCGGTGGTGGGGTGCTCGGGCATGAAGGCAAAGTGGCAGGGGGGGGCAGTGTATAAAGGGGAAAGAGTGCATCTTAATGAGATTGGGCTGGAGGTTTTCCTGATGGACCTGTGGCGAGCCATCGGTTCGGTGCTCACAGGTGTGGGAGTTGGGCCACGGCCCCTCCTGGTGGCGGGACCTCAATGAGCAGGCATAGGGGGGTACCACAGGTTGAGAGGAGATGAAAGAGTGCAGGTGCTGAGCAGGGGGTGCCTGGCCCCAGTAACAGGGGGGGACAGGTACCAAGGCCTGGGGGTGCGTGGCCTCGGTTGCAGGGACTGTGCTAGGCATGGGGGTGCCCACCCAGAGCAGTTGGCAGCAGGGAGAGAAGAAGGCTCCAATGGCCACAATGCAGACCAGGGGGAAGGGGGTCACAATAGGCAGAGGTGTGATACCTCCCATGGTTAGGAGAGGGTTTTAGGGGATATTGTCAATATTGTTAATATTGTTAACATTGTTAATATTGTAATGCTGTTGATGCAGGCACTGTGAAGGTGTTGTTGTGGTTGATGTATCCGATGTAATAATGTTGTGGTAATAAAAAGGGAATGGTCCACGAGTTGTGGCCTATCAATTCATGAATAATGCGCCTGTAAAATCAGCAAGTAGTGGAGTGATAAATATGGGGAGGGGGGAGGGGATAGCGGGAGCACGGGCAACCCCACTAGAGGACAGCAACCTTGGGCCGGAAGGACTGGGGTTTGTAGTCCCACAGGTGCTCCTTGTGGTCTTGGGCAAGCCACTTAACCCTCCATAGCCCATGTTCCCTGTAAAATAGTTATCTCCAAGTTATAATGCCCTGTTCAATGTAATTTCAGTTTGTTCAATGTAAACCGCACTGATGCAGAATAGTGCGGTATATAAGAGAATGTAAATAAATAAATAAATAAATAACCCATGCACCATGCCCCGGGTTATGGTGGCCGGCAATGAAAGTGTGCCTGGCCCATAACTAGGATACTGGGGGGGAGGCGGGCCCCAGCGGGCAGTGTAGTGGCGTGTGGGGATAGACCGGGCTATAGGGAAAAGGGAGCAGGGAGGCTAAGGTTGATAAAGACCAGAGGAAGCAGGCACGGCTTCCTCTTTCCTGGAAGCTGCAAGCCCCACCCTACTCACCCGGATCAGGGGGTGTGATCTGGAAAGGTGGAGGAGGTACCTCACAGCTGGCAGAGTGACAGGACCACACCGTGAAGGCGGGCAGGACTTCACCAAACAAACACAGGGGGTAGCACAGGTTGTGAGGAGATGAAAGGGTATGCAGGTGCCAAGCGGGGGACGCCTAGGCCCGGTAATGGATGGGGGGGCCAGCTAATGGGGTCTGGGGGTGCCTGGCCTCAATTGCAGGGAATCTGCTAGGCACGGAGGTTGCCCACCCAGAACCAACAGACCAGGGGGAAGGGGATCACAATAGGCAGAGGTGTGATACCTCCCACAGTTAGAAAGGGGCTTAAGGGGATATTGTCAATATTGTTAATATGGTTAATATTGTTAACACTGTTAATATTGCAATGCTGTTGGTGTGGGCAATTTTAAGGTGTTGTTGTGGTTGATAGTTACATAATTACATAGTTACATAGTATATGACAGCAGATAAAGACCTGATTTCTTAGAGTAATACCACTGTTAAGCCAAAAATAAATCTATTACTCTATCATTATGAGAATATCAGATGATACATCAAATTCAAAACTTTTTAAAACTTTTTTTATGGAAATTCGGGTCTCAGACTATAAGGAGCCAAGGCATTAACTTTTTAGCCAGAATGCTCCATTTTTGCATCAACGACCCCTTTTTTTTATATATAGAAAAGTGCTCGATTTAATATTATGTCCACTTAAAAATCAGCTTCATTCAAAAGCAACAAGTCAGGCTTATCTTAGATGAGAAGTCTCAACGCCAATCCCAGCGCTGTCGCGTTTCACGAAGAAATCGTTTCATCAGGGGTTATGCTCTGACTTCACAAGTTGGCAATATTAACTGAAGAAAGGAACGAAATATTCTCAAATTAATAATCCAATTTTCATCAATAGTTTGCAAGAAGAATATATAGACATATCATATCCGCATCGAAAACAAAGATGCTAAAGCTGGCAAACATTTTACCTTAGATCACGAATTACCTCCACTATCAGATTTCTCTATCAGTGTGAAAAGACGCCGCGCATGTGGCTTAGACTGTGGGAGGGCTTATAAATGGAAAAAACATCATCAGATTGATTTAATTAATTGCACAAATTCCAATCAATTTGAGAGTTAAGGCCTCCTGGAGAAATAGTTTGTAAAATAAAGATCCAGCGTTGCTCCTTGTAAATCTGATCTACAGATCTACCGCCTGATCTACAGATCTACCGCCATTACCCTTCAAAACTCGATCCACGCAAAAACATCTGAGATCAGCAAATGCGTGATTATGAGTCAAGCAATGCTCTACGAGTGGTGCTGTCAAAACTTTGCATCTTATTCTACTGTGATGTTCTGCCAATCTCGTTTTAAAAGATCGTAATATTTTTCCAATATAAATCAGTTGACAAGGGCATTGTATAGCGTAGATGACCTGTTTAGAAGAACAGTTAGTTGACTGTCGCAAAGGGTAAGTTTTTCCATGATAATTAAAGGAGGAAATCTCCAAATTTACATCACAAACAGAACATTGGCCACAAGGTGCATGCCCTGTTGGTTGTAATGAAACTGAATCAATAACAGAAGGTACCACCGCAGGACAAAGAATCTCCTTTAGATTGCGATGACGAGTCCATACACATCGAATGGATTTTCCCTGTAACTGCGGAATACTGTGTATTACATTCATTCATATCACTCAATACACCTATGCATTTCAAAATAAGTATTTCACACAAGCCGCACAAACGTAACACTAAAAACACACATGAAGGGGCATTTTAGAAAGGATGTCTGAGTCCAATCAGGGACATCCAGGGTGGAATGTAGACAAGTGCCAGGGATGTCTATGTCCCTGGCTGATTTCAGTAACATAGACATCCCTGATATAAATGTCCTCCTTGGATTTTATTTTATTTATTTATTTACATTCTCTCATATACTGCACCAGTGTAGTTTACATTGAACAAACTGAAATTACATTGAACAGGGCATTATAACTTGGAGATAACTATTTTACAGGGAACATGGGCTATGGAGGGTTAAGTGGCTTGCCCAAGACCACAAGGAGCACCTGTGGGACTAGAAACCCCAGTCCTTCCAGCCCAAGGTTGCTGCCCTCTAGTGGGATTTGAACCCCCAACCTTCTGGCCTGAAGTACCTTGCCCCAACCACTAGGCCACTCCTCTGGATAGAGTGGGGTGGGGGCATCCATCTCATGCAAACCAGCATAAGGGGACAAGCAAAGGCATAGAAAAACCAAAACATTAGCCTCCATTCCCCATCAGTGTTCATTGACATCTTGTAAAATAAAAGGGGTTTTAACGTAGCTCCTTCTCCACACTCTTGAGACATTTGCCTGACCAAAGGATTATTCTTCCGATGCCTGTTCATGCCTGGAGTAGATATAACCTTAGATGCAATGCCGGGCTTCCAGGATGTTTCTGAGATCAGGCACAGATGTCCAAGTCCTTGGGATTGCCCTGAGCACATCTCTCTCTGCCATGCCTCCATTCAGATTGGATGTCCTCACACTGGGGACGTCCACAGACCTGGCATCTAAAGTGCCTCTGAAGACGTCGTCAGGCTTTGGGCATCTCTGTGCCTGTTTTTAGATAACCAAAGCATGAATAGGGCTTCTGAAATAATCCCCATAGTGAACTCTCTCTGATAGATAAAGCATAGCCTTATATGCACACACAAAAATCATAAATACATAACACAGCCACAAATACTCATAAGCAAAAATGCACATCACATTTATTAACACCTCCTGCACAAGAGCTGTGTAAACCCAGCACGATATTTAAAAGAAAAAAAAGAAAACTATAATACCAGAGCTCCATCCATAAAAGGAAAGCAAAGCACCAGAGAGTGGCGGAGTTCCCTAATGGTGAGAGCAGTGGGCCAGAAGCAAGGTCTGTGTTGTACCTTGTAATCATACATAAGTCCTGTAGCCCTCTATCAATTCAGAGGTAGCATTGCCTGTAGACAGGCTTCAGGTGCTGCTTTACAGCTGCTGCCAATTAGCAGCCGCTGCAATGCGTCACATATGAGATCCCCCCGAAGCTCCCCCTTAGTCCCCCCTCCACCTAAAAGCTGGCAGTGCTGCAGATCATGTGATCCAGGGCACCAACCACAGTAAAAAGTAATCCAATCGCCATTCCCAGCAACCAAAGTCCAGATAGCTCCCAAACCCATTGAGAACTGTGTCACGGAGGGGGGCCATTCCCCCCCCCCTCCCCAAGACACAAGTGCACAGCTAGGCATAAGAACATAAGAAATGCCATACTAGGTCAGACCTAGATCCATCAAGCCCAGTATCCTGTTTCCAACAGTGGCCAATCTAGGACACAAAAGGTTCCTAAAAGGTACACAGGTTCCACAATGCTTGTCCTGTGACAAGCAGTAGATTTCCTGGTCCTCTTTAATGATGGTTTATGGACTTTTCCTCCAGGAATTTGTCCAAACCTTTTTCAAACCCAGCTACACTAACAGCTTTCACTACATCCTCTGGTAATGAATTCCAGAGTTTGATTACGCGTTGAGTGAAAAAATATTTTCTCTTATTAGTCTTAAATGGGTTACATTGTAGCTTTATTGCGTGTCCCCTAGTCTTTCTATATTTTGATGATGTAAACAATCGATCTACATTTACCCTTCAAGGTGTGGTCGCAGCATGGAACGATACAGAGGCATTATAATATCCTTGGTTTTATTCTCTATTCTTTTCCTTAGGATTCCTAGCATTCTTTTTGCTTTCTTGGCCACTGCTGCAGGCAGTCCCCCTCCCATCCCCCCATATCCTTATATCAACCTGGGTAGCTAGTCGGCCCTCTCCCTCCCTCCTCCCCATAAAATAACTAGAACCTGGTTAGCCAGTCATAACTAGGTAGCCTCTCCCATCGCCCCAGCCCTTACCTCCAAAATCCATACTGGTCTAGTGGGGCTGGGGGGCAGGAGCAGTCTTCTCTTCTCCTGCCCCTTTCCTCGACGTGATGCAAAATGGCGCCAATCTTGCAGTGCTGTCCCCTAGCCTCCTGACACTAGCGGCAGCACCACAAGACCAACACCATATTTGTTAGTGTAGGTGAAGTGGAAAAGAACTGAGAGGACTGCACCTGCCCCCTTCATCGGCACAACAAAAAATGGCAGTGGTATCACAGTGCTACGCCTTTGGGTAAGAATACTCGAGGGCAGCACCATGAGATTGGTGCCATTTTACATTGCGCTGCTCTGCCCCCAATTCCATTAGACCACCACAGATTTTGGAGGTAAGGGCTGGGGTGTTGGGTGTTGGGAAGCCTGGAGATGCCACTTAGTCCTGGCTGGCTAGCTGGGTTCTAGTTATTACTGTATATGGAGGGGTGGGAGGGAGGGAGAGGGCCAGCTAGTTAGCCAGCTAGATGTAAGGACATGGGTGAGTAGGAATGGGGCTGACTAGCTAACTGGGCACTTGTGTCTAGGGGAAGGAGTCCAGTCCCCCACTCTGGCACAGTTCCCAATGGGTTTGGGAGATGTCCAGGGTTGGAGTGCTGGAAAGGGGGATCAGGCCACTTTTTGCTATGGCTGGTGTTGCAGATCACCTGATACATGGCACTTGCAGGTTTTAGGTGGAAGGGGGAACTCAGGGGGGCCTTGGGGAGGAATTGGCAGAGGCACCATAGGAGTTCCCACGCTACATGCAAATGTGATAAGTAGAAAACTTCCAATGGTATCCACAGGGGAAAGGCTGGGAATGCCCTCTGTAGATAACGGTGGGCCTTTTGCGGCTGGTCTTTTCCAGAAAACGCTGGGAGCTAATGTGGTTTAGTAGACAAGCCCCATGTCAAAATATTACGCATCCATATAATTGCAACCAATTAGGCAGCGAGGCTGCAAAAGTTGGTGTTTTTTTTTTAATATTGATGGCAAAATCAAAAAAATAGAGGATTAAGGACAGTCACCCTCACAAAACCTAGTTGTCATCCCTGGCTGAAATGACCACTTTTATGAAAGCTATGCATGACTTTCAGAAGGCACAAAAGCCACTTGAGAAATACACATAATTTCTGGGTCCACCCAAACCACGTCCATTAAATACGTGTGTGTCTGTGCTTCACATGCATTCTGAAATTGCCATTTCCATGTGCAACCAGTCTACATGTGTAAATGCTGCTATTTCCTCATGTAGAAACTGTGTACGATTTCTAAAAAGACCTCCTATAGTTCTGCATAGACGGAGAATTTCTGTAGAGAATATTTAGAGTCTTATGAGTTATAGTCAAATCAGAGAATAAAAAAGAAGGGATTAAAGATGTTAATATAAAGGAAAAGAGTTTGTATTATGGTACAGGAAGTATTGTTAATGCTGCAGATCCAGTCCCTAGGTCACACCTGGCCAGTCAGGTTTTCAGGATATCCGCATAAAATGGTAATTTATACCAATTTATCTCATGCATATTCTTGGTGGATAACCTGAAAACTTGACTGGATGGGTGTGTCTCGAGGACTGCATTGTGAACTGTTGCTGCTGGTGATCTTGCAGTAAATAATGCATGTGACAATGGTTCTCAGTAGCAAATTTATTTAGACAGTTTTGTATACCACCTTATCCTTCAATCAAAGTGGTCACAACACAATTGGGGGATACATTTAACATGAGGGGATATGAGACACATACACTAATACTTACAGGGAACATGGGCAGTGGAGGGTTAAGTGGCTTGCCCAAGACCACAAGGAGCACCTGTGGGACTAGAAACCCCAGTCCTTCCGGCCCAAGATTGCTGTCCTCTAGTGGGATTTGAACCACCGACCTTCCGGCCTGTGGTACCTTGCCCCAACCACTAGGCCACTTCTCCCTCTTGCAGTTCTCACTGGGAATAGCAGCACTGGCCCATAAAATTTTTTTTTTTTGCATACATTACTTTACAAGCAATGGGGCCAGATGGGATACATCCAGGAGTACTGAAAGAACTTGGGGAGGTTCTGGTAGCGTCACAATCTGACCTTTTCAATGTTTCTTTAGAGTTGGGAGTGGTCCCAGAGGACTGGAGAAAGGCACGCATGGTACCTGTACACAAAAGCGGTAGTATATCCCTATGAAGAGAGGAAAAAAAGATTAGGGCTCTTCAACCTGGAAAAGAGATAGCTGAGGAGAGATATGATAGAGGTCTATAAATTAATGAAAGGAGTGGAACGGGTAAATGTAGATCAATTGTTTACACCATCAGAATATAGAAAGACTAGGGGGACATGCAATGAAGCTACAGGGTAACCTATTTAAGACAATAAGAAAAAATATTTTTTCACTCATCGTATAATCAAACTCTGGAATGTAGTAAAAGCTGTTAGTGTAGCCGGGTTTAAAAAAGGTTTGGAGACGTTTCTGGAGGAAACGTCCATAACCATTATTAAAGGGGATCCGGGATATCCACTGCTTGCCCCAATAAAAGCATTGTGGAACCTGTCTCTTTTGGGGAAACTGCTTGGTACTTGTAACCTAGATTGGCCACTGTTGGAAACAGGATACTGGTCTTGATGGACCTTGGTCTGACCCAATATGGAATATCTTATGTTCTTATATTCTTAAGGATGAGGTCGAGAACTACAGGCCACTTAGACAGAACTCTGAGGTGATTAAATTAATGGACTGCTGAAACAAAGGATAGTGAGATTCTAGGAGTCCAATGGATTGCAGGATCCGAGGCAGCATCGATTTACTAGAGGCAAGTCTTGTCAGACAAATCTGATTGATTTCTTTAACTGGCTGACCAGAGAGTTGGACTGAGGGAGAGCCCTAGATGTAGTGTTCTTAGATTTCAGTAAAGCCTTTGACATTGTTCCACACAGATGTTGTTGTTGTTGTTAAGTGCCGTCGAGTCGGAGTCGACTCATGGCGACCCTCTGGATAGCTATCCTAAATTGTGTTCGGTCTTCAGTCAGGCGGCTCATTGTTGACAGACTGGTACCCGTAGCTGCTGTTATTGTAGCAATCCATCTCATTGCTGGCCTTCCTCTTTTGCGTTGACCTTCTATCTTGCCAAGCATGATGTCTTTCTCTAATGATCTCTCTCTTCGCATGATGTGTCCGAAGTATGAAAGTCGAAGTCTTGTCATCTGAGCTTCTAAAGAAAGCTTAGGTTTGATCTCTTCTAGTACCGACTGGTTTGTTCTTCGGGCAGTCCATGGTATACACAGTATTCGCCGCCAGCACCATAATTCAAAGGCATCAATTTTCTTCCTGTCTGTCTTTTTCACTGTCCAGCTTTCACATCCATATGATGTTATTGAAAATACCATGGCTTGAACAAGTCGAATCTTTGTATGGAGAGAGACATCTCTGCTCTTGAGAATCTTATCTAGGTCTTTCATAGCCATTCTGCCAAGAGCAATGCGTCGTCTGATTTCTTGACTGCTTGTTGCTTCTTTATTGATAGTTGATCCAAGTAGGTTAAACTTGTTCACAATTTCAATTTCTTCTCCTTCAACGATGAACCTGTTGATTATGCCAGTTGTCATGATCTTTGTCTTCTTTACATTAAGGTGCAGGCCCATTTTGAGACTATGTTCTTTGATTGTGAGAAGCAAATGTTTCAGATCATCTTCACTTTCAGCCAGTAATGTGGTATCATCAGCATAGCGAAGGTTGTTGATGAGTCTTCCACCAATCTTCACACCTCTGTTGTCTTCATACAGTCCTGCTTCTCTGATGATTTGTTCTGCATATAAATTAAACAGGTAGGGGGAAAGTATGCAGCCTTGTCTTACACCTTTGCTTATTTTAAACCATTCTGTTTCTCCTTGTTCCGTTCGAACTGTTGCTTCTTGATCAATGTACAGATTACGCAAGAGAACGATCAGGTGTTCTGGTATACCCATGCTTCTTAATGTGGCCCAGAGTTTCTCATGGTTTACACAGTCAAAAGCCTTGCTATAGTCGATAAAGCACAAATAGATATCCTTTTGGTATTCTTTAGTCTTTTCAAGGATCCATCTCACATCCGCAATGATGTCTCCCATTCCTCGCCCTTTCCTGAACCCTGCTTGCACTTCAGGTAGTTCTTGTTCTAGGTATGGCTGTAGTCTCTTTTGAATAATCTTCAGTAGAATCTTGCTGGCATGTGGGATCAGAGCGATTGTGCGATAATTTCCACAGTCAGTTGGATCACCTTTCTTTAGTATTGGTATAAACACAGATCTTTTCCAGTCAGTTGCCCATGATGTTGTCTTCCATATTTCTTGGCAGAGCCTTGTAAGTACGGTAACAGCTGCATCAGATTGCTGCAATACTTCTATGGGAATGCTATCAATGCCTGGTGCTTTGTTCTTTGATAAGGCTTTCAATGCTGCTTCAACTTCTTCTTTCATCACCAATGGTTCCTGATCATAAGGTATAGGTTGAAACGGCTGTTGGTCCACTTGATCTTTATCATATAAAAACTCTGTATATTCCTTCCACCTTTTCTTGATCTTCTCAGCATCATTCAACATAGAACCTTGAGCATCTTGTAACATTCCAATTCGAGGCTGGAACTTTTTCTTTAACTCTCGCAGCTTTAGGAAAGCCGATCTTGTTCTTCCTCTAATAGTTTCTGCTTCTATTTCCTTGCAAGTGTCATTGTAGTACTTTTCCTTGTCCTGTCTTGCTGCACGTTGGAAATCTCTGTTGAGTTCTGCGATTGTCTTTCTTTCTCCTTTGGCTTTAGCTTCTCTGCGTTTCTGGGCAATTTTCAGAGTTTCTTCCGTCATCCATTTTGGCCGTTTTTGCTTTTTCACCTTTTGTAGAGACTTCTCGCTTTCTTCCAGCACAACCTTCTTGATGTCATTCCATAACTCTTCCGGAGCTCTGTCATTTGTATCTAAGGCAGCAAATCGATTTTGCAGGCAGTCTTTAAATTCCAGTGGTATATTCTCAAGGTCATATTTTGGTGCATTCATGAGTGGTTTGCTCTTTTTCAACTTTAGCTTGAGTTTGCATACTAGTAGTTGATGATCTGTACCACAGTCAGCTCCAGGTTTTGTCTTTGTTGATGTTACAGAGCTTTTCCATCGTTGACTTCCACAGATGTAGTCAATTTGATTTTTATACAATCCATTGGGTGAAGTCCATGTGTACAGTCGTCGCTTGTGTTGCTGAAAGAAGGTGTTTGAGATGAATAGATCATTGGTCTTGCAGAATTCTATCAATCTTTCTCCAGCTTCATTTCTGTTGCCAAGTCCATATTTTCCAACTACTTTGCCTTCTTCTTTGTTGCCAACTTTTGCGTTCCAGTCACCCATGACTATCAGGATATCCTGTTTGCATGTTCTGTCAATTTCAGCTTGTACTTGTTCATAGAACTCTTCAATTTCATTCTCTTCTGCAGCTGTTGTTGGGGCATATACTTGAATTATAGTTGTGTTGATAGGCAATCCTCGTAGACGAATAGAGATTAAGCGTTCGCTGACTGCATTGTATTTCATTACAGTTCTTGCAAGTTTCTTCTTTATTATAAATGCAACACCATTTCTTCTTTGTCTTTCATTTCCAGCATAGTAGACCATGTGATCATCTGATGCAAAGTGCCCGATGCCAGTCCATTTCAGTTCGCTGACACCCAACAGATCAAGTTGTACACGTTCCATTTCATTCTTGACCACTTCCAACTTCCCTTGGTTCGTGCTTCGTACGTTCCATGTTCCAAAGTGTAAGACATCTTTACAGCTTCTGACTCTCATTTCATGCGCAGCTACATCAGCAGTCAGACTTCCCGAAGGCTTTGATCCAACCACATCATAAATGCTGGCTTTACTCTGAAAAGTCTTCAGCTCTTCCCCAGTAGCTAGTTGAGTGCCTTCCGACCTGGGAGTCTCATCTTCCAGCACCATAGCACAATTTGTTTTGTTGTAACTATCCATTGGGTTTTCATGGCAAGATACAGAAGTAGATTGCCGGGCCTTCCTTCCGCGCAGTTTAAGTTTGGTGTTGTTGCCGTTGTCACAGAAATGTGATCCTCCGCCGTCAACACTATCCCATTCTGCTGCTGCCCAGATGGGTGGTTTGTCTTCGTCTGGCACCTCAGCTGAGACCTGTCCATCTTGGGAGACCCTGCCAGTAGTTAAACTACCGATAGTTTAGCTCTCAGCATCACTGATGCACACAAGCCCTCACAGCACGACAAGCTGCAAACCAAGTGAGAGCCAGAAAAACCTAGAGATGGACCCTAAAGTGACAGATTGGGTTAAAAATTGGTTGAGTGGGAGGTGACAAAGGGTACATGTAAATGGAGCTCACTCTGAGGAGAAAGTCGTTACCAATGGTGTGCCGCACAGTTATGTCCTTGGTCCGATTCTTTTTAACATTTTTGTTAGTGATATTGTAGAAGGGCTGTCAGGTAAGGTTGGCCTCTTTGAGGATAATACCAAAATCTCCAATAGAGTAGACATCCAGGAAGGAGTAGATAACATGAGAAGGATCTAGCTAAGCTTGAAGAATGGTCGAGAATTTGGTAGCTGAGATTTAATGCTAGAAAATTCAGGGTCATGCATTTGGGCTGCAAAATTCCAAGGGAGCAGTATAGTATGAGAGATGAAGTACTTCTGTCCATGAAAGAAGAGTGTGACCTTGACATGATTGTTCTGATAATTTTAAAGTGGCTAAACAGGTAGAAAAGGTGACGGCAAAAACCAGAAGTATGCTTGGGTGCATAGGGAAAGGAATGGCCAGCAGAAAAAGGAGGTGATAGCGCCTCTGTATACTGTAAGTCTCTGGTGTGACCTCATTTGGAGTATTGTGTGCAATTCTGGAGATCACACCTTCAAAGAATATAAACAGGATGGAGTCGGTACAGAGGGTGGCTACCAAAATGGTCAGTGGTCTTCATTATAAACATATGGAGACAGATTTAAAGATCTCAATATGTACATTTTAGAGGAAAGGCAGGATAGAAGAGATATGATAGAGATGTTTAAATACCTCTGTGGCATAAATGCACAGTAGGAGTGCCTCTTTCAATTGAAAGTAAGCTTTACAAAGAGGGGACATAGGATGAGGGTGAAAGGGGATAGACTCAGGAGTAATATGCAAAATATTTCTTTATGGAAAGAGTGGTAGATGTGTGGAATAGTCTCCCAGTGGATGTAGTAGAGACAGGACAGTGTCTGAATTCAGGAAAGCATGGGACAAACACAGAAGATCTCTAAAGGAAAAAAAGGTACTATAGTAGTTGTTATGGAAGGACAGACTAGATAGAAACATGATGGCAGAAAAAGACCCTATGGCCTATGTTTAAATGAACACATTTTAGGAGCTATGGGGTCTATTCTGTACTGCAAATACCCGTTGGGACGTCCATCTCCGCTAATTGCCCCTTCCATCCCTAGCAAAAGCCTCCCCATCCGAACAAGGAGTTTGTACGGGGATGCTTAGATGAGGGTGGGAGGGGGCATTGTGGAGGCAGAGTAAGGGCAGGCAGTGGGTGGTCCAATGCCCTGGACATATAGGGTCAAATCTGAAGTTGGCCCTGAATGTCCGGGGCCTCAGATCTAGATGGGAGACTTATTCCTGTATGTCGGGGGGACAGCAGGCCCGGGCAGCAACCAAGAGGTGAAGGGGTGCAGGGGTTTCTTCTCAGTCTGACCCTGGCCATGGCATGCCAGATCGACGGTCGGGCTGCAGGAAAAATGGATTGTAGTTGGCGACTGGGGATCACGGCACCTGAATGGAGCCAGGATGCCATGGCACCGCGGCTCCATTCAGCAGCCTGACTGAGTTAGCTGGGCAGGGGTCTGTACATGCAGGCTGATCTGAATCGGGTCCCTATCTGCATGTAAAGGCCCAGACCCAATTCTGATCCCGTAGGACACTTCTAGCCCCTGTGGGATCAGAATTGGGTCTGCTTTTGTGTGTCCCGATTCCGATTGGATGCACAGGGGTCTGCATGCACTCAATGGAATGTGCCTCCACATGACAAAATAAATGAAGAACGGTTAGTTCATTTACCTTTTTTATTTTTCTGAAAGTGTAAAGATTTTTAAATCCAAACCACTTCCATAGAAAATAATTGAATGTCCTGTGGTCTGAAAGTTCAGCGGTGAATAAAGGGCACATGTGCATTTTGGTGAATAACTCTTTGTAAGTGGAGGATATTCATGGGTCATCTAGGGCGACTCCTGCACTGCACATGCTTGAATGTACTTTTAAGGTTGCGCTGAATATCTAATTTTGTGTGAAATGTCTCATGAATACTCTCTTTTGACAACTGCAGTTAACAAAACTCAAGTGCTTCTTGCCGTTTGATCTCCAAATTCCAAAATGAATGTAAAGCCCACCCAATGCCTAAAAAGTCCATATAACATTCGGGATATGTGATGTTTCCTAATTTCTCAGAAATAATTGAAAAAGAAAGAATGATGGACAACAGAACATTGAATTATGCACACATTTCAGCCTCATTAGTGCTTCCAAACTAACGTGGCAATAATGAACATGTGGTACTCAAGACATGCAGAACACCAGTTTCTCACCCAGAAGCTTGCACAGTGGCACTAAAACACGTCCCTCTCCCTCCTGAAACAAACCGTGAGGACATTCTCTCATTTTATATATTGTGGCAATGTGATCAAATACAATCATTTTTGTCATATATCTGTAGCAATCTCAGCTTTTTAGTTGAATGTTAGCTTGGATCTAAACCTTGGCAAATTTGAAATTGACAGATGCTCCAGTTTTACATCGGCCACTACTTGGATAAGCTTTTTAGCACACCAACTATAACTAGAAAAATGATTTCCCCGGTTTGGAAGTCAGAAAAGATACCATCTGTCTCTAAATGTTTATCAAATCTAATACTCTAATAGCAGTGGAACAATTTTCTAAAATGATAAATGGAACATCAACTGAAATTCTGCCACCTAAAACATTTCTGCATAAACATGAAAGATCCAGTGGAAATATATATCAGGCATTTTTATTTAAATAATTTGCCTCTCTCTTATGGATAAGCTCTAGCTAATGCTAAATGGCGGCTTTTTGTTTACTTGCTGTTCTAGCAATCTGTATTGGTTAGGGTATAAAAGCTTTTTTATTTTTAAATAAGTTACTTTCATCACTTCCATCTTCACTAGCTATGATGGCCAGTGAAATAAATCTTAGCCTACACATTAGGTCATTCAGCATTTACTAAAAATAATACTTTATGTACTAATGTCTTAGCATTTATACTAAACTGGCCTGAAAAAGAATGTTTGTGTGAACATACGTGTAAATAAAGGAATATCAGATGCAAATGAAGTTTAGTGGGTGGGTGCTAAACGCATTCTATGATGTCTTCTATCAGCTATTTAATTCTTGCATGCTAAAGTAGACCGGGTGTTAATGTTTTAGCCCACATACTATTTCAAGGGCTTAGCTTGTAAGATGAGTTGGGAGTTGCAGCTGCAAACACTCCACTAACACCACTTCTACTGGTGTCTTTCCCCTGATCCTGCCAGAAGCTCTGCATCTTCTCCAAGAAATAGATAACCCTGCCTAAGGTGGCCATGATATTACGCAAGGCCCCCATGACATCCTTGAAGGGCTTTACTATGTACATTGCCTGTGTCATGTGTAACCAAACCTGATGGTCAAGGAGCTATCCGAACCTGTCACCCACTGCAGATAACTCATGAAGGTCTGTCCGCTGCTTTATTAACCTCTTCAGCATGAGTTAGATGGAATTTTACCGCGTGCCCACATTCTGAATAAGGTGGTTCAGAGTGTATTTATTTATTTAACAGTCTTTTACCGCTTTATCCTACAGTCAAAGCAGTTTGCATTGTAACATAACATTTTACATTACAGAGGGAAATCAACTTGGAGGTAACTTATACATATCTTAGGGTGTCATGTATGAGATAACAGTTATAGATTTCTTAGTGTGTCGTGTATGACGGGCAGTGGGCAGGGTGGAGGGGGAACTTAGGGGTGTGGGAGGGGAGGGACTAAGAGGGAGAGAGGTGGGAGTTGGGTTAGGATTCTGGAAAGCAGTCCTTGAAGATATGAGTCCTGGGGGATTTCTTGAAGGAAATTCTATCAGTAGTGGTCCTTTGACTGTCAGGAATAGAGTTCTATAGTTGAGAAGCATAGAGAAGCTTCTCTTGGATGTGGCAGTGTTGGATTTCATAAACATCGGTGGTATTTGTAGCATGTATTTGACTTATGCCCACTTCTCCCTTAGCTATTGCCCATCGTTCATGTTCCGATTGAAAGCCTTCATATTTTTTTACAACTTTTTCTCAGATCCCACAGGGAAAAGCTTCCTCCTTCCTTGCCCCCAGCCCAAGAGCATGCCCACTGCTAGGCGCAGCATATGTGGAAATTATCAGGTCCCCTTGCAGCCCCTGTCATCCAGTGGCCTAGCTCAACGCTCTTCATCCTTTTTTATTTTATGACACACTTTCTGAGTTTTGTTCAATCTTCACAGCACACCAAACCCAGTTTTGCATGATCTCAGTCCCTCCCACTAGCCAAAGGAGAGCAGCACTTTTATCCTGTGTGGGTCTCATTCTGCTGGGTTCAGTCTGATGTGTGAATATGTGAGGTTAGCAAAGACACACACAGGAAAGCAGCACTGTCCTCCTCCTACCAGGGGAGGCATAGTGGGGAGAAAGACTACCTGATTTCCTGTGCTAGTCCTGTGCAGTTCAGTTTGGGAAGTACAGGGCTCTTCCTTGGGGCATTCTACAATGGAAATGGGGCAACACCCTCATGAACCCATGCCTAACCATGCCCATATCAGTCCCCCCAAGGTACACCAAGGACTTTCCAAAGGCACTGCCCTAGCTGACAATGTCTGTAATGAAAAAATTGCAATTCACATCTCTCCATCCAGCCATCTTGCCCTTGAGAGGATCGCGTGCTGCTGAGTCCTGACTAAAGCTACTGCTTGCTTCTACCTCGCCCAGCTGCAGCCAGTGTAATACTTGTATTAAGCCAAATGCAGCTTTCTAACAGAGTTCATAGGATGTATTATGTATAGGCAGCCTATTAAACTGTGTTTGGAAATGGCTTTTGATCAGGCTTGTGGTGCGAGATACGATGGGAAGTATGAACCTTCTTGTGTATTTTTAAACCTGATGTGGAAACGTTTCATCCAAAAGTGAGGGAACTCCACATGAGGCTTCATTATAGACATTATCAGGGTCAGTGCAAGGATATGAGATGCCCTAGGTGAATCCCATTCCTGCCATCCCCCTGCCCCTACTGCCACCCCTCTCTGGGATCTGCAGCATCTGCAATGACCTCACAGCACTTGCCCAATGCCTCTGATGCTGTGTGCTGCGGTGCCACACTTTGACCAGCCACTTTTGCTTCTACTACTACTACTGAACATTTGCATAATGCTACAAAATGCACACAGCACTGAAACAGACACATGTAAAAGACAGTCCCTGCTCATCAGAGCTTACAATATAGTCAAGACAGTCAACACAGTAGCTGTAGACACAGGATAAATCTATGGGGAAAGGTAAGGAAACACTAAGGAGATTAGGTGAATCAAGATCCGAAAGTGGCAGCGAAAAGTTGAGTTTTCAGCCTAGATTTGAAAAGGGCCAGAGATGAAGCCTGATGAACAGACTCAGGTAGTTTGTTCCAGGCATAAGGAGCAGCAAGGTGAAAGGAGCAAAGTCTAGAGTTAGCAATAGAAGAGACGGGCACAGATAGAAGTGATTTGCCAGAAGAGCGGAGTTCCCAAGGAGGGGTGTAGGGAGAGATAAGAGAGGAAAGGTAGTGAGGAACGTTAGAATGAATGCACTTATAGGTCAGCAGGAGAAGTTTGAACTGGATTCAGAAATGGATAGGGTGCAATGAAGTGACTTGAGACAAAGAGTAATATGAGCATGAAGAGGATGGTGGAAGATTAGTCACGCAGAGTTGAACAGATTGAAGGGGAGAGAGATGATTCAGAGGGAGACCAGCAAGGAGTAGGTAACAATAGTCAAGATGGGAGGTGACTAAAGAGTGGATAAGTGTCTTAATAGTGTGTTCAGAAAGGAATGGGCGAATATTGGTGATGTTGTAGAGAAAGAAACGGCAAGTTTTAGCTATCAGTTGGATGTGTGTGGAGAAGGAGACAGAGGAGTCGAAGACAACCCCAAGGTTGCGAACTGAGGAAACAAGGAGGAGTAGAGAGTTATCCACAAAGCATGAGAAAGGAGGAAGGGGAAAGGAGGGTTTAGGGGGGAAAATAAGCAGCTCGGTTTTGGCCATGTTCAATTTGAAGTGGCAGTGAGACATCCAAGCAGCAATGTCAGAAAGGCAGGCAGAGATCCTTGCCTGGATTGCTGGGGAGATTTCAAGGGGAAGAGAGGTAGATCTGGGAGTCATCAGCGTAAAGATGGTACTGAAAGCTATGGGAAGAGATGAGTGCACCAAGGGACTGGGCATAGAGAAAAGGAGTGACCCTTGGGGTACACCAACTGAGAGTGGGATAGCAGTAGAGGAGGATCCACCAGAACAAACACTGAAGAAGCGATGGAGAGATAAGAAGACAATCAGGATAGCACAAAGCCCTTAAATCCGAGGGCAAGGTATCAAGGTATTTTGGCCCTTCTGATGCAGACTTCCTGTTTGCATGGGAGCAGAAGCAGCTGGTCAAAGTGCGGCACAACAGCACACAACATCAGAAGTTTTGACTAAGCATGGCATTGCTGTTTTAAGCTCATTGCTGCCAATGAGGGTCCCAGAGAGAGGTAGCAGCAGAAGCACTGGGCCACCCTTGAATAGATGGTACTTTAGGTGATTGACTAGTTCACCTAATGGGAAGCATCGGCTCTGGGCACTATCAGCTCATTTTTCGTGCCAGTTATTCCTCTCTCTGTTCATGTAAGCTTCCTTCTGGCTTTCACCATCACCTTTTCTACCTGTTTGGCTAACTTAAGATCATTAAATACAGCCATCCCCAGGTCCTTCTTTTCTTTTGAGCACAGAAGAGCTTTACCCCCTATACTTTACTACTTTCTTAAGGTTTTGTGTACCTCTCTTAATAAAATAGACCACAAATGCACACATGGCTGCTATCATGCTCTCACATCCTTGATGTGAACACCCCCCCCCCCTCCATTTTGGCCAATGTGCAGTACATTTTTGACTTTAGTAAACAGGCCCCAAAGTCGTACATATCACCAGGGATTAATTTCTGGTGAATGGTCTGGAATACAGTTCCGGCACTTCTTTTCAGACTCCAGAACATTGGGGTGTCCTGGTTCAGCCCCTTCCTTCCAGGAAGCCCAAAAGGAAGAGAACCTGCAGCAGAGCAAAGAACAGTCACCCTACACCCTAATCCATCTGCTCTTCTCCTTCTGCTCTTGCCGCTGGCCTACCCGCTCCATCCCCCAGCTCCAGAGTACCACTTCCCTTTTGTCTACAGATCAAGCCCTGCATATGACATGACTGAAAAAGGAAAATGCCAAGGAAAAATAGCTGAGTGTTCATGACAAAACCAAAGGAGATGTATGAGCAGACTTTAACTGATGGAGAAACAAAAAAACAAGAAAAAAAAATAAAAAATGTTCATAAAAACAACATTTTATTAAAAAAAAAAATCTGTGATCACATAAACCCCAACATGATCATGCTTGTGTGGAATGCTTTTATCAGGGGTAAAACTAATAAACAAATATCCAGGGAGGTGTATCTATTAGCATGCATTTGAGAGTATGTTTCCTAAAGTGCAATACCCAGTAGTGAGAGACTTAGCATGTAGTTTGAGCACCGCTCTAAAAATAGCAGGTTCCCTGTGCTAAAAATCCCACATTAACTAGGTAATGTGCAGGTGGGGCAGGGGTGGAACAGAAGCATTGATGACAGTGGAGGGGTAGCCTAATGGTTAGCACACTGGCTTGGAAACCCAGAGACCAGAGTTCAAGTCCCACTAGCACTCCTTGGGCAAGTCACTTAACCCTCCATTGCCTAAGAAAAATCCAAGTTATCAATATCCCTGTTTAATGTACATTACCAAGTTTAAACTACAATGTAAACCACTTTGATTGAAATGCAAAAGCAGTATATAAAGCCTGTTAAATAAATAAATCATGGCTAATGTGGGCTAACAACACTTGCTGCCCTTAGTGTGGATGCAAATAATGCCACATCAGTGGGTGGTATTAGGCATGCCTGTATGCAGGCTTGCACAGTGCTGTGTCTTTGCACTAAGCTGGGTGGATAGGTGGGGGGGGTGGGCACATCTCCTGATATTAGCAAGGGCTTTAGTAAACATGCCCTTTGGTTCACTAAAGAACCTTAAAAATATGAATGTTCACAAGACACACTTACAAACAATTTCAGTACTTTAACAAGTTTAAATTTGGGTAAATCATTTTTTTATTAACAATTATGTGTGAAACAAATAAAAAAATATGAAAATTGGGGAAAAATTACAAATTTTCCCAAAGCTCTGCATATATCGGTAAAAACAACACAAGCGAAAAATGTACAGTGCTGTGAAAAATTATAAATCCACAACAAACACTGTGAACCTCATGAAGTACTGTTTAAATAGTTTCAAATAAACAAATATTTACTACAATTAGCACCATTAAGAGTATGCAATGCAATGCAATGCAATGCAATGTGTGCCGTTGAGTCAATTCTGACTCCTGGCAATATAAACATATATAAAAAGATGTATATCTAATGTTGCACAAATCATGTCTAACACACTTTAGATATTAGAATCTTCCAAACATAGAAAACCTTGGGATTATTTTAGAAGTCTTATTCATTATTTCCACATACTAAACCTTGATTATGGTACAATAATTCCTTATTCCTTGGCCTCCCATCCAAGGAGATTGTACGCAAATTGCAGCCACAAAAACTATCAAAGGCTTACGTAAGAATGATCATGTCACTTATTTTGTTTGGGTTGAATTGGTTACCAGTTTTGTACAGAGTAAAATGAAAGGGTTTGACCCTGGTTTTTAAGTCACTCCATGGTATGGTACTGGATGTTCAAAATTCCGTAGCTATGACCCAAGTCACAGCCTGAGATCTCACGGGACAGGATTGTTGATTGTACCTTGAGTTTAGGATATTAAACGGAGTGGTGCCATGTACAAAACCTTTGGGTCCATACCTCTGTTCTATGGAATGTTCTTCTGGATCATTTAGGTAGGGAAACAGATTTTAAGAGTAAAAATTGAAGACCCATTTATTTGTGAAGGCGTTTGGCAGGGAATTGTGAATTCTGCTGCACCTTTTTTGATTTGTGCTGCTTTTATTTTGATTTTATTTTGTACACCGCTGAGAACAAAGTTGAATATGTGCTATATTAGCTTAAATAAATAAAATAATAATAATAATTGCAAGGAAGAATGGCAGGAGTGTGGTTCGGGCGTGGCTTGGTCGGGTCAAAAATCAACACGTATCCCTCATTTCATATAAGGAATGCACATATATGACCAAAATTATCCACACCAAGATTTACAGCTGTTCTCTGGCATGTAGAGGTTTTTAAAAAGTGCTTATTTGGGCCAGCCCTTTACAGGAGGTATTAAGGGAATTATCTTCTTTAATCAGCCATTTATTTCCATGGGCATAGTTTGATTGCTTCATTTGGGGGGCAAAGAGTGGGGCAACATATTTGCATATTCATTATGGGTTATCTTAAAAAAATACTAGATGGCTAGAAAGCCAGTATAACAAACAGGTGAGGGATGAGCTGGCGCCCCCAAGATACTCAAAGAGGGAGCAGAGGCTCGCATTCAGAGGCTTTGCGAAAAAAAGGGAAAACATATTCCCAGGATATATAATTAAAATGCAGCAAAAATTGTATCTGTTTAGCTATTTAGCCTGGCACTTTGGTTTTTTTGCAGAATATATTTTTAATCTTAAAGGAGATGTAAGGTGCTCACACGCCAAGGGACAAAAAGAAAAAGAGAAGCACAGAGCAGTTTCTAACACCAAAATACAGTAAATTATAATTCATTTTCTTTTGGCGTTAGAAACTGTGCTATGGTTCTCTTTCTTTTTGAACATCTATTTTGTGTCTAATGAAACCCCTCCCCCAACAGTAGGTGCAGAGCAGAACTAGGACATTTCACCATAGAACCCAACATACAAGGAAAAATAAATGGGCTATGGGGGGGCTAAGACTGGAAGTGGGCTGATGGTGGGGTTAGGACTAGTAATGAGTTATGGGGGAGGCTAAGACTGGAAGTGGGCTGAAGGGGGGTTAGGACTAGTAATGGGTTATGGGGGGCTAGAACTGGAAATGGGCTGATGGGGGGTTAAGACTGGTAATGGACTATGGGGGGGGGCTAAGACTGGAAATAGGCTGATGGGGGGGTGAGGACGTAATGGGCTATGGCGGGGGCTAAGATTGGAAATGGGCTGATAGGGGGTTAGGACTGGAAGTGGGCTGTGGGGGGGCTAAGACTGTAAATTGGCTGATGGGGGGTTAGGACTGAAAATGGGGTGATGGGGGGTTAGGACTGAAAGTGGGTTGATGGGGGGCTTAGGACTGGTAATGGGTTATGGGGGGCATAGGACTAGTAATGGGCTGGGGGGGTTGCTAGGACTGGAAATGGGCTGAGTGGAAGGAGGGCTTGAACTGCAAATAGCTGATGGGGACAGGGGGTTGGAATGGAAATGGGCTGAGTGGAAGGGTGCTTGAACTGCAAATAGCTGATGGGGAGGGGGGCTTGGAATGGAAATGGGCTGTGGGGGGAGGGAGCTAGGACTGGAAATGGGCTGAGTGGGGGGGCTAGGACAGGAAATGGGCTGATGGGGGGCTAGGATAGGACTGGAAATGGGCTGTTGGGGGTGCTAAGATTGGAAATGGGCTGTGGTGGGGGCTTGAATTGAAATGGACTAATGGAAGGGCTAGAACTGGAAGTAGGCTCATGGGGGGCTTGGATTGGAAATGGGCTGAGTGGAGGAGAGCTAGGATTTGACATGGGCTGATGGTGGGGCTAGGAAAGGACTAGAAATGGGCTGATGGGGGGCTGGGATTGGAAATGAGCTGATGGAGGGACTCAGATAGGACTGGAAATGGATGGGGGAGCTAGGACTGGAAATGGGCTGATGGTGGGGCTAGGATAGGATTGGAAATGGGCTTATGGGGGCTAGGACTAGAAATGGGCTGATGTGGTGACTAGAAAGGAGCGGATGCTGGGTGGGGCTGGAACTAGAAGGGAGCTGATGTTGAGGGAGGATTAGAATAGGATGGAGCTGGGAGAGTGAAATGGAGAGGGAAAAAATATTTTGTGTGGGAGTAAGACAAATCTACAATTGTCCGGATATTGGGAGAGTAAGTGGGGATTGAGGATGGAGGGGTAAAATTTGAGTGGATGAAATAGGAATGAGGAAAGAGCAAAAGGAGAAAGATTAGTATGTTAAAGCAGATGTAGAGAGAGAATGGAAAAAAACTAGAAGAGAGAAGAAAGGACAAAAGGACAGCAGATGATGGAGAGTTAGCAGAAGACATGAAGAAACCAGAAGAAATTGGCTGGAGCAATTGCAACTGAAAAAAATGCACAAAAGGTAGAAAAATATCTCTTTATTTTGAATTTATTAACTGGAATATGTCAGCTCTGGGAAATGTGCATCATTAACGTCTGCGCTTTGTTTAGTACAAGAAGAAATTAATTTATAGTTTTATTTCTACAGTGTTGTACATTCCAAGTTTGGCTTTTGGGGTTCCCAGTTTAATTATTGTCTTCCTGTTTCTAAATTGTGATGGTCTATGTTCTGCATGTGTAACTGAGCTGAGGTATTCTGTTTATGTAATTCCTATTTGACATTGCCACTTGTTCTCTTTCCCCAGTAGGTCATGTATTGTTATTCCCTGAAATGTATTGGTTTAATATTTGCAGTGTTTCCTTTTGATAGGTAGGATATGGTGCTTTGTGAGTCCTGGTAGTGCTGTTAGGATACGGCGTGTTTGCTATGGGTTCTAAATGGGCAGTGTTTGTAGTAGTTCCTAATGTGCCTGGCGGTTAGCACTGGATTATAGCAAATGTAGAAATCTTTTAGTCTTTCTTTATCCATACACTCATTAAGAGGCATGTTTACTAAAAGTTAGTGTATGGTAACATTATGCAAATATTTATGCAAATGATGTCCCTTATGAAAATGAGGCCCCACACCGAGTCTCCGTACATGGCCCCGCACCCCTCTTGGGCCACCCCCTCCTCTGACGTGAGTATGCGTCAGAAGGGGGCGGGACCATTAGAGCCTTACAAGTGTGCTGAGATTAGAAAGACCGCATGCTTTTGATTACATTTTTTTAAGCCACAGCTTGTCACGGCTATTAGCATGTGGATGTGGTTTGCATGTTTGATGTCAGACATGCAAATCACGAAGACAGCTTCTAAAATGAGCAGCTTAGGCTTGCAAAATACCAATGTACACATGTAAATTACATCTGCAAGTTATAAAATACCAGCTTACACGTGTAAGTGCCGGCATTTACACGTGTAAGCTGCTGAGCTGCCTCAATTCATTTTTCCCACCTGTAGATTTATAGAACGACTTCTCCAGCTCTACATGTTGGCAAATGCACCTGCATTTCTCAACATGCTAAAAGGCCTCCAGGGTTGCCAGAGCATTGTCTAAAATACTGATGGAACTGTGTACATCCCAACCTCAACATCTCAGCTCTGATTTCTATGTACTATGTAACAGCTTTCTTTTTATTTAATAATAATGGTATCTAACTATTCTATTAAAAATGTGTAAAATAGTGTAATCGGCACTAGAATGCCTCTGAATGATTTTTAGAATATAAAAAATAAATATATTTGCCATACCTGCAATTCAATGTTCATCATCTTGGAGTAACTGATAGCGCTACTAAGTCTGGAAAAATGAAAAGCCAAAAGTGGATTCTATCATGTGGCAGCAAGTGAAAACAGCACCAAAAAATGAAAACCTAATACCAAAACACAAGATGTGATCAAAAAGTATTGAGACTTGTGTAGCTATAACACAATAGGTCACACCATGATACTATTAAGCATGCAGTGACCTAGTTATGTGCTCTGCATATGCAGAGTGTAGCATGGCTGCAGCACACCTCTACTTTGTTTAAGCACGTGATATTTGGTATCGTGCAAAAGCAGTTTGTCAGATTTACGATGACTGAAAAAATTGAACAGCGAATTAGCATTAAATTCCGCCAGAAATTTGGAGATTTGTGTAAAGAGACTTATGACAAGTTTCAGCAAATTTATGGCGATGAATGCATGAGTCGTGCTCGAGTTTATGACTGGTACAAACATTTCTAAGAGGGCCACCGAAGTGCTGAGCGTGACAAATGTTCTGGAAGACCATCCACAAGCAGGAATGAAGACAAATATGAAGCAGTATGTGCCGCAGTACACTCAGATCATCGATTGACTTTCAGGGAGCTTGCTGAGGACATGGACATTAGTTTTTGGTTGGTACAGTCCATTCTTACTGTCAATTTGTGGATGACATGTGTGTCTGCAAAATTTGTGAGGAAATTTTTGTCCCCTGATCAAAAGGATCGACTGTCTGCAGCCAGGGAGTTGTTGGAATACACTGAAAATGACTCAGATTTCATCAAAAAGATTATTACCAGTGATGAATCATGGGTTTATGGTTATGACCTGGAAACTAAGGCTCAATCCTCACAATGAAAGACTCCAGACTCTCCCAAACCCAAGAAAGTCCATCAGATGAGGAGCAATGTCAAGGTCATGCTCACATTTTTCTTTGATTACCAGGGTATTGTTCATCATGAGTATGCTCCAAAAGGCTAAACCATCAATAAGGAGTACTACATCCAAGTAACCGAGGTATCCGGATGCCCAACCCGTCTTCCACCCCCCCCCCCCCACCCCTTTCACCTCCCACAACCCCTTGACCCTTCTGACAAACACAAGCCGACATCAGGTGGTGGTGCAAATTGCTTGGTCGCAGCTTTTATTTAAAGGTATTAAAACACCGGCCCAACATGGGCCCAAATCAGCATTCATAACAATAACAAAAACACCCCCCCCCCCACCCGTCCTCCGGATGACGGTCCCACCAGCCGTTTCTAGCAAAGTGGTGCATCATCCACCCCCCCTTTTTTCCCCTACCGCCCGCCTCGCCATGTTATTAGCAAAGGCCGGCTCAAGGGTTGCCAATTTCCGGGCAGAGACCCCAGCCGGGATGTCTCCCCCAACGTAAAGAATAGTGCCGCTCCCGTGGAAAGCGGCATGAAGCTGAAATGCCCCGCCGGGTCAGCGATCACCTGCTCGCCACCACGCCACCAGCACAAAGGTAGACTACTATCCTTGCACCGCCCCCACCACCGAAAGCTGCGACCAGCACCAAGACTCCAATGCCTCCTGCCAGTCATTTAAAAGCAAGTTCTGCCCCACCGGGGCAAGATGAACCCCATCGAGCCGATATAGACCGGCACAAGAAACATCCGCCCAAGGGTGCAAGACCTGAAGCCCCCCCCCCCCCGTCTGCTGGACCCAGCGTCCGATCTGCCGGTTGATCTTAACCAGGCCCCTCGACCAACGCCGCTGGGTCCAGCAAGCCAGACGGGGAACTATGTCCGAACAAATAATAGCCACCCCCGGGAGGAGCTCCCGCAAATGAGCAATGTCTCTCTGCACAGCCCTGATGAGTTGCCGGCAAGACCAAGCCGCCAGGTCATTGCCGCCCAGGTGGAGCAGCAACCCAACCGGCCGCCGCTGCAGTCCGATCTCCGCCTGGACCCGAGTCAAGAGCTGCCCCCAATGCATGCCACATTGACCCATCCAGCACAGCCGCACTCCAAATGTGGCGAGACCAAGGTGGGCACCCAACGGCCGGACCGCCGCCTGACACTCCGCCCAGTAGACGAAGGAGTGCCCAATGATCCACCAGTCGCCGGAGCACACACCATCTGAAAGCAGAAAAAGCGGACTGCCACCAGCAGGCAACTCTGAAATAGGAAGAAGACATTAGTATCCCAAGCCCCCCCCCCCCACCAAGGGACCAAAGCCCTGATGCCCACCGGCTCTAGACCGCACCACCGGGAGCCGACGGGCGAACATACCCGGCATAAGCCCCCGAACGCCACCTGCCAATGCGCTGAATAACCTGACCGTCCAGGCCCGCGGCCGCCGCACTAGTAGCCGCCCCGATACGGAACGAATGCGAAGCATGCTGCCGATCAGCGCAACCCAATGCACGCAGCACCAGACGCAGCACAGCCGTAAACTGGAACTGAGTCACCGGCTTGCCATCCGCGTGTATGAAAAAATAGCCACGTGCCGCCGACCGCCACTGCACATAGGTGCACAGTGCGCGAACCGGGCAGGATAACAAGGGAGAGATGGGACTTAAGAGGACCCAGCTCCCTTTTCCAGACTGATCTGTCTTCGACCGCGGTAGAAAAATCCGCGCCTGCACCGAATCCACCCGAACGTGCGCGACATCGAGTCCACCAAAAGCCCCCCGCCTGGCGGAGCGGGGAACAAGCTCGGATACCCGGAACGCAATAAAGAAAGCCGTGGTGAACAGCGCATGAAACAGGACGGCCTCAAAACCAGAGGCCACCAGGCGCGGTAAAACCTCGCAGATTCGCAGCAAAAGCTCGTGCAAAACCGGGAGCCTCCAATCCCGCGACCCAGGATGATCCCGAGCCCAGCCCACAAGCAACCGCCGGACCAAGAAGGACACGCGAGGGTTACCCCATCCAGCGGCCTTACGAAAGAAGGAAAACCCCGCCAACACTCCGATGACCGCCGACCGAGCCCAGCCCTCCTTCTTAGCCGACAACACAAACCGGCCGACCAGTCCGTCGGGTACCACCCCCCCCCCCCCGACCAGCCCTGCGCACGAAGAAATGCACTCACCTGTGAGTAGCCCCGCCGATAAGTCGCCCAGGTACTGCGTGCCACCGACGCGGCCAGCAAGGACATCACTTCAGGGTCCCAACCGTCCAGAGATCCTCCGGGACCCGTGAGGCCAGCTCGTCCGCCCCCGGAGCCAGTCGCCGGAACAATGCCCACTGAAAACGGGATAAAGCATCAGCAATGGAATTCTGGGCGCCCGGCACATGCCGTGCTCGAGCGGTGACATTCAGGCGCAAGCAGGCCAACACGAACACCCGCATCAGCGCAGCTACACGCGGACAACGAGGTGCGTGCCGATTAATGACCTCGACCACTGTGGCATTGTCACACCAGAACACCACCCGCCGGTCATGCAGCTTGTCCGGCCATATCCAAAAAACCGCCACTATCGGGAAGAGCTCCAAGAAGGTGATGTTCCGAGTCAAACCGGAACGAACCCAATCCGCCGGCCAAGGCTCCGCGCACCAGGCGCCGTGACAGAAGGCACCGAAGCCAGAACTGCCGGCCGCATCAGTAAACAACTGCAGATCGACATTCGAAAGCTCAGGCAACTGAAGCACGGAGCAACCATCGAAACCAACTAGGAACGCATCCCAGATCCGCAAATCCTCCCGCATCCCCGCAGAGACCCGGATCCGATGGTGAGGGAGAGAAGGTCCGCCATCGCCAAAGATAAGCGCCGCGCAAAGGGGCGCCCCATGGGAAGAACACGGCAAGCGAAATTGAGATGCCCAACCAACGACTGAAGGACCCGGAGGGAAACCTTAGCGGCGGAGCCGACCGAAGCCACCAGTTCACGAAGCCGCTGGACCTTCGGCACCGGCAAGCGTACAACCATCACAACCGTTTCGATCTCGATGCCTAAGAAGGTGAGGCAAGTGACCGGCCCCACCGTTTTACTGGCCGCAATAGGAATGCCAAAGTCAACAGCCAAGCCCAGGAAAGTCCGCAAGAGAGTGGAACACGTAGAAGTCTGCTCCAGCCCGACAAACAGGAAATCGTTGAGGTAGTGCACCATGCAAGAGACCCCCGACAGTCGCTCAACCACCCAATGCAAGAAGGTGCTGAAGGCCTCAAAATAGGCGCAGGAGATCGAACAGCCCATAGGCATGCACTTATCGAAGTAGAACTGCGCCTCGAAGCGAAAGCCAAGCAAAGGGAAAGCCGAATGATGGACCGGCAATAAACAAAAAGCCGATTCGATGTCCACCTTGGCGAGCAACGCACCAGGCCCACACTGGCGCACCAGAGAAACAGCCGCATCGAAGGAAGCATAACGTACCGTAAAGAGCTCACGGGGTATGCGGTCGTTGACAGAATCACCCGGAGGGCAGGAGAGGTTGTGGATCAACCTGAACTTACCCGTCTCCTTCTTGGGAACCACTCCCAATGGCGAAACTGTGAACGGGGAAAAGGGGGGCGCCGAAAAGGGGCCCGCAACCCTACCCAGTGCACACTCCTCCGAAATCTTCCTACGCACAAAATCACCGTGTTCCTGCACAGAAGTAGCGTTACGGAGCCCACCCCGTGCGGACGCACCCTGAACAGGGATGCGAAAACCCCCCGAGAGCCCCTCCAAGAGCAAACCGGCCGCCTGCCCGTGACGGGACCGCCCGTACTCCACCAACCACGGACGCATCGCCTCGACCCGCACGGGAGTAGGGGCCAGCGCCCCAACCCCAGCCTTGCTTACCTCCAGAGGGGGCTCCCGCGGCCCCCTTTCTGCTACACTTAGTGGCAGCGTGCGCGCCCCCACACAAGGAGCAGGCATGCTTAAATTTGCAGTCGGGGAACAGGCAGGACGCCTTGTTGAAGCGCCAGCAGACGTCCCCCCCGACGGTTCCCCCTCAGGACTGAGGCGGGGCCGAGACTGGGACTCAAAAGGAACGCACCCCAGACGGGACCAGAGCGGAGCACCCCCTGCCGACCGCAGCACCCGATCCCCCGACCCGCCCCTTCAGGGACATCTGGGTCAACCAAAGATGGATGTCCTTCGTCCCCCACGACAAGTGACAATTTTCCTCCATCTGATCCCAAAACTCCTCGTCATAATTCAACCAGGCCCACCCTTTGTGCACCTGGGACGCCGCCAAAATGTTGTCGGCATAAGCCAACAAAGCCCCGTACTGATCCAGGAAATAGTGACCCCAGACACTCGCTAAACGCAAGAAGGCACGGGTCCAATTAAGGGTATTCCGAGAGGCCTTACGGACCCTACCCGCCTTTTCATCCTCCCTGCGCTTCTTCCTGCTCTCACCAGAACGCTTCCAGCCCTCGAGCAGGCGGAAGATATCGATGTACCTGCGACGCTTGATCCGCCGGCGCAACTTATGCAGTACGCCCTCCCACAACTCTGCGCAGCGGACGACGGAGGTCCCAACACCCGCCCCGGCGTCAGACGTCGCAGGTGCCGAACCACGGGAGGAGGCAGAGGATGATGTTGAGGAAGAGGAAGAGGAAGACGAAGACGCCCGCCGACAACGGCGCCCCCGCCTATGCTTTGCTTTTTTCGCCGCAGGCAACCCGGAAACGGAATCAAGGGCCCCTCCCACAGCCCCACCGGAGACCCCTACATACTCACCAGGCCCACCGGAAGAGTCCACCAGGGCACTCCCAGGAGACAGCCCAGGCGCCTCAGCTGCCAGCACATTCACGGAACACGAAGGACCCGGACTGGCCCGCCCGGCAGAAGCGGCCATGGATGTCGAAGGTGTCAAATTCCACGGGACCTGCGAAGAGAAAGAAGAAATCCCAGCAGCCAGAGCCGCAGGAGTACTAGGCGCTGCACTCGTCCCGGCTCCCCAGCCTTGCGCCGAGGACCCCAGACCACTGGCATCCCATGCAGCCGCATTCCCAGTTGCCCCACGGCCATTGCCGAACCAGCCACCCCAGCCCCCCCCCAGTGCCCCAGACCCCCCCATGGGACAGCCCCAAAAGCCCACGGGCCCGGGGGAGCAAGGAAGCCGGGCAGGGAAGGGGAACCCAGAGGGGCAGGGGAAGGGCACCCAGCAACCGGAGACGGCAACAGGCCAGCAGGCCCGCCAACCGCATCGACCGGGGATGAGCCAGCGGCCAAGATCCCCGGGGACTCCACCCCACCAACAACCATGCAGCCAGGATCCCCCAAACCACCTAATGCCGCTGAGGCACCAACACCATCCACCACCCCCGAGTGTGGGGACAGCGCACCGAGCGCACCCTCGGCCTCGTGCAGGGGAACAGGAGGCACCCGAGCGGCCCCATGACCCCGTGCCCCTCGGGCCGCGCTACACCCGCGCCCCTGCCTGGCCCCCCGCAGGATACTGGGAACTGGGGAGGCGAGGCACCCAGCCCTACCACGGCCCGGGGGCATGGCCCCACGCCACGCAGTTCCGTGCCCCCGAGCCGACCCCCGCGGCCCTTTGGCCGCACCTCGCCCAGGAATATGCTGGGCCATGCTCCCAAAACCTGGAACTGCAAAGGGCTAAGGGAAGATCCTCTTTTTTTTTTTTTTTGGTTATTTGTTTATTTATTTGTTATATGGTGTGCTGTAGGGCGAAGCACCGAGCCCTCCCAGCCCAAAGTTCGCCCCCCCCCTTCCAGCAACCCCCCCCTCCAGCAACCCCCCCCAGCAAAGCCCCCGTCCCAGCCAAAACACACAGGCCACAGGGGAACGGAATCGCCGTTGGGCGTCCTCCACGTGTGTTTCCTCCGTTTAATTATATTATTTTATTTTATTTTTTTTTTGTTAGGGATGGCTCACTGAAAGCCCCGAAGCCGGCAGAAAGGAACCCCCCCAATGCCCGTAGGGGAGGCCCAAATACCCCGCGCCCAATGACGGAGCCCCGACAAACAAACCTGCAGGCAGCGCGAGCAAACAGGAAGAGGGAGAATGCCAGCCGGCGCTCCCTCCTTGCTCGCGCTGCCCCCGCCCACTGACCGCCCGCGCGGTCCAATCGCCGGGCTCCACCTTCGAGCGTGGAGCCCGAGCGCGGAAGCCCCGCCCGCTGCTGAGCCTGAGCTGACACAGCCCCCACCCCCCCGGGAGCAAGGCCTGCCACGAGGTCGGGCCCCGGGAACCCGGTTACTGGGCCAACCGCGGGACAGGGGCCTGGCGGCACAGCCCGTACTTCTGACTCGTTTGAGAGATGCAGTTCGTCGTAAGAGGCCATAGTTGCACAGGAATGGTGAATGGTTGCTTCATCAAGATAATGCCTCAACTCATGCATCACATCTTGTCCAGCAGATCTTGGCCTAACTCCAAATCAAACAAGTCCATCAGCCTCCATACTCACCCGACCTCGCATCCTGTGACATTTTCTTGTTTCCAGAACTGAAATTACCACTGAAAGGAAGGAGATTCGACGACTTGGAGACCATTAAGAAAAATCTGACAGAGCAGCTTCACAGCATAACGAAAGAGGCATTTAAAAATTGTTTCCAGCAGTAGCAGGAACGCTGGAGGAAGTGTGTTTTATCGGAAGGGGACTACTTTGAAGGAGACTGAGTGCAATAACTGTCAGTGTTATACTTCTTGTGTTATTGTACAAGTCTCGATACTTTTTGATCGCACCTCGTACACTTCTAAACAAAGGTCAATTCTGTAATAATGATGAAAAGCCATACAACTTCCTTAGCTAGATCTTAGACATTCCAGAACTTGTTGGCAAAACGAAGGTGGAACTGCGTCTCTTCATAAAACTGTAACCTATGGCTTGAGCATAATGCTGCAGCATTCTCAGTTGGTGGACTGAAATTGCTTCAGAGAACAAGGGAGAGAGCCATCTGAACTCAGTGAACCAGCAGTGAAATCATTGTTTTCTTGCTATACTATCGTAAAACAAAGAGGGAAAGACAAAAAAAAAATAATAAGAGCAGTATCGGGCTAACATATCACCTAAATATAAAAATGAATGTTAAGAACTGAAAATCCACCACAAATAAGAATGTCATAGAATCTATTAACTCTATAATTTGAGAATACCCTCTTTTCTCAGAGTCTCTACCCACAGCGAATGCCACAGTGTTGAAGCAGCCACAGAATATGCACCAGAAAGTAAGCAGGGGGACTTTAAAATGAAATCCCTATATGTACCTTCTAGTTTGCAAGAGGACCTTGATAAATTGGAAGACTGGATGTTCAAATGGCAGATGAAATTTAATGTGGACAAGTGCAAACTATGGTTATGCGATGCAAGGTTCCATATTAGGAACCACCACCCAGGAAAAAGATTTAGAAGTCATCGTGGATAACAAGTTAAAACCCTCCGCCCGGTGTGCAGCAATGGCCAAGAAATCAAATAGAATGCTAGGAATCATAAGGAAAGGAATGGAGAATAAAACAAAAGATATTATAATGCCTCTGTATCGTTCCATGGTGCAACCGCACCTTGACTATTGTGTGCAATTCTGGTTGCCGATCTTAAAAAGGATATAGCATTATTAGAAAAGATACAGAGAAGAGCTACCAAAATGATAAAGGGGATGGAAGAATACCCCTATGAGGAGAGGTTAAAAAGGTTAGGGCTCTTCAATCTGGAACAGAGACAGCTGAGGGGAGATATGATAGAGGTCTATAAATTAATGAATGAAGTGGAACGGGTAAACGTAGATTGATTGTTTACACCATCAAAATATAGAAAGACTAGGGGACATGCAATGGAGCTACAGTGTAACTTATTTAAGACTAATAAGAGAAAAAAAAATTTCACTCAATGCGTAATCAAACTCAAGTTCGTTACCGGAGGGTGTAGTAAAAGCTGTCAGTATAGCTTGATTTAAAAATGATTTGGGCAAGTTCCTGGAGGAAAGATTCATAAACCATTATTAAAGGGGACCCAGAAAATCCACCGCCTGCCCCAATGGAGTGGAGGAGTGGCCTAGTGGTTGTGGCAAGGTACTTCAGGCCAGAAGGTCAGGGATTCAAATCCCACTAGAGGACAGCAACCTTGGGCCAGAAGGACTGGGGTTTCTAGTCCCACAGGTGCTCCTTGTGGTCTTGGGCAAGCCACTTAACCCTCCATAGCCCATGTTCCCTGTAAAATAGTTATTTTCAAGTTATAATGCCCTGTTCAATGTAATTTCAGTTTGTTCAATGTAAACTGCACTGATGCAGAATAGCGTGGTATATAAGAGAATGTAAATAAATAAATAAAATAAATACAAGCATTGTGGAACCCATGTCCTTTGGGGTAACTGCTAGGTACTTGTGATCTAGATTGGTCACTCTTGGAAACAGGATACTGGGCTTGATGGACTTTGGTCTGACCCAGTATGGCATATCTTATGTTCTTTTGTTCTTATACAATACAAACACACTTTGTTTCCTTGATAGGTTATGTCTCTTTCTCAGCTCAGGAAGGAAACATTTGCCTAGATTCTTCCTTGGCCCCATGTTTCAATTACACAGGTACACTAAAAAATTTTTTTTTAAACTGCCTCTAATGTTTCGATTGATTTTTACGTTTTTTGGTGCGCTGAATCCAAATCTGGTAACCAATTTGCTCCATCACGTACAGATTTTTTGCTACATTGGGTTAGCAGGTTGAGGTGAACGTTTCAGATTGAGTGCGATTGAGATAAAAGTTTCTTGGATGAATTCTTTATACTAATTGTTTAGTAGTTATTCAAATAAGAATAAAGAAAATTGTAACAAGGCAGCACATAAGAATAGAGTAATGTCAACAAAACACACTGTGATGGTAGCAAAATTGTCTGCACTTAAAACAGCCACATACATGTGCACAAACATTGAACATATAAGAGCGAGGTTAGACACAAAGCAAAGCAAAGAAATGTGCAAAAAATGTTGTACAGGTATGTATGTAAGAATAGAAAACGCAAACCGCACCATTGCAATACATGAAGACAAACACCCGATGGTGTGAAAATAAAATTCTAATAAATGAGATCCGACACTGTGGTAATAACTAGCAAATTTTTATTTCAAAGTTTAGTAAAAACACGATATTTGTCAACACAGTTTAGATTTTAAAGTCATTCTTGGGTCAATCAATCTCCTGGTGGGCCCGTTTCTTCTTCCCCCGAATGCTTCTCTTGGTGCGCTGCTTGGCGTATTTTTCATCTGGGGTTTCCCGCAGCAGCAACCAGCAGAAATCAGCCATCATAGTGGTGTTCCATCTTCCTTGGTACCTTCTCTCTGCGTCCTTGATGTCCTGGTGAAACCTTTCACCTTGTTCTTCACTGTACGCCACCAAGTTTTCGGGAAAGTAGTTCACATGGGAGTGCAAGAAATGGACTTTCAGGCTCATGTTACAGCCTTGTTCTTTGAAGGCATTGAGCATCCTGGCAACAATATCCTTATAGTTCTCATCCCGCCTGTTCCCCAAGAATTTGAGAACAACATCCTTGAAGGAATCCCAGGCTTCTTTTTCCTTCTCAGACATCGTTTCAGCGAATGCTCCATCTGAAATGAGTTTCCTTATATCAGGGCCAACAAACACTCCTTCCTTTAGCTTTGCTTCAGAAAGTCGGGGGAACTTTGAGCAAAGGTACCGAAAGCACTCACCATCTTTTGGAAGGGACTTGATGAATTGCTTAATGAGACCCAACTTAATGTGGAGAGGTGGTAATAGAATTTTATCACGAGGTACCAAGCTCTCATGAAGAACATTTTTCTCACCGGGTCTCAAATACTCCCGAATTGGCCAGTCTTTTTTCCCCCAGTGTAGGTCGCGGGCCCGGCTATCCCACAAGCAAAGGAAGCAGGGATATTTGGTGAAACCGGATTGCTGCCCTAATAGCATGGATAGAATTTTAAAGTCTCCACAAATCATCCACTTATGCTCATCATAACGAATCTTCTGAAGAATCAGGGCCAAATTCTCATATTTTTCTTGGAGAATAACAGAGTGAGCAATAGGAACTGAAGCGAATGTGTTGCCATTATGAAGAAGAACACCTTTTATGCTGTCTTTTGACGAATCAATGAACAGCCGCCATTAAGCAGGATCATACTTGAGTTTAAACTTTTCCATCACTCCGTATATATCGTTGCAAAATACCAAATCTTCCTCTTTGCTGAAATACTTCAAAAATTGTGTCTCGCGGTTGTGGTACCAATAAAAAGTTGTTCCTGGTGACAATAGATTTTTCTGTTTAAGCCGAGAACCTAGCAGTTGGGCAGCATCTTTTGGGAGTCCTAAATCCCGGACTAAATCATTCAATTCAGCTTGAGAGAAAAGTTCAGGTTTCGGATCTGGTTCAGTTTCAAACTCGGAAGTACTGGACTCATCGGGAAAAGCCATCTGATGAGTCTCATCATGATCAGAAGCGTCCACACAAATATGATCCAAAGATTTTGGTGGTTCAGGCACAGGTACTTCGTTGCTATGAGGCATAGGCCTAATTGCTGAGGGAAGGTTGGGGTAACTTATTACGTTCTTATTTTTTAAGTTGTATCCCTTCACAATGCAAGAGCAAAAATAGCAGTCACTGCTGTCCGGAGAGTTGACGCAACCTCTGGCTCTGTGAGCCATCACAAATACACAGCACTGCAAACTACAACTGTAGTGAACCACTTCGGAATAAAGCTGGATTACGACTGAGCAAACAAAAGGTAATAATGAACTTGCAAGAAACTGAAATTTGACAGGAACGTTCATGTCGCAACCACCGTGTTTGAGCGAGCGAACGAGGCGAGGCGAACAGGAAAGAACATGCGCCAGCGCGAGTACTGGATTTAGCCCCCCGCCTCCCAATTGTCCTGTTAATGTATAAAATGAATACAAAGCACTCTAAAATATCATGAGGGAGTGTTTCTAGTTAGTTAACCATTACAACCTCTATTTTGGGCCAAGAAAATAAACTGCAGTCGGCTAAAAAGAAATTATGTGAACATTCCTTATATGGGTAAGAAATCTAATTTTGCAAGAAAACGTGACGTGATGGAACATTTTGGCTATTTTTCCTGGATTCAGCACCCCAAAATCTATAGGAATCAGTTGCAAAACTGGAGACAGTTTTTTGGTGTACCTGTGTTATTGGTCATTTCATAAAGAAGGGATCCATTGAAAATTCCTCATCAGACTGTTTTGATGACATTCAATCTAGTACGAGAAGGAAATAAGGGGGAGATATGAATGCTGCAGCCTCCTGTGGGGCAGCCCATAATATTCCTTGTAAGTCATTACATGAAGACAACATTTTACAGCTCAACTTGCACATCAGACACAGACAGAAAAATTATCAAATTGGAAAGGTTTAAACGGGAGTCATTAGTGGGGGAGTAATGACTTAAGAGCTGTTTGCATACTTTTTGCTCACAATGGGTGGATGGCAATTTTCAAATTGGTCTTCACAGCACTCATACATTTAACTGAATCAAAAACAGGTATACCTCAAAAAAAGGAAGGCATATGGTTAGGATAGAAGAGTAAGAGAGGGTATGTCCATCTTAGGGATGTGTATTCATTAGCACACATTGGGTTTGTTAATGCATCACAAAATATGTGTTTGCAAAACTGATTTAACTCATGTTAATAAATGAAGTAACACATACAATCGATTTGCTTGTGCTAAAATGTCAGAGTGGGCATTAAAAATTGTTTTATAAAATGAATGTGAGAAACAAACTGAAAAAACCCTCAAACCTTGAAGGAGAAAGCCAAATTTCTTGAAAAGGAACCAAAAATTGTTTGCCAGTGCACCTTCCTAGACACAGACTTGTCAAAAGTGCACTCTTGCGCTCCTCCCCACCCTCAACCCTCAAGTGCCCACAGCAAGCTACATGGATGTTTTTAGCATGGATACTGTGCCAGTATTGTTCATCTTTGAAAACTAACTACAAAGAGACATGTTCAAAGTACCTCATATTTGAAACAGTGTGGATTACTGAAAAATGCCCCCTAGATATACCTTTATTTGAGACTACCTACTCCAGGCAGAAAAAGAAAACTGCTTGAGAAATAGTCCTGAATATAAACCCATTTCAAGTATGTGTTCTATTCAATAGGGATGTGTATTCATTAGAAAAGACATTATTTTGCTCTCATTATTAATATACTGTGCAATTATCCTGAAACAGTTTGCATAAAATATATTTCTGAAGATGAAAACATTAATGATAGCAAAATCATTTTGGGCCCTAAATTCAGGGATATGAACGTGGGAATAATACAGCTGAAAAACAAACCTCCTGTTCCTCCTCTCTTCCCACCCCCAAAAGAAAAGTACAGCTAGGACAAGACTCGAAAGACAACAAAAACAGAAACCACAAGCTTGCCAGAGCCTGGGACTCAGTTGCAACTAGACCATGCAGTACTTGAAAGAAATTGTAAACCGCACCCAACAGCAGACAGTTTCTGCACAGAGATAAAGACTGAGAAAGGCTCTTGCAAATACGGAGAGGCTATTACCAGCACACCCTCCGGCTAGATTATTGCTAAAACTGCACTAGCTCTTAAAAAGCCAGAATAATGGACTGAAATGAAAAGAACTGAAAAGTAGTTCATTACTAGCTTCACATGCCTTTTTAACAAAGCCATGAGTCTACTTAAAAGCAATTCTTTTAAAATATATATTTTTTTCATATTCCCTACATTTTGTTTCCTGTTATGTGATTCCTGCTAGCAGACCATTTCACTTTAAGAAAAAAACAAATTCATCTATGTGGGCCCAGGGGGTATTCTTAACAGAGAAATCCACCATGTAACATAAAAAAAACTGTGCATTAGGTATAGGCTGTGTGGCCTAGTGACAAGATGACAACTAGGGCTGGTGCAAAACACTGTGCAAGACGTGCACTTGTACAGCATGGCAATTTGGAGGGGGTGGTGGTGGTGACAGGAAGGAAAAGGAGGAGGAACGATGATAGTGAAATCGGAGCAGCAGCACAAATTTGGCATGCCTTCCCAGGGCAGCAATTTTGAGAGCATGGAGCAAGGGAGAGAGAATAGCAAGGAGATGAATGAGAGGAGGATGAAAGGAGGTGGTTAAAGGGGGAAGTCAGCGACTGACTGGGATAAGAGACAAAAGAAAGGGACTGGAGAGAATGAATGACAGGGAAGGAGATGAGGCTGGCGACGTGGTGGAAGGGAAAAAAGTAGATGAGGGCCGGGAAGGGGGTGCGTGGAGAGGGTGGAAGTGGGAAAAGGAGAGGGAATGGGTAAAAAACAGAAAGGAATAAGAGGCTTGGGAAGGAAGGAGTGTGAGAGGGAATGGGAAGGTTAGGCAGAGGGAAAGATGGGTCGGGAAAGAGAAGAGAAAATGAAATGGAAACTTGATAGGTGAATGGTAAAAAGAGATTGAAAAATGCAGAATGAGAAGGAGTGCACAATTTGATTGGCTAGGCAGATAAGAAAGAAATGGAGAAAAGAGTTGAAAGGAAAAAAAAATAAATTCCAAAGAAAGATGTAAGAGAAGAATGAAGCAAGGCAGAAGGAGAGAAAAAAATGGCAAATGGACAGCAGATTCGAGAATGTTAGGAAAAAACAGACAAAGGAAAGTAGAAGAGAGAGACTTGGAGCAACGCAACTGGAAAAATAAAATGGCCAGACAAAAAAGATATAAAAAATATTTTATTTAGAATTTATTAATTGGAATTTGCCGGCTTTGGAAATGTACATCTCTTAAATCTTTGCATTTTGCACAATGCAAGAATAAATGCATTTCTTTCTATTCCTCTAGTGTGTGCACTGGAATCTGATTTCTTAAGATTTTCAGTAAATTTTTTGTCTGCCTATTTCTGTTTCTAACTTGTGATCCCTTGTTCTGTATCTGCTTCTGTTTTTTGCTTATGTGACCAACGTGCGGTATTCTGATAGCTTATAGTTTCCTTGAAGAAATCTGTAGTAGTCCCACTTGTTTTGTTTTCCCAGTAGTAGTGTATTACCTTTTTATAGGTAGGTTTGGTGCTGTGTGAATACTGACAGTGCTGTTATGGTATGTTAGGTGTACCATAGGCTCTGAGCTTTTGGCTGGATTTTGAAGTACTTCATAATGTGCCTGGGAGTTGGCACTGGAGGGAAGTTATGTAGAAATCTGGTGCCCTTTCTCTAACACCAATGCACTTGCAAACGGGGTTTAGACATTGACATTATTGTTGGGACAAAAGCAAAACTTATGAAGGGATTCATTAGAATTCATGGGGGTGGGGGTAGCACAGTTAGCATTCACACCGGGCAGCAAAAAAGGTAGCGTTGGCCCTGCTGAGAATTATGAGCTAGGAGTGCTTGAGTTTACCTACTCCATCCCACTTCCTTTCCCCACACCAATATGCATCCTATCATCCTGATTTCTTTATGGAGTTACTGGAACTTACTAGCGTAGATCCTGCTCCCCCACTGAATCTGTAACTTTGAAGTAATTGCTTTGTCTCTCTGTGCCTCAGCTTGCTTAACATTTAGCTGAAGGTCAGAAGTCATTCCCATAGATAAAACTGACAGCATATGTACCTTCCCTTTGAATATAGACAAGGACAAAAAGGGGGTTCCAAGATGGCAGCAGATGTCTGACACTCATTGGTGCTATTTTGCTTTTTCTCCTTTATTTCTCTTAAGTACTGTAAGGGAAAACAGAAAGGGAAATCTCAGACCGTTCCCTCCAAAGATGAGTCGGTACCTGTGTTGGGCCCTATGGATACTTATCTGAGCTGTGCAGAGGTTCAAGCATTCTCTGTATTTGGTCCACAGCAGTCAGTAAGGGAGGCAAGAGAACCTGGGGTTGCCTCCCCTATTCCTCCCTTAGTCTGGGGTTGAGAGTTTCCCAGTTCACCAAATGCCTCTGCTGTTTGTGCCTCACCCCTTCAGAGAGCCAGTAGTGAGAGGGAAAGAGTGGAAGAAGGCCCATTGTTCTCGGCGACTTGGGCAAGGAATGAGAAGCTTGTGGTAAGAGCAGTGAAGGATCCCTAGTTGTAGAGAAGAGACCTGTGCAGAGCTCTATACAACTCAAACACAACTCTGGCAATAGAGGCTAACGTGGAAGCAAGCACAATGGAACGGAATGTGTGGGTTTACCTTTGTTTCTTCAGACTTGACCTTCGGTTATTACCCTTGATGTGATCTGGCAAGCCATTATTGATTTTGGGAATGCTTTAAGTACCTCATGTTAATGCTTTGGCCCAGAAGGTCCAACAGGTGGAGCTTAGAGTAGATACGAACACATCAGATTTGGCTGAACAAATGCTGTAGCTGAAATGGAGAAAGAATTAGAGAAGTCTCAGGCGCTACAAGCTATGCTTATTAAAGATATTACCAGCCTAAGGACAAAAGTAGAAGCTTTAGAAAATGTAACTAGTAGTTGTAATTTGTGTTTTCTAAATTCTTATTCTTTACTGATGGTTACTCCACAGGATATGTTATTGATGTTTTGTCATCTCTTTAGGCATGAGTCTACAAGCTGTATGCGTGTATTAATTTTTTTTTTTTTTAGTGCCATTGAGTCAGTGTTGACTCAGAGCAATCCAACTACCTCTGGGTTTTCTTGGCAATGTATCACTGGAAGTAGATTGCCAGCCTTTTCTTCCAAGGCAATGGAGGGTAAAGTGACTTGCCCAAGGTCACAAGGAGTGCCAGTGGGAACTGAACCCTTGATCTTCTGGGTACTAGGCAGTTGCTCCAACCACTAGGCTACTCCTCCACTTGTGTACTATTTGCCAAATGGCAAAAAATAGTCCCAAGTTCAAGGTCAAGACGGGATTGCAGTTGAGATGAATGCCTTGGACATTTCAGGCTTCTTTAAAAATCCGATACTGAAGTGGCTAAATCTGTTACTATGTTAGTTACCTTTGCTCTAATAGCTGAAAGGGAATTGGCACATCAGCTCCATCTTTTCTGCCCTTTGGGCTTGGTGGGTCTTGTTCTGCTGCAGCAGCTGTTCAGTATACTGCTGACATGCATTGCGCTTTTCCTGACCCTCGTCACCACTGTCACATTCAGGATGGACAGCTTGCACTACTAGAGATGATAGTGGGAGCTCTATGTCAGACTTCTCCGTGTCAATTGACTCCTCCTCCAGAGTATCATGGGCAGTGCCACCATGCCTGGTCGCCTCTGGGATATCGGATTGGCTACCTTCTACCACCGATGATCAGCATTATTTGGGTGTTGGTTCTTGTACAGTGACTGTTCCCCAGCGGACTGGCTGGAGCCTGTGTGGTTGCCCTCCAAGGGATCGTTGGAACCTGCGGTATCTCTATGTGAACCGAGCAATGCTATCACTCACGATGTACTATCAATACCACTGTAAGTACTTGTGGTTTGAAAGCTCCAGCATTATTCTCTTTCTCCAGCTACCACCTATAAACACTCTTCCCATAAAACTTGCTAGCATGCCTGCACTTTTACCCCTGATCACATACAAACATTCCAATTGCCCATGTGTGGTCCCACTCCCTTCCTGCAATCGTTCAAGCATCTGCCTGTCCATGTACATGCCTCTCTCTATGTGTGTGCCTCTCTGCTGGCTGCAATGGCTCTGCAAGTCCACTGTAGTGGTATCTCAGAGAAGACCCAGCTTTCTTTGCTTTCCTTTTCAGCATCGCCTGTCTGCCACACTTCCTTGCCCGTCTACTATGCATCTGCCTGGTGCTACATGTTCCCCAGTGTGCTGTATCCTTGATTAAATCACAGTGCCAGGATAGAGCAGATGCACTCCCAGACCCTTTTCGCTGTAGTGTGTGTGGTCATGCACAACCAAAGGGGGGGGGGGGTTCAACAGCTCTTCCTTCTCTAGAACAAGCCTCTAGAAGAGCAGACTTTCCTTCATTGAAAAGCTGACCTGCCTGCTGGCCACACCTTCTGTGTGTGCTGTGATGTACCATGGTTTGGGGGGGGGGGGCGAGGATGGTTGGCACATCCCGTTTCCTACTGCATGTGCACTATTTCCTTTGTGTTGCACGTGCAGCCGCTCCTTGCAATGACATGCACGTTTCCAGCGACAGGTGCATTGGAGTCATTCTTGCACATCTCCTCTAGCCCATTTCCACTGCCAGACGTTCTCTCCTCTGACTGATGTACTCATCTATATTTCTGGATGTCTGCATCAGCAGTTAATGTGCACCATGGATGTTCAGGAGCACATTTACGAAATCTAAAGTTTGGTAGCAACATTTATACTTGCACATTTCTAGGGTGGCCTAAATGGCCTCTCTATAATGTGCCTTTGCATGTCCTCTGTACTATCCCCAGGCTGCAGCAAAAGAACTACTATTGACCATTTCCAAATACAGCTTCTGGGACAATAGGATTATAATATGTGAAATCGATAAATACCAAAACAGTGGTATAAAGACCCCAAGGCACCAAAAGAGGGATAAAGCAGCACAAACATCGCAACGGAGATTACAAGGCACTGGGAGCAAAGCAGTTGCATCATTGGGAGGATGACCCCAAAGCACTTGTAGAGCGGTAAAGTAGCACTAACATTTTTAGGGTTGTCCCCAAAGATTTTGTCATTGGGGTTCAGTGGCAGGTCAGCATTCTAAGTGCCATCGGTACTCAAAGTCTCTTGAGGTACTTGGGCGTCTGAAATTTATCAGTTTAGGTAATGCTATCCTTTATTTTGGGGCCGAGAAGTGCAACAATGTGTCACTGAAAGAGGAAACCCATGGAAATGGTAAAATAGTACCGGCAGTAATAGAACCAATACCCAAGGCACCAAGAAAGGTGCAAAGCTGGCAGAGTTGGAAAACTAGCATCTACATACAATGACATTGATCTCAGAGGATGTAAACATACAGCAAGGCCAGTAGGATCAGAATGGCAGATCATTGAGTTATATGTAAGCAATGTTAGGAAGAGTCAATGTTGGCAGTAGAAGCTTTATACCAAGAACTTCCCCAGGAACATCTGCATGATGCAGTGTAAAAACCTATTCTCCAAGCATAAACGAAAGCACAGTTACAACCAATGTCTTTAGTCTGCCCATTTCTCTTTCAAACCGCTTAACTTTTTCTGAAATATTACAAGGTATATCAGCTTGCCTACGTAAATGAAAAATTCTATCTGCCTCTTTTTGGGTATCAGAAGCAGTTCCTCTATGGCTGTATACCACTGCCCATCTCTGATAATTTAATGGGCTCACCACATCCTTACAGTAATCCAGAATGTTTTGCATTAAACGTTAGGTTCAGTGAAAGGGTCTTTATTATCCTAGATGAACCTTCTACTGTGTGTCTCCCTCCATTAACATCCAGGTTCCTAGCCCATCAACTCAGAATTTGAATATTAAACTGAACAACCATAATAATCACCCCAACAACACCCCTCCCATAATGAACAAAACACACCAATGGAAACAAGAGAGTGCCTGGATAGTTAATCACACATACAACAGCAGCTTGAGTGGCATGAACAGGCAACCAAACTGGGGCAGAGCACATCTGACTGTTTGTTGCACGCTGCCCAAAGCCCTAATGTTAGAATGGAATAGTTTCTTCTTTTTTTCATTTTTAATGCTTTATTCTGCTTTTTTTCCATTTTAGAGAAAAACACATCAGTGGGAACAAGACAGCAGTTAAAGTGGTATGAACAAGTCAAGGCAACAAAAGCGATCCAGATTACTACAAAGAGCATAATGAACAGCCCAAGACACTAAGAGCCTGATTCTGGAAGCGAGACATTTGGACGTCCCTGCTGAAGATGAGGCCGCGAGAGCCAGAATTGGGCCCGAGGATGGCTCAGCGTGCCCCTTCAGCCTGCAGGGGTTCCTCCCTGCAGGCACCCCAGACTGCCGTAGCTCTGGACCCCAAGATTCTCACCACCCAACCCATGGCTGGCCTCTCATGGCCTGGATCAGACGGCAGGGAACTCCCCACACCTGGCCCTAGCTCTGGTGGTGGCTGCCATGCCCCGATTCACCAAAAAAAACTGATTATACCACCTCTGAGATAGTATAAGCAGTATGGCCCAGAAGGTCCGCCAGCATGTTCAGGGTCATGAGCTGAATCGACCCTGCACATGCTGTCGAGTGGCCCGCCCTCGATCTTGCCCCCTCCTGCCCACTGCTGGTTCTCCCCTTCCTGAAGCACAGGATGTATAGGGAGAGTCGGTGGGGGAATAGGGTTTAGGCAGATTGCGGGGCTGCACGTCCCGGTGGGACGTATAGTCCCACAACCCGCATTATAGAATGAAGGCCTAAAGCTAAAAGAGGAAAAAAAAATGTTTCCTGGTTAAGATTTTTTTTAGTGTAAATCTTATATTGATGTTTTGATTTTACAACATTGTTCCTTTGATACAGCAACCATTCTATAAAGTCAAATGCCGTATGCAAGCTACTCCCCCCTTCCTCCTGCCCCACCCCCTATTATGTAGCCACAACATTGAACACAATATTCAGACATCAGAGTCAAGGTAATTAAAAAAGAGCACCAAATTACAATAAACTACTGAATTGTGTCATATTTATGCTTTTTTAATGTTTTTTCTTGATATGTTTTACATTTTTACAGAGAAAACACCCCAGTGGAAACAAGATAGTGGTAGGGCAGCTGATCATGCCAGACACAGCAACTAGAGTAGAACTAGCAAAAGCACAATATAGCAGGGCAGTGCCACTGAACCAAGACAGCAGGCCAGGCAGCAGCAGGATTTTGAGCAGGCAGGGTAGACTGTGGCACATGCCACCACAGCAGCAAAAGCAGAGAAGCACATGGAAGGGGGGGGGGGCTTTCTCTGCTTTTATGTTTTTGAATCTCCTGCTAACAGAATTCACAGGCAAAAAGCGACCCGGCAACAGTGGCTAGAGCGGCAACTGGCAAAACCACAGCAACACACCGAGGGCAGAGTGCGGAACTGACTTGCTCAGGTGGAGCTAGCTCGCAGTCCTCCCCACAATTGCACAGAAGTGGATAGCAACCAAGAAGTGGGAAATTTGAATTTAAGAACACCTTCTGTTCCACCAAGTCTTGTGGAACAAAAATGATGTGGACTCACAATATTCCCTGCCACTAAGACTATCTGTTCACTGGCACACTGGTTGGTAGACAGGAAAGCAAATGCTGGGCAATCTTAACCAGGTCTGGCCAGACTGAAAACTTGTGTGTCTAGTATGGGCCCGATTCTGCAAGGTGAATAGCAGGGCTGTACATCCCGGTGGGATGTGCAGACCCGCTAGCCGTCCTGCCCGATTGCCGAAAGCCTCTCTCCCTGCACGCACAGAGCCACTGTGCAAGGAGAGCAGGACAGGGCGGCACAGGGGCTGAGAGTGGGCGGGACAAGCACCCAGACATACAGGGCCAATTCAGGTCATGACCCTGTACATCTGGGGAGCACTGGGAGGACACCCAGCTTATTCCACCTCGGAGGTGGAATAAGCGGGACTTGGTCCACCGCATCGGCCAGGCAGCCTCAGGAGCAATGGAGCCATGATCGGTGAGACCCTGCCACCTGATCCTGGTCCTGGCTGCCCATCGAAGGTCGGGCGGTAGGGAGCCAGGGGTCAGCACTGCAGCAGGCTGGTGGTGAGGAGTTGCAGGGGCACAACGGGCCGACTCAGTGTCCGATCCTGCACCCACAGGTATGTCTAGTTCCTGCAGTGCAGAATTGGGTACTAACGGGGTCGTCCTCTTCGGGAGCATCTGGACGGCCCAGACGTGCCCCTTCCTGCATCAAGCTCTATGCCAATGAGTCTATAGTGATGGCTTCTATGAGACTTGCAAGTTTGCTGTGTCACAGAAACTTACGCAGGAATCTTAGTTACAGTGGAGTGATGCTGCTCTCTGCCACTTACCACTGTGGCTTTGTCAACAAAGATAGTATTATAATGCCCAAAGGAGACTGATGCATTAAGGTGGGGGACTAAGTGTTAGCTAACAGGGTGTCATTCATGCTGCCAGCACTGCCTGACTATATACCTACTCTGTTCCCAGCTGTATCCCCAGTGCCCCTTTCCCTCTCTCATAAGAACATAAGAACATAAGATATGCCATACTGGGTCAGACCAAGGTCCATCAAGCCCAGTATTCTGTTTCCAACAGTGGCCAATCTAGGTCATATGTACCTAGCAGTTTCCCCAAGGGACACAGGTTCCACAATGCTTGTATTGGTTCAAGCATTGATATCCTGGGTCCCTTCTTAATAATAGTTTATGGACCTTTCCTCCAGGAACTTGTCCAAACCTTTTTTAAACCCAGCTACACTAACAACCTACACTACATCCTCCGGTAACAAATTCCAGAGTTTGATTACACGTTGAGTGAAAAAATATTTTCTTTTATTAGTCTTAAATAGTTTACCCAGTAGCTTCATTGCATGCCCCCTAGTCTTTCTATATTCTGATAAGGTAAACAATCGATCTATGTTTACCCTTTCCACTCCGTTCATTAATTTAAAGATTTCTGTCATATCTCCCCTCAGCCGTCTCTTTTCCAGGTTAAAGAGCCCTAACCTTTTTAGCCTTTCTTCATAGGAGTATCCTTCCATCCCCTTTACCATTTTGGTGGCTCTTCTCTGAACCTTTTCTAAAATCGCTATATCCTTTTTAAGATACGGCGACCAGAATTGCACACAATATTCAAGGTGCGGTCTCACCATGGAACGATATAGAGGCATTATAATATCTTTTGTTTTATTTTCCATTCCTTTCCTTATCATACCTAGCATTCTATTTGCTCTCTTGGCTGCTACTACACACTGGGCCGAGGGTTTTAACATGGTATCCACAATGACGCCTAAATCTTTTTCCTGGGTGGTAGTTCCTAATGTGGAACCTTGCATCGTGTAACCATAGTTTGGGTTGTTCTTCCCTAGGTGCATAACCTTGCACTTGTCCACATTAAATTTCATCTGCCATTTTGATGCCCAGTCTTCCAATTTATCAAGATCCTCTTGCAATTTTCCACAATCCTCTTGGGTTTTAACAACTTTAAATAGTTTTGTGTCATCTGCAAATTTGATAACCTCACTCGTTATTCCACTTTCCAGGTCATTTATGAATATGTCAAAAAGCAGTGGACCCAGCACAGATCCCTGGGGTACACCACTATTCACCTTTCTCCATTGGGAAAATTGGCCATTTAGCCCTACCCTCTGCTTTCTATCTTTTGGACTTCCTTCCACTTTTCTTAAAGCGTGGAATACAGCTGGTCTGGGCTTCCAAGATAGTATTTTTCAACAACAGCCAAGCCTGATGTACGTCTTTAACCTTTGCAACTGCTCCTTTTAGTTTTTTCTTAACTGTTTTCCTCATTTTATCATAGTCTCCCTTTCGAAAGTTAAAAGGTAGTACTTTGGATTTCCTTACTATCCCTCCTCCACTAATTAAATCAAAGGCAATCATGCTATGATCACTATTGCCAAGTGGCCCCAACAACCTTATCTCTTGCACTAGATCTGGTATTCCACTAAGGACTAGGTCTAATATGGCTTCCCCTCTGGTCGGTTCATGAACCAGCTGCTCCAAGAAGCAGTCATTTATTTCCTCTAGGAACTTTATCTCCCTAGCATGTCCTGACGTGACACTGACCCAGTCGATACTGGGGTAGTTGAAATCACCCATTATTATTACTGCGCTGTAACATTTGTTAGCTTCCTTGATTTCTTTGAACATTTCATCATCCATTTGGTCATTCTGGCCAGGCGGTCGATAGTACACCTCTACTGCCATCGCCTTCCCCCTTTTACATGGAATTTCAATCCATATAGATTCTACAGCAGATTTTGTTTCCTGCAAAACTTTAATCCTTTCTGACTCATTGCCCTCTCTAACATAGAGAGCAACCCCTCCACCAATTTGATCAGCTCTATCATTACGATATAGTTTGTACACAGGTATCACAGTGTCCCACTGGTTGTCCTCCTTCCACCATGTCTCTGATATTCCAATCATATCTAACCTTTCATTTAGTGCTATATATTCTAACTCTCCCATCTTATTTTTTAGACTTCTAGCATTTGCATACAAGCATTTTAGAGAATGTATTTTATTCATATTAATTTGGCTATTGTTAGATATGGGTAATTTGGGATCTTTAAGCTCTGTCTGCTCCATACTTGAGGGCATTTGGGCTAGTTTACTCTTTTGTGGAACCTTTCTGCTTTTGGTAGTATCCTTCAAAGATACATTTTTCCGAACCTTCTGCTCTTGGGCGACTGTCGGCTTTCCCCTAATATCTAGTTTAAAAGCTGCTCTATCTCCTTTTTAAAGGTTAATGCCAGCAGCCTGGTTCCATCCCGGTTAAGGTGAAGCCCATACCTTCAGAAGAGCCCCTCCTTTCCCCAGAATGTTCCCCAGTTCCTAACAAATCCAAAACCCTCATCTCTGCACCATTGTCTCATCCACCCATTGAGACTCCGGAGCTCTGCCTGCCTTTTGGGTCCTGTGCGTGGAACAGGAAGCATTTCGGAGAACACTACCCTGGAAGTTCTGGATTTCAACTTCCTACCTAAAAGTCTAAATTTAGCCTCCAGAACCTCCCTACCACATTTTCCTATGTCATTGGTACCGACATATACCAAGACAGCAGACTCCTCCCCAGCACTATCTAAGACCTTATCTAGGTGGCACATGAGGTCCGCTACCTTCGCACCAGGCAGGCAAGTTACCAGGCGATCCTCACGTCCACCAGCCACCCAGCTATCTACATGCCTAATGATCGAATCACCAACTATAACGGCTGTCCTAACCCTTCCCTCATGGGCACATGGCCCTGGAGAAATGCAGAGGATGTGGGGAAAAGAAGCAGCTCTGTGGATTGTGTTGGAAAGAGGCGATGGCACTATCATCCATACTGGTGTAGTCTACAGGCCTCCAACTCAAACCGAAGAAATGAATAGAGACTTGATTACTGATATTGCAAAGGTGACTTAAATCTACCTGATGTGGATTGGAGTATTCTTTCTAAAATTGTGGATGCCTTTCAAGATGCATTGCTAAGACAAATGGTGATGGAACCGACCAGGGAAAGTTTGATGTTGGATTAAGTACTCACCAGTGTGCCAAATGTCAGGGTGAGTACCCAGGTGAGCAGCAGTGATCATCACACAGTGTGGTTTGAGATAAAAACCAAGGCAGAATCCAATCACAGCAAGCTCAAAGTCCTAGACTTCAAAAACCTTGACTTCTGTAAAATGGCCAAGTGCCTGAAGGAGGAGTTGGCAGGGTGGTAGGAGGTAAGGGAAGTAGAATTGCAGTGAGCTAAACTAAAGGAGGCAATAAAAGGCACAACAGATACATATGTAAGGAAAGTAAATAAAGACAAGAGGAAAAGGAAACCTATTTGGTTCTTCAAAGAAATAGCTGCACAGATACAGGCAAAAAACACAGGTTTCACAAAATTCAGAAGTTCACAAACAGAGGAACACAGAACAGAATACAGGATAAAGCTAAAAGAGACAAAAAGTGAAATAAGGATAGCAAAAGCAAAGGCAGAAGAAAAGATGGCTAAAGATCTGAAGCGTGGAGACAAAACGTTTTTCAGGCATATTCAGGAGAAGAGGAAGATCAGAAGTGGAATCGCAAGACTCAAAAGCACTGAGAAGGGATTCTTCTGTTTTTATTAAAGAAAATCCTGGAGAAGGATCACCTGTGATTGACAAACATACGAATGGGAATGGAGTAGATGCTACACCACTCACAGAAAATGATGTGTTTGAACAGCTTGCAAAACTGACAGTGGACAAGGCCTTGGAACCGGATGGTATACCAACCAGGATACTGAAAAGAGCTTAGAGAGGTTCTTGCAGAGCCCTTAAAGGATGTTTTTAATAGATCCTAGGAGACAGGAGACGTTCCATAGGACAGGAGAAGGACTGATGTTGTACCTCTTCACAAAAGTGGTAGTAGGGAAGAAGTGACTAACTACAGGCCAATAAGCCTTACCTCGGTGGCTGGAAAAGTAATTGAGGCACTCCTGAAAGAGAGAATAGTGGACTTTCTCAAAACCAATAGGTTACATGATCCGAGACAACATGGTTTTACCAAGGAATGCTCATGCCAAGCAAATCTGATTGAGTTCTTTGAATGGGTGACCCGAGAACTAGATCAAGGGCAGGCGATGGATGTGATCTACTTAGATTTCAGCAAAGCCTTTAATACTGTTCCTCACAGGAGGCTTATCAATAAACTGAACAGCCTAGGGATGGGTCCCAAGGTGGTGAACTGGATCAGAAATTGTTTGACTAACAGACAACAGAAGGTGATGGTAAATGGAACTCATCGGATGAAAGGAAGGTGATTAGTGGCGTGCCCCCAGGGATCGGTTCTAGGACCGGTACTGTTCAATGTATTTGTGAGTGTTATTGCTGAAGGACTGATTGGAAAAGTCCATCTTTTTGCAGATGACACAAAAATTTGCAACAGACTGGACTCCTCAGAGGGAGTGGATAACATGAGAAAAGATCTCCAAAAGCTGGAAGAATGGTCTAATGCTTGTCTGTTAAGATTTAATGTGAAGAAGTGCAGTGTCCTGCACTTGGAATGCAGAACTCCAAGGGAATTGTATGCGATAGGGGGTGAGAGGTTGGTGTGCACGGACCAGGAGAAGGACCTCGGAGTGATTCTTTCTGAGGATCTCAAGGTGGCAAAACAGTGTGACAAGGCGGTGGCCAAAGCCAGAAGGATGCTGGTTTGCATACAGAAAGAAATTACTAGTAGAAAGGAAGAGGTACTAATGCCACTGTACAAGTCACTGGTGAGGCCTCACTTGGAATATTGTGTTCAGTTTTGGAGACTATATCTTGTAAAGGATATAAAAAGAATGGAAATGGTTCAGAGAAAGGTGACCAAAATTATTTGGAGCCTGTACCAGAAGACGTATGAGAGACTTGAAGACCTAAATATATATACGCTAGAAGAGAGGAGGGACAGGGGAAATATGATACAGAACTTTAAATACTTAAGGAGTTTTAATGAACAAACAAACCTTTTTCAAAGATGGAGAAGCTGTAAAACTAGAGGGCACAACATGAAACTGCAAGAGGGTAAACTGAAAGGCAATGTCAGGAAATACTTTTTCATTGAAAGGGTGGTGGATACTTGGAATGCCCTGCCGATGGAAGTGATGGCATCAAATACAGTAACAGAATTCAGAATGGTATGGGACAGACACATTGGATCCCTTCATAGCAACAGTATAAAGTCAAAATAAACTTAACTATCTCATGTCTCAATAAATAGGGGTGACCTGAACAGAGCGATGGATACACCCCTAAACAAAGGCATGGGGAGGGTTGACCTGCACTGGTCTTTATCTGCCATCTTATGCTATGTTACTATCTCTATGCATATCCTATGACACCTGATGGATTACTGCCCTACACTGCCAACTTTCTTCCAAAGGGTTCACAAACTAATCTAACAAAACTGCAAAATGTGTCATTTCTTCAGTATGTTCAGCAACTCCACTTTCAAGAAGTTTCTATCTACCACCGATATTTAGTACTTAACATTCACAGTTATAAATAGTTCCTTTTATTAAAATTGTTCATTGAGCAGAGTAAATATGTTTATGTTTGTTTATGTTTATTTAAAACTTCATATACTGCCCATTACAGGGTATCAGAGAGGTTTACAACTTAAAAATCAAAAATTACAAAATGCTGCAGAAAGAGAAAAGAGAACGCCAATTTAAAAATTTCAAAAGGGAGAGAAAGGACAGAGTCAGAGAAGAGGAAGACAAGACAACCAGTTAAAGAAAAGAAAAGAAAAGAGAAAGGATTAATTTTATTCTTGCTATTTGGGAAGGGAGAGAAGAAGGGAGAGAAGAAGGGGGAGGAATATCAAAAGCTGTACAGAAGAGGTGTATTTTTAATTGAGTTTTAAAGGATTTGAAAGAGGGGTCCAATCGGAGGGCGGGGGGGGGGAGCGAGTTCCAGAGGCGCGGTCCAAGGAAGTAAAAAGCGGAGGATTGTGTGGACTCTAAGTGGGCCTGAGACGGGGAAGGAAGTGTTGGTGTGTATAGAGCGGAGAGAACGATGGAGAGTGTGAAGATGTAGCTGGTCAGTAAGGTATAGCGGAACACCAGTGTGAATAGTTCTGTGCACGAAAATAAGAATTTTAAACTGTAAATGATACGGAATAGGGAGCCAATGCTGGTGTAAAAGAAGAGGGGTAACATGATCCAAGCGGGATGCGTGGGTAAGGACGTGGACAGCAGTATTCTGAACACGTTGAATGCGAGAAAGTTGAGATTGAGGAAGACCAGCTCAGCAGACATTACAGTAATCAAGACATGAGAGGACTAAAGAGAGGAGTAGGGTAGCCATAGAAGAAGAAGAAAGGAAAGGGCGGACAGCACGGAGTTGTTTCAGTGCAAAAAAGGAATGTTGGACAATGGATGAAATATGACCTTTAAATGTGAGAGCAGAGTCGAGAGTGACACCTAAGCATCTAAGAGAGGAGACCAAAGGGATAGGTGAAGAAGAAAGTACAGGTGTAAGAAGGGGAGGGGGCAACCAAAGGTGAACCAGATCGCTGAGGTTTTTTTAAGGTTGATATGAAGAAAATTAGAGGAAATCCAAGAGGCAATGGCGGAGAGGCAATTGTTAAAAGGGGTGATGTCTGGAGCAGAAGAATCAGTATGGTACAAGAGAAAGATATCATGAGCGTAATAGTCAGGGCCGGATTTACCTTGAGTGAGGCCCTATGCCAACAAAAATTGTGGGCCCCCAGAAAAGATAAAAACGAGCACGCCGGATCAGCTGCGCGCTGTTGGCCCTGACGTCATAATTAAACTGGGAATCCCAAAAGCCAAACTTGGAATGTACAACACTGTAGAAATAAAACTATACATTAATTTGCTCTTGTACTAAACAAAGTGCAGATGTTAATGATGCACATTTACCAGAGCTGACATATTCCAATTAATAAATTCAAAATAAAGAGATATTTTTCTACCTTTTGTGCATTTTTTTTCAGCTGCAATTGCTCCAGCCACTTTCTTCTGGTTTCTTCGTGTCAGCCCAACTCCAGTCTTAACCCCCCCCCCAGCCCATTTCCAGTCCCAGCCCCCCCCCATCGGCTCAAGTAAACTTTAATAAAAAAAAAATAAAACACTGGCCGCTGCCGCTGCCGCCGCAGCAGCATGGACTGTCCCGCGGGGCCCCCTCTGCCCGGCTGAGCCCCTCCGTGCCGGCTTTGAGAGGCGCGAAGGGAGAGTGTCTCCCTCGCAGCTCTGTTAAGACACTCTCCCTTTGCGCCTCTCAAAGCCGTCACGGAGGGGCTCAGCCGGGCAGAGGGGGCCCCGCGGGACGGTCCATGCTGCCGCGGCAGCAGAGGGGGCCCCGCAGGACAGTCCATGCTGCCGCGGCAGCAGCCAGCGGGTTTTTTTTAAATTTAATTTTAAAAAAGCTAACAATTTGTTCAATTTTTGTGGGCCCTTGCCAGCTGTGGGCCGTACGCCACGGCGTAGTTGGCGTATAGGTAAATCCGGCCCTGGTAATAGTGAGCAGAAACACCATGTTGTTGAACCAAGAGAATGAGGGGGGCCAGAAAGACGTTAAAAAGAATAGGGGAGAGGACAGAGCCTTGGGGAACCCCGCACAGAAGGGGAGTGGAGGGGGAGGAAGTAGTACCAGATAGAACAGAGAAAGAGCGACATGACAAGAAAGAACGGAACCATTGTAGAACCAGACCAGAGAGGCCGGCATCCTGAAGTCAAAGCAGGAGGGTGTGGTGATCGACAAGATCAAAGGCAGCTGAAAGATCTAGTGAGACAGCAAGAGAGATAGAGCCATGGTCGTGAGCAGCATGCAATTCATTGAGAAGTGAAAGGAAAACAGATTCAGTGCTGTGGCCAGGGCGAAAACCAGATTGTCGAGGATGAAGGGTAAGAGAAGCCTTAAGATGTGCTGAGAGTTGGAGAAAGACCAATTTCTCTAAGAGTTTAGAGAGGAAAGGGAGATTAGATATGGGGCACCAATTTGAGGGGGAAGAGGGATCCAGGGAAATATTTTTTAGGATAGGAGGAACCAGGGCGTGTTTCCAAAGAGAGGGAAAGATACCAGATGTTAGACTAGAATTGAAGATAGAAAGAATGAAAGAGGAAAAAGCAAGGGATGGTTCCAAAAGCCAGCGGGAAGGAATAGGGTCAGAAGAGCAGGTGGTTTTACGCGAAGAAGCTATTTTGTATAGCATTGATACACCATTCAGCAGTCAGATGGATATGGTGCAAAAATGCAATATCCGTCAGGGCTATCATGCTCATTAACACAAATTATACTATGGACACTATATTTGAGCAGTCACTGTTGAATAATCAGGGTTTCTGGTTCTGGGATTTTATAAATTGTAAAATTAGGTGTTTCTTTTCAAGCAAATTAGGTTCTTTAGGAGGATACTAAAAATCTGTATATATCAGTGTTTTTCATGTTGCAAAATTAAACTTAGGGAATTTTTTTAGATGGATTCCATTTTCTACATGATATTTTATATTAAAAATTTAAAGTTGGTATACTTCCTATCTTTTAGTCTTCATCATCCCCAGCAATCTTTCTCTCAGTCTCCCAAACACAGCAATCATACTCTTCCTCAATCTCCCTCATAAAGAACTCTTGGGACCAATATTCAAAGGGGTTTATGCAATTTGAAGTACCTGCAAACTGCATAAACCCAAATGAGCTTGATATTCAGCGGTCTGAACCAGCTAGTATTGCTGAATATCCCCTCAGAGCACCTTGGCAATAACCAGATAGTGCTGGGGAGGTCCCGACACCTATTCAGTTAGTGGAGATGTTGAGCTCACTAACCACATAGGGAACTGCCTAAGGTAAATGGCTCTCCTAACATTATCACCAGAAAATCTAAATTCTCTATTGGAGTGTTCTATCAAGATTTTCCAGTTATAACTGAAAATCAGAAGTTCTATGAATTATGTAGTATATTGCCCAATAAGCACAATTTTAGTACAAATTTTATTTCGTAGGCCTCTGATGAATATGCAGATTCGACGCTACATCATCCAAATTCCTAACATTCACTGTGGCCAAAGATCAGATTTTGATGCTCTAGCTAGAAAAAACATTGCAATTCCTAAGCTCACTCAACACTGAATTTCCAAAATTGAAGATTAGAATGTGAATGTATTAAGATACATTTGAGATAGTACATGGGTGTCAGAATTAAGACATTGAGGTCAGGACGTACTCAGTTTCAACAGTATTTTAGGAATGGCTCTGCTAAATGGGGAATTGTTTCTAAAATACAAGCGCATAGATGCAGGAACAGATGGGAACTTATATCCACTTGCAGTGGGAGGAGTCATTTTACAGCAACAGGATAAAATCAAAATAAACTGAACCATCTAATTTCTCAACAAATAGGGTGTCCTACATGGAGCGGTGGGTTCACCCCTAAACAAAGACATGGGGAGGGGTGGCCTGCACAGAGCGGCAGGTGCACCTACTCTTGCCATCTTACTGGGCAGAATATATGGACCATACTGGTCTTTATCTGCCGTCATTTACTATGTTACTATATTACAAATGTACACGTGGGAAAAATTAATGGAGGAAAATCCAGCAACTTACATGTGTACCTGGGCCATTTTGAAAACCTATAAAAGCAGATGCTTTCAAGTAATTGAAGAGGGCTCTATTTTTATCTCAGTTCGATTTGAAGGGGGAAATAAACATTGGGGGATTAATGCCTCCTGTAAAGGGAATAGCCAAAAGGAACACTTTTTAAATACCTATTCATGTCAAGAAGTAGGTGTAACTCTGGATTGGACTTGGTCTTACACGTAAAATAGGAAATTCATGTGTAGATTATTGTACTGCCTAGGCCATAACCCCAACTTGCCCCCGTGCAATTTCAACTTGATAAGGACATCCACATGTAAAAAAGAACTTCTTCTGAAATGGCCATTTATATGTAGATGTGATTTGCATGTGTAAGTGGTCACATTTACACATGTAAATCGTGATTGAGGCTTCTAAAATAACTCCCATTATTATAAGTAAATGTAATTAAAATTTGTGAAAAATGCCATAAGCTTCAGGTGTAGATGAGACCTAGCCATACATCACATATGGACGACAAGGTGATTTTTTTCCTAATTGATTAGCCTTCTGTTGTTCAAGGTGAAACAACAGTTGCTGGCAGTAACATTTAAAAAAAGAGACTGTGCAGCTTCTAAAACATGGGAAAGCCAAAAGTCGATCAATAGTGTATGGTACAGAGTTAGGTATCTTGAAAACAGAGACGATAGGGCATCATGACAGAAGTTGCCATAGGGGCAAAAGTAGCCCTGGTGCTTTTAATTAAAGAGCAAAAGGAGCAGAAAGATTTCAAATTATGCCTGTAAAATGTTAGGCAGGTTGCAAATACAAACGAAAACATGCCTTGAAATAGAGAGTTAAAATGTGTAGCTTGGAGAAGTGTCAGCTCAGTGCATTATATATGTTCTATCTAATGGGTTCTATACTATTGCGAATGTTAACCAGCCTTCTTCTAAAATTTTTTATGTAATGAATGCTAATGTTAATGTTATAATGTTTAACACTAGAAGCCCCAAAAGGCATTTTACCTAGAAACCACAAAGTGTGTCAATTGACACATTATCACGACGACTACGTTTAGCATAAAATGCAGATGTGAATTAATTTGAAGTTACTTATTTGTTTAATACGTGCAGTATGTGACGTCATATGATGTCATCATGTGTTTATTGGTTTGTAATTTCAGAGTAAAACTGGAAGTAGTGATTGATTTAAAACTGAAATTTACTCTGTTACACAGGTATGTACAATGTCGTGACTTTCGAACACGCCCTAGAACAGGCCGACATTCTAGAACTTTTAGCATATCGCTTCCTCCCTGAAATTTTATTCATTTTTTTTCTATGATTCTATGTACAAAATGCCGAGACCTCGTAAGAAGACAGCAGTGCCTAGATGTGCTGGTGCAAAATCAGTTGATCTGTTGCCAGCTGCAGCTACTGCTTCGATGCAGAAAACGAGAGAACCGTGTTCGCAGCGCACGACAGCAGCACAAGCACTTGCCAAGCTGCGAGATATTTTGGAAATTGACAGTGGCTCTGATTCAACTGAATCAGATTCAAACATTGACCTACATGTTACAGGTTGTGCAGGCGTAGAGGATTTGACTGGTTCAGACTACAGCAGAAACACTGATGAAAGTGATGATGATGCTCATTATCCAATAATCTCTGAAAACAAAAGAGGACGACAGGGTCAACAGTGGTAGCAAAAGATGGGACTGAATGGAAGATCATATCACAAGGTGAAAGCAGTGGCAGATTGCAGGCCCAAAATGTATTCACTGCTAAAAGTGGGGTTACTGCATATTGTCATAATGTTGAAGCACCAGTGGATGCATTTAGATTAATCATTGACCCCAGTTTTGTGAGTATGCCCGTTTATCAGACCCATCATGGGATGTAGCCGAAAATGAAATAGAAGCGTTTCTGGGACTGGCATATCTAAGAGGTTTCATGAATGCCAAAAACTTTCCAATTGATTTGATGTGGTCCGAAACTTATGGTTGTGCAGCATTTAGGCAAACAATGTCACGAAACAGATACGATGAAGTAAAGAAATTCATGCAATTTGATGTCAGAGCTTCACAGCAGGAAAGAGTGAAGTGTGACAAATTCGGCCTAATGACATGGGTGTTATCCAGATTTGTTGATAACAGTCAAAAGTGTAATGTACCAGAAGAATCTCTTACTTTAGATGAACAACTTTTCCCAATGAAAAGTAGATGCAAATTCACACAGTACATGCCAAATAAGCAAGATAAATTTGGAATAAAGTTCTGGATCTTGGCAGAATTGCAGTCCAAATACTGTCTGAATGTGAAACCGTATACTGGGAAAGATGATGAAAGAGTTGGCAGTTTAGGAACGCATGTGGTCATGACTCTAATGCAGCCATATTATCAGCGAGGATACAACGTTATGGTCGATAATTTTTTTACGAGCCATGACCTCGCTGAGAAACTATTGGAGAAGTGCACTTCGTTGGTCGGGACCATTCGTCTAAATCGCAGAGAACTACCATCACTTACAAAACTCGAACTTTACCAATCCAAGTTCTACACCAATGGATCAATGACCGTAGTACAGTACCAGATGAAACAGAAGAAGACTGTTGCCATTTTGTCGACTTTGCACAAAGGTGCGATATGTGAAACCAGCAGCAAGCTGAAGCCTGAAAGTGTGTCGTACTACAACAAGAATAAATGCGGTGTCGACATGCCGGACTCAATGTGCCATCAAATGTCCACTAAATCTGCATGTCATAGATGGACACTAGCCGTTTTCTTCAATATTCTCGACTTGGCGGCCATCAATGCCTGGATTATTTTCTGCAAGCAAACTGGTGTCACCATGCCAAGGAGACAGTTTCTTCACACACTGTCGGAGCAGCTGCAACAAACTTGTGCTGCTCGACGTTCGTATTCCGAGTCAATGCCACCCACTGTTGCGACAAACAAACTGGCAAAGCGAGTAACGTGTGCAGTCAAGGCCAACTGCAAACGAAATCGCACTGTCATGCTGTGCAATAAATGCAAGCGTCCAGTTTGCGGACAGTGTCTGTTGACAATCTGCGCCAGTTGCGCATAGACTCTAAATGTACAACAGCAAACCATACATGCTTATCCTGTTCATTCGTTAACTGACATGGACTTTGCAGTTACTTTTGAATTTGCAGTTACTTTTAAATTTAGTTAACACTGTTCTTCTGTGAGTCGTTGTAAGAAAACTTGTGAAAACCACTCAATTTTCTTGGTTGCGTCAATTGACGTACTTTGGGGCTTCTAGGTATAAATTCATTTTCCTGCTAGGTGGTGCATCTGTCATTAATTTTCGATGCACATATTTGAACATCTTGACCTCGCTAACAAAGTCATGGAACATAAATGACATGGTTCTAGCAGTGGCGCTAGTATACAACTTTGAAGATGCATTTGCGTCAATTGACGTATTTGAGGCTTCTAGTGTTAATGTTATTGGCACCCTTGCAGTTCAACCCCTTAATGTCCAATATCTCCTAAAAAAAAAGTGGCCAGTGAAATGGCTTTGGACTATATGGGACTGATACTCTTCTGGGGTCATATGTTTATGACCAACAACAAGGCCACACCAAGGTTCAACCCTCTCCGCTTTACTATTTAATATCTACTTATAGTCCATATGCCAAATAATTCAAAAATTTAACTTTAATCATTCCATATATACCGATGGTATAATGTTATACTTACCCTTTGATATAACAAAGCCTAACTTTGAATGTCTGATCACCTGCATTAATGATATTTCACAATGGTTACAATCCCATAACTTAATGATAAATTATAAAAAAACAGGTTCTTTTCATTACCAGAAACCAAAACTTCACCCCACCGCCAACATTCAAGTCAAAGAGACTACCTTAGAAGTAAAATTTGAAGTAAAATATTTAGGAGTTAATATTGACCAAACACTAAGCTTAACATCCCATATCAAGTCATCTACTCGGACAATATATAACAAACAGGATGATACAACAGTTGCAACCCCTACTCACTAATTATGATTTCAGAACAGTTCTCCAAGCAATGATATTCCCTCACATAGATTATTGTAACAGTATATACCAAGGCCTTCCTAAGCAAGCATTACACGATCTTCAAATGGCACAACACATGGCTGCATGTATTACATATAAAGCACAGGGCCGACCCGTCCATTGAGCGAGAATGTTTTTTGCACAGGGCCCCGCGTTTCAGGGGGCCCCGCGCAAAAAAGATTCTGATTTAAAAGTAAATTTAAAAGAAAAAAAAGAAAAGCTGTCAGCTGTCTGCTGCCGCTGCCGGGACCGCCGCGGCAGAATCGAGTGTGCCGCAGGGCCCCCGCTGCTCGGCAGAGCCTGCCCTCCCCTGTATCAGCTCCCTCTTTCAGCTGCAGTCACACGCGCCGGCTTTCAGAGCGCGAGAGGAGAGTTTCTCCCTCGCTGCTCTGTTAAGCCCGCGGGGGCTGATGGGAAAATGGCTGGGCTTGGCTGGGGGTTAGGAGTGGTGATGGGCTATGGGGGAGCTAAGCCTGGATATGGGCTGATGGGATTAGGACTGGAAGTGGGCTGATGGGGAGGTTAGGACTGGTAATGGGCTATGGGGGGGCTTAAACTGAAAATTGGGTGATGGGGGTTAGGACTGGAAATGGGCTGGTGGGATTAGGACTGGGAGTGGGCTGATGGGGGCTTAGGACTGGGAGTGGGCTGATGGGGGCTTAGGACTGGTAATAGGCTATGGGGGGCTAGGACTGGTAATGGGTGGGTGGGAGGGGGGGCTAGGACTGGTAATGGGTGGGTGGGAGGGGGGCTAGGACTGGTAATGGGCTGAGTGGAAGGGAAGGCTTGAACTGCAAATAGCTGATGGGGAGGGGGGCTTGGAATGGAAATGGGCTGAGTGGAAGGGGGCTTGAAATGGAAATGGGCTGAGTGGAAGGGGGGCTTGGAATGGGCTCTTAGGGGAGGGAGCTAGGACAGGAAATGGGCTGATGGGCTAGGATAGGACTGGGAATTGGGTGTTGGGGGAGCTAAGATTGGAAATGGGCTGTGGTGGGGGCTTGGATTCAAATGGACTCATGGAGGGGCTAGAACTGGAAGTAGGCTTATGGGGGGCTTGGATTGGAAATGGGCTGAGTGGAGGGGAGCTAGGATTTGACATGGGCTGATGGTGGGGCTAGGAAAGGACTAGAAATGGACTGATGAGGGGACTCGGATAGGACTGGAAATGGATGGGGGAGCTAGGACTGGAAATGGGCTGATGGGGGGCCAGGACTGGAAATGGGCTGATGCGGGGACTAGAAGGGAGCGGATACTGGGTGGGGCTGGAACTAGAAGGGAGCTGATGTTGGGGGAGATTAGAAGGGGATGGGGCTGGGAGAGTGAAATGGAGAGGGGAAAAATATTTTGTGTGGGAGTGAAGAAAAATCTACAATTGGCCGGGTATTGGGAGACTAAGTAGGGATTGACGGGTAAAATTTGAGTGGATGAAATAGGAATGAGGAAAGAGCAAAAGGAGAAAGATTAGTATGTTAAAGCAGATGTAGAGAGAGAATGGAAAAAACTAGAAGAGAGAAGAAAGGACAAATGGACAGCAGACGATAGAGAGATAGCAGAAGACACAAATAAACCAGAAGAAAGTGGCTGGAACAATTGCAACTGAAAAAAAATGCACAAAAGGTACAAAGATATCTCTTTATTTTGAATTTATTAACTGGAATATGTCAGCTCTGGGAAATGTGCATCATTAACGTCTGTGCTTTGTTTAGTACAAGAGGAAATTAATTTATAGTTTTATTTCTACATTGTTGTTGTAAATTCCAAGTTTGGCTTTTAGGGTTCCCAGTTTAATTATTGTCTTCCTGTTTTTAAATTGTGATTCCTTGTTTGGTGATGGTCTGTGTTCTGCATGTGTAACTGAGCTGAGGTATTCTGTTTATGTAATTCCTATTTGACATTGCCACTTGTTCTCTTTCCTCAGTAGGTCATGTATTGTTATGCTCTGAAATGTATTGGTTTAATATTTGCAGTGTTGCCTTTTGATAGGTAGGGTCTGGGGCTTTGTGAGTCCTGGTAGTGCTGTTAGGATACGGTGGGTTTGCTATGGGTTCTAAATGGGCAGTGTTTGTAGTAGTTCCTAATGTGTCTGGCGGTTGGCACTGGATTATAGTAATGTAGAAATCTTTTAGTCTTTCTTTATCCATACACTCATGAAGAGGCATGTTTACTAAAAGTTAGTGTATGGTAACATTATGCAAATATGTATGCAAATGAGGCCCCTTATGCAAATGAGGCCCCGCACCAAGTCTCCGCACATGGCCCCGCACCCCCCTTGGGCCGCCCCTGATAAAGCACATATCTCAGAGCACATAACCCCAATATTATATAACCTCCACTGGTTACCAATTCAAAGCAGAATCAGATACAAGTTTCTTACAATCATCTTTAAACTTATAAGGAACATAACACCATCGTATCTCTCCAATCTCATAAAAATATCCTCTAATGAACATTTAAGAAGTGGTTGAAATCAAAACATCCTAACAGTTCCCTCAGAGTACCGTAGGACGAATCATGCCACAAGTAACAGAGCTTTCTCCATCAGTGCCCCAATACTATGGAACACTCTCCCAGAGAACTTAAGATCCACCACAGACTTGTACAAATTTCGAAGAGATCTCAAGACACACTTATTCACTGAGCACTTTGGCAAGGCCATGGAACCTGAAAATCTCCACCCAACCTAGCATTTTTAATCATTCCTCCCAATCTGTACCTTATTACCATTCTTATAAAAAGTTAATCTCATGATAACCGCAACTTATGAATCCACACAACTTAAAACCAAATTGTAAAAAGGTTTAATCTTATGATAATTAATTCCTCTACTTATAAATTTCTCTGTATATAAGTTTCCTAATATGCTCTATATAATTGGTTCTATATTATTGTGAATGTTAACCATCCTTCTTCTAAAATGTTTTATGTAATGAATGCTAATGTAATGCTTCTCTTTTCATTGTAAGCCGCTTTGACCGGAAATGGCGGTATAGAAAACTCAAATAAATATGCGGCCCCGGCATTGAATATCCGGGTATTGTCACACAACCCAGAAGCCACCGAAGCTAACCAGGAAGCAGCAATAATACATGCTGCCCAGTTTGCGCATGCGCTGCAAAGACAGGTGAGGGTTTTCCTTGCCTATCTTTTCAGCGCAGAGTACTTACCGGGCAGCATGCAATATCACTGCTGTCCAGTTAACTTGTGCCCTTGCCTCCACTCTGCCCCAGAATAACTGATATGCCCTAATGCTAGCCGGATAGCATTGGGGTGCGTAGAGGACACTGATAGGGATATTCAAGAGCACTACCCATGTATGTGGCATTCAATATCCCCCTCTAAGGCATTTACGTGGTTTACTAGGCTGTAAACGATATAAATGCCCTTCGAATATCAGGCCCAATATGCACATATATTTGACACATAAAAGAATCAAATAAAACAAGACCGATTAAAAAAGGAAATAGTAGGAAATAGTACAAAAACTGGGACATTGCCAGGACATGATTGACACCCTTATAAACAATTCAAATCAGTTTGAACAGAAGAACCAAAGTTCCCATTGCAGTAAAATTAGATGCACCTGTGTTCAATTGTCAGCACTCAAATGACTTGAATCAATGAATGAATGATGGCTCTAATGTTTAAAATAGCCACATTCACTCCCTGATCCATTTTCACAATGATGAAGACAAGAGAATTGCCAGAGACCATCAGGAAAGCCATTATCACCAACATAAAACTTCAAAGAGGTACAAGGCCATCTCTAAAGACCGTGGGAATCCTGTATCTACAATTTGCAATGTTATTAAAAAGTTTTATGCTCATGGAACTGTCAAGAATCTCCCAGGATGTGGTGGGAAGAGGAAAATTAATCCAAGAAATCTTTGCATGTTAGTGCGAACTGTTGGTAAAATACCATGTACAACATCCAAAGCTTAAGGCTGAACTGGAGCAATCTGGAGTGGTGGTTTCAACCCACACCATATGCCACACTCTAAACAAAGAAGGACTTCATGGGCGAAGGCCAAGGAATATCCCACTGCTCAAAAACAGACATAAAAAGGCACGCCTGATCTTTGGCCAAACCCACCTTGAGAAACCGTCATACTTCTAGGAAAATGTTCTGTGGACAGATGAAACCAAACTGGAGCTCTTTGGCAATGCAGACCAGCAATACATTTACAGGTGACAAAATGAAGCTTATAAGGAAAAACACACCTTTCCTATAGTTAAATATGGTGGAGGTTCCATAATGTTATGGGACTGTTTTGTTGCCTCAGGAGCTGGAGGCCTGGAACATATTAAAGAAATCATGAAGGCAGAGGACTACTAAGGTATTTTGGAGCAAACTGTGCTACCTAGTGTCAGAAAGCTAGGTCTGTGTCAAAGGTCATGGGCCCTCCAGCAGGACAAGGACCCAAAACATACATCCAAAAGTAGAAAAGAATGGTTAAAAAGGAACAAATGGACTGTTTTAAACTGGCCAGCAATGAGTCCTTATCTCAATCTAATCAAGAACCTTTGGGAACAGCTGAAATCTGCCATTGGTAAAAAGAATCCTGGAAACATTCATGAACTGGAACAAATCACATTTGAAGAGTAGGAGAAACTACCAGCAGACAGATGTATGAAACTTATAGGTGGCTACAAGAAACCTTTGGAGGCAATCATCACTATCAAAGATTGTGCAACCAAATATTAGTGAAGGATGCCATTATTCCTGTCCAGGTCATATTTTGTTTTTTTCTTCAGAAATTACCACATCTAAGTTGCACAGACATCTCTTTATTTGTTGTATACCTTTGAACATACTATTAAAATATTATGATAACATACAGTTGGAATATTTCCAATTATTTCTCAAGATATTGTACCCAACATATCTAAAATGCAAGAGTGCCATAATGTTGACCACAACTGTATGTTCATGAGTAGAGTTGAACAAGTAAACACAAATCCTTTTTTTATACTTTCTAAAAATTTGAAAAGTAACAGATGCTCCATGAAATTACTAAGTCACATTTAGAACAAATCAGAGAAAATACATTTTCACTCAGTTAAGCTCTAGAATCCATTGACCGAGGATGCAATAAAAGGAGTTAGCGTAGTTGAGTTTAAGAAAGTTTTGAACAAGATTCTGGAGGAAAAGTCCATAAACTGTATCTGGCTATCTTCAGGGATTCTGCCACATATTTGTGAAATGGATTGGCCAGTGCCTGAAACAGGATATTAGTTTTGATAAATCTCTGGTCTGACTCTGAATGGTGATTTCTAATGTTCTAATGTTCAGTTCATGCAGTTGGAACGATGTTTATTTTGGCAGGGAGAGAGAAAGGATTTGGAGTAAATCTGAAATTGTTCATCTATCGCTGAATTGGTTCTATTTCTATAGAATAGTATGCCCCAAAATGGATCTATATATTTGCCTAGATAGATAAACATGCTTACAGTTCATTTTTGTCACATAAGGCCCTTAATGTAGTAAAATTACAAATAACAAATCATCATACGGCTAAATCTGCAGAATTGAAAACACGTTGGACAGAGTGCATGGTCTTATTGACAGTGTTACATTTTAACACAACTACTTTAAATGACTATTCTCTAAGGAACAAACTCAATAATATGATTTACATTTATCAAAGAAGATTATACTGTCTTAAGGTAAATAATTGAAAGTCTGCACCCTGCAATGATTTATTTTACACTGTGCCATTCTGGTTAGAAGGCTGCAATTTAATTGTTAAGTCTAATCCCTTAGTGCTCTCTACTGGTTATAAATTATGCCAAATCCATCAAATATCCAGAAGGTCCTAGAAAAACAAAACCTTGCATTGAGTACATAAAAAGGTAATTTTCAAAGCCATTCGCAAAGGTAAATAGTCCTGTCTGAAAATTACTCTTCTCAGTTTGGCTGAAAGTAGATTAGGGTATCTTCAGCATTAAGCGGAGGCATTCCTGTGGTGGAGAGAAGGTAGTCAAGAGAAACAATGTCCTCCAGCCAATTTTTTGCCAGAACAATTACAGCTGCAAATCCTTCAGTCCAAGGGCCGGTGTTAGACATGCAGGGGCCCAGGGCAGAAACTGATGAGAGGCCCTGAAGCCTGCCTGCAGGCTATACCTCCTTCAAATTGAGGCAGGCTTGGGACCACCTGTGGCATGAGAGACCAGGGCAACTGTCCTATTTGCTACCCCCTAATGCTGGCCTTGTGCAGATCTCAAGGGCAATTTTGCTCATCAATTTCTCTTTAAAACTTAGCTACAGGCAGGGTTGGTGCTACCATTAGCTGAACTAGGTGGTGACCTAGAGTGCCGATGTTCTGGGTGCGGGGGGGCACAGCCTCTTTCCAGGGACAAGGGCAGCGGAAATGGCGACACAGTGCTTACCCTAACCTTCCAGTGCTGCGTCATGATTCCTGCCTTCTGAGATCTGTTGCTTCCACCCCCTCTGATGCAGATTTCCGTATTGCTTAAATCGGAAGTCTGTGTCAGAGGGGAACGGAAGCAGTAGGTCTTCGAAGACAGGAATCGTGATGCAGCAATAGCATTGCTACCATTGCAGGCCCCAGAGAGGGATGGCAGCAGCAGCAATTGGCATAGAGGGTTGCAGGATGGAGGGTTCACCTAGGGCACTTTGAATCCTTGCACCAGCCCTGGCTACAAGGTCCACAGTTACAAAGTACTTGTAGGCTTGATGGTAAGAAGGCTGCTCTGAAAAACAGCCCCCAAACTGTCCATGGACCAACATGAAATGAGAAGTTCGAGAAACTAAAATCACTGATGCATGTGAGAATGGAGACAGGTGAATAGTGGAGTACCCCAGGGATCTGTGCCAGGTCTGCTAATTTTTAACATATTCATAAATGACCTGGAAATGGGAATAACGAGTGAGATAGTCAGATTTGCAGATGACACAAAATTATTCAAAATTGTTAAAAGTCAAGAGGATTGTTAAACATTGCAAGAGAATCTTGATAAATTGGAAGACTGGGCATCCAAATGGCAGATGAAATCGAATGTAGACAAATCCAAAGTTACGCACCTAGGAAAGAATAAACCAAACTATGGTTACACGATGCAAGGTTCCACATGAGGAACCACCACCCAGGAAAAGGATTTAGGCGTCATTGTGGATAACATGTTAAACCCCTCCACCCAGTGAGCAGCGGTGGCCAAAAGAGCAAATAGAATGCTAGGTATCATAAGGAAAGGAATGGAAAATAAAACAAAGGATATTATAATGCCTCTGTATCATTCCATTGTGCGACAGCACCTTGAATATTGTGTGCAATTCTGGTCATCGTATCTTAAAAAAGATATAGCGTTATTAGAAAGGTACAGAGAAGAGCCACCAAAATGGTAAAGGGGATGGAAGGATACCTCTATAAACAGAGGCTAAAAAGGTTAGGGCTCTTCAACTTGGAACAAAGAACAGCTGAGGGGAGATATGATAGAAGTCTATAAATTAATGAATGGAGTGGAACGGGTAAATGTAGATTGATTCTTTATGGCATCAAAAAGTAGAAAGACTAGGGGGCATGCAATGAAGCTACTTTGTAACCCATTTAAAACTATTAAGAGAAAATATTTTTTCACTCAACGTGTAATCAATCTCTGGAATTTGTTACCAGAGGATGTTTCAAAAGCTGTTAGTGTAGCTTGCTTTAAAAAAAGGTTTGGACAAGTTCCTGGAGGAAAGGTCAATAAAGCATTATTAAAGAAGACCCAGGTAATCCACTGCTTACCCCAATACAAGCATTATGTTATGTTAGTTATATGTAAACCGCCTCTGATCTCTGGAAGGTGCGGTATAGAAAAATGTAACAAATAAATAAATAAATTATGGAACCTGTGTGTCTTTTTGGAAAACTGCTAGGTACTTGCGACCCAGATTGGCCACTGTTGGAAAGAGGACCCTTGGTTTTATGCACCTTGGTCTGACCCAGTATGGCATATCTTATGTTCTTAACACCATATAGCTTTTGGGATGAAGACATGATCAAATTATGTACAGAGGAAAAGAGCTAATCTTAAAGATGTTCCTTCTTGATGACTGACGTCCCTTAACACATTAAAAAAAAAACGTAACATTAGGGTTGTGGTTTATTAGTGCACATTTGCTTCATTATTGCACCTTAAAAATTTAATATGCACTGAGTTATTGAACTTTAATTTGTACAGGTACAAACTTAGATTGTAAGCCCTTTGGGGACAGGGAAATGCCTACTGTACCAGAATATAATTTGCCTTGATCGCCCCCTCAAAAGATGTGAATAAATACTACAAATAAATAATGTTAAATCAACTTAGCATGCACTAAAATTCCCTAATAAAACAAATGTGTGTGAAATTAACAAAAAACACTCAAAACTCAGAAAACATTATGAAAAAAATTAAAAACTAGCCAAATTTTCTTGCCCGTGCACATCACTAGAAAGCATTATACAGTAACATATGATGTATGCTCCAACACACATTACGTAGCATAGCCCCCACTGCATAAAAGGAGCCTGTGATGCTTAGTGTGCGTATGGGTGAGGTAATGCCTCTGTGCAGTTTTACATCTGGACCAGTACACTGACGCCATTTGTGAGTCATATCAGCATCCATAGCAGACGTTCCGTGCCCGACATCATCAACAAGATCAAAGAACAATTTTATGCTGTCAAGGTGACTAATGAAAAGTATTTTTGTCTTGTACTTTTGGTTCTACAGCACTGCGTGCGTGGCGCTTTACAAGTGTTTAATAGTAGTAGTAGTCTTCTAGCTAATTGTGGACTGAATATCTCAGATATAACATTTATTTATTAAGTTTCTTGTTTCATTCTTTCTAACCCAACGGGTGTTAAAAAAAACTATCCTTAAGAGACTGCCTGTTTGTCTGTCTGTCTGTCTGTGGACAAAATAGCTCTATGAAAATCTGGTGGAAGAGGACCAAATTTGGCCTGGGGAAAACTGATCCTAAAGAAATAAGCTCCCCCTAAAAATATCCCAAAACATTTCTAGAGTTACAGCATAGAACTTTGACTCTGTGAAACCTAGCAGATAGGAAATTGCGGTTTTCGAACTGCCTCACACCTCTTATTTATTATTTTATTTATTTTATTTAACAGTTCTTCTATACCGCTCTATTTTAGATCAGAGCGGTTTACATTTAACATCAACTATACAACACAGGGAACTTTGAGTTGTATTTACAATAAACAGGGAGATCAACTTGGAAGTAACTGGGGGAAACTATATACATTGTATTACACTGGTACCTGATTTCAGGTAGAACATATCTACATATCTACTCTTCTCTCTCAGTCACAGACATACAGTACATAGATATACACATAACGCACAGAGACAAGTACACATGCCTATACACAGACACAGACATACCCAAAGGGGTATGGGGGTGTGATGGAGGCGTGGCTTGGGTGGGGCAAGGGGGATGCACATCGTGGTGCAATTTCAGAACGAGCATGTTAGGACCTTGTTGTTGAGGCGCCCATGCTTATACTGTACCTGTTCCTGATCACAAATAAGGTGCACAAAAGTGCTATTTTCATGGTCTGCAATGTCTCCAGGGAAAAGAGCAAATTGTGCTTACATTGAAGCGGTTAATATTTCCTGGCCGAAGAAACCTGCCCATAAATATAAGTACCCGGTTCTGCAGGCGTGCAGTTCAGGGACATCCAAATTTTAAAATGGCCTACACCCATGTACATATCCGACCTTGCTATCTGCACGGGCCCATCTCCAGAATCGGTTACTGGGACGTTCATTTTTCAGGGTAGAGACAGAGTGATTTCAAAAGGCGTGACTGCCACTCTGCCGGCTTTTGGACGCTCTTCTCTGGACGACCCAAATTTTTCTAGATGTCCCTTCTAAAATGCTACTTAAAAATGACAAACACAAAACACACACATACAAAGACACAAATATGTTCACGCAAACAAAACTCACAGGAATTATATGTGGACTGCTCTGTATTCTTTCCCCACCCAAACAACTCCCCCCAAGTCTTGCCCCACTTCTATCCCGGATGGACTGCCTTTTAGTAACTCAAATGTGTATTTCATTGTCTTTGTTTTAAATTCTACTGTGAAACTGACTGGCTGAACAGTATCGCTTTCTTAATGGTTACCGGTAATAAGGCCTATTAATACCTGTTGCTATGGAACAGTGACAACCTATGGTTGAACTTTAAAACCTATCCTTTGAAATCTGTTCATAGTGACATCTAATGCTTTGATATCATCATCACACTCGGTTTTCTTTTATTATTCCTTCAAAATCACCGCCATCTTCAAACCTCTTCCTTCCTTCCCTCTCACACACAGATAACATGTACACACAAGGCAAGAGATGCTGGAAAAGATTCTGTGAGTTCCATATGTTTTCTCCACTGGTCTTTTTGTAATAAAATGCATTTTCACTATGATGTTTCTGAGGTTCTGATTTCAGCACAGGTATCAACGTAGTAGATATGAAAACAACTTTTTGTGAATATGGAGAATGATTACTGCCTTGAAAAAAATGCTATTTAGGCAGTGTTGAAGTCAGCAAAAAAGGGATACATCAAACAAGAACCAAATACTTTCTTAGAGTACAAATAAATTATCCAAGTGTGACTGAAGAGATTGCAGATGATGTATTTGTTGGACCACATGTTCACTTTCCATTACACAATGCTCTGAGATTACCAAGAAAGGTTTAAATTACTTTTATTTTTATTACTTCTACAACTGAACTACATTCTCTTTTGTCCAAACCTCAATTACCATAATGAAACATGTTTCTTAAATATAATTTCTTAGTTACAGAATGCTCTGTTTTGAAAAGATCTTTATCAGCAAAACAAAATGGGAGAAACCCTTTAGAGAAGAGCCCATAATGTGCTATTTAACTAAAATAGCAGACTGGAAGACTGTGACTTCATATTTCAGACAGGCTATAGGAACTTGAATCAGCTGGGAGTGTTTGGATCTTACTACTGTGGACTGATGACAGTGCGGTGAGGCAAAGATCTTTCTAAACCTCTAATTACAGACTGCTCTGCTATATCAGAGGCTGTGGCAATCACTTCCTCTTACACTTTGCCACACAGAACAATCTGAGCACTAAAATCTACTGGAGAAAACAGTTACTTTGGATCTCCTGTTCAGGAAATTACCACTTCAACTTCTACCAAGTGAACCATACGAAGAAGCCATTGAACTAAAACACGCAAATATACACTAGGCCGGAGCAATCACTGGGAAAACTAGGCTGTGGCCTAGGGTAGCAACTTCTGCAGGTGGGGGGGGCAAAGAGCAGGTCATTCAAAGCTAAACAATGGATTTTGACAGCCAAGGGGGGGGGGGGTAAGGCTTACCGTCTGCCTAGGATGACAACACCTTGAACCAAGTCTGGGGCCGGCCCTGTGCGTACATGAGTTAAAAAGAGAAAATGACAGTTAGATGATCATTTTATAACATGGTTTTCAGGCAGGAAGACAATATACCCCTTAAAACTGGTATTCCTACTGTATGTAGAATCCATTTATTAAATTGAAGCAGTGCAAACACCTCAACTTGACATCAGTCTCTCTTCCTATGCTATATATAATGCATCTGTATATCTCTAAAAAAAGGCATCAAATCAGTGTGGTGGAAACTTTTACTTTGCTTAGCTACCCTTTGCATCTACAAACCTTTTGTCGTATTTTCTATACAGTCCCATTGTAACCATCGATGTGACGCTGTTTGAACTCAAACAATGCAGCACTTGTTTAAAGATTTTTTTTTTTTAACTTATCTTACTAAACATCCAGTCATGGCTCTCACAATCTTAACTGCGTTCACACCTTGCCTGACATCAATGCAGTCTGCTTTCATGGTTTGTGAGAAACGGGCAAGATGAAGTCTTAGGGGTAGTTTACTAAAGGTTAATGTACGTTAAGTGCTACAATGGCCCACAGACATGAATGGGCAGTGGAAGCACTTAATGCACGTTAGCCTTTAGTAAACATGTCCCTTAGTGTTTCACCTCACTGTGTGCTTTTCAGCATCAGCAAGCTCTCTGTCAGTTGCTATTTTTAAGGGGACAACTGCCGTGTTTCATTGTTTATACCTGCAGACTAAATAAGCACCTTTTAAACACATATAGATTTTAAAACTAACCCTTTTTGTTTCTGCACACATATCCAGTGGAGAACAATGTTCAAAATGAAAAAAAATGTTGGTACTGTAAGAATAGGAAACAAAGAACCAAAACTGGAGGAAATCAAGGCCACATACATACAAATGATCTTCAGCAGCAGTTTACTGAAGGGACCCAACTCGGCCAAGTTTCGGCAAAAGACCTACATCAGGGGTCTGTTTATTGTATACACATGTATTCTATTGAAGTGTGTGGCCTGGTTCCCACAAACAGTTGCCCAAATATCACCAATCAAAGAATTACTTAGACGGCAGTTGCTTTAGCTACAAAGACTTTTATTTTAGCATAGCAAAATAATAGTGTCATGCAGAACAGCAAAGTCTGTCTAGAGATGGCGGACAGCACTTTCTCTCTGTATGGGGAGAAAGCACTGCCCAATGATCCTTTAAAATGGCTGGTTTATATATACATTTCTCCTTGTCTCAAATGTCTGCTTCAAATTAGTTTCAGTGAATTCATCATAAGTTCTTAAGTGTCTGCAAGGCCCCAGGCATCCTGTAACACTTTTCCCCAGGGGAGGATCCCTTTACATTTATACATCTGGATCTGCTTTTAGGTCTGCTTATCTATGCAGGGCCTATGACCTCTGCCCCTTCCTGTGTTTTTCCTTCTTCTGGCGCTAATTGAAACCGTCAGGGCAAAAGAGAGTGGCTGTGCTCATTAGTTTGAATTCTTTGCTTGGCCTGTATTTTCTTGCTAGGCCCCAATATTCTGCATACTTCTATCCAGAATATGGTTACCCAATAGCAGGCCGCATCTATTATCTTATGGCAAGCATATACTCTCATATAGCTCATATGTATTGTCTTCTTGTCTTCTGTGCCATCCATATACTGTGTAGTTTCACCAGGCAAGGGTGCAGTCATATAAAGCCAATATATAAGCAGACCTAAGTCAAATTTCCCAACAAGTGGTAAAAGAGGGATACCTAATCTTGTCAAAAAAATCAAGAAATGGTGAATTTTAGGTAAAGGAATACATCCAAACAAAAACGATAAAAGAAATTTGAAACAATGTACCCTGAAAATATCAGTGTCAGTGAATCACAAACATAAAACATCATAGTTTGTCTCAGTGAAAAAAAAGAAGAATGCCTTTTGATGCTATTATATATATAGATCTCATATGCCAATTTTTAAAAAGAATTCCAGAGATGATTTTGGAAACTATAGACTGGTGAGCCTGATGTCAGTACCGGGCAAAATGGTAGAAACCATTATAAAGAAGAAAATTACTGAACATGTAGATAATCATAGTTCAATGGGAGAAAGCCAACATGGATTTAGCCAAGGAAAGTCTTGTCTTACTAATCTGTTATATTTTTTTAAAGGTAAGGTAAAGTAAGGTGAGCCGGTCAATATAATGTATCTGGATTTCAGAAAGCCTTTGACAAGGTCCCTGATAAAAGACTCTTGGCAAAATTAAAAAGTCATGGGATAGGAGGCAGCGTACTATTGTGGATCAGGAACTGGTTAAAAGATAGAAAGCAGAGAGAAGGACTAAATGGCCAATTTTCTCAATGGAGAAAGGTGAATACTGGAGTACCCCAGGGATTTGTGCTGGGCCTGCTGTTTTCTTTTTAAATTTTATATTTATTGAATTTTACAATATATTCCAAACATAACACTTGCAATTCGAGAAAGGTAGGGTGGTGTAAATTAACAATTCAAGGAAACTGGAATACAATTACCAATGAAGAAGAAATCAAAAATGACACATCCTGATCCTGCCCAACAATAAAAAGGTTCCTAGAAAGGAAAAGCATGATACATCTCACACAAGGCAAACAAAATAACGACGGCTTAATCTGCAAACCTTATCAAAACGCTGCAATTTTAAGCTCATGCAACTATCTCCTAAGAGGAAGGTGAGAGATGAGAGATGATAAAGGCTGGGGGGAGGGGGGGGGAATCAAAGAAAATAAAATGTTCAGACTGCAACCTAATAAGACATTTACATGGAAATTTACCCCCCCCCCCCCACCAGTTTAAGCAATAGGAACTCCCAGCGTCTTCTTTGGGTATCATGGGCAAGATCGGGGTAAATAAGAGATGAGTGGCTCAGTGGTTGGGACAGGTTACCTCAGGCCAGAAGGCCGGGGGTTCAATTCCCACATGGGGACAAGCAACCTCAGGCCGGAGGGACTGGGGTCTCTAGTCCCATGGCCACTCCTTGTGGCCTTGAGCAAGCCACTTAATCCTTCATTGCCTCAGGTACACTTAGATTGTGAGCCCTTCGGGGACAAGGGAATAAAAAGTACCTGTTAGTATACATGTGAACCGCAATGATTCTAAAGAGCGCGGTGTAAAAAAGAAATAAATAAAAATAAATAAATGGTACGGAGTATTTGCTAAAATATTATTTTAAAAGCCAATTACGATCAGACGGCAATGCTAAAGAAAGTGGCAGCAAAAGAACCAGTATCAGAGGATTCAAGTACAGTGCCTTGTGAAAGTATTCATCGCCTTGTTTTTTGTCCCATTTTGTCACATTACGTACAACCTCGAATGAAAATGGAGGTTCATTTGGATGTTAGTTCTATTACCTAACAATATAGTCCAAATTGGGTAAGTGAAATGACAGTAAAATACCCATATATAAAAAAAAAAAACAAGTAAAAACTGAAAAGTCATGAGTGCATATGTATTCATCCCTTTTGCTATGAAACCTCTAAATAAAATCTAGTCCAACCAATTAACCTGAGAAGTCACATAATTAGTTGATAAGGGTCCACCTGTGTGCAGTCAGTGTCACATGATCTGTCACATGATGCCTGTATAAATATACCTGTTCTGAAAGGCCCCTGACTCTGCAACACCACTAAGCAAGCAACATAAGGAACACTCCAAACAGGTCAGAGACAAAGTTGTGGAGAAGTATAGATCAGGGTTGCGTTATAAAAAAATATCCCAAATTCTGAATATCCCACGGAGCAGCATTAAATCTATTATAACAAAATAGAAAGAATATGGCACCACTACAAACCTGACAAGAGAAGGCCGCTCAACAAAACTCACAAACCAGGCAAGGAGGGCATTAATCAGAGATACCACAAAGACACAAAGGATAACACTGAAGGAGCTGCAAAGATCCACAGCAGAGATGGGAGTATCTGTCCATAGGACCACTTTAAGTTATACACTCCACAAAGCAGGGCTTTATGGAAGAGTGTCCAGAAAAAAGCCATTGCTTAAAGAAAGAAATAAGAAAACACGTTTGGGAGTTTGCACAACAGCATGTGACAAATCCCCCAAACACATGGAAGAAGGTTCTCTAGTTAGATGAGACGAAAATTGAACTTTTTGGTCATCATGGGAAACGCCATGTGTGGCGCAAACCCAACACTTCTCATCACCCCGAGAACACCATCCCACAGTGAAACATGGGGGTGGCAGCATCATGCTGTGGGGATGTTTTTCATTGGCAGGGACAGGAAAACTGATCAGGACTGAAGGAACGATGAATGACACTTCTTAAGGAAAACCTGTTTCAGTCTGCCAGAGATTTGAGACTGGGATGAAGGTTCACCTTCCAGCAGGACAATGACCCTAAACATACTGCTAAAACTGGTTTAAAGGGAAACATTTAAATGTCTTGGCATGGCCTAATCAAAGCCCAGACTTCAATCCAGTTGAGAATCTGTGGCATTATTTAAGATTGCTGTACACCAATGTATCCCATCTAACTTTAAGGAGTTGGAGCAGTTTTGCCTTAAGAAATGGATGAAAATCCCAGTGGCTAGATGTGCTAAGCTAATAGAGACATACTCCAAGAGACTTGCAGCTGTAATTACAGCAAAAGATGGCTCTACAACGTATTGACTTTGGGGTGTGAATACATATGCACACTCCTGCTTTCAAGTTTTTTTGTCTTAATATTGTTTGTGTCACAATAAAGGATATTTTGCACCTTCAAAGTCGTAGACATGTTATGTATATCACATGGTGCTAACCCCCAAAACTCCTTTTTAATTCCAGGTTGTAATGCAACATATATACTATTGTAATGCAGGTTGTAATGCAACATATATACTATTGTAATGCAACATATACTATTGTACCACTGTTGTATATAGTTAACCAGGATATCCTTCATCAGATAACCCTGCATTGTATTTAGTTTCCCCTATTTCACCAAGTTATACTTCCTGTTAAATGTAACGACCAGACATGTGTAAACTGTCGGATGTTTTCTGTTCAATGTAAACCGCGCTGATGTCTAATAGTGCGGTATATAAGAATTGTTAATAAAATAAATAAATAAAAAACAAAACAGGACAAACACAGGGGGGATAAATACTTTTGTGATGCGCTCTGCATATTCAAGATATTCAATATGTCATCATGTTGTAACTCACGAAGAGAGGACTGCTGAATACCAGCAGGGTTTTTCTTCCTGGGTGAAACATAATACCCTTTTGATAATGTCAGCTGAGATTCGAGTGGAATACCTAGTATCTCCATCATATATTGCTTTAACATATCCCTGGCAGAAATCAAAGGCAAATGTGGGAAATTAATCAAACATAATTTCATCGAACGAACTTGGTTCTCCAGCAATTTTGTTTTAAATTTCATAGCGGTCAAGTCCTTTGTTACTAAGGAATAATTTTCATGTTTCTGAACCTCCAACTGCAAGGTCTTTACATTCTCCTTAATCACAGCAAGTTCAGTAGCATTAGATTGTGATAAAGCCAAATTGCAAGAAGCTCCAAAGAGTAAGAGAAAGGAAAATCTGATCCAGCCACCACAATCCTCAAAGAAGAGGGGACACCTTGAGCCATGTTTGCCAGTAACACCTCTTCTGCCTCGTTCTCCATACCTCTCGGGTTATACATAACTAAGATCCTAAATGCCGGCTTGGATGCAGAGCCTGACCTGGCAGTACTACTTCCTCGCAGAAGAGCAACACATCCCAACTTGGGTCAGCAAACCGGGAGACACCTGGGCAGGAACCTCTGGTGGATAGAGCAGGAGGGGGCTGCAGTACCAGTGATAGATCACAGCTGGAGGAAGACACTGAGCTCTCAAGCCTCAATGTTGACACAATTGACAATTTGCTGGCTTACTCTTGCAAACTCTCCAGGCAAACAAATTCATCCAGGGGACCAGAAATAGAGGTAAGTGAGGAAGAAGAAAACTTCACTAGCTGAGGAAGCATCTTGCGAGTCTTCCCCTTCATCTTTGGCATAGCAAGGTAAACGTGTCTGGAGACACAGCAGCCTAAGCAGTCATCTTGGATCCCATCAGTCAGTCCAATTCACTGCTTTTTAACATATTCATAAATAACCTGGAAATGGGAATAATGAGTGGGGTGATCAAATTTACAGATGACACAAAATTATTCAAAGTTGTTAAAATACAAGAGGACTGTGAAAAATTGCAAGATAGAAAAGATAGAAAGCAGAGGGTAGGGCTAAATGGCCAATTTTCCCAATGGAGAAAGGTGAATAGTGGTGTATCCCAGGGATCTGTGCTGGGTCCGCTGCTTTTTGACATATTCATAAATGACCTGGAAAGTGGAATAACGAGTGAGGTTATCAAATTTGCAGATGACACAAAACTATTTAAAGTTGTTAAAACCCAAGAGGATTGTGGAAAATTGCAAGAGGATCTTGATAAATTGGAAGACTGGGCATCAAAATGGCAGATGAAATTTAATGTGGACAAGTGCAAGGTTATGCACCTAGGGAAGAACAACCCAAACTATGGTTACACGATGCAAGGTTCCACATTAGGAACCACCACCCAGGAAAAAGATTTAGGCGTCATTGTGGATACTATGTTAAAACCCTCGGCCCACTGTGCAGCAGCAGCCAAGAGAGCAAATAGAATGCTAGGTATGATCAGGAAAGGAATGGAAAATAAAACAAAAGATATTATAATGCCTCTATATCGTTCCATGGTGAGACCGCACCTTGAATATTGTGTGCAATTCTGGTCGCCGTATCTTAAAAAGGATATGGCAGAATTAGAAAAGGTACAGAGAAGAGCCACCAAAATGGTAAAGGGGATGGAAGAATACCCCTATGAGGAAAAGCTCTTTATCTTGGAAAACAGATGGCTGAGGGGAGATATAAATTAATGAATGGAGTAGAATGGATAAACATAGATAGGTTGTTTACTCCATCAAAAAGTAGAAAGACTAGGAGACACACAATGAAGCTACAATGTAACCCATTTACATATTATATGACGGCAGATAAAGACCAGTATTTTCCATCTAGTCTGCCCAGCAAGGCAGCAAGAGTAGGTGCACCTGCCTCTCCATGCAGATCACCTCTCCCCATGCCTCTATTTAGGGGTGTACCCACCGTTCCGTGTAGGTCACCCCTATTTGTTGAGATATAAGAAATAGTTAAGTTTATTTTGATTTTATCCTGTTGCTATAAAGGGATCCACTGTGTCTGTCCCATGCCATTTTGAATTCTGTCACTGTATTTTCCCCCACCATTTCCATCGGGAGGGCATTCCAAGCTTCCAACACCTTTTCAGTGAAAAAGTATTTCCTGACATTGCCTTTCAATTCACCCCCTTGAAGCTTCATGTTATGTCCTCTAGTTTTACAGCTTCCCCATCTTTGGATGAAGTTTGTTCATTAATACTTTTTAAGTGTTTAAGGGTCTGAATCATATCACCCCTGTCCCTCCTCTCCTCCAGTGTACATATTTAGGTCTTGCAGTGTCTTCTCATAAGTCTGATGCAGCCTCCAAATCATTTTGGTTGCCTTCCTCTGAACTGTTTCCAGCCTTTGTAGATCATTTGTGAGATATGGTCTCCAAAACTGAACACAGTATTCCAAGTGAGGCCTCACCAGCGACTTGTACAGTTGCATTAGTACCTCTACCTTTCGGCTGGTAATTCCTCTCTGTATGCAACCCAGCATCCTTCTGACTTTTGCCACCGCCTTGTCACACTGTTTCGCCACCTTGAGATCCTCAGAAACAATCACTCCAAAGTCCTTCTCCTGGTCTGTGCACCAGTCCTAGGACCGAACATTGGGACACACTGCTAATCACCCTCCTTTCATCTGAGTGAGTTCTGTTTACCGTCACCTTCTGTCGTCTGTCAGTCAACCAATTTCTGATCCAGTTCACCACTTTGGGACCTATCCCTAAACTGTTGAGTTTATTGATAAGCCTCCTATGAGGAACAGTATCAAAGGTTTTGCTGAAATCTAAGTAGATCACATCCATCACATGCCCTTGGTCTAGTCAAAGAACTCAATCAGATTTGTTTGGCAAGATCGTCCTTTGGTAAAACCATGCTGCTTCGGATCATGCAACCTGTTGGTTTTGAGGAAGTCCACTATTTGCTTTTTCAGGAGTGCCTCCATTACATTTCCCCCCACAGAGGTAAGGCTTACTGGTCTGTAGTTTGTTACTTTTGTGAAGCGGTACCACATCAGCCCTTCTCCAGTCCTGTAGAACTCTCCTGTCCATAAGGATCTATTAAAAACATCCTTTAACGGCCCGGCAAGAACCTCTGAGAACTTTCAGTATCCTGGGATGTATCACATTCAGTCCCATGACCTTGGCTACTTTCAGTTTTGAAGCTCCTCTAACACATCAACATGAATGGTGTGGTATCTACTCCATTCCCAATTGTATATTTGTCAATCACAGGTGGTCCTTCTCCAGGATGTTCTCTAGTAAAAACAGAGCAGAAGTATTTATTTAGCATTTTCACTTTTTCAATGTCACTTTCCACAAATCCATTCCCAGCACTTTTGAGTCCTGAAATTCCACCTCAAATTTTCCTCCTCTCCCGAATATACCTAAAAAATGTTTTGTCGCCACACTTCACATATTTAGCCATCTTTTCTTCTGCCTTTGATTTTTCTATCCTTATTTCTCTTTTTGTCTCTTTTAGTTTGATCCTGTATTCTTTTCTGTATTCCACTTTTGAATTTTGTGAAAGCTGTGTTTTTTGCCTTTATTTGTGCACCATTTCTTTGGAGAATCAAATAGTTTCCTTTTCCTCTTGTTTTTATTTACTTTCCTTACATATGTATCTGTTGCCCCTTTTATTGCCTTCTTTAGTTTAGCACATTGCAATTCCACTTCCTTTATCCCCTCCCACCCTGCTACACTCCTTCTTCGGGTACTTGGCCATTTTACTGAAGCCAGTGTTTTTAAAGTCTAGGACTTTGAGCTTGCTGTGACTGGATTCTACCTTGGCTTTTATCTCAAACCACACCGTGTGATGATCGCTGCTGCTCAATGGGCACCCACCCAGATATTCAGCATGCTATCTCCATTGGTGAGCACTAAATCCAGCACTGAGCTCTCCCTGGTTGGTTCCATCACCATTTGTCTAAGAAATGCATCTTGGAAAGCATCCACAATTTTTTTACTTCTTTCCAGATTTGCAGGAGGAATACTCCAATCCACATAGGGTAGATTAAAGTCACCCAATATGATCACTTCCCCCTTCAAGGCTATCTTTGCAATATCAGCAATCAATTCGCTATCCATTTCTTCAGTTTGAGTTGGAGGTCTGTAGACTACACCAGTATTTATTTATTTATTACATTTGCTTATATATCGCACTATTCGGTATCAGCGCGGTTTACAATATAACAAAACGACCAAGACAACATTCTGTTTGGTTTTACAAGGAACAGGAGTACCAACTTGGCTAATAGGGTTGAACTATATACAGAGATAATAATGTATGGATGACAGTGCCATTTAAGAGTAATAAGAGAAAATATTTTTTCACGCAATGTGTAATCAAACTCCAGAATTTGTTACCAGAGGATGTAGTGAAGTTAGTGTAGCTGGGTTTAAGAAAGGTTTGGATAAGTTCCTGGAGGAAAGGTCCATAAACCATTAAAGAGGACCCAGGAAATCCACTGCTTGCCCCAGAACGAGCATTGTGATACCTGTGTGCCTTTTTGGGAACTTGCCATGTACCTGTGACCTGAATTGTCTACTGTTGGAAACAAGATACTGGGCTTGATGGACCTTGGTCTGACCCAATATGGCATTTCTTATGTTCTTATGTTATTAGATCTGGAAAAACCATACTGCTTCTTTGTTAGTATATGTGGACCTAACACCAGCATTTGTTCCTGTTTCTAATACTATGTTGATACTCAGGCTTAGAGCTAGGGCACTAACTTGATTTGAGTCATACCTTACAGATCATACATTGACTGTAAAGACTGATGCCGACATGTTTAAGTTATAAGGGGGTGGGGAGGAGTCCCACAGGGATCCTCCCTATCTGCATCTCTTTTTAACTCTTCTACAGAGCTGAAGTTTCAGGATGCCAGGATGTGTTCCCGCTTTCACAGTAATTATGTCTCTTTCACCCCAGCCGCATTGCTCCTGTGACAGCCTGCTGCCCATCTCTACCACCCCAACAGACATCTTCTGTCTTTATTTACTACATGTATCCCATAAGCCACATTCTGGAGGGTGTTTTCACAAGGATATTTGCAGGGGGGAGGGGGAATGGAGGTACTGCAAGAATGGACAAGCAATAAAAGTACAGGGATGTCACTGCCTGCCTATATGTGTACCTACATGCACATTTTATTACACAACACCATTAAGCAACCATCCTCTAATGGCAAAACATGCCAACATGTATCAGTTGACACTCAGGTCCCCACCAGACCACTTTTGCATTTTTCAAGGAGGTACAAATGTCCCTACCTTAGATCATCTTTCTTACTCTTACAGAACTTTGGTTATCTGTCATCATAACACCAAGATAGGCAAGGGAAGAAGTCACATAAATGAAAGCAGATTAATGGATCAGGCCAAAATAAGAATCCAAAAAGGAGCGGCATGTGACCAAATATGTAGTTGTGCCATTTCCTCAGCCACATTACTATTACTATTCAGGGACAGCCCAAGGGTTCTTGCCATCCTAGTCAGCCCAATTTCCATTACCATGCCACCCCTGACATCCAGCCTCTCACCTGAGGTTGCTGGGTGGCATGGTGATCACCTCTTTGAAGCTATAACAGGCTTTAAAGCGCACAGGTGTGTGCCCTTATGTCCTGCCACTCCTGCTCCCTCCTACATGAAGTTGCATTGGAAGTGGCAGGAGCAGCAGGTCATGAGTGTGTGCATGCACCTTAGGGCTTACCGTGGCTTCAAAGAGGCGATCGCTGTGCCACCTATCAACTCCAGCTGAGAGGCTGGATGTCGGGGGCAATGCAACAGTGGTGGGGGCGGTACATTGGGCCTGTCTAGGTCTGAGCCATTGCTTAAAAGACGAGGTGATCACCATGCCTCCCACAAAGGTCTACTGCCCTAGGCGACTGCCTAGTTGATGCTCCAGGCCTGCTACTACTACTTCTTATCATTTGTATACAGTAGCTCTACAAGGTATACACAACGCTGTACAGAAACATGTAAGAGACAGTCTCTGCTCATCAGGGCTTACAGTCTAATTGAGAAAGACAGTATAACAACTGGGGACTAGATATATCTAGGGAAATGATAAGGAAATAGAGGAGGTAAACAAGCAACTAAGGGGATCAGAATCCAAAAGCAACCTTGAAGAAGTGAGTTTGTAGGTTGGATGTGAATACGGTCAGAGATGGAGCCTGATGTACTGACTCAGTTAGTTTGTTCCAGACATGTGGAGCAGCAAGATGGAATAAACACACAGTCTAGAGTTGACAGTGGCAGAGAAGGGCACAGATAAAAGGAATCTGCCAAAAGAGTGGAGTTCGAGGAGGGGTGTAGGGAAAGATAAGAGAAGAAAGGTGGTGACAAGCAGCGGAATGAGTGCATCTATAGGTCAGTAGGAGAAGTTTGAACTGCATGCACATGATATTTTATTTATTTAACATCTTTTTTTATACCGTCTTTCTACCAGTCAAGATGATTTACCATGAACTCAGTGCATTTGAACAAAATTGGTTACAACGAGAGTTTTGAGTTTCAAATAAATAAATAAATTCCTGGACCAGTAAAGTTATTTATTTATTTTATTTATTTGAACATTTTTCTATACCGCCCCTTCCAGAGATTGGGGCGGTTTACAGATAACAAAACGATAATAATAATGAAATTATTATTCTTATTTACAATGAACTGTTTTGTACAGTGAACATTTTGAACAAATTAACTAAATTTTAGTACAAATTAACTAAGGGCAAAAACAAGTGAATCTGGAACTATTCATAAAACATTATTTTATAATTACTAATAGTAACCTATTTACAAAGGTGAGTAAATGAGTCCGATTGCAATATATACTTTGATGAAATTGTGATAGAGATATACTTGTATCTGTAATTGTCTAAGTAGGGTCAGAGTATGGTTGCTGGTCAGCACTAATCTGTGACTTCTGGTCATCATTGTGCTGTAGGTTGTGAAAGTACTGGATAAAGAGATGGGTTTTTAGATCCCTTCTAAATGATTGTAGATCCTTTATCTCCCTTAGTGAAACTGGGAGGTTGTTCCATAACGTGGGTGCAAAGAACGAGAAGGCAGTATTGCTAGTCTTCTGCTTTGCTTTTCGAATGGAATCAGGTACTAGCAACATATGGAGGTTCACTCTTCTTCTTGACCTGCTTTCCTGGGGGGTTTGAATGAGAGATGTAAGATAAGATGGGGCTATATTACTAATGAGCTTGAACGTGGTAACAATTGCTTTGTGGAGGATTCTACATGACACCGGAAGCCAGTGCAGTATGTAAAGAATGGGTGTTATGTGATCTGATAATTTGTAGATAATCCTTGCAGCGACGTTTTGAGCCAACTGTAGAATGTGCAAATTTTTCTTCGAAGTACCTTGAAGAATGCCATTGCAATAATCTAAATGTGGTGTTATAAGAGTTTGGGCCACAGTCCTGAAGTTGTTGCTGTCTATTATCGGTCGAAGCTGTTGGATTGTCCTTAACTTGAAGAATATAGTTTTGACAGTTTTCTTTATATGAGGGGTTAGGCTGAGTGTCCTCTCAAGGGTGACCCCTAGATATTTGACCTCTGTCTTAACTGGTAGAGAGATGTTCCAGATATTGATATCTCACGGTGGGCTGAAGTTAGGGTTTCTTGTTGTAAATAGCACTTCTGTATTTTTGAAATTAATATTCATATTCATTGATTGAAGCCATTTTTCTGCTTCAGTGAGACAGCGTGATATACCGTCATAGTTAGGGTTGGATACATCGAATGGCGAGTACAACATAATGTCGTCTGCATAGATGTGATAATTGATCTTATGGCATTGGAATATGGTGCAGATAGATTGAAGGTACAAATTAAAAAGAAGAGCAGAGAGAGGGGATCCTTGTGGGATACCTTGTTCTTGTGGGAATGGCAATGAGCAGATATTGTCTGTTTGAACATTTTGGGTCCTGTTAGTGAAGTAAGATTTAAACCATTCTAGAGTTTTGTCCTTGATGCCTATTTGGGAGAGTCTAGAAATGAGCATGACATGGTTTACATTGTCTAAGGCCGAAGAGATATCAAGAAAAATGAGGATATAGGCTCGCTTGGTGTAATCAATACCCCTGATGATATTGTTGAATAGCGCTAAGAGGAGGGTTTCCACACCATGGAATGGGCAGAACCCATATTGATGTTCATCTAAGGGTAAAGATGAGTCTATAAAGTCCTGCAGTTGTATCTGCACAACCTTCTCAATAATCTTAGCGAGGAACGGAATGCTAGCAATAGGGAAGTAAGAGGTAGGGTCATTGCTGTCCAGAGATTTATTCTTCAGTAATGGGCGGATTGCTGACCTTTTGAGGTCTTTAGCTAAGGATCCTTGGAGTAGTGATTGGTTCACTATGTTCAGTAAATATGGTGACAGATCTGCTTTAGTTGCCTTGATCCATGCCACCGGACAAGGATCTAAAAGTGAGGTTGTAGTATTGAGTTTAGTGATTGTCTGGAGCAGTTGCTTGTTTGTGATCGGATGGCAAGAAGTCCATTCATGGTGGTTGTCATCAGGTGGAGATAGGAGGACTGGCATGAAATGGTTATTCTGCTTGAGTTTGTTAGCAAAATGGTCCGCTAGAGCTTGAGGGTTGATAGGGGTCTTTTGAGGGCTCTTAGCAGGAGATTTGGCCAAGTATTTAATGATCTCAAATAACTCCCTGGGACGGTTTATGGCCTTTGGCAATACTTTAGAGTGGTGTTGTTTCTTAGCATTGTGGATCGTTTCCTTGTAGACCTGATGCATAAGTAAAGGGCGGTATATCAAATGCCTAAACCATAAACCATAACCTTGAGCAAAGAAAAATATTGTATTCTGAGTTCTTGAGTTTTCTTCCTTCTCCATGTGGATTCCAGTTTTCTGAGTTCCTTTCTTAATGTTGCTAGTTCAGCGGTAAACCACCTCTCATTTATTTTATGCTTATGCTTGTACCACTTCTGAGCTGATAGAGGTTCTGAAGCTATCCTTATAGTTGAGTTCCAGTTTGATACTACTTCGCTAAGGTTATTATTACCAGAGTCTAACTAGAGTCTACCAGAGTCAAAAGGACGAAATCTCTGGTAGGATGAGGGTTGTGGAGAGAGAATCGTATCATAAAGTGATCAGACCAGGGGACTTGAGTTATAGAAGGTGGGTTGTATTGTAGTGGTTCTGTATACTGAATTGGGAGGAATATTAAGTCGAGGATGTTGCCTTTGGTGTGTGTTGGGTGATTAATTATTTGCTTAAAATCCATTTCCTCCATTGTATCAAAGATTGATGCCTCTTGATTACTAGGAAGGGAAGGAAGGTTAAAGTCACCTAACATAATAAGGGGTTTTTTTGCAGTGGAGCTGCAAGCAGATTCTAGAATGGTGGTTAAATGCTGATTATTTGCAGAAGGGGGTCGCTATATAAGACATATAGCAATGTCTTTATTTTCCACCTTGAGGATATTCATATCATCTTGGTTCTCGCAAATGGGGGTGATAGGTTGAGACTAGATTTTGCTAAAATTAGAGCACCCCCTCCTTCTGTGCGATCCCTGGAGCAGTTGAAAATTGAGTATCCCTGTACTTTTATCTGGTTTAGAAGAACTGAATCAGCTTCGGTTAACCAAGTCTCAGTAACGCATATGAGGTCTGGGCTTTCTTCCCTTACCAGGTCAGTTAGGAGTGGGATTTTATTTCTAATCGATCTGGCATTGATTAGGATGAAATTAATTAGGGTAGGGAAGTTATATACGTTCATATGGTTATTTTTGGGAGTTGGGTTTATATAGATCAGCCTGTGTTGTGTTGGAAACACCCTTCCCAGGAATGGTTGATTATTGCTTTGCGTCTGGTGGACATATCTTTGGCGATAAGGAATGATGTGGTTGTGGGAGGATTCAGGAAGGTTCAGAGGGGGGGAGAGGGTGTGGACGTGGGGAATAGCAGAAACCAATAAAATAAATGCGTATATGATAACATTCAAGGAAAATAGGATCATTTTTCTAAGGTTCATTCTAGTCAGATCAGTAGAGTGAATTACAAAGCAAAGGAGTAATTGTAGTGCAGAATAGTCACAATATGTAACAGAGTAGTAGTATTATGCTGTAACAATTAATTAAGATTATTAAGATGCCATCACAACTTCGAGACTCCACAAAGCTAAGATTTCTACTTTATTATTTGACAGTTTTTTGATATAAAAATCCCCTTTTTCCTCCTACCTTTCTGTCTGTATCAAATTTCTATCTGTTATCTATCTGTTCTAACAGCCACCGTGATCTAGAGTCTGGTAGCAAACAACCTACATTTTGGTTATAAGATTAGGAAACGTTAGCTTGCTTACGTTCCTTGCATAGCCCTTATAAATCAGAAATCTGAGTGTGCCTTCAGTTCATTTTATTTATTTATTTATTTCAAAGTTTTTATATACCGCCCCTTCCAGAGATCAGGGGCTGTTTACAGTGAACTCAACAGTATACATTAAACAATGGGGTTACTTCTAACTGGGGTAAGAAGTAATATATGGGGAATATTATTTACATTTAACTATGTACATGATGAACTATATACAAGTTATTATATAAAACTTGGCCAGTAGACCTTATATATAAGGTCTGCTGCTCAGGGACATTTAAATTCCCACCTACCTACTCCTCACCCCACCCACCCCGAGGTTGCATTGCCTATATAGTCATCACATAGATTGACATCCTTCCTCCAATTGTCCTAGAACTGCTTTATAGCCATCTTAATCAGCATGGTGTATATTCAATGCAGTAGTTGTGGTGCCTTCATTCTAAGAAAAATCATTTGGAGCCTAAGAGTTTGCCCTACGTGTCGCAAGTTATCTGCTCTACATAAAGAATTGATTCTATTAAGGGAAGAATTAGCTGCAATTAAACACACATCCTCTAGAGTAGAAATTGAGAAAAATCAACCATCACTCCCAGAAAGAATCAAACAGCCCAGGATCACAGTGGGCTCTGGTAGGTTACGACCTGTAATTCGGTGACACCTTCTCCATCAAGAGATAACCCTGTATAATGCCTTCTCTGCCTTGGAAAATGACATTGACCATTTAATGGAAACTGAAGTGCCCTTAAATGAGAAAGTTAATGCCCAGTCTACTGACAATGCATCAGATATGAAGAAGAAAATCACAAAACAGGAAACTACTACTACTTGGAGATTCCATCACCAGAGGCACCAACTTGGGAACGCATCTCAAAGGACAGAAGATGGTCAAATGCCTCCCAGGCTCTCCAGCCAGCAGGAATATGAACCAAATTGTTGGCATAGTTAGTGCAGAAAGTGAACACTCCAAAATTAATGTTATCATCCACTTAGGTACAAATGATCTGGCTAGAAACAGTGCCTCTACAGTTCAGAGGGACGTCCAGATTCTGGGAGAGAAACTCAAACCCATTGCTAACACTATAGTATTCTCAGAAGTTCTATCTGTTCTTGGTAAGGGGGAAGAAAGGCTATATCACATAAATAACTTTAATACATGACCTCAAACCTGGTGCAAACAAGAAGGATTTAGATATATTGGCAATTGGGGAAATAGACGGAACAACAAGAGGTTATACTGTATGGATGGACCACATCTCTCTGTCACAGGGAAAAGGATCCTAAGTGAAAAATTCAGACATTGTATAGACAGGCATTTAAACTAGGGAAAGGGGGTGACGGATGGAGAACAACAAGTTCAGGATGTCACTCCCAGAAAAACATAATAAGATTGGAAACAGTCACACTATTAACCCACACACAAATGGCAAGCAGGAAGAGGTGTGCAGAACAAAATCCATGCAAAATACAGGCAACCCAGTTAACAAATGCTGGAAAGCACTGAGCACAAATGCTCACAGCCTAGCCAACAAAGTTCCTGACCTAGAACCCCTAATGGTGGAAATGGACTTGGATATTGTGGCATTACAGAAACATAGCTTAACAAGTCGAATGAATGGGATATAGCCATTGCTGGCTATGATTTATTTAGAAGAGATAGAGAAAGCAGAAATAGTTCTATATGTCAAAAGCAATATTAAAATTGTTGAAATGCAGGATGTGGGGAAAAGAAGAAGCACTGTGGATTGTGTTGGAAAGAGGAGATGGCACTATTATCCATGCTGGTGTAGTCTACAGGCCTCCAACTCAAACCGAGGAAATGGATAGAGAATTGATTATTGATATTGCAGTGGTAGCCATGAAGGGGAAAGTAATCATATTGGGTGACTTTAATCTACCTGATGTGGATTGGAGTATTCCTTCAGCAAATCTGGAAAGAAGTAAAAAAAAACCTGTGGATCCCATCCAAGATGCATTACTAAGACAAATGGTGATGGAACTGACCAGGGAAAGTTCAATGTTGGATTTAATACTCACCAACGGAGACAGTGTGTCGAATGTCTGCGTGGGTGCCCAGGTGAGCTGCAGTAATCATCACACGATGTGGCTTGAAATAAAAATAAAGGCAGGGTCCAGTCACAGTAAGCTCAAAGTCCTAGACTTCAAAAACAGTGATTTCAATAAAATGTCCAAGTGCCTGAAGGAGGAGTTGGCAGGGTGGGAGGAGATAAGGGAAGCGGAATGCAGTGGGCTAAACAAAAGGAGGCAATAAAAAGGGCAAAAGATACATATATAAGGAACATAAATAAAAACAAGAAGAAAAGGAAACCTATTTGGTTCTCCAAAGAAATGTCTGCATAAATAAAGACAAAAAAAACACAGCTTTCACAAAATTCAGAAGTTCGCAAACAGAGGAAAACAGAACAGAATACAGGATAAAGCTAAAAGAGACAAAAAGAGAAAGAAGGATAGCAAAATAAAAGGCAGAAGAAAAGATAGCTAAAGATCTGAAGCGTGGAGACAAAACTTTTTCAGGTATATTCAGGAGAAGAGGAAGATCAGAGGTGGAATCGCAAGACTCAAAAGTGCCAAGAACAGATTCATGGAAAGTGACACTGAAAAAGCAAAAATGATAAACAAATACTTCTGTTCTGTTTTTTACTAAAGAAAATCCTGGAGAAGGACCCTCTGTGATTGACAAATATACAAATGGGAATGGAGTAGATACTACACCATTCACAGAAGATGATGTGTTTGAACAGTTTGAAAAACTGAAAGTGAACAACACCATGGGACTGAATGAGATACAACCCAGGATACTGAAAAGAGCTCAGAGAGGTTCTTGCAGGGCTTTTAATAGATCCTTGAAAACAGGATAAATTCCACAGGACTGGAGAAGGGCTGATGTGGTACCTCTTCACAAAAGTGGTGACAGGGAAGACGTGACAAACTACAAGCCTTACCTCAGTTGCAGGAGAGGTAATGGAGGTACTCCTGAAAAAGAGAATAGTGGACTCAAAAAAAACAATAGGTTGTATGATCCAAGACAACATGCTTTACCAAAGGACAATCATGCCAAATAAATCTGATTGAGTTCTTTGACTGGGTGACCAGAGAACCAGATCAAGGGCATGTGATGGATGTGATCTACTTAGATTTCAGCAAAGCCTCTGATACTGTTCCTCACAGGAGGCTTATCAATAAACTGAACAGCCTGGAGATGGGTCCCAAGGTGGTGAACTGCATCAGAAATTGGTTGACTGACAGACAACAGAAGGTGATGGTAAATGGAACTCACTCGGATGAAAGGAAGGTGATTAGTGGCGTGCCCCAGGGATCAATCCTGGGACCAGTACTGTTCAATGTATTTGTGAGTGATATTGCTGAAGGACTGAATGGAAAAGTCTGTCTTTTTGCAGATGACAAGAAAATTGGCAACTGTGTGGACTCCCCTGAGGGAATGGATAACATGAGGAAAGATCTACAGAAGCTGGAAGAATGGTCTAATGCTTGGCAGTTAAGATTTAATGTGAAGAAGTGCAGTGTCATGCACTTGGGATGCAGAAATCCAAGGGAACTGTATGCAATAGGGGGTGAGATGTTGGTGTGCATGGACCAGGAGTAGGATCACGGAGTGATTGTTTCTGAGGATCTCAGGGTTTTGAAACAGTTCAATAAGGCGGTGACCAAAGCCAGAATGATGCTAGGTTGCATACAGAAAGGAATTACCAGCAGAAAGGAAGCAGTACTAATGCCACTGTATAAATGGCTGGTGAGGCTTCTCTTGGAAGATTGCATTCAGTTTTGGAGACCATATCTCACAAAGGATATAAAAAGACTGGAAATGGTTCTGAAGAAGGTGACCAAAATGATTTGTAGCCTGTGCCAGAAGACGTATGAGCAGAGACTTGAAGACCTAAATATGTATACGCTAGAGGAGAGGAGGGACAGGAAAGATATGATACAGACCTTTAAAATCTTAAAGAGTATTACTGAACAAACAAACCTTTTTCAAAGACAGGGAAACTGTACAACTAATGTGCATAACATGAAGCTGCAAGGGGGTAAATTGAAGGACAACGTCGGGAAATACTATTTCACTGAAAGTGTGGTGGATGTTTTGAATGCCCTCCCGATGGAAGTGGTGGGAGAAAATACAATGACAATTGAAAATGGCATAAGAGAGACACAGTAGATCACTTTATAGCAACAGGATAAAATCAAAATGAACTTAACTATCTCTTATATCTCAACATATAGGGGTGACCTGCACAGAGTGGTGGGTACACCCCAAAACAAAGGCATTGGGAGGGGTTTTCCTCTCTCTGCTCTGGGAAGAGCAGTGCCCTCACAGTGCTCTGCTAGAGAGGTGGATATTTAACTCCTGTAATGAATTTGCTGTGAGTTCTAGCTGTAATATTTATTTATTTATTTGTTGTCTTTATTGGTGTGCTACTTCACCTCCCTGTTCCCTTTAGTTTTGCACTTCAGCTTTCTCAGCTGTATAACTTACCCTGCCTCTCTCAACTAACTGGTCTTTGTGTGGTAGCCAGGTTAACTGTTACTTTAAATTAAATCTCTCCCCCTGCTCTGTCCCCAGAACGTGCTGAGTTTTAAACTTTTTTTCCTGCTCTAGCCTACCTGAGGGACTAACCCCCTCCCTCCCTGCTGAGGGTACCTTGTAACAGCCCTCTTTTAATAGGTCTTATTTCCCTCCCTCTCTCCCCAACACCCACCCGCCCCTGGGGTAATTGTAGCTTTATAGGTACTTACATGTCTTAGAGGAAAGGGGCTGCTCTCAGGTGCAGCTCTTTATCCAAATCAGTCATACATTGAGGACCTGATATTAATTATGCTTCAGGTGAACAAGGTATATTAGAGGTATTAGATACACTTTTATTAGTATAAGCATCTACACCAACCCTTAGTAAGTACAGAATTTAAAGACCTAAACACAAGCTTTAAACTAAGATGCAGACAATAGTCCAGCAGTGAGATGGGGGCTTTCCAGTCTTTTGCATTGAGTGTCACATGTATGATTTTCTCCCAGTTGGTGAAAGGTCTTATGTGTGCACTAAGTGCAAGGAGCTCTTTGCTCTCAGGGAACAAGTCCATTCTCTAGAGGCTAGAGTAGCAGACCTGGGAGAAATAAGAAAGACAGAGACCTACAGGGATATAGTCCTGAAGTCCCACCTCCAGTCTGGCAGCATCCCTGTTGCCATGGAGGAGAGAGGTCACATGACAGGAGAGCATCACCCTGGTGTGGCAGGATGTGATCCTGTAACTAGGACCTGTCCTCCAGGTGATGTAAAACCCTCTCGCACTGAGGACGTTTCTCCAGGGCCATGTGCCTATCAGGAAAAGGGTTAAGACAGCTGTTATAGTTGGTGATTCAATCATTAGGCATGTAGATAGCTGGGTGGCTGGTGGACGTGAGGATCGCCTGGTAACATGCCTGCCTGGTGCGAAGGTAGCAGACCTCACGCACCGCCTAGATAAGATCTTAGATAGTGCTGGGGAGGAGTCTGCTGTCTTGGTACATATCGGTACCCATGACATAGGAAAATGTGGTAGGGAGGTTCTGGAGGCTAAATTTAAGCTTTTAGGTAGGAAGTTGAAATCCAGAACTTCCAGGGTAGCATTCTCCGAAATGCTTCCCATTAAATGTGCAGGACCCAAAAGGCAGGCCGAGCTCCAGAGTCTCAATGCGTGGATGAGACAATGGTGCAAGGATGAGGGTTTTGGATTTGTTAGGAACTGGGGAACATTCTGGGGAAAGGAGGGGCTCTTCTGAAGGGATGGGCTTCACCTTAACCAGGATGGAACCAGACTGTTGGCATTAACCTTTAAAAAGGAGATAGAGAAGCTTTTAAACTAGAAAATAGGGGAAAGCCGACAGTCGCCCAAGAGCGCATGGTTCGGAAGAAGGTATCCTTGAAGGATACTACCAAAAGCAGTGAGGTTCCAAAAAAGAGTAAAGTAGCCCAAATGCCCTTGAGAATGGTACAGACAGAGCGTAAAGATTCCAAATTACCCATGCCTACCAATAGCCAGATTAATATTAATAAAATACAGTCTCTAAAATGCTTGTATGCAAATGCTAGAAGTCTAAACAATAAGATGGGAGAGTTAGAATATATAGCACTAAATGAGAGGTTAGATATGATTTCAATCTCAGAGACATGGTGGAAGGAGGATAACCAGTGGGACACTTTGATACCTGGATACAAACTATATCGTAATGATAGAACTGATCAAATTGTTGCAGGGGTTGTGCTCTATGTTAGAGAGGGCATCGAGTCAGAAAGGATTAAAGTTTTGCAGGAAACAAAATTTGCTGTAGAATCTCTATGGAGTGAAATTCCATGTATGAAGGGGAAGGTGATGGCAGTGGGGGTGTACTATCGACCGCCTGGCCAGAATGAACAAATGGATGATGAAATGCTCAAAGTAATCAAGGAAGCTAACAAAAGTCACAGCACAGTAATAATCATGGGTGATTTCAATTACCCCGGTATCAACTGGGTCAGTGTCACAGCAGGACATGCTAGGGAGATAAAGTTTCTAGATGAAATAAAGGATTGCTTCTTGGAGCAGCTGGTTCATGAACCGACCAGAGGGGAAACCATACTAGATCTAGTCCTTAGTGGAACACCAGATCTGGTGCAAGAAATAAGGGTGTTGGGGCCACTTGGCAATAGTGATCATAGCATGATCGTGTTTGATTTAATTAGTGGAGGAGTGATAGAAAAGAAATCCACAGTATTACCTTTTAACTTTCAAAAGGGAAACTATGATAAAATGAGGAATATAGTTAAGAAAAAACTAAAAGGAGCGGTTGCAAAGGTTAAAGATTTACATCAAGCTTGGGTGTTGTTTAAAAATACTATCCTGGAAGCCCAGACCAGCTGTATTCCACGCATTAAGAAAAGTGGAAGAAAGTCCAAAAAACTGCCAGCATGGTTTAAAGGTGAGGTTAGAGAGGCTGTTGCTGCCAAAAAAGCATCTTTCAGGAAATGGAAAAAAAGAGCCAAACGACGAAAACTGGAAACAGCACAAGTACTGGCAAGTTAAATGCAAAGCATTGATAAGGCAGACAAAGCGAGAATTTGAGAAGGAACTTGCTATGGAAGCAAAAACACAAAATAAAGACTTTTTCAAGTACATTCGTAGCAAAAGGCCTGTGAGAGAGTCAATTGGACCGTTAGATGATAGAGGGGTAAAAGGGGCAGTAAGAGGAGACAAGGCTATAGCGGAGAGACTGAATGAATTCTTTGCTTCGGTCTTTACTCAGGAAGATGTAGGGATGTTACCCAAGACTGAAGTGGTATTTAAAGGTGATACTGCAGAGGAATTGAGAGAAATATCGCTACACCAGGAAGATGTATTACAACTATTTGATAAACTGAATAGTAGCAAATCACCTGGACCGGATGGTATACATCCAAGAGTGTTGAAAGAACTGAAATATGAGATTGCAGACCTGCTATCAGTAATCTGTGAACTTTCATTAAAATCATCTGTAATCCTGAAGATTGGAGGATCGCCAATTTAACGCCAATTTTTAAAAAGGGTTCCTGGGGTGATCCGGGAAACTACAGACCGGTGAACCTGACGTCAGTACCGGGGGAAATGGTAGAAACCAGCATAAAGAACAAAATTACACAGCATGTAGATAGTCATGGCCTAATGGGAGACTGTGTGCCTGTTTCACGTGATAATTTGCCCTGTGTTGGACAGCTAATGGGAGACAGCCAACATGGCTTTAGACAAGGAAGATCTTGTCTTACTAATCTGATATGTTTTTTGAAGGTGTGAATAAACAGGTAGACAAAGGTGAGCCAGTTGATATAGTGCATCTTGATTTTCAGAAAGCCTTTGACAAGGTCCCTCATCAGAGACTTTTGGCAAAACTAAAAAGTCATGGGATAGGAGGCAGTGTACTATTGTGGATCGGGAACTGGTTAAAAGATAGAAAGCAGAGGGTAGGGCTAAATGGCCAATTTTCCCAATGGAAAAAGGTGAATAGTGGAGTACCCCAGGGATCTGTACTGGGTCTGCTACTTTTTGACATATTCATAAATGACCTGGAAAAGGGAATAACTAGTGAGGTTATCAAATTTGCAGACGACACAAAACTGTTTAAAGTTGTTAAAACCCAAGAGGATTGTGGAAAACTGAAGGAGGATCTGGATAAATTAGAAGACTTTGGATCCAAATGGCAGATGAAATTTAATGTGGACAAGTGAAAAGTTATGCACCTAGGAAAGAACAACCCATACTATGGTTACACAATGCAAGGTTGCACATTGGGAACCACCACCCAGGAAAAAGATTTAGGAGTCATCGTGGATAACATGTTAAAACCCTCCACCCAGTGTGCAGCGGCGGTCAAGAAAGCAAATAGAATGCTAGGTATGATAAGGAAAGGAATGGAAAATAAAACAAAGGATATTATAATGCCTCTGTATCGTTCCGTGCTACGACCGCACCTTGAATATTGTGTGCAATTCTGGTCGCCGTATCTTAAAAAGGATATAGCGTTATTAGAAAAGGTACAGAGAAGACCCACGAAAATGGTAAAGGGGATGGAAGGCTACTCCTATGAAGAGAGGCTACAAAGGTTAGGGCTCTTCAACCTGGAAAAGAGACGGCTGAGGGGAGATATGATAGAGGTCTATAAATTAATGAATGGAGTGGAACGGGTAAACGTAGATTGATTTTTTACGCTATCAGAATATAGAAAGACTAGGGGACATGTAATGAAGCTACAGGGTAAACTATTTAAGACAAATAAGAGAAAAAAAAATTTCACTCAATGTGTAATCAAACTCTGGAATTTGTTACCGGAGGATGTAGTAGGCTGTTAGTGTAGCTGGGTTAAAAAAGGTTTGGACAAGCTCCTGGAGGAAAGGTCCATAAACCATTATTAAAAAGGGACCCAGGATATCAATGCTTGACCCAATACAAGCATTGTGGAACCTGTGTCTTTGGGGATACTGCTAGGTACGTATGACCTAGATTGGCCACTGTTGGAAACAGGATGCTGGGCTTGATGGACCTTGGTCTGACCCAGTATGGCATATCTTATGTTCTTATGTGTGACCTGCAGGGAGTGGCAGGTGCACCTACTCTTGCTACCTTGCTGGGCAGACTAGATGGACCATGATGATCCTTATCTGCTCTCATATACTATGTAATATAAATATAACTAGGTTAAAATAAACATGGAGGCACATTCTGCTTTGAATGTCTCTGGGCTGTCCGGATGGACAGACATCCGGATGGCTGGGAAACGCAGCCGATTCTGCTCCTGTGGGGGCTAGATGTCCCTGCGAGAGCAGAATCGCAGCATAGTGGCTGAACATCCAGAACATGCCCCTATTCAGGCACCCAGGATGTCCAGCCACTTACCTGGCTAACTTAGTCAGGCTCCTGAATGGAGCCATTGTGCGATGTCATCCCATCGCCATGGCACCGCAGGTCCATTCAGGAGCCACAATCCCCGACCGCCACCGAAATTGTCTTTTCACCGCAACCGGGCCCCCAATCTGGCCTCCCATGGCTAGGGTCCAGCTGCGGAAAACGTATTCCCCCCTCACCTGTCTCTGCCATCCTCTGCCGAAAGCCCACATCCAGGGGGACTTATTCCACCTCTGAGATAGAATAAATTCCCTGTCTACATGGCCAATCCTGGACAAATAGGGCTGATCTCAAAATAGGCCCTGTACATCCAGGAAGATGACCTGCCCTCGTTCCACCCTCCCCCTGCTCCCATCTAAGGCTCCCTGTACAACTCAGATGTACATACAAGGAATCTTTTTCTGGCAGCCACATTTGGACAAATATAGGGATGTACGTCTAAACTGGATGTACATCCCCGTTATTCGTAGTCCAGAATAACCCCCATAGAGGCATATTCTGCTTTGTACGTCTCCGGGTGTCTGGACTTTCAGACATCTGAATGGCCAGAAGATGCAGTCAATTCTACTCCCATGGGGGCTAGACGTCCCCGTGGGAGCAGAATCGCAGCACAGTGGCTGGACGTCCGGAACGTGCCCCTATTCAGGTACTCCAGACGTCCAGTCATTTACCCAGCTAACTCATTCAGGAGCCGCAATCCCTGGCCTCCACTGAAATTATCCTTTCCCCAAAGCTGAAACCGCAATCCGGCCTCCGATGGCCAGAGTCCAGCTGCGGGGAACTTACTTCCCCCCTCACCTGTCTCTGCCATCCGCCACCAAAAGCCCATGTCCTGCCAGCCACATTTGGACGAATATCGGAGATGTACGTTCAAGCTGGACGTACATCCCTGTTATTCATGGTCCAAAAAAACCCATAATGTATAAACCAGGTTAATATGGCATAATAGAGTTAACTTATTTACAAATGGTAATGGTAGTGTGGAACGGATGGATCTGTACTTTATTCTGATGGTATTATGGTTTGTGGTAGTTCTTAGCGAGACATGATTAGTCTTGGCAGGGTTCTGCCCATTGAATTCTAAGAAGAGACAGGTTTTTCATTTTTTTTCTGAAGTTGTCCACTGACTCGATGTTCCTTAGAGGAGGAGATAGAGTGTTCCACAAAGTTGGGGCAAAGAGAAAGGAGGCGCTGTCAATGATCTTTGCTTTCTCTATATTTTGGAGGAGGTTCCCAGTATTATAAAACTGATGCTTATGTTTGTCTGGTCTATATATTAATATACCACATTTTTATTTTATTTAAAAATCTCATTTAAGCTTCCAAAACATATAATACATTTTACATCTTGGTTTTATTAAATATAGTAGGGAAGGGATTTAGCTCACACCATTTTTTCATGGGCATCTCAAGGCAAGTGACACACTTCCTATCTACAGATATGAAAGATCACAAGAGACTTATAAAAAGCCAGTCAAATCTAATGCAAAGCTTGAGTAGTATTGATCATAGGATCATAAGATATGCCATACTGGGTCAGACCAAGGTCCATCAAGCCCAGTATCCTGTTTCCAACAGTGGCCAATCTAGGTCACAAATACCTAGCAGTTTCCCCAAAAGACACAGGTTCCACAATGCTTGTATTGGGGCAAGCAGTGGATATCCTGGGTCCCTTTAATATTGGTTAATGGACATTTCCTCCAGGAACTTCTCCAAACCTTTTTTTAAACCCGGCTGCACTAACAGCTTTTACTACATCCTCTGTTAACGAATTCAGAGTTTGATTACGTAGAGTGAAAAAATATTTTCTCTTATTAGTCTTAAATAGGATATCCTGTAGCTTCATTGCATATCCCCTAGACTTCTTATATTTTGATGGCACAATGGATCTATGTTTACCCGTTCCACTCCATTCATTAATTTATAGACCTCTATCATATCTCCCCTTAGCCGTCTCTTTTCCAAGTTGAAGAGCATATTTTAAGCCTCTCTTCATAGGGGTAAACTTCCACCTCTTTTCCGTTTTGGTGGCTCTTCTCTGTACCTTTTCTAATAAAGCTATATCCTTTTTAAGATACGGTGACCAGAATTGCACACGATATTCAAGGTGTGGTCGCACCATGGAACAATACAGAGGCATTATAATATCCTTTGTTTTATTCTCCATTCATTTCCTTGTGATACCTAGCATTCTGGGTGGAGGGTTTCAACATGTTTTCCACGATGACGCCTAAAATATTTTTCCTGGGTGGTGATTCCTAATGTGGAACCTTGCATCGTGTAACCATAGTTTGGGTTGTTCTTTCCTAGGTGCATAACTTTGCACTTCTCCATATTAAATTTCATCTGCCATTTGGATGCCCAGTTTATCAAGTTCCTCTTGCAATTTTCCACAATCCTCATGGGCTTTAACAACTTTCAATAGTTTTGTGTCATCTGCAAATCTGATTACTTCACTCATTATTCTCATTTCCAGGTCATTTATGAATATGTTAAAAAGCAGGTGACCCAGCACAGATCCCTGGGGTACTCCACTATTCACCTTTCTCCATAGGGAAAATTGGCCATTTAGCCCTACTCTGCTTTCTATCTTTTAACCAGTTCCTGATCCACAATAGTACACTGCCTCCTATCCCATGACTTTTTAATTTTGCCAAGAGTCTTTCATGAGGGACCTTGTCAAAAGCTTTCTGAAAATCCAGATGCACTATATCAACCAACTCACCTTTATCTACCCGTTTATTCACACCTTCAAAAAAACATAACAGATTAGTAAGATGAGACCTTCCTTGGCTAAAGTCATGTTAGCTGTCTCCTATTAAGCCATGACTATCTACAGGTTCAGTAGTTTTGTTCTTTATAATCGTTTTTACCATTTTTCCTGGTACTGATGTCATGCTCACGGATCTGTAGTATCCCGGATCAGCCCTGGAACCCTTTTTTAAAAACTGGCGTTACATTGGCCATCCTCCATTGATTGTTCACAGATTACTAATAGTAGGTCTGCAATCTCATATTTCAGTTCTTTCAAAACCCTTGGATATATGCCATCCGGTTCAGGTGATTTTTATGAAATAGTTGTAATATATCTTCTCGGTGTATCAATATTTCTTTCAATTCTTCTGCGGAATCATCTTTAAATACCATTTCTGTCATTGGTAACATCCCTACATTTCCTCAGTAAAGACCAGTAAAGTAAGGCATTTTTGGTGAATATTTTTTTCTAGGAATGAATACAAGCTTTTTATTGGATTTGACTGGCTTTTTATTTGTCTCTTGTGTTCATTCCCAGATTGGTTACCACATTTTTAGGGGGCAATTCTGAGACACCTGGGCAGAGCTATGCTGGGCTGGGAGGGGCAGCGGTCCTCCCTCCTCAAGCATCTTTTCCCCATGTGTTTCAAAATGACCAACTAAATAGCATTCAGTAATTTCAAACGTTTAAGACACTAGCAGCCCTTCTTGAGTTATAAGCGCACGTACATACCTATATACTTAAACTTTACTTTATATATATAGATAAATATTCTATATATTTCTAAAATTCCTCCACTTTTTTCAGAAAAGAAGTTAATTTTACATCTCTTTCTACCAGGATTGAGAAGCCTGCATTAGAGAAGTATGCAGGAGAAACAATGTTCTTTGCCTCTGTCCCCATTGAACCTGGGGATAGGAGTTGGTTCTAGTCCATGAAATCGGGGACACTACCTCAAAATCAGGGACAATCCCTGAAAACTGGGGACATCTAGTAACCTTTTTCTCAGAAAACATTCATTCTCAGATAACAACTCATTGTGAACAGAACAGCAGCACCAACACATACCTGACATATACACAGATTCTATATGCCCATCCCCGTAGATGATGCTGCAAGCAGCCCTAGGATTGACCATCATTTTCCATTTACACGTCGATATACACATAGATTACAAAAGCTGCAACCCTTCCCTCCATATGCATGATAATAGCGGCTCTGGAGGCCCCATTAGGGGCCCTAAATATTGATTCTAGGCAGGATCTGATATTGAGGCCTTATTTCTATTGATGATGACATGCTTTGAAAAATACATTATACACATGTAGACCTCAGCATACCCACTTTCAAAGTGTGGAAAACTCTGTGTTGCTGACATTTCTACATGGAGTGGAGGAGTGGCCTAGTGGTTGGGGCAAGGTACTTCAGGCCGGAAGGTCAGGGGTTCAAATCCCACTAGAGGACAGCAACCTTGGGCCAGAAGGACTGGGGTTTCTAGTCCCACAGGTGCTCCTTGTGGTCTTGGGCAAGCCACTTAACCCTCCATAGCCCATGTTCCCTGTAATAATAGTTATCTCCAAGTTATAATGTCCTGTTCAATGTAATTTCAGATTGTTCAATGTAAACTGCACTGATGCAGAATAGCACAGTATATAAGAGAATGTAAATAAATAAATAAATGTAACAAGCCATTTCCAAATGGACCCATGTTTCCACATGGAAATCACACACAAACCTAAAATAATCTCAATTTTAGAAAGAACACACATAAATCATGACTCCGCCCAGGCTCCGCTCAAAATCTGTCCCACACACACCTACACACGAGTCATGTAAAAGCGTGTTCTTAGCATCATGCATACTTTTTCATGGTGGCAAATTTTATATGCGGCATCTGGCTCATATGTGCAAAAAAGCCTTTGTAAAAATACCTCCATGGTGTATGAAAATCCACAGATGACAGATTTATATGTTCACCGGTTACTGGTAAACATGTAAGTCCATTTGAAAATTGTCCCTATGCTCTTTACCCATGAAAACTATAAAATATGCAAGGAAAGAGCAAAGTTTTGTATTATTCTCTCTTTTCCTATAGTCTATTTAGAGGAAAAAATGTTTTACAGCCAGAGTGAAGTTTATAGACCGGTCAATGCCTTTTCCTGCTCCCATTTTGAGTCAGGCAACAGATACTGAACTCTAAAATGGGTCACCAAACATAATATAAAGGAATTTGTGGCATAACTTATCCAGTTATGGAGATTATGATTTGTAAAAAGCTCATTTTCCTTACAGCATCATATAATTTTCAAATGTGTATTTAAATGTGGTTGTTGTGGAGTAATAATTCCTACTTACAAGTGCAAATGCAATGATAACAGGCTAAATACAGCACAAATGCAAACTATGAAAAGTGTACTGCCAAACCAATCAAATGACTACTCTCTGCTGCTTGAGACCAGCGAATTTATGCTAAATTATGATCATTTTAGTCTTTAATCAAGAAGTAATTTAAATTTAACATTTTTCTAAATGTGGCTGTTTTTGAGAGAAATCCCAGAATGGAATAAATAGCTGATATTTCAAACACTAGCATGTTTCAGAGAGGAAGCAGGCACAGTAAAAATGCTCCATCTGAAAACATGATCACAGTTCTTATAGCCAAGGTTGCACAGAAAAGGGTCCATACTAGTGCTGTATTGGATTATGCGTCTTGACATCACCCAGGGCTGGTCCGCGCACTAGGCGGCCACATAGGGCGGCAGATCTCTGTGGCAACAGCCATGTGCTTTGGCATACATGACCTGCTGCCCTCCCTCCTCGCCAAGCCGCACCACCCTCCCCCCCCCATGCTGAGCCATGCCGCGTTGCCGCCCCCTGCTGCCGCTGATTCCGGCGGCAGGGGGGAACGGCTAGGCTCGGTGGTAGGCCATGTGCTTTGGCACACATAGTCTGTTGCTTCTGAACCTCCAAAGTTATGTCAGAGGGGGGGTCAGAAGCAACAGGCCATGTGTGCCGAAGCACATGACCTGTTGCCGACTCCAGCCGGGCCCCCACCTCAATCCTGCCACCAGAATCAGCAGTAGCATGGTACAGCACACAGGGTGGAGTGGCACGGTGCGAGGGGGGGGGGGGTGGAATGGCCAGGGCTTCTGCTTAGGGCAGTAGAAACCCTTAGGCTGGCCCTGACACCACCTTATTGTTTGAAAACAAAATATTATATTAAACTGATGATAAAGTCAAACGGCTCAATTTAAAAAAAAAAAAAGTTCAGCCCTTGAATTAGATGACAGCATTGAAATTTTCAGCTGAACTTTAGAACCTTGAATTTACAGCTGATAATTCACCTAAATTTGGGCATAAGAACATACAATATGCCATATTGGATCAGACCAAGGGTCCATCGAACCTGGTATCCTGTTTCCAACAGTGACCAATCCAAGTCACAAGTACCTGTCAGGTTCCCAAAAAGTAGACAGATTCCATGCGGCACCTAAAATGTAAGCATCCGCAGGCAAACAGGAAGTCTGCATTGGAGGGTGTAGAAGCGGCTAGTCAAAGCAAGCATGAACAGCAACAAAGCGTTGGAGGCTTTGAGTAAGCATTGTGTCACGTTTTAATGCCATTGCTGCCACTATAGGTCCCAGAGAGAGGAGGCAGAGGGGGTGGGGTGGGTAGCTGAAAGCAGAGGAGGCGGCAGAATTGAGGGTTCACGTAGGACGCCTCATATCATTGTGCCAGCCCTGGCCATATCTCATACACCTTTGACGAATTCCCTGTTTTGCAGCAGAAATACAAATAGAGTTCCAAATACTTCCCTGTTGGCATTTACACCTGCTGTAAGGCAGACATGACTGTTGACTAACTGCTTGGTAGGCCCTGAGGTATGGAGGAGTGTTGGATCCTCAATTGACTCCCCTTCAATGTGCAGTTTTACAAAATCCTGTTCTTAGACATGTACGTGTGACAATTTACATGAGTAGGTACCAACATCTGCTCTTTGTATGTATAAGTGTTGGCACTTACATGTGCAACGTCCTGAGTGATATCACTTTTTCAGAAGTTTCTTTTGTAAAATGCCTCTTCCTGTCGTACTCACCACCAAGCACGTGTCCATTTCCCCTGGCCTTGTATGAAATTTTACTGAAGGCAATTGTATGCAACCTAACTTGGACATCCCATTTTCATCCTAGATGATCTATTCAAAATTTGACTCTGCAGCTCCTAAGATGGGTGATTAGTGCTGAAAATCAGTGCTAATCACCTAACATTTTTCCTACCCTAAGTACCCCCATAACCACTCAGTTTTTAGGGTCTTGAAATCAGGGACTTAACTCTAGCTACTTTTCAAAGAGGTCAGTTTAGGTGCCTAGCTCCGAAGACATATATCTACTAAATCCTTTGAAAACAGATCTCAAAGTAACTCTACAAAGAAATGCGCATTTGTAAAAATAAAAAAGAGCCATAAAATCCTTCCTGTAAGCAAACTAATTATCATGTATATATGGCTGACAATATGCAATTCGGCACATCATAAAAGTTAGAAATGCCTGAAACCAATGGCCAAATGTTGGCATATTACATTAGCATTGTCTCGATTGCTTCCACACAGATGTAATATCAGCAGCTGTTCATGGACCTCTGCTAGAAAAGCCGCTTCAAAGATCCAAATTAGCAGCCCTCCCACCAAGGAGATGATTATTTCATACCATCATCTGGGCTCACAGTGGTACTATTCTTTTATTATCTGTGCTCTTGCTTTTAGGCTTTTTAAATTTAAAAATATGAAAACAATACATATATTTTAAATTTTTTATAGCCCAGCAGTTTCCTGCACCTCTGAGTTTCCAGCCCAATCCAAATCAGTCACGATTTGCTTATGAGCCTTCCTTTGCAAATGCCTAGGGCTTTTTTGTCATTTTTAAACACCCCTCCCAACTCAGCCAAGCCTTCGGGAACCTGGATAACATGGAGCCTAAGTCGAGCATCTGTTTGTTGCTGTTGAGTGATGGAAGAAGGTCCCTCTGCCTGAGCTATGAATATTGCCACAGCCACTTTTGTGTCTCCGGTGAGTCCTGAGAGCAGAAGACCTGACCTGGAAATTGAACCCAGTTTTCTTGCATGACAGTGTACAGCACTAACCATGAGTTACCTGCCTAGCCCTATGTGTATATTTTCTTAATCAAACTCATTTTCTAAAGTGATACAGCTAGTTCACATGATGATATAGCCAAAACAAAAAGAAAGGCCAGTTTGAGATAGGATGTGGAGATAAGAACTGAGATTTTCAGATTGCAGTGTGCACAGTCTTGCAGGTACTTTACAAAGGATCTGCCAAACGTGGAACCTTTTGTAAAATATGTATACAGACGAGCGGGAGGACATGTGGATTTGCAACAATGCACAGCCAAAGGAGCCATTTTAGAAACTTGTACCTGGGAAAACCACGTGGCACCAACTCGACAGCTTCCATGTGGAAGTCCCAGCAAACCAAGATGTAATATACAACAGAGGATTAAGGAGAATTACTCCCTTGGTCCCTCACATAAAGTCCTAGCTGAAAAGAACATTTTTCAGAAATCCACGTGTGCCAGGAGCAGGTGAAAAACCCCATGTCTAAATGTTTGGACATAAATGTGAATTTTCTTTACAAAATGGGGCATGCATGTGCAAACGTTTGGTCTACCCAGGACACTCCCAAACCACGTTCTCACCTTGCCTCCTTGCAATTTCTGTATGATATGGATCTCCACATCTAAATGGTATATTTCTAAAATCATTGGGCTTGAAATTCAAAAGCATTTACACGGTTTACAGACCTGTAAACCGTGTAAAGGCCATTTAGAGGGATATTCAGCGTCACTAACACAGTTAATGCCGCTGAATGTCCCTGATTAACTCCGCCACACGCCCCAATGCTAACTGCTCAGCTTCAGGACATGTCACGGGCGTTCCAAAGGCGACATGGCACCACTGCCATGGTTAGCACTCGCGGGTAAAAGATATCCACAGCAAAAGCTGCCCTATCTTTACCTGTGGGAGCTAACTAGGTAAAGGCTCAATATTGCTGCTACCTGCTTAACCTCTGCAGCTGTGGAGGCTGTGTGGCAACCCCAGATTTTCAATGCTGGGGTCACATATGTCCCCGGCATTGAATATCTGGGTTTCAAGGTTGGCAGCGATGGCAATGCGCCGTAGCAGTGCATAGCCTTCCCAGAAGAATATCGAGTCCATCATTTATGTGTGTGTGCAATCTACATATGTAAATGCCACTATTTCCACATTGAAAAGGCTCATAAGATTTCTAAAATAACCCCCAATATCTGACTGACTGTGGAAATTATCCCACAATCGCTCTGATCCCACATGCCAGCAAGATTCTACTCAAGATCATGCAGCAGAGACTACAACCATACCTGGAATGAGAACTGCCTGAACTGCAAGGAACGAGAACTGCCTGAACTACAAGCAGGATTCAGGAAAGAGTGACGAGTGAGAGACATCATGATGGATGTTAGATGGATCCTTGAAAAAAACAATAGCAAAAGGATATCTATATTTGTTTTACTGACTACAGCAAGGCTTTGACTGTGTAAACTATGAGAAACTCTGGGTCACATTAAAAAGCATAGGTATACCAGAATACCTAATAGTTCTCTTGCACAACCTTTACATTGATCAAGAAGCAACAGTCTGAATGTAACAATGAGAAACAGAATGGTTTAAAATCTGCAAAGGTGTATGACAAGGCTGCATACTTTCCCCCTACCTGTTTAATTTATATGCATAGCAAATCATCAGAGAAGGAGGACTGTATGAAGACAACCGAGGTGTGAAGATTGGTGGTAGACTCATCAAGAGCCTTTGCTATGCTGATGATACCACATTATTGGCAGAAAGTGAAGACGATCTGAAACATTTGCTTCTCAAGATCAAGGAACATAGTTTTAAATTGGACCTGCACCGTAACGTAAAGAAAATAAAGATCCCGACAACTAGAAAAATCAATAAGTTCATCGTTGATGGAGAAGAAATTGAAATAATGGACAACTTTAACCTGCTTGGATTAATAGTCAATAAAGAAATGACAAGCAGTCAAGAAATCTGGCAACACATTGCTTTTGGTAGAATTGTTATGAAGGACTTAGACAAGATCTCAAGAGCAGAGATGTCTCTCTCCATACAAAGATTTGACTTGTCCAAGCCATGGCATTTGCAATAACATCATATGGATGCAAAATATGGACAGTTGAAAAAGACAGACAGGAAGAAAATTGCTACCTTTGAATTGTGGTGCTGGTGAAAAATACTATGTGTACTATAAACTGCCAAAAGAACAAACCAGTTAATACTAGAGGAGATCAAGCGAAAGCTCTCTTTAGAAGCTCAGCTGACAAGACTTTGACTTTCATACTTTGGACTCATCATGTGAAGAGAGAGATCATTAGAGAGAAACATCATGCTTGGCAAGATTGAGGATCAATGTAAAAGAGGAAGGCCAGCAATAAAATGGATCGATACAATAATAGCAGCAATGAGCCACCTGACTGAAGATCGATTTCAGTTTAGGACAGCTATCCAGAGGGTCATCATGCATCGACACTGACTTGCCGGCAACATATCAACAACAACATATATCTAGAGATCACTCTGCCTTTTCTTAAAAAAAGAAAAAAGAAAACATTTTCTTCAAAGGATTCATTGCTGGGTCTGCTGATTCGGACCTGACGAGAGGCAGTGGCAACCCCCCACCCAAAAAATCAGCAAACAAAAGAGCAGGATATTCAGGCCTCCAGCATGCTTGAAAGGCCCCACTGGTCCCAGCCCTTCTGATGTATCTTTGCGTCAGAGGGACAGGGGTTGGCATGGCCTTTCTAGCGCGTGGCAGACCCAAATATGCAACACTTTGTTTGTTGCTTTTTTAAAGCTGCTGTGGCCCCTGCTGCAGATGTCAAGAGAGGTGGCAGCAGGTAGAGAGAGAGGCAGTGCAAACTTTATGTGTTTTGCTTGCTCTGTTATCCTATGTCTGTATCTTCCTGTTAATAATCAGCAAAATAAAGCCATATAATGTGTTTTTTATTGGATTGTGTTTGAAGAGAAGAGGAAAACATGTTTTTTAAATTCCGTTTTGCAGATCTAGAGGGAGACGGTGAGGAAAGGGCAGAGGAAGAGGGCCAAAAGGATCTGTGCGACTGTGCACTGAATCTGTACAGTACCCAGCAATGTCTCTGAAACCAGCTCGGAATAGATTTAGGGCGTTACTTTAGAAGTCATATCCACAGTATTCAGGTATAAGATCTGGCTATTTATTTGCGAGGTATTTTTTATACTGCCCTATCGTGTAATGAGGGCGGTTTACATTATGAACAGCAGTATTGCAATCACACACATTCAACTTTTAAATGTAACAAGTGAGGGTGCATTAAACAATCACAGATATACATAAGATTAGGTTTTAACTCTTTAAAACTTATTTACAATTTTCACATATAATACCGGATTTCGGGTGATATTTCAAATTTATTTTCTTTGCTTATTGAATAGCGTACCCTGACAAGGGAGAAGGGGGGGGCAGAGTGGAGTTTTCAGGAAATGAGGTTGTTTCTTGAATTCCTTTTGGGTCTGTGTTATTGTATTGTTCATTGTCTCCAAAATGCTCAATGAAAAGGAATGTTTTGAGCTGTTTTCGGAAGGTGGCTAGGTCAGATATATCTCTTATTCCATCTGGTAAGGTATTCCATAGGGATGGTGCTAAATATTTGAAGGCTCTGTTGCTAATTTGTTTTTGTTTTGCGGTAGTCAGATGGAATTATGAGTGTATTTGTCATTTTTTCTCTATTTTAGTGGTCATTAGGTGTAGTCCTGATTAACTGTGTTAGGTTTATGGGGGCCAAATTTTTTATTATTATTTTGTATTTGATTCTGCTGTGGACTGGTAACCAGCAGAGTGCATGTAATATAGGTGTTATATGTTCTGATTTGCTTGAGTTGTAGATAATATGGGCTGCCATATGTTTGGTCATTTGAAGGCTGTGAAGAGTTTGCTTGGGTAAACTGTGTAGTGGGCTGTTGCAGTAGTCTAGGTGAGGGAATATCACTGCTTGTGCTAACGTTATGAATTCATTACTCTGTACTAGAGGTTTCAGGTACTGGAGCACTCTAATTTTGTTGTAGATAGCCCTAGTGATGAGTTTGATATGGGATTTAACATTTAGGGTTTTGTCAATTGTTACTTCTAGAAATTTCAACTCTTCTTTAACATGCAGTGTTGCTCCTTGTACATCAATGGTAGTGGGTGGTGTGAAGCTTTGATTCCTGTTTACAAAGAGTACATCTGTTTGTTTGTAATTTATATTGAGACCATAAGATTTACATGTGGGGGTTTTGGGGGTGAGGTTAGGGCATGGCCTGGATGGGTCAAATATCTACACATGTATTCCTCATTTCATAAAGTCCATATCGGGATTTACAGCTGTTCCCTGGCATGTATGGATCTTTAAAAAGTGTTGTTTTGGCCAACCCTTTACAGGAGGGATTAAGGGTGTAATCCTCAATCCCCTGTTCTTTATTTCCTTCTTCAAATTGCAATTAAAATTAATGGCATCTATTGATCACTGGCAGCATTTCTACGTGCAGGTTTGCAAGACGGCTGGCCGACAGGTGTAAGAACCAGCAGTTACATGTGTAGGTTGTGAAATGCCACCGTCCATATGTGAGTGCGGCCTTTGCACATACCGCGCCCTTCATTTCCACATATCAGCAAATACACCCACACGCTCCTGCGCTATTTTAGAAAAGGTCCCACATTTGGTAGAGCCTTCTCTAAGATACCCCCAGATCTGCGCACCCCCTCAACATCTCAAGTCTGATCTCCATGCACTATCCAAATTTTGTCTTTTAATATATTTTATTTAATTTGAAGGTAACTTCTTTTATGAAGAGATTTGTATAAACAGATGTGGTGTTTTTAGCTAGATGGCTTGTAAAGGAGATTTCATTTAATTTAACATTTATTTTCCACCAAAACCATCCAAAAGTTTGAAGCAGAGTACAACAGCCAGGTTATGCAATATATAAAAATTAAAAATAAAATTATGTACAACCATCAGATTAAGTGGTTTTAAAGGTAAATTTGTGATTCAAAATATATTATCTAATGGAATATTCTAGTAAAAATAATAATTAGTTACATTTTGTCTTTTTTCTTATTTGACACAAGCAAGAATAGTGTAGTCATATGTTGAGGCAATTTTAGAAAGTATTTTCAGAATGTAAAGCATGTTTTATGCACTGAAAATGTTTGTTGTAAAGTTGCACAGCGGTATATGTGCATTAAATAGAAAATACACGTAAAAATAATGCCAACTTTCACGTGATCCATACGGAGGCACTCCTGAGAACATAGTCTGGACAGAATTGTGATACCTAGTAACATAGTATATGACAGTAGATAAAGACCATCATGGTCCATCTAGTCTGCCCAGCAAGGTGACACATGCATATACTTTCTAAAATACACGCATAGAATACACACATATATTTTTGTTGCTGCCATATGCGAGCATTTGTGCATTACTGGAGATAGTTTTGGGAGGAGGAAGAATGACGTGGTCATTTTAACCATTGTGTTGTGTGTTTGTTCTTTTGAAGAAGTAACCTCAGCCTGAAAAGAGAGAAGATTGTTGCCCAGTGAATTAAAATTGCCTATTGGATAACTGTCCCTGGAGCAGCTACCGACTGAAACATCAATCCATGTCGGACTAGACTACCATTCTAAAGATCATAAGGAGCGGAATCTTATTCAGAAGATATACGTCTGTTATCAGTTGATGTTCAGCTCCTTTATTCATAGTGATGGGCTAAATGCCCCTAAGCAGAATATCCAGCAGCAGTAACATGGTTAGTGCCGCTGAATATTCCCGACTAACGGCGCTATATGCCCCGATGCTAACCACTTAGCATTGGGACGTCTTGGGGACAGTCCGGGGCGGAGCAGAGGCGGCACAGTCACTAACTGGGCAGTGGCGATATTGTGCCACTGCCCGGTTAGCGACCCACAGGTAAAGATATACCAGCTTTTGCTGTGCCTATCTTTACCTATGGGAGCTAATCGGGCAGTGGCTCAATATCACCATTGCCCAGTTAGCTTCTGCAGCATCAGAGGCTGTGTGGTGACCCTGGATATTGAATGCTGGGGCCGGATAGGGTCCCGGCATTGAATAACTGGGTTAAGTCTTCAGCGCTGGCAGCTAGCCGCTGTAATTGTGCTAGCCGCCAGCGAGGAATATCAGGCCCATAGTTTATACATTTAGGGCCCCTTTTTACTAAAGCCCATTAGGTGGTTAATAGGGATTTTAACATGAGGCAACCAGCAGTCAGGAACTAACCCGCTATAGTGTCTGCAACCACACAATAAGAAGCATGTCCATTGGTGATCGCGGGATGGGGCAGGGAATGGGTAGAGAGTGGGCATTGAGAGCGCATTATTGCTACTGCCAGTGTAATTGATGAATGCTCAGCAGCAACGTGGCTCTTAAGTTGGGTTCACCTAATGACTCTACTATAGGAGTCGTTAAGTGAACCCACCATAGTGGGGATCATGTTAGGCAAACCCGTCGCACATTAGCTGCCGGGAACATTCTGGACACGCCTCTGACAGCTAACATGCAGCTTTGCAATTAACACATGTAAAATCAGTGCTTTAATGGCAAATCCTTACCGGGCTTTAGTAATAGGGGCCCTTAGTTTAGGTCCACTGACAGGCAGGTCAAAGCTAAATGTGCCATGGTGGCAGCAGTCAACAGTGAAGACACAGGACCAATGACTTTATGCATAGTGGTGCTGAACAGACGTATTTATTTAAAAAGTCACAGTCAGCATGTAAATAAATCCACTGACTGCTGCCACTGAAAATATGTCCCTTTGTTTTATGGGTAGTTAATCAGTTTATTTTGAAAACACTCTAATACTTAAGAACAGAGCGTGCAAGAATATAAATATTTTTAAATTAAATAAACATCATTAAAGACCAATGATTATAAAAGAGAATTGGATAGTGGTGTGTAGGCTCAGTTTGGTCTTATGTTGGCCTTTTATTTTTCAGCACAGTGTGTTTCTCCTTTTTATAATTAAGTAAAAAATAATTGGAAATGGGATTTTTTTGGTTTTGGATAAAAATTCCTTCCCTCCCATATATTTATTTAGCAATGCTTTTCACTGGGTCAAAGCAGTGTACATTCCCTTGTCCCTAAAGAACTCACAATCTACATTTTGTACCTGAGGGTTAAGTGGCTTGCCCAAGGTGTGCCTGTGGGACTAGAAACCCCAGTCCCTCTAGCCTGAGGCAACTTGCCCCAACCACTAGGCCACTCCTCTGTCTTGATATAAGCACTGTAGTGCTTATGTAGAGGAAGAGGGCGTTACCTTCGAAAGCTAGTCTACAAATGTATTAAGTTAGTGCAAGAAAGGATATCACCTTATTTTCCTTTTTATTGTCCTTTTTTATTTAACTGCCATTATAGTGGACTAACACAGCTTCCACACTGAGTCAGAAATGTAATATTTACATTTCTTAGTGTATTTAATGTGCGATTTTTATTTAACAATGATGTTCTGAGCATCTACTCATTACGTTGTCTTCACCTTCAATTCTTCCTATCTGTAGCATTACTTCAGGGTCTAATTGGGAACAGCTCTTACTTCTTATATTGTGTGCTTATATACCCAGGGGTTCTCCGGTGTCTGTATACCTGTTGTCTTCCTGCCTGAGCCTGTGCCCGCCTCACGGAAGTGACACAATCCTTCCCAGGGTCGCGACCCTTCCAGGTTCTCTGGTGCCTGTATACCTGTTGTCTTCCTGCCTGAGTCTGTGCCTGCCTCCCGGAAGTGACGCAATCCTTCTCAGGGTCGCGACCTTTCCAGGTTCTCCAGTGCCTGTATACCTGTTGTCTTCCTGCCTAAGCCTGTGCCCGCCTCCCGGAAGTGACGCAATCCTTGCCAGGGTCGCGACCCTTCCAGGTTCTCCGGTGCCTGTACACCTGTTGTCTTCCTGCCTGATCCTGTGCCCACCTCCCGGAAGTAACGCAACCCTTCTCAGGGTCACGACCCTTCCAGGTACCTCCTGCCTATATAACCACATTAGCTGTGGCGTTTCGGCCATTGAGGCGCGCGCCGAAGGAGTACACCCAAGGAGCAGGTCCTGCTCCTTGGGCGAGCTCCTTGGGGTGAGTTCTGGGCAAGTAAAGGTTTCACCGATTCATCACAGTCCAGTGGGTACCCTGGTGCCTAAAGTTACTGGCTGTTCCTCCTAACTTGTTTGCTTTGGCAGCTTTTCTCTTTCGTCTCAGGTAACTCCCAACCTTTTCCGTTGAATATTTTGTGCATTGGTGGTATAACTTGTGCCTTTATTTCTATGGCTTTTATTCCTGTCTATTGGGGGCATCGACCTCGCCTCGTTTCCAAATACTGGTCAGGCCCTTCTGCTCGCTCTTTATCCAACTTGGTGCTGTATAAGTGCTCAGGAAGCTCCTTTCCTCACCAGCATGCCTCCACTTCCTCTCTCTCCTTAGCCGCTGCTGTGACCCTTAGCATAGCGCTGCTTAATTGTCACTCCCTCCGTGCCAAATCTTCGTTAGTTCAGGATCTCGTCTCTCAACATTCTTTTGACCTCTGCTTCTTAACCAAAACTTGGCTTAAGGAAAGTGATGACCCCTTTTTATCTAGCTCCCTCCCACCTAGTTTTGCGGCTTTCTCAATAACCAGATTGGGTAGGGGCGGGGGAGGTGTGGCCCTTCTTTATCAGTCCACCCTTTCTATTGTTGAAGTTTCTGTTCCCTCTTCACTACTCAGAATCCCTTTTTCTCTGCCTACAATCTTCTCCCCCATTGTATTTCATTCCATTCTATCTTCCTCCCTCTCTCTCTACTAGTAAATGGGAGGTAGCCCTACAGACTCTTTCTGAGACTGTTCTTCATTACCCTAATATTATATAATCCTTGGGGATTTTAATGTCCACATTGACTCTCCATCTAGGCTTAAGGATCGTGTTTTTTTGAACCTCTTAAATGATCTTGCATTGCACCAATATGTCTCTGGCCCTACTCAAAGTGCTGGACACACCTTGGACCTAGTTCTTGCTCCATCTAGTTTGGATCTTTCACTTTCTGATATTTCTACCCATTGTATCCCTTGGTCCGATCATTATTGTGTTTCCTTTTCTGTTTCTGTGCTAGCCCTAGTTCCTGCCGACTCCTCTGGTCCTTCACCATACCACTCCTTGTACGCTGGCTGCTTTCCCATTGGCACAGTCTCTTTTTCCTTCAGATTTCGCTTCGCGCTCTTTGGATGCGCAGGTTCTTCTCTGGAATTCTGTGCTTGGTGGTGCATTGGATAATTTAGCTCCCCTCTTCCCCTCTTCTGTGTTGTCACAGCAAGTGCACTCACCATGGTTTCATGCAGGCTTACATCTACAGCGGTCGCAGCTTCGCCAAGCAGAGTGCCACTAGGAGAAGCACCCATCTCCGGTGGCAATGACTCGGTTTAAACAGCTTTATTCCTCCTATCGCCTGGCAGACCAGGCTGCCAAACGTTTGTTTTATTTCTCAGAAATTTCCGAGGCCGCTAATTCATCCAGACAGCTATTTGCCATCCTGCGTCGCCTCTCAACTACTGTGTCTACCTCACCACTTCAGGTCGTTGCACCTACCCCCTCTTCATTGGCTATTTTCTTTTCTGACAAGATTCTTAACCTACACTCCTCTTTTTCTAATCCCCCACCTCCACCTCTATCACCCCCTCCTTTGTCGCCCTCCCTCTCTATCTTCTTTGCTCCCTCCACAGAGGAAACCATTCAGGGTGCTATTGCTTTACCTCTTTCACCTCCTAATCGGGTGCTAGTTCATACTTGGTCCACCTTTCATACTATTACTTCCTCAGAATTGCTTAAGACTATCACCAATTCTAGGAAGACTACATGCCAGTTAGACCCTATTCCTTCAGGGTGGCTGTCCAATCCCTCACCTCAGTTGCTGCCTTTTATTTTAACAATTTTGAATACCAGTTTATCCTCTGGTTGCTTCCCCATGCCATGGAAATTGGCTATTATCCATCCACTCCTGAAAAAAACCTCTCTTGATCCCTCGGTTTTAGCACACTGGCGTCCTGTCTCAAATCTCCCCTTCTTGGCTAAGGTATTGGAACGGCTGGTGTTTCTTCAGCTAGCATCTCATGTGGAAGCTACTAATGCTCTTCATCTGAGACAGTCCAGATTCCATACAGGACATAGTACAGAAACAGTTCTTTTAGCCCTGCTAAATGAAGTGCATGTCGCCCATGATCGGGGGGGATGTCACTCTTTTGGAGTCGCTCGATCTGTCCTCGGCGTTTGATCTGATCGATCACCGGACCTTGCTTTCTCGTTTCTACGATGCAGGACTGTGGGGTACGGTGTTACAATGGTTTAGTTCTTTTTTGTCTGCCCGTACTTTCTCCGTTCATGTTAATAAACAGTACTCTTCCCCTTTTCTTCTCTCATGTGGGGTTCCCTAGAGGTCGGTTCTTTCTCCTTTGCTTTTTAACATTTTTCTGGCTCCCCTACCTCTTTTAATTCAACAGTATCCAGTTTCCACCTACATATATGCAGACGATATTATTCTTCTCTTTCATACCCCCCCCCCCCATCAATGTGGATATCTCAGCTCTAAATGCTTGCCTCTCCCATATCGCTTCTTGGCTTGCCGCAAATTATCTTCATTTGAACCCATCCAAATCCACTGCTATATGGGTCTCATTAAGTACCTCTTGCCCAGACATCGCCCCTCAAATTGATTCATCTCACATTTTGCTTGCATCTTCTTTTCGTTATTTGGGTGTGACCCTCGATTCTTCCCTTTTCTTTCATGACCATATTTCCATTCTCATTCGTAGGTCTTTCTTCGCTTTGCGACAAACACTGATCAACATTGAAATCGTTACTGACTTTAAAAGACCCTAATCTGTAGTATCTTGGTGAGCTGAACACGAATATAACATTTAAAAAAATTTATTGGCTCTCGTTTTGAAGATATTGCATGTAGTTCATTTTTGACGTTTCACCGTGTAAATTTATCCAGTAGGACATCAACAACATCCCAAATAAGCCTTGAATGATGTAATATTGCATCACATTGCATAATACCAGCATGCACACATCATCCACAGTTGATTGCATCATTTTCTGATGCAATGCAATACTACTGCCAGGCGGCTGCTGAAGCTATCTGACATCAGCAGTGTACTATACACAGTCGGAAAGGAAAGTAATCTGGTATTCTGTTCCGATATTGAAAGCCTCATGAATGCCTTAAAAATCACTCATGACCCACAAGACTGGAGACTATTTATAGACTCTTCGAAACTGAGTCTGAAGGCTGTGCTTTTGAACAATGGAAACCGTCTTCCATCTATTCCAGAAGCGCATGCCGTCCACATGAAAGAGACATACGATAACTTAAAGCATCTACTGACTTCCATTCACTATAATAACAAGTACAGCTGGCACCTCTGTGGTGACTTGAAGGTAGTTGCCCTTTTAATGGAACTGCAGCAGGGATATATAAAATACATGTGTTTCTTATGTGAGTGGGATAGCCGAGCAAGGGATTGGCACTACTTGCGGAAGGAATGGAATCACAGACAAAATGTAACAGTTGGAGAGAAGAATATCCAGCACCCAGCTCTGGTTAAGGCTCACAAAATCCTGCTACCACCCCCTTCACATCAGGCTAGGTTTGATGAAAAACTTTGTGAAGCCATGGACCGCACTTCACCAGCTTTCCGATACCTGCATGAAAAATTCCCTCGACTCAGCGAAGCAAAGATTAAAAAGGGAGTTTTTGTGGGTCCTCAGATTCGAGAGCTCTTCAAAGATGACCGGTTCAACAACTTGCTGCAGGGTGATGCGAAACAAGCATGGAATGCTTTTCGCCTAGTGTCAACAAACTTTCTCGGGAATGTTAGGGCAGAAAACTACAAGGAACTAGTAGAAGACATGCTGATGCAGTATCAGAAACTTGGCTGCAATATGTCTCTAAAGATCCATTTCCTTGATTCCCATCTCGATTTCTTTCCTTAGAACTGTGATATGGTTAGTGATGAACAGGGTGAACGTTTTCACCAGGATATTGCAACGATGGAGCAAAGATACCAGGGAAAATGGTCCACTACAATGCTGGCTGACTACTGCTGGACACTCCCCAGAGAAGCTCCCGAACAGCTGTACAAGGGACAGGCGAAAAAATCTAAGAAGTAGTCTATGACTTGTTTTTTTACAGGTATTAACCGAAGGCCTATTATATATTTACTATTGACATGCATTTCGTAATGTAAACATTAATCCTTGTAGATTACAAAAAAACTAGAGCCAACTTTGCAATTTACTGTCATATTCGTGTTCAGCATATAAAAATTGATAAGAAATGACTATTTTTATTTCAGTAACATGACTTTTGTAAAAATTTGTTGACCAGTGAAATTAGAGCAGTCCGGTCCCTGCTGCCTCCCTCCTCTCTCACCACTCTGGTACTGTCTTTGGTTACGAGCCGCCTAGACTACTGTAATGTGGTTTTGGCTAGTTTACCCGCTTATCAACTTCAACGCCTACAGTTATTGCTCAGCTCATTTCATCTGCCAGTCAGTTTGGTCATATTACTCCTATCCTTTACCGCCTTCACTGGTTACCCCTTCGCTACAGATTTCACTACAAGTTCCTAATTTTGATTCACAAGGCTCTTCACACATCTACACCACTTTATTTGGCTAACCTTATTTCACTTCATACTCCGTATCGCCAACTTCAGTCACTACATGCTAATCGTCTTTCTTTGCCATCACCCTCTCAGGCCCATCTCGAACAAACTCGTCATACTGCATTTTTCTTTTGCGGCCCCTTGCTTTGGAACGCCCTGCCATCTTCCCTCCATTTGGAACCCTCCTATTCACAATTTAAAAATGTACTGAAGACCCATTTATTCCAACAGGCTTTTGACCTCCCCTGTGATGCCTCCACTTAATTGCTTGTTTCTTCTTTGGCCTGTCACTATTAATCTCTACTGCTTTCTATGTTTTTTAGGCATTCTTTTCCTTTCTGTAAGTGTTGACATGTTTTATTGTAAAGCGCCCTAATGTTTCGACATGGGCGGTATATCAAGTGTAAAATAAAGATAAAGACAAAGATAAAGATACCCTTCTGTGTAACACCTTGGTTCCCTGGGAGCGAACCAGTCCCAACAGGCACATAATACCAGGAGTTACTCTGTTGTTTTAGAATCTGTTCATTCATTGTACTGTATGTCGGTCTAGCTGAGATCCATCACTGTTATAATAGACAAGATACAGGCACAGTCTGCTCAGTAATTGCTTCTCTGGTTATGTGCTCCTCTCATCTTGCACAAGTTGATCTTGTCCTATTTCTTTGATGGTCACGACATTGCTACTTTAACTGTATAGCTGAATGACCATTTACCAGGTTGCCCACAAACCAAAATGCAAACAACTTCCTCTTACTGTCTGTTTTGTCTCTCACTAATATACGTTTCTGCTGTGGAATGGAAATAAACTCAGTTAGAACAACCGTGTTTCTGGACTATATATGATGAGTGCACAGGTTGTATTACTGCCATAGTCACACAGGGCCTGATACTCAGTGACATCAGATATGGCCCCGGCGTTGAATATCCGGGTTACCTGGATAGCAATAAAGCTAACTGGGCAGCAGCGAGATTCAGTTGCTGCCCATTTAGCTTCAGTGGGGAAAGTTTGGCCAGCCTTTGTTGCACTACATTGTTTTAACGGGGTTGCAACTTAATATTGCCTCTGCTCGGTCATCACCGGGTGCCACCCCAGCACATCCCGATATTAACCAGTTAACAATGGCAGCACCTGTGCATATTCAGCAACATTAATCATGTTAGTGCCACTGAAAATCCTGGACAAGGGGATTAACATGGTTAGCAGGCCCACAGTTTTCTATGAGCTATAGCGAGTGAGAGAAATTACTGTGGAAACATCCGGGACCATTCCACTTTCTCATCATCAGACTATGTAGGACTCTTCTGGTGCCATCAGATGAGCTGAAACAGAAAAACTATATATATAATTCTATCCAGAATTTCAAATTTAAACTTGCGATACATAATTAATATGAACTGATCATTGAAAAGGAATTCAATTTGTTTTTAGACCTCAGTAAGAGGTCAATTTCCTAAGCTACAATAGAGTTGTTAGCATAGCAGTTAGCACACGCTAACACTTAACTCAGTCACCATGTAATTCTTAACATATGTAGTGTTTAGGGGATAGAGACTAACATGTAGAGAGGGAATAACGCATGAATTTTGCCCCTTAATGCACATTAAATGGCAACATTTTGTGTCATTTAGCATAATACATAGTTTACTGCAATGTATGTTGCATAATAATGAGATACAAAGCATGCAAATACACACAAAACACTACGGGCCTGATTTTGATTTAGGCAGACTAGCACTGCATGGGCACATAGCCTGCCCGCCGACCCCCTTAACCTGGATTTGCACATCTGCGGTGACGACAATGAAAATCCGGGTTATGCTGGACGCGCCAGCAGCCACCGAGGCTAAGTGGGTAGCGGCAATTTTCGATGCTACCCGCATAGCCCTTTCCTCCGCCCCCGTTCTGCCCCAGAACGCCCCCAACATGCCCCAATGCTAACCGCATTAGGGACTTATCCGGGATTTTCGAAAGGCACTACCCATGTAGGTGCCTTTCAAAAATCCCGGATAAGGCATTTACACAGGTAACTAGGGCCATTACCTGTGTAAATGCCTTTGAAAATGCCACTCTACATCATTATGCAGATTGAATAATGCAGTTTGTCTTGAACTTTGCAAACAACATTAGTCCAGGAAAAAAATAACACCAGCTCAAAGCTGGCATTATTTTTCCTGGACCAATGCTCTCGGCCTCCATCTTAAAGGATCTGCTCCCTCTAAAGATCCCTGGACCGCCTCTCCTATGACCACCAGCCAAGACCCCCCATGCCCTGAAGTCACCTCTGACTGTCTTCTCCCAAAGAAGTCTTCATCTGCAATCCCCCAAAGACCTCCACCCACCCCTGTTGGTCTCCCATGCCTACTACAAGCCATCATTGGTGTTCCAGGGTAATGGGGCAAGAGCGATCTCCAGTCACTCTTGCCCCTTCCAGTGCCAGGTTCAAAATGTTATTTCTTAATGCCTAGCAGTAGTACCACTAGAGGGGGACTACAGATGGGAGGGGGAGGTCTCAGGGAGTCTTCTTCAAGGGGATCACAATTTGGGGACTTCTTCAGTAGGAGACAGTCAGGGTTGACTTAGGGTCATGAGGGCTTGGATGTCAGTCTCAGGAGGTCTGGGGGAGTCTTGAATAGTCATGGAGGAGGGGGATTGGGGATCTTTTGAAAAGGAATTTTTCTCTTTAAAAATACCACAGCTCGCAAAGTTCAAAACAAGTAATGATATTCTTTTACCTCTGGAGTTATTGATGTGCGGTGCTGATTTACTGCAGGTTAGTGATTCTCGTAATAAACTAAGCTGCGAAAAAATATGATTTTTAACTGCAGCTTAAAATCTTTTTTCCTTAATGGTTAGTGCATGCTTACTGCTGCTGTTAACAGGAAATGCAGAGGTGGGCATGGAACAGGCAGAGAATTGGTAGGGACAATACCTTACAGTTAATAAAGAGATAGATACCAAATGTGAATGTAGCAGATAAAACAGAACAATCTCCATTTACAGAATGGCTGAGATACATGTGTAAGTACCCAACATTTACACGGTGTTCAGATGAATACAAGATTACCCGGTGTTGCATCACAATATCTGCAGTGCACTTAATGAACCATAATGGCCTTTTGTTGGTATTAATGAAATGGTAAACTGCTGAGGATGTCCTTAACAATTAACACAGAGGATCTGAAGGTACTGCATATTCGTTTTGACAATTAACATGCAGTGAATGCAAAATCTTAGCTTAATCTTAGCAAAATCTTAGCCAAAATGTGTAGCCTAGAGACAAGAGTAAATTGATATTTACCTGATGTTGTTTTGCAATTGGTGCACCAATTTTTCTTGTCTTCTGTTGAATTTAAGCTTGGTTAAAGTGCAATCCAAAAATAAACATATACATAAAGGTGCATTTTAGATAGGGCGTAGAGATTAGAATTGAGATGGTCGGGTCGGGACCTTCTCACTCTGATGGTATTGTAGGAACAGCTCTGCTGAACATGAAGCCAGTTCTATAATGCACATCCACATGCAATGGGAGGAGCTACTTCAGAAAGTTCCATACGGCAAAAACTGACGGAGGAACCCCAGCAACATATATGTGCGAGTGCTAGTATCTAACTACATGCTTACTGTATGTATCCAAGTCATTCTGCAAACCGAGATGTGCAGTACTGCTATTCATCTATGGAGGACCCTATCTTTAGTTCATTTCAATTTGGAGGGGGAAATAAATGTTGAGGGTTTAATGGGGATTTCCCCCTCAATCCCTCCTGCAAAGAGCAAGGGCAAATGGGTCACTTTTTCCATATCTATTCGTGTCAGGGAGCAGGTGTAAATCAGGAGGTGGGTGATTTTGGACTTGTACATGCATTTCCTATATGAAATGGGGCATGCACATATATGCTTTGTCCCACCCAGGCCACGCCCCAAAATGCCTCATCCACTTTCAACGTTGTATGGTCATCCATGTCCAAAATGAACCTTTTCTGAAATAGCCACTTATACATCGATACAATTTACCTGTGTAAGCGCTCATACTGATGGTGAACCGCGAATAAGCCTTCTAAAATAACACCTAAAAGAAATACGGGCTCAATATTCAATGGCAATGGCTAGTGTGATCACAGCAGCTAGCTGCATCTGCTAAACTCTAAACCGAGATATTCAATGCCAAGTCCATCTCCAGCCTTGAATATCAGGGTTTGCTAAATAAATAAAGCAGGAAGCTAACCGGGCAGCAGCAATTTTCAACATCTGTCTGGTTAACTTCGGTGGTGAAAGTCACGTCAGCCTTTTCTGTGCCTAACGTTTGCTGCCAAGTCAGTGGCTGAATATCGTCACTGACCAGTTATTTTATTTATTTATTTATTTATTTACTTACATTCTCGATATATACTGTGCTATTCTGCATCAGTGCGGTTTACATTGAACAAACTGAAATTACATTGAACAGGGCATTATAACTTGGAGATAACTATTTTACAGGGAACATGGGCTATGGAGGGTTAAGTGGCTTGCCCAAGACCACAAGGAGCACCTGTGGGACTAGAAACCCCAGTCCTTCCGGCCCAAGGTTGCTGTCCTCTAGTGGGATTTGAACCCTTGACCTTCCGGCCTGAAATACCTTGCCCCAACCACTAGGCCACTCTGTTATCCCCAGGTGCCACTGTCGAAATGCCCCTGGTATGCCCCAGTGCTAACTGGATTGCATGATGGCATGTGGCAGTGGTACCTGTGGATAGTCAGTGGTACTAACCGTGTTAGTGCCGCTGAATATCCCACTTAGCAGCATTTACATAGTTTGTAGGTCTGCAAACCGTGTAAATGCCTTTGAATTTATTTATTTGATTTTATATACCGCGCTATTTCAAAATCAGCGCGGTTTACACAAAACAAGAATAAACGCTTTACAAAGAACAGGCATCAAAGAACAGTACAATAAACATCAGGTGTTGCGTAACAAGCAATAACCATTTTACATTAACAGGGTCGTCAACTTGGATAGGAAGAGGGAGAACTAATTACAAGTTGGTATCTGTCCCGTAAGCAGCAGGGTGGTCAGAGCTAAGGCTGGCAGGCAAGGTCTATAGCTACGGAAAAGATGCATCTTTATTGCTTTCCTGAAGGTTGAAAGGTCGGAGATGGAATGGATTAGGGCAGGGAGGGTGTTCCACAGAGTTGGTGTGTATAATGAGAAGGCTCGGTTCTTAGTAGGTTGGGAACTATGTTTGTTCTTCTCATTCTACTGTTTGGTGTCCATTGTATGATTTCTACAAGTGATACTGCAGAAAGCTTATGAAATATTTTAAATGTAATCAGGAGGACTTTGTAATTTAGGCGGCTAGTTATTGGGAGCCAATGCAATTGATTTAGGATGGGCGTCACATGTTCAAATCTGGAGGCACCATTCAGGGTATGGGCTGCAGTGTTCAGGGACATTTGCAGAGGTTGAAGTGCCTAGCCTAGCAGGCCATGGGGAATGATATTTGCAAAGTCGAAGTGTGGAAAGATAAGAGCTTGGAATATGATGCAGAAGTCAGCAGCCTCCAGCAGTGCATGTAGATGATGGAGGGTCCTTATTTTGTGGTAAACAGCCTTGGTGATATTATTTATGTTTGTTTCCATACTCAGGCTCTGGTCCAGGGGGACTCCTAGGTAATACACTTCTTGCTTCGTCTTCAGCTCTGCATCTCTTACCTGTAGGGAAGATGGTGGTATGAAGATTGGATCTTTTGAGATAAACAGCACTTCAGTCTTGCAGTTCATTCTGAGGTTGTGTGGGCAGAGCCAGTCTGAGACTGCATTAAAGCATTCCATAATTTGGGTGTAATTGGGATTGTCCATGCAGAATGAGGAGTAAAGTGGTACATTAAGACATAAGATATGCCATACTGGGTCAGACCAAGGTCCATCAAGCCCAGTATTCTGTTTCCAACAGTGGCCAATCTAGGTCATACGTACCTAGCAGTTTCCCCAAAAGACACAGGTTCCACAATGCTTGTACTGGGTCAAGCATTGATATCCTGGTTCCCTTCTTAATAATGGTTTATGGACCTGTCCTCCAGGAACTTGTCCAAACCTTTTTTAAACCCAGCTACACTAACAGCCTTTACTACATCCTCCGGTAACAAATTCCAGAGTTTGATTACACGTTGAGTGAAAAAATAGTTTCTTTTATTAGTCTTAAATAGTTTTTACCCTGTAGTTTCATTGCATGTCCCCTAGTCTTTCTATATTCTGATAAGGTAAACAATCGATCTAAGTTTACCCGTTCCACTCCGTTCATTAATTTATAGACTTCTATCATATCTCCCCTCAGCCGTCTCTTTTCCAGGTTAAAGAGCCCTAACCTTTTTAGCCTTTCTTCATAGGGGTATCTTTTCATCCCCTTTACCATTTTGGTGGCTCTTCTCTGAACCTTTTCTATAATCGCTATATCCTTTTTAAGATACGGCGACCAGAATTGCACACAATATTCAAGGTGCGGTCTCACCATGGAACAATATAGAGGCATTATAATATCTTTTGTTTTATTTTCCATTCCTTTCCTTATGATACCTAGCATTCTATTTGCTCTCTTGACCGCCGCTGCACACTGGGCCGAGGGTTTTAACATGGTATCCACAATGACGCCTAAATCTTTTTCCTGGGTGGTGGTTCCTAATGTGGAACCTTGCATCGTGTAACCATAGTTTGGGTTGTTCTTCCCTAGGTGCATAACTTTGCACTTGTCCACATTAAATTTCATCTGCCATTTTGATGCCCAGTCTTCTAATTTATCAAGATCCTCTTGCAATTTTCCACAATCCTCTTGGGTTTTAACAACTTTAAATAGTTTTGTGTCATCTTCAAATTTGATAACCTCACTCGTTATTCCACTTTCCAGGTCATTTATGAATATGTCAAAAAGCAGCGGACCCAGCACAGATCCTTGGGGTACACCACTATTCACCTTTCTCCATTGGGAAAATTGGCCATTTAGCCCTACCCTCTGCTTTCTATCTTTTAACCAGTTCCTGATCCACAATAGTACACTGCCTCCTATCCCATGACTCTTTAGTTTTGCCAAAAGTCTCTGATGAGGGACCTTGTCAAAGGCTTTCTGAAAGTCCAGATACACTATATCAACTGACTCACCTTTGTCCACCTGTTTATTCACTCCTTCAAAAAAACATACCAGATTAGTAAGACAAGATCTTCCTTGTCTAAAGCCATGTTGGCTATCTCCCATTAGACCATGACTATCTACATGCTGAGCATACAATACCGCATCATAGATGCAGTATTGTATGCTGTATGATTGGATTATGGCACAGATTGGCTGGATGTAGATGCTGAAGGGCAAGCAGATAAGGATGAACGCTGCGGTACCCCTTGCATTTGCAGGTAAGTGGATGATGTCTGAGCACAAATGCATACCATTTGTTGGCAGTCTGTTAAGTAGGATCTCCACCAGACCAAGGCTAAATTCTGTATACCTTTCTGTTGTAAGCAAGCAAGAAGGAGATTGTGACAGACTGTATCAAAGGCCAATGCGATATCCAGAAATATTAGGATGAATCCCTGTTTCACTTTGATCATGCCCATGATGAGGTCCAGGAGAGTGGTCAGGAGGGTTTTGACACCATATTCTTGACAGAACCCATGCTGCTGTTCATCTAGGAGAGTGTAGGAGTCAATGTGATCTTGGATCTGCTGCTGGACCATCTTCTCAGTTATCTGAGCCAAGAAACGGAGGCTCAATATGGGCATATAGGAATTTATGTCAAGTGGGTCCAGCTTGCATTTTTTAATAGAGGTCTGACAGTGGTGAAGGTACCAGACCCTTGCTAAAGGAAAGGTGTATGATTCTCGTAATGAAAGCACTTAGGTGGTTAGGACAAGGTACTAGTGGTTAGGACAAGGTACTTCAGGCCGGAGGGCCGGGGGTTCAAGTCCCACCTGGGGACAGCAATCTCAGGCCGGAGGGTCTGGGATTTCTAGTCCTATAGGCACTCCTTGTGGTCTTGGGCAAGCCACTTAACCCTCCATTGCCCATGTTCCCTGTAAGTATTAGCGTATGTGTGTCATATCCCCTCATGTTAAATGTATCCCCCAATTGACCGCTTTGACCCGGTGAAAAGCGGTATATAAATACAGCTAAATAAAATAAATTAGGTCAGTTCGGGCTGACTTGATCCAGTGTAAGGAGCTTGTATCGGTTGGGGAGGTGGTGGTGTTGAGCCCCCTTATGATGTCCTCGATGTGCTCGGTGGGGCATGGGTAGAAGGAATTTAGATTGGGAATAGTAGTGTTTTCCATAGAAGAATTATCTGATTTAAGGGGATTCCCATTAATTTTGTTCTGGAAGCGGGTAGCAAATTCCTGCAGGTGGGGGGTGCCTGCAGTATGTTGCTTAGTTGTGTCCTTTATGGGGGACTGAATGATTCCGAAAAGCTCTCGGGGCTTGTTAAGAGAGCACATTAGGATATTGGTGTGGTATTGCTTTCTTCTCTGGTTATTTGCATTGCGGTGTTCTTGCAAGGTCTGCATGTATGTATCGCGATCTTGGGGGAGTCTAGAGTACTGCCATTTCAGTTCCAGCTTCCTGAGTTGTAGTAAGGACTCATGTAGGTCGGCTGTGAACCATATGACTGAGTGATTCCTCTTGTTGGATCTCATGGACTGTGATAGGAGTGTGGCCTTGCTTAGGGTGTCATTCCATGTGTCTACAAGTTCATCCAGCTCAGAGGTGTTGGTATTAAGGTCGAGTAGCATTTCTTCAAGGAAGGCTTCTTTTTTAAAAGAGCTGGAGGTGGTAGAGTAGTCACAGAGGGTCCCTGGTCTGCTGCACATGTGAGGATGTGGAAAATAATGGCATTGTGGTCTGACCATGGGACAGATATGACTCTTGTTTGGGCAGGGATACCGTAATTGATTGTGAATGAGGGTGCAAAGATAAGGTCCAAGGTGTTTCCTCTTGTGTGGATGGGTGCGTGTATTAGTATTCATAGCTTAATGCGGTCATGGTGTCAAGAAAGGATGTGGAATGCTTCGTTGGTAGTGCAGGGAGGTTGAAATCGCCTAGCAGCCAGAGTGGTCTACCCTTAGTTGATTGGCTGCATGCTAGGTCAAGGATTCTGGAGAGGTCATCAGTGCTTGTAGATGGGGCTCGGTAGCACTGAGATGTGGCTATATGCTTATTTGCGATCATGATGGCACCCAGGTTGTTTGTACTCTATGAAGTAAGGCATTGGAATTGTAGGTCACATCTGGCCATGATAAAGTTGCCTCCACCTCTTCTGTTTATTCTCGGGCAATTAAAAAGGTCATAATTAGGGAGCTTTAGTTGACTTGTAAGTACAGATTCTGTGTTGGTGAGCTAGGGCTCTGTGAAGAAGAGCAAGTCTAACTTATGACTTTCAACAAAGTCAACAAGTATTGGCCATTTGTTTCAAATGGCATGAACATTTACAAGCATACAGGTTAAGTTTTTTGCTTGGGGAGGCTTCCATCTGTGGCTCTTTTCTGGGGGCTGGCATACAATGTGAATAAGATTACTATAGTTTACTGTGTGTGGTGGCCTTGAAGTAATGAATGCATCTTCATGTCCTCTCCTACCATAGCCATGTATAGTGGCAGGCCTTGTTGAGAAAATATTTCTGCCCATATGATGGATTGGGCAAGGCAATATAGAAACAACAAGCTGGTAATTAGGTCCAGCATTGTGTTAGGGCAACGCCTTCCCATCACACCATTCCCTATGTATTTCTGTAGGCCCACCACAGGCATGGCGGTATGAGAAAAATTAATTGCTTGTTTATGTGGAACCCTACCCGCCTCAAGTGAGATGCTTAATGCTAATTAGATGTAACAGCAATGTATTTCCTAAGGTAGACATAGGTTGATAGACTATAGTGACAACATTTAAGAATCATTAGCTTTGACTATACGGAACTACACTGTATCCTCAAAGCTCTAGATGAATCTTGTGGGTTGCATATTATAACAAGCAAGGTTATACAGAGCATAATAGCAATATCAAGGCACTGCTTACAGGACGTTATATAGCTCAGAGGTTCTCTTACCCGTGGTTGCAGGTTTGAGGTTTTATATGCATGATAGTTAGGTTTTTGTTGCCTTGTCTTTCTATTGTCCTAAGTTACAGCTTGTGTAATCAGCACTGGAGGTCCACACCGAAGGGCCATGCCAAAGGGCCCTCTGGCGAGCCCCTCAGTCATTGGCCTGCCAGGCATGGGTGTGCCTGATGGTGCTCTCTTTATGGCTGGTTCCTGCAGTGGACCGATTGGCCTCACAGTGAGGAGCAGGGGGCTGGAGCTTCCTGCTCCTTGCCCCGATGTCGAATGGAAATGGAAAGGAATGGAAAAAAGAGCCAAATGGCGAAAACAGAAAACAGCACAAGCACTGGCAAGTTAAATGCAAGGCATTGATAAGGCAGGCAAAGAGAGAATTTGAGAAGAAACTTGCTGAGGAAGCAAAAACGTGTAATAAAGACTTTTTCAAGTACATTCATAGCAAAAAAGCAGTGATCCGGGAAACTACAGACTGGTGAGCCTAACGTCAGTACCGGGAAAAATGGTAGAAACCATCATAAAGAACAAAATTACTCAACATGTAGATAGTCATGGCTTAATGGGAGATAGCCAACATGGTTTTAGACAAGGAAGATATTGTCTTACTAATCTGTTATGTTTTTTTGAAGGTGTGAATAAACAGGTAGACAAAGGTGAGTTGGTTGATATAGTGTATCTGGACTTTCAGAAAGCCTTTGACAAGGTTCCTCATCGGAGACTTTTGGAAAAACTAAAACGTCATGGGATAGGAAGCAGTGTACTATTGTGGATCAGAAACTGGTTAAAAGAAAGCAGAGGGTAGGGCTAAATGGTCAATTTTCCCAATGGAAAAGGTGAATTGTGGAGTGCTGCAGGGATCTGTGCTGGGTCCGCTGCTTTTTGACATATTCATAAATGACCTGGAAAGTGGAATAACGAGTGAGGTTATCAAATTTGCAGATGACACAAAACTATTTAAAGTTTTTAAAACCGAAGAGGTTTGCGGAAAATTGCAAGAGGATCTTGATAAATTGGAAGACTGGGCATCCAAAGGTCAGATGAAATTTAATGTGGACAAGTGCAAAGTTATGCACCTAGGGAAGAACAACCCTAACTATGGTTTCACGATTCAAGGTTCCACAGTGGAAACCACCACCCAGGAAAAAGATTTAGGCGTCATCGTGGATAACATGTTAAAACCCTCCGCCAGTGTGCAGCGGCAGCCAAGAGAGCAAATAGAATGCTAGGTATCATAAGGAAAGGAACGGAAAATAAAACTAAGGATATTATAATGCCTCTCTATCGTTCCATGGTGTGACCGCACCTTGAATATTGTGTGCAGTTCTGGTCACCGTAGCTTAAAAAGGATAAAGCATATTAGAAAAGGTACAGAGAAGTCACCAAAATGGTAAAGGGGATGGAAGGATACTCCTATGAAGAAAGGCTAAAAAGGTTAGGGCTCTTCAACCTGGAAAAGAGACGGCTGAGGGGAGATATGATAGAGGTCTATAAATTAATGACTGGAGTGGAACAGGTAAACGTAGATCGATTGTTTACATCATCAGAATATAAAAAGACTAGGGGACATGCAATGAAGCTACAGGGTAACCTATTTAAGACTCAACGTGTAATCAAACTCTGGAATTTGTTACCGGAGGATGTAGTAAAAGTTGTTAGTGTAGCTGGGTTTAAAAAAAGGTTTGGACAAGTTCCTGGAAGAAAGGTCCATAAATCATTATTAAAAGGGACCCAGGATATCACTGCTTGACCCAATACCTGTGTCTTTTGGGGAGACTGCTAGGTACTTATGACCTAGATTGGACACTGTTGGAAACAGGATACTGGGCTTGATGGACCTTTGTCTGACCCAGTATGGCATATCTTATGTTCTTATGGGTCTCTTTCCTGGTGGTGAGCATGCACACAATGGTTTTCTCTTTATGGCTGGTTCCTGCAGTGGCCTGTTTGGCCTCATGGTGAGGAACAGGGGGCTGGAACTTCCTGCTCCTTGCCCCGATGTCAATCAGGTCTCTTTCCTGGTGGTGAATAACAGGCCCTACTTGTTTTGCTTGCACTATTTAGATTTTTATAATTTATCTGCTCTAAATTCTCGTTCCTATCTCCAGCACAATTTTTACTCAAGGTCAGTGCGAGGATATTAGGTGCCCTAGGCAAATCTTCAGCCCTGCATCCCCTCCACAAGATTTTGATTATTAAACTCAATTTTAGTCATCTCCACACCATCCCTCTCAGAAAAATCCTTTCAATATCAATCTTTGTTTCGTAAATTCATACATAATGAGGGAGATTTCAAAAAGCCACTTACAAGGGTAAATGGACTATTTGCATATTGCCCGTTCTTCCTGCAGGTAAACGTATGCACTGATGACTGTTTGAGTTTGTGTGACTGACAGGACCCATTGCTTTGCTCAACTGTAGCTTCTCTTTGCTGCCCCGCCCCCTCACCCCGAAGCTGCTGCTTCAGGTGATCACCTAGTTTGATTAGTGATTGGGTTGGCCCTGCCCTCACCCATTTTGGCTAAATTCATTGGCCCATCTTAATAATATGGTTAAGAGGTGAAGTTGCTTAGATAGACCCACCCTACCAAGGAGTCACTGGAAGATATTGGTAATTACATACAGCTTAGCTGCTGTAATAAATGAAATGACCAGTACCACCCTTTCTGATCATAGAGTTGGAAGACCGGGCAGCCATTTACACATTTGCTTCGTAGGTTTGTGTTCCGTTGTGAGTATCCACTACTAGAAAGCATCATCATTCCATAAAGTGTCATTCCATGAAGTATCATGAAAAATATTTGCAGAAACTTCAAAATTTGGCAGTTGATATTAGAATATTTATGAATCAAAAACTTAAACAAGATTTTAAAAAAAGATAAGCAGATAGGGCCCAATATTTATTTGCGATGGCTATGTGCCGCCAAACTTTATTTTATTTATTTAACTGTACTTATATACCACTTTTCACCAGGTCAAAGCGGTTTACAAAAAAATAGAAGATACATTAACAGGTTATGACATAATGTGGTGGGAGGGTATACCATCACCGGGGGAGGGGGGGTTCAAACATATTTACATTCTTGAAAGTAGTATGCATCAGAGTTCTATGTCTTATCTGTAGTTATTGTCCATATCTCTGTCTCTGTTTGTCCAATGATAGGTGTGGGCTTGGGTTTATTAGGTGTTGTCCTATTCTGCTCCCAGGTGTTCTTTAAATAAATGGGTTTTTTTTATTTATTTCCTGAATGAGGAGAGATCCTTGTTGCTCCGGATTTTGGCTGGAGTAGAGTTCTATAATGAGAGAGCATATAAGTCAAATGCATGATTACAGGTTTGTTGATTAAACTTAGTCCTTTCATGTGGCAAGTCAGTAAGTTGCTTGTAGCCTGGCAAGTTGGTCTGCCGGAGTTTGGTCGTGGTAATAGGGCACTCATGTATAAGTCTTGTTGCTGGTGAAGTAGCACGGACCCGACTTAATTTCCAAATTGTAAATAGTTACCCCAGCCATGTCCAAGTTACAGCACCTGTTTCATTGTAAGTACAGCGCAGCCTAGGCCGCACTGTATAAAGTTACTATTGCATGTAAACCGCACTGATTTTAAATAGCGCGGTATAAAAGAGACACTAAATAAAATAAATAAATAAATAAAATTTATGGAACAGTATCCTCTAGTGGGAGGATGTGGAGATCTCTCAGTATGGAGGTGGTATGGTCATATTTCTTTCCTTTTTGGATGATCCTTGCTGTCGTGTTGAGGGCTGTCTGTAGCAGGTTGAGATTGGTGGTAGGGAGTCCTTGGTATATTGCATTACTTGAGGGAGGAGTGGCCTAGTGGTTAGGACAAGGCACCTCAGGCAAGAGGGCTAGGGGTTCAATTCCCACCTAGGGACAGCAATCTCAGGCTGGAGGAACTGAGGTTTCTAGCCCTATGGGTACTCTTTGTGGCCTTGGGCAAGCCACTTAACACTTCGTTACCTCAGGTACACATAGATTGTGAGCCCTTTGGGAATGAGGGAATGTATACAGTACCTGCTAATGATGATTGTAAATTGCTCTGATGCCCTTAAGCCTGGGCAGCATATCAAGAAATTGAATAAACAAACAATAGTCCAGGAGGGGGAGTGTCATTGCTTGCATGACTTTTCTGAAGTCTTGTGGTCTGAGGTGCTGTAACATCTTGTTTCTGAAGAATATTGTCCTTGCTGTTTTTGCAATCTGTTGCTTGAAAGAAAGCATTTGATCAAGAGTGATCCCTAGATATTTTACATGTGGATGGACATTTATTTGGGTAGTTCCCAATGTGAAGTGTGTTGGGGGTGTGAAGGTTTGGACCTTTGTGACAAATAAGGCCTCTGTCTTCTTGAGGTTTATTGTGAGATTTTTTTCCTGGAGCCATTTGGAGTCATCTTTAAAGCAGTTTATTAACTGAATTTGTTGGGTTTGCAGTTGTGATGGGGCCATACAGCATAATGTCATCCGCGTATATGTGGAAGTTGACATTATGGGCCTATATTAAAGAGCAGAGTGGTTGAAGGTAAATGTTGAAAAGCATAACTGAGAGCGCAGAGCCCTGTGGTATTTCTTGAGTTTGTTGAAATAGGGAGGAGGTGGCAATATGGGTTCGGATAAGTTCATACCTGTCTGTTAGGTAAGACTTGAACTAATGTAGAACTTTGTCCTGTATGCCAGTTTCTTGTAGGAGAATGTTATGCGAGATGGTGTCGAATGCTGCAGATATGTCCAGAAAGATCAGGGTGTATCCAGTGTGTTTTGGTCTGTATTCCTTTGGTTAGGTGCTTATTAATGAGATCATGAGGGTTTTGACCCCATGGGAGGGTCGGAATCCATGTTGCTGTGGGTCAAGGGTGTTGTTTCTGTCAGATGGTCCTGTAGTTGCTGTTTACCTATCTTCTCGATAATTTTTGCATTGAATGGGAGGCTTGCCACTGGTCTGTATGGGTCAAGTTCAGGATTCTTGATGGTTGGGTGGATAACTTGACATCTTGAGGCTGATGGGCATCAGACCTTGTTTGAGGGATTCATTCAGAATTTTGGCGAGTGGTAGGCTTAGTTCCTGTTTTGCCTTTTTTATCCAGTTCACTGGGCAGGGATCAAGGAGGGAGGTGGTTGTGTTGAGACCTGATATGGTGGTTTCGATCAATTCTTTGGAGATTGCCTCAAATGTAGTCCATTCAGTGCCAGGGGCAGCATTGTTGCCACTGCTTATAGTTGCTGGTTACAGGTTAGGTATTTGTTGAAGCTGCTTATATCGTGCTGCAAGAAGCTGTGGTGATATGTCCAGGAGCTAGTTCAAATGGCTGGGTGTTTTGGTTAGCTGTTTGATGATATCAAAGATTGATACATTTATGAGTTTTTAGTGATAGGCTCTTCTTAAATTGTCTGTTTCAGTGCGGTAGTGGTTCAGAGCATCCATGTATCTTGCCCTGTCTGCTGAGCTCTTATTCTTTCTCCATTTATGCTCGATTCTCCTAAGTTGTGTTTTCAATTTCGACAGGGCGGGTGTGAACCAATGTGCTCTTGCTGATCTTACTTTGTTTCCATTATGTGCTGTTGTTGACCATGCCACAGTGGTTATTGCATTGTTCCAGTTATCAGTTAATGCTTAAATGTCAGATTGATATGACTGTATGTTCGGTAGGACTTGGTTAAGGAAGTCTTCTCTGTTAAATGGTTTGAATCTTCTCGACTGTTGTGTATCTTCTCTGGTGGGTGTGAGTTGATAGAGGCTGGTGAAGGTAATGAGGTAGTGGTTGGACCATGGGACAGATGTGATCTTCAGGTTCTTGTGTGTGGAGGCATTATGAGCATTAAGGAATATGAGATCAAGAGTGTTTCTTTTTCATGTATCGGTGCGTTGATGATTTGTGTCAGTTCCACTGCTTTCATTGCTTCTAGGAATGCATTGGCGTGCTTCTCTTGTACTGAAGGGAGGTTGAAGTCACCAAGGATTATATGCTGTTTTGTAGATCTGCTGCTGTCAGATAATTGTTTGAGTATATCTGATAAGTCCGGGTTTGCTGTAGGTGCCCTGTATATAAGGCAGATCGAAAGGTGCTTGTTGGTGATTGTAAGTACATCTGCTTCTTCGGTGGTTTCTGTTGCATAGATTTGAAGGTGTAGGTTGGATTTCGCTATTATGGCTACACCTCCTCCCCTGGAGTGAGCTCGGGAGCAGTTGTATAGGCAATATCCATTGAGTGCCAGTTGGTTCATAAGCACAGTGTCTGTATCTACTAGCCATGTTTCTGTTATACAGAGGGCATCAATCTGTTGAGATGCGATGAGGTCTTGGAGTAGGGGAAGTTTATTCCTCACTGAGCATGCATTTATGAGGGAGATATGGAGTGCTTGTGTGTGTGCTGGAGTTGAAGAGTGTTCTCGTATGAGTTGTCTTGAAATACCCCATTGGTTAGGGAGCCTGGAAATGTATGTGTACATGAACTGGCCTATTCTGCATAATTTAAAGTACTAGATGCGCAAGATGTATTATTTAACTTGGTGCTTGTGGTAATTTAAATCCTGCCCCCATGCCATCAAAGTATGTTCTAAAGTCCCAATTGGCATAGTCCGTGGCAGCCATTCTAAGACAGCTAGCCATCACCGCTGAACTTTACACCTGGATAGTCAATGCTGAGGCCATATGTGGGCACTAGCCTTGAATATCCAGGTTGTCTGGATTGCTGGGAAGCTAACCATGCCCAGTTAGGCCAGTAACCAGGCAGCAGCTCAATTTCACCGCTGCCCACTTACTGAGGGGTGCCGCCCTGGAATGCATTTACCCAGTTTTCATGTGCCTTTGAATATCTGAGCAGGCAGCTGTTCAAGTTAGAGATGTCCCTAGAGCCATTTTAGAAACCAGTTCTATAGACATCCCCAGTGCGAGGAAATGCAAGTAGTGAAGGGGAATGTTAGAGGTGCGACTGGGATGGTCCAGGCAAGTTGGACATGCGTTCCCTATTTCAAAAATGGCAAGCATGCCCCCACTTACTAGTGAGACCATCCATGTATATTCTTGCTGCAGGACAGGAATAAGCATCAGAAAAGCTCTCATTCTGCCATCCAGACATCTGGAGGGCATAGAGAAGAAGGTGCTCTGATAGCCGCTATACTTTCCATGATGATAATGAAAATTTCAGGGAAACAAGGACACTTGTTTTTGGTTTGGCAGACAGATGCACATCCCTGCATGCAAAACAGCTTCCACAGACATGTCCCTGCCCCAAGTATTTATAGCAGGGACATAGAAGGCCGCCAATGTGGCTATCCATTTCAGGAATGTCCAAGTTGTTAAAAAAAATGTCAGGGACATTTATGTTTTAACATTTTGCCCTGGACACACCAGATTTCACCTGAATGTTCCTTCTAAAATGCTGCTGCATATGTAATATTCAGGGCTGGCTGTTTTCTGGATGGCGGTGCTGAATATACATTAAGGCACATTTTACAAAGGACAATGAAGCTACAATGTAACCCATTTAAGACTAATAAGAGAAAGTATTTTTCACTCAACGCCTAATCAAATTCTGGATTTCATTACCGGAGGAGGATGTAGTAAAAGCTGTTAGTGTAGCCGAGTTTAAAAAGGTTTGGACAAGTTCTTGGAGAAAAGGTCCATAACCATTATTGAAGAGGACCCAGGAAATCTACTACTTGCCCTGGGATAAACATTGTGGCACTTGTGCACCTTCTGGGAACCTGCCAGGTACTTGTGACCTGGATTGGCCATTGCTGGAAACAGGATACTGGGATTGATGGGCCTTGGTCTGATCCAGTAGGGCATTTCTTATGTTCTTATGACATCCCAGTATGTTTATGTTTATGTTTATGTTTAATAACTTGATTGACCGCCCTTCATTGGTAAGCAGAGCGGTTTACAAAAATATTTCGTCATTACAGTAGGCACAAGGCCGGAAAGAGAAAAGAAAGTTACAATTCAATAAAAGTGGAGAAGAAGCAGGACAAGAGAGGAGGGTCAGCAGAGGAAAGGAGAAGGCTAGGAGGGAGAGAGGTTGAAGGCAAGGGAAAAGAGGTGAGTTTTCAAGGCGTGCTTAAAGGTAGGTTGGTGGGGCTCCAGACGGAGAGTGGAAGGGAGGGAGTTCCAGAGAGCCGGACCTATAAAGAAAAAGGCAGAGGAGCGGGTGGACTGGAGGTGAGCAAGTGAGGGGGGGGGAAGAGTGAGGCGGTTGAGGTGGAAGGAGCGAGGGGTGTGCCGGGGGGTGTGGAAGTGGAAGTCGGCAAGGTACTGTGGCGTGGTGGTGTGAAGAACTTTGTGAACGAGCGTGAGAAGCTTGAATTGGATCCGGAAGGAAACGGGAAGCCAGTGGAGACAGAGGAGGAGGGGGGGGTGACATGGTCTCTGTGGGAGGAAGAGGATACGAGACGGGCAGCGGTATTCTGGATGCGTTGAAGACGAGAAAGTTGGAGCTTAGAGAGGCCAGAGAGAACGGAGTTAGCGAAATCGATACGGGAGATGACAAGGGCTAGTAGCAAGGTGGCAAGAGTGGAGGGTGAGAGGAAGGGGCGAACAGCGCGAATCTGCCTAAGATAGAAAAAGGAGGATTTGGACACATGAGAAACATGGGCAGAGAAGGAGAGATCTGAGTCGAAAATTACCCCAAGATACCGAAAGGTGGAGACCAAAGAGATAGGAGTGGCAGGGAACGAGGGGGCAATTGAAGGGGGCTGGTGACCGTGGGGGAACCAGATAGCTGTGGTTTTTGAGAGGTTGAGATGCAGACAGTTATGGGTCATCCAGTCAGAGATAGCGGCGAGGCAGGAGTTGAGGGGAGTGAGATCAGGACAGGCTGGGGAGGTATGGTAGAGAAGGAGGATGTCGTCTGCGTAGTAGAAGGCTGAGATACCAGATTGTTGGATGAGAAGTGTGAGAGGAGTCAGGAAGAGGTTGAAGAGGAGGGGAGGCAGCACAGAACCCTGGGGGACCCCACAGGGGAGGGGAAAGGAATCAGAGGAGGGGCAAGAAGGGGAGGAGGACAGAACAGCACCCGACCGGGAGGAAAGGAAGGAGTGGAACCACCGGAAAACAGTGCTACAGAGGCCGGCATCATGCAATCGGGAGAGAAGAAGGGAGTGATCTACAAGGTCGAAAAGCAGCAGAAAGATCAAGGACCACCGCCACCGAGATTTCACCACGGTCGTGGGCTACATGCAGGGCGTTAGTGAAGGCAAGAAGAATAGTCTCAACACTGTGCCCAGGACGGAAACCGGACTGACGGGGGTGAAGGAAGTTGGTGGAGTCGAGGTGATGGGATAGTTGGGCAAAGACAACCTTCTCAAGAAGTTTGGACAGAAAGGGAAGGTTGGAAACTGGGCAGTAGTTGTTAGGGTCAAGAGGGTCAAGAGAGGGTTTCTTAAGAAGTGGGCGAATGAGAGCATACTTCCAGGGGGAGGGAAAGGTTCCAGTGGATAGACTATTGTTCAGGATAGTTTGGATGTAGGGGAGGAAGGACTGAGAGGGCGTCAATAACCAAGAGGGAGGGACAGGGTCAAGGGAGCAGAAAGTTTTGTTGGACGCAGAGATAAGGTGGTGTAGTTCGGCGGTGGTGGTCAGAGAAAAGGAGGACCATGGGGAGGGGAGGCAATTGGGGGGGGAGAGGGAATGGGCGGAGGATGAGAGGGCAGTGAAGCTCTTAAGGTGGAGACTTTGTTACTGAAGGCAGAGGCGAGAAGAGAAGGGGTGGGGATAGGATGGGAAGGCGCAGAGGGAGCGGAGGGGTGTAGGGAGGTAAGAAATTTGAGGGTAGAGTAAAGATGACGGGTCTGGTTGGGGGCATTAGTGATGGCGTTAGAGAAAAAGGAAGACTTGGCAAGATGGATCTGGGAACGATAGTGGGAGTGCTGGGCCTTGAAGAGGGATAAGGTGACCGGAGAGGGGGATCTACGCCATTGCCTTTTGGCTCTGCGAAGTTGAGAACGGAGTAGGAGGAGACCAGGATGGTACCAGGGGTGAGAAGAGCGACGAGGAGGAGGGCGCGGGCGGAGGGGAGCAATGTGATCAAGAGCGGCTGAGAGGGAAGAGAACCAGGTAGAGGCCTGAGAGTTTGGAGATAAGGAGGCAAAATCGGAAGAGAGCAGATCTGAGGCTGGAGGGAATTGCTGAGCCAGTGACGGGGTGATGGAGCGGGAGAGACGAGGGGTGGATGGAGGGACGAGGGAAGGGAGGGATGGGATGGGATCAAATGGGAGCAGGAGGCCGAGATGCAAAAATGGTCCGACCAGGGAAAGGAGAGGGAGGACAAGTTAGAAAGGGAGAGTGAGGAGGAGGAGGGAGTCAGGAGAAGATCAAGAGTGTGGCCAGCAGAGTGGGTAGGGAAAGAAACGTGCTGTAGAAAAGCCAGGTCATGCAAGAGGGAGAGGAACGCATGCTCTCTGGGGGATGAAGGGGAGTCAAGGTGGAGATTAAAGTCGCCGGCGATAATGAGATGGGGAAAAAGCAGGGAAAGGTCGGAGAGGGAACGAAGGAGGGAGTCCCAGAGGTCAGATCGGAGAGCAGGGGGCGCATAGACGAGGAGAACATGGGTAGGGGGTGTGGTGTGAAGATGGAGAAGAAGGGCCTCGGGGTAGGACAGAGAAGGAGAGAAAATCTGAGTGAAAGAGAGAGAGGGGGCAAAGATGGCGGCCACGCCGCCACCTGAGCGACCGGTGCGGGAAACTGAGGCAGCCGAAAACCCAGCGGGGAGGCAGCGGGCCTGAGAGTTTGGAGATAAGGAGGCAAAATCGGAAGGGAGCAGATCTGAGGCTGGAGGGAATTGCTGAGCCAGTACAATCTAGGATGTCCAAGCCAGAACGTCTGAAGAAAAAGCAGGCACATGCAAGCTCAGGCATGATTTCACAAACATGGAGGTGCCTGATAAGGATGTCTGTGGGGACATCTGCATAAATAGTATTCAAGAATGGGGATGTCTAATAGCCTAATGGTTAGACTAGTGGGTTGTGACCAGGGTTCAAATCCCACTGCTGCTCGTTGTGTTTTTGGCTAGTCATTTAACTCTCCATCTTCTCCACACTCTCTGGATATTTTAAAGCTAAAAGAAGCATTTTTCTGATGCCTATTTGTGGATCGGGGTTGCAGACATCCCTGACGTTTCTGAAATTGAACAAGGTGTCTAGGTCCACTGCACCTACCTAGACATGCTCCTCCCTACTTGGACGTCCCCATACTGAAAACATCTTTACAAGTCATTTGTAAAATGGTTACAGAGATGTCTATGTGATTTGGATATTCACATGCACGTCTTTCGGACGTCCAAATCACAATTAAGGCTTTTAAAATGACCCCCATTTTATTTAATTGTTGCAACCAATGCTTAAAAAAAGGTCAACCACAGCAGATGATTCTCAACCTCTAAAAGGTATAAATACTTAATATAATATAAAATTATAACAAGGGTGTGGTTTTGGGCCTCATGAAAAAATGTGAGTTGTGGGACGTGCAGCCCCACAAGCCGTCTGGGCCCAATTCCCCCTCTGGCCCTCCCCATATGTCCCAATGCTCACGACGGGGAGAGCCAGTGGGAAGCGGAAGGGGGTGGGATTCCAAAGGTGGAATAAGCAGCATTTTTGGCGTGATCGGTGCCGCGGATTCCTCCCGAGACCAGGTTCAGGGGTCTCTACGCCCGATCCAGGCCATGGCAGGCCAGCCTTGGGTCAGGTGGCAGAAAAAAGGGGGGCCAGAGCCATGGGAGTTGGGGGCACCTGCATGGAGGACATCCCCACAGGTGGCAGGGGCATGCTGGGCCATCTTCGGGCCCAATTCTGGCCACCATGGGAATATTTTTTTCGCACAGGCCAGAATCGGGACCAAATGGGTCCGTCTTGCTTTGGGGCAGAGGACGGCCTGAATGTGCCCTTACCGGAATCGGGCTCCATGTTACTGACAAGAAAGGCATATTTGACTCATTCTTTGGGGGTGAGACAAAAGAGAGATAAATGTAGGTATTAGGGAAGAGGAGAGAAGAGAGAGGGATGAGTGCCGAAGCCTTCATCAATGCTATGGAATGAGTGCCGAAGCCTTCATCAATGCTATGGAAGCAATGAACTTGACCCAGATCATACACGAACCAACACACGAAAAAGGGAACACACTTGACCTCATATTCCTGAACTCCCAAAATGCCACCTCATACAAAAACCCAGAGATCACATGTGTACCATGGTCAGACCACTATCTCATCAACATCTCCCACATCTACCAGCACACCAGCGTCAAAGAGAACAAACAACATACAAGAAGATTTAAGCCATTCATCAAAGAGGATTTCCTGGCACAAATACTACCTAAACTCCAAACAAGCTCCACCAATATCGATGACCTAATCTACAACTGGAATATTACGATCTCCTCTGCATCTTGTGCAACGGCAAACAGCACCAAAACCAGATCCGCCTCAACAAGAGCCCGATGGTTCACCCCAACCTACGGAGACTAAAGACCCAACTCAGAAGAGCGGAGAGAAAATGGAGAAAGACAAAAAAAAAAAAAAAAGGAGGATGATAAAGCAAACTACATGAGTGAACTAGACGCTTACCACACAGAAACCAATAAAGTAAAAAGGACCTACCACTAGAAGATCATAAATACCTCAATAAACAAATCACGTGAGCTCCTCAAGATTGTCAAGAAGCTAACAAAAGCACCCAACCACTACAACCAGCTACCGAACATCCCACCAGAACTACTAGCACGCCAATACAAAAGAGCTTCAACAACCACACAACCCACAACTAAATGCAGAGACAACAACCCGCCCTACTACCATAGACACAGACTGGAGCACATTCGAAACAGTCACCAAAGAAAAAATAGAATCCACTATCTCCTGCCTAAACACTACCACCTCTCCACTAGATCCCTGCCCTGCAGAATGGATAAAGAAATCCAAAGAGGACATAAGCACATCCCTAACCCACATTGTTAATGAATCCCTCAGGCAAGGACACATGCCAGACATCCTCAAAACCTCCATCATCCACCCAACTCTAAAAAAACACAACTGGGACCCCCTTGACCCCGCCTCCTTCAGGCTTATAGCAAGTCTTCCATTCACCGCCAAAATCATTGAGAAGATAGTTCAACAACAACTTCAAGACCACCTAGACACCAACAACATACCGGACCCGCAACAACATGGTTTCCGTCCATTCCACGGAGTCGAGACCCTCATGACATCACTAATGAGCACCCTCATCAAGGGCACACAGACCAAGCACTCTGGATATGCTATGCTCTTCCTGGACATATCCGCAGCCTTTGACACCATCTCCCACAACATCCTCCTACACAGACTCCAAGAAATTGGCATAAAAAATGTCATACTTCAATGGTTCCACTCCTACCTGACCAATAGACAACAACTGATCCGCACAAGCATAGCAACCTCCCCCCCCCTTTCAACAACACCAAAGAGTACCCCAAGGATCCACACTATCCACCATGCTCTTCAACATCTACCTGCAACCACTCTGCTCGATCATACGTGCTCATAACATCAACTACCACATCTACGCAGATGACATAATGCTCTATGGACCGATCACGACCACCAACCCAACAAACAATCACCTATCAGACTGCTTCATAGAAGTCGCCAGCTGGCTACAAAAGAACAACCTATCCATCAACATAAAAAAAAACAGAAGCCCTCCTAGTAACCAAGGACCCAAACTTCACACCACCACCACACCTCAACTTAGGCACCACACAAATACAAATTCAACCACACATAAAATACTTGGGAATCATCATAGACCAAGCGCTCATAGTCAAGCAACAAATCAAAAAGACTACCGGAATAATGTTCCACAAGGCAAAAACAGTACAACGCCTCAGGCCTCTCATCAATCCACAGGACTTTAGGACAGTCATGCAAGCTATGACGCTCCCTCACCTGGACTACTGCAATATAATCTAGCACGGAATACCTGCCACCCACAACAACCCACTATGAACTGCCTTAAATACCACAGGAAGAATTATCCAGAAAGCAAAAAAACAAGACCACATCACCCCAGTCCTGAGAGAACTGCACATACTCCCTTTCAAAGCAAGAATCAAATACAAATCAGCCCTACTTATCCACAAAGTCCTCTATCAAATGCAGACTTCCCAGCTCCACACTCTACTGCCCCAACCCACCCACAACAGAACAACCACACAAACCACCAGCAACACCCTCACCATCCTCCACGAATGAACTAAATACAATCAACGGACCTGCAACAGAGCCTTCGAACTATACGCACCATCCCTCTGGAATTCCCTACCAAGTCAAATCAGAAACAACGGAGATCCTTCAACATTCAGGAAACGACTAAAAACCATCATGTTCCAGGAATACCTCTGACCAGAAACAAAACATCCATCACTGACTACCCCTCCAGACCTTCTAACATACCCACAGGTCTACCTACTAATAGACCTTATGTCCTTTATCTAAGTCCTTACTGTCTGTTCAGATCATTAATGTTGGCCTCCCCGGTGACAGCCCCTCCACCCTAAGAATTGATTACTGTCCCCCCCCCCTTTGTTGTTAAACCGCTTTGACTCAGTGAAAAGCAGGATATAAATACAGTTAAATAAATAAATAAATAAAATAAATGATTGGAGAGTATGGCATGTCTGTGTGATCTAATATTTAATAAAGTTGTAGAGAAAAAAATAATATCGATCTTATTTCTAAACATCCATTTTAGCATTTTAGTGCTAAAAGATGTTTCCAAGGATAGAAAATTGATAAGGAGGATGTGTGGTTTCTTTCTAGATATGGAGAAGACCCTAGAATTGGAGCTGGAAGATATGATTCATGTTTTCTGTTTACTTTTCTTGTATTCAAGAATGAATCTTTCTTTACTGAGGAAGAAATTCTGAACTATTGTAAGTAACCTCTCTTGACAATAGCCACCATTAATATCCAAGCCCAGAAATGAGAGCCAGAGATATTCCTACTGTAACTCAGGCTTCTTGGCTGCAGGCATAATAATCTGAATGTTGTCAGTTGACCTTTTCAACAGAAGCCACACAGGATCTTCTCTTATTACTATGTGAAAAGATTTGCCACTGGGATTAATTCATTTTGAAAAGTGTGTTGATAATTCATTTTGCTGTTCAAATCATTTAAATTAAAAAAAAAATGTTATCTGAATTGTAAATTGTGTAAACTAAGCAAAGCTATCATAATCAAAAGCAAGGCGCTATCTGGTTTACTTCAGATGTTACCATCCTTAATTATTTTCTAAATATTTAACATGGTATTCCAACTCAACAGCTCTGAGCTGATCAGATCATACGTGCCAACTGCTGAACTGAAAATTTAAAAGTTCATACTGCAAGAAACAGATTTATGTAAAGTACTGTGCAGATGTGAATTCATGAAGATATTTAAGAGTACCACTTGCGAAGGGTTGCATTTATCAAGCAATTTTCCAAATGTACAGTACAGACGAAAGCCCTCAATAAATCAAGCCCAAATTATTCTCAGACTGACAAAACTATCGGTCTGAATCTTGCTAAAATGCCATCTTAATTGTGCAGTGCAAAAAAGGGGCTATAGAGCTGCCAAGGGAGTTGGTTTCCGAAAGAGGATTTTTGGATATTCTCATGTTTTAAATTGAAATCCAGGTGCATCATTGGTTTTGCTGTCTAGCTTCTTCCATTTAAAATCAGCATTACACATGCCAAAATGCAAAGGGTGGGGTGTGAGAAACCCCAGGATCAATCCAAATTCATGCTCCAGCTATTGGATCATTTGTACTACTAGGAAAAAGTCATTTATCTGTTTCAACAAGACACTGATGGAAGCCATCCTAATGCAGAGTGCAAACCTTTAAGCATCTGATATGAAAGGGACTATAAACAATGGTAAACCAGTGCAAAATAAAACAAAAAAAACCCAGAAAAACAACAGGCTCTGAAACTCTTCACCAATGCTCACACGTTGAGAAAAAAAAAGACTTCAGTGAATACTGTCTCCAAGCCGACAGAACGGCTTTATGTCAAAGTAGCTATAAACACAGTTAAAACTGGCACAGAGAGGTGGTGATAGAGACTTGATATTGACCCAGAGAGAGCAATTGTGGATTTTTAGGCTTAACACAATTGTTCCATCCAGTTTAAATGAAAGCATAGATTAGAGGGCTTGCTGGTAGACTGTGGGTGAATCCAGTTAGCCAGTATATAATGGTTTCTTATCATATTATGCTTGTGGATTTTGAGCACCAGATTGGTGCGAGTTGTGTCTGTGCCACTGTGGTTTGCTTTGCATAGTTAAGAATGTAGCTTAATATTAGGGTGCGATTGGATGGTGTAGTTGGTTTCGTCAGTAGTTCCGCCCAATGGGTTGCTGTTTAAAGCACATGTGATGTGTGTTTCATCAGTTTGATTCCTATGAAGGCACTTTAGTTGGAAGTGTTGCTCCGTTGCCGCAGCGTGTGAGTACATTGAACGTTCATTGTAGATTTGCAGTCTGTATATTACAGTGGCTGAAATGTAGTTGGCTTTTGGCTGTATGTTGGGATCTTTGTTAAGTTTTGTAGGTACATGAAGCTCTCTGTATTGTTTGATTTTTTGACTTTCTATTTCCTCATAGTGGCCTGATTATACAGGGAGAATGGTATCGATGGTGAAAAGCTTGGCGTTGGAGTGGGGACAATGTTCACGACTTGTGTTCCTTGCTGTGTGTAATTTGTGTATGGAGCACAGATAACAGTGGCTATATATTCATGTGCTAGTGATGTTCACACTTAAGATATGAATCGTGCAATATTTCAACCATTGGTCTCACGTAGATAACAGTGGAGTTTTTTTCTGACATGTGATTGTGTGTCTCCATAGCATACATGTGCCAGTTTCAACTGTGTTTACAGTTACTTTGACATAGAGCCGTTGCGTTGGCTTGGCGACAGTTTTTACTGAGGTCTCTTTTCTCCACGTGTGAGCATTGGTAAAGAGTTTCAGTGCCTTTGTTTTTCTGTTTTTCTTTGGTTTTGCAACTGGTTTACCATTTTTTATAGTCCCTCAACAAGACACTGAAACATAGATAGCAATATAGCATTACTTAAATCATTATTGCTATTATTTTGCCTCCATCCCTAACATGGGTATGCATATACCAGCTTTCCTTTCGATGAATAAACATCATTTCATACCCACACACACATTAATGAACTATTACGGTTAGCCAGGTGTAATCTCAATGCAAAATGTGGACAGTTGGATTCGATCCTTAGGATGGCGGATGGTAAATGAAGAGCACAGTCTCTCTCATTAGTATTGACCTGGAGTCACATGATTTGCTTTTGAACTTGACACCATTAATTATAGTCTCCTTTTCAAAGATCATTTCAGAAAGAGAAAGAAAGCATCTTGTTTAAAGCAGAATAATAAATTATATGCATTCCACACAAAACAATTAGGTAACTTGTGATATTATAGCAGTGGTAACTTTCAAGAAAAGGTTCCAGCTCGAGGCTAGTGGCAGCCTTCACCTTCTACACCAGCTGCATTGGGGAAAAGTTCAAAAAGCTGCCAGGTCAGTAACCAAAGGTTCCAGGTCAGTGATCTGGTGTGACTTGGGATGACCTGGAACTTACCACTGCATCATACCAAGTGTTTTCTCGAAGGATGAAAACAGAGAGAAGAGATGGCAGGAGAGGTGAGGTAAAGAAGCTTGGTCAGTTTCTTGGAATCTACGGTAAGCTGAAATCAGAGGATGCAATACACAGTGTGGGCTGAAGCACTGATTCCACAAAGTAGGAAAGAGATTGAAATGAGCATACCCAGGTGGTCTCCCACACTTCTGTGGTCACGGGAAGGATTGCCAAATCTGACCTTTCCCATACAATTGCCCAATCACCAGTGACTTTCCTAGTGACTGGATCAGGCAGGTAGTAGCTGATTGATGGCACATTTCAGCTCCCTCCTTCCTAGAAGAAAAGATGGCAAAGGGAAATGGGGATCAGCAAATTAAAGGAGGTAGGGTGACTAGTGGTCCTTCAAGGACTTTGTGAGGGGATCTCTGATAGTTGGGCTGAGCTGGAGTTGATTGTGAGACCTGATAAGGACCAGGGAATAATTGTGTATCTAGGTGCTTCTTTCTTGGTTTCCAGGCTACAACTAACTTCTAGCTGCCTGACCACTCATTTAAGACAGTTGCTGGTTGCACCCACGCTATTAACAAAACCCCACCCCTCAGATCCTATTGATTAGAAAAGCCTAACTTCTCAAGCTGTTACTCAACCACTGACAACCCCTACTGAGGGTGAGTTTCAAAGCTATAGCTTCCCAACCTTTTTCCATTAGTATAAGAACATAAGATATGCCATACTGGGTCAGACCAAGGTCCATCAAGTCCAGTATCCTGTTTCCAACAGTGGCCAATCTAGGTCACAAGTGCCTAGCAGTTTCCCCAAAAGACACAGATACCACAGTGCTTATACTGGGGCAAGCAGTGGATATCCCAGCTCCCCTTTAATAATGGCTTATGGATCTTTCCTCCAAGAACTTGTCAACAACTTTTTTAAACCAGGCTTCACTAACAGCTTTTATTACATCCTAAGGTAACAAATTCCAGAGTTTGATTACAGGTTGAGTGAAAAAATATTTTCTCTTATTAGTCTTAAATAGGTTGTGCTGTAGCTTCATTGCATATCCCCTAGTCTTTCTATATTTTGATGATGTAAACAATCAATCTACGTTTACCCGTTCCACTCCATTCATTAATTTACAGACCTTTATCATATCTCCCCTCAGCTGTCTCTTTTCCAGGTTGAAGAGCCCTAACCTTTTTAGCCTCTTTTATATGGGTATCCTTCCATCCCCTTTATCATTTTGGCGGCTTTTCTCTGTACCTTTTCTAATAACGCTATATCCTTTTTAAGATACGGCAACCAGAATTGCACACAATATTCAAGGTCCGGTCACACCATGGAACGATAAAACACAGAGGCATTATAATATCCTTTATTTTCCATTCCTTTCCTTATGATACCTACCATTCTATTTGCTCTCTTGGCCGCCGCTGCACACTGGGCGGAGGATTTCTTCATGTTATCCACAATGACGCTAAGTCTTTTTCCTGGGTGGTGGTTCCTAATGTGGAACCTTGCATTGTGTAAGCATAGTTTGGGTTGTTCTTTCCTAGGTGTATAACTTTGCATTTGTCCACATTAAATTTCATCTGCCATTTGGATGCTCAGTCTTCCAATTTATCAAGGTCCTCTTGCAATTTTCCGCAATCCTCATGGGTTTTAACAACTTTGAATAATTTTGTGTCATCTGCAAATTTGATTACCTCACTCGTTATTCCCATTTCCAGGTCATTTATGAATATGTTAAAAAGCGACGGACCCAGCACAGATCCCTGGGGTACTCCATTATTCACCTTTCTTCATTGGGAAATTTGGCCAATTAGCCCTACCCTCTGCTTTCTATCTTTTAACCAGTTCCTCATCTATAATAGTACACTGCCTCCAATCCCATGACTTTTTAATTTCGCCAAATGTCTCTGATGAGGGTCCTTGTCAAAGGATTTATGAAAATCCAGATACACTATATCAGCTGACTCACCTTTGTCTACCTGTTCATTCACACCTTCAAAAAAACATTACAGATTAGAAACATAGAAACATAGAAACATGATGACAGAAAAAGACCACATGGCCTATCTAGTCTGTCCTTCCATATCAACAACTACAACAGTCCACTTTTTACCTTTAGAGATCCTCTGTGTTGGTCCCATGCTTTTTTGAATTCAGTTACTGTCCTCATCTCTAGCACCTCCACTGGGAGACTATTCCACGGATCCACTACTCTTTCTGTAAAGAAATATTTCCGCATATCACTCCTGAATCTATCTCCCTTCACCCTCATCCCATGTCCCCTCGTAGCAGAACTTGCTTTCAATTGAAAGAGGCTCTCTCCCTGAACATTTATGCCACGGAGGTATTTAAACATCTCAATCATATCACCTCTATCCCGCCTTTCCTCTAAGGTGTACATAATAAGATCCTTAAGTCTGTCCTCATATGCTTTATAATGAAGCCCACTAATCATTTTAGTAGCCACCCTCTGCACTGACTCCATCCTGTTCACATCCTTTTGAAGGTGCGGTCTCCAGAATTGCACACTATACTCCAAATGAGGTCGCACCAAAGACTTAAACAGAGGCATTATCACCTCCTTTTTTCTGCTAGCCATTCCTCTCCGTATGCACCCAAGCATCCTTCTAGCTTTTGCCGTCGCCTTTTCTACCTGTTTAGCTACTTTAAGATCATCAGACACAACCACGCCTAGGTCCCGCTCTTCTTTAGTGGACAAAAGTACTTCACCTCCTATACTGTATTGCTCCCTTGGATTGCTGCAGCCCAAATGCATGACCTTACATTTTTTAACATTAAATCCCAGCTGCCAAATTCTAGACCATTCTTCAAGCTTAGCTAGATCCCTCCTCATGTTATCTACACCTTCCTGGGTGTCTACTCTATTGCAGATTTTGGTACCATCTGCAAAGAGGCAAACCTTACCCGACAGCCCTTCCGCTATATCACTAACAAAGATGTTAAAAAGAATCGGACCAAGGACAGATCCCTGGGGCACACCACTGGTAACATCCTTCTCCTCAGAGTGAGCTCCATTTACTTGTACTCTTTGTCGCCTCCCACCCAACCAATTTCTAACCCAAGCAGTAACTTTAGGGTCCATCCCTAGGGTGCTCAGTTTGTTTATAAGTCGCCTGTGAGGAACAGTGTCAAAGGCTTTACTGAAATCTAAATACACCACATCTAGAGCTCTCCCTCGGTCCAACTCCCTGGTCACCCAGTCAAAGAAATCAATCAGATTTGTCTGACAAGACCTGCCTCTGGTGAATCCATGCTGCCTCGGATCCTGTAATCCGCTGGACTCCAGAAACCTCAGTATTTTCTCTTTCAGCAGCGTTTCCAATAATTTACTCACCACCGAAGTTAAACTAACCGGCCTGTAGTTTTCAACCACATCCTTACTTCCACTTTTGTGTAAAGATCTTCCTTGGCTTAAGCCATGTTGGCTGTCTCCCATTAAGCCATGACTATCTACATGTTCAGTAGTTTTGTTCATTATAATGGTTTCTACCATTTTTCCTGGTACTGATGTCAGGTTCACCTGTCTGTAGTTTCCAGGATCACTCCTGGAACCCATTTTAAAAACTGACATTACATTGGCCATCCTCCAATCTTCAGGTATTACAGATGATTTTATTGATAATTCACAGATTACTAATAATAGGACTGCAATCTCAAATTTCGGTTCTTTCAACACCCTTCAATGTATACCATCTAGTCCAGGTGATTTACAACTCTTCAGTTTATCAAATAGTTGGAATACATCTTCCCAGTGTATCAATATCTCTTTCAATTCTCCTGCAGCATCATCTTTCAATACCATGGGTAACATCCCTACATCTTCCTCAATAAAGACTGAAGCAAAGAATTCATTCAGTCTCTCCTCTACGGCCTTGTCCAATCTTAGTGCCCCTTTTACCTCTCTATCATCTAATGGTAAAACTGACTATCACAGGTTTTTTTGCCAAGAATGTACTTGAAAAAGGTTTTGCTTCCACAGCAAGCTTCTTCTCAAGTTCTCTCTTTGCCTGCCTTATCAATGCATTGCATCTAACTTGCCAGTGTTTATGTTGTTTCCAGTTTTTGTCATTTGGCTCCTTTTTCCATTTACTGAAAGATGCTTTTTTGGCAACAATAGCTTCTCTGACCTCAGCTTCTCTGACCTCACCATGCTGCCAGTTTTTTGGACTTCCTTCCACTTTTCTTAAAGCGTGGAATACAGCTGGGCTGGGCTTCCAAGATAGTATTTTTAAACACCACCCATGCTTGATGTAAGTCTTTAACTTTTGGAACTGCTCCTTTCAGTTTTTTCTTAACTATATTCCTCATTTTGTCATAGTCTCCCTTTTGAAAGTTAAAAGGTAGTAGTGTAGATTTCCTTACCATCCTTCCTCCATTTATTAAATGAAATTCAATCATGTTGTGATCACTATTGCCAAGTGATCCCAACACCCTTATCTCTTGCACCAGATCTTGTGTTCCACTAAGGACTAGATCCATAATGGCTTGCCCTCTGGTTGGTTCATGAACCAGCTGCTCCAAGAAGCAGTCATTTAGTTCATCTAGAAACTTTATCTCCCTAGCATGTCCTGCCGTGACACTGACACAGTCGATACCGGTGTAATTGAAATCACCCATTCTGATTACTGTGCTGTAACTTTTGTTAGCTTCCCTGATTTCTTTGTGCATTTCATCATCCATTTGTTCATTCTGGCCAGGCGGTCGATAGTCCACCCCCACTGCCATTGCCTTCCCTTTCCCCTTTTTACATGGAATTTCAATGCATAGTGATTCTACAGTGAATTTTGTTTCCTGCAAAAAACTTTAATCCTTTATGACTCAATGTCCTCTCTAATAGAGTGCAACTCCTCCATCAATTTGAGCTGCTCTGTCATTACGATATAGTTTGTACCCAGGTATCACAGTGTCCCACTAGCTGTCCTCCTTCCACCATGTCTCTGAGATACCAGTCATATCTAACTTCTCATTTAGTGCTATATATTCTAATTCTTCCATCTAATTTTTTTAACTTCTAGCATTTGCATACAAGCATTTTAGAGGCTGTATTTTATTCATATTAATCTGGCTATCGGTAGGCAGGGGTAATTTGGAATCTTTAAGCCCTGTCTGCTCTGTACTCAAGGGCATTTAGGCTACTTTTGTATTTATTGGAACTTCTCTGCTGATATGCCCTAACTTCAGTCTTTTGCTAGTATCCTTCAAGGATACATTGTTCCGATGGATGTGTTTTTGGGTGACTGTCGGCTCTCCCCTATTATCTAGTTTAAAAGTTGCTCTATCTCCTTTTTAAAGGTTAATGCAGCAGCCTGGTTCCATCCCGGTTAAGATGCAGCCCATCCCTTCAGAAAAGCCCCTCCTTTCCCCAGAATGTTCTCCAGTTCCTAACAAATCCAAAACGCTCTTCCTTGCACCATCATCTCATCCATGCTTTGTGAAACCGGAGCGCTGCCTGCCTTTGGGTCCTGCACATGGAACAGGAAGCATTTTGGAGAATGCTACCCTTGAAGCTCTGGATTTCAACTTCCTACCTAAAAGCCTAAATTTAACCTCCAGAACCTCCCTACCAACAGGTACCAAAACAGCAGACTCCTCTCCAGCACTATCTAAGACCTTCACACCAGGCAGGCATGTTACCAGGCAATCCTCACGTCCACCAGTCACCCAGCTATCTACATGCCTAATGATCGAATCACCAACTATAACGGCCGTCCTAACCCTTCTCTCATGGGCCCATGACCCTGGAGAAACCTCCTTGGTGTGAGAGGGTTTTTCATCATCTGGAAGACAGGTCCTAGCTATAGGATCATGTCCTGCCACATCAGGGTAGTGCTCTCCTGTCACGTGACCTCTCTCCTCCATGGCAACCGGGATGCTGCCAGACTGGAGGTGGGACTTCAGTACTATCTCTCTGCAGGTCTCATCTAAGTACCTCTCTGTCTTCCTTATGTCCTCCAAGTCTGCCACTCTAGCCTCCAGAGATCGGATTTGTTTCTTGAGAGCAAGGAGCTCTTTGCACCTAGTGCACACATAAGACCCCTCATCAATTTGGAGAAAATCATACATGCGACACTCAATGCAAAAGACTGGAAAGCCCCCATCTTGCTGCTGGACTGCTGTCTGCATCTTAGTTTTAAAATTGTGCTTAGGTATTTAAGTTGTTTACATACTAAGGTTTGCTGGAGATACTTATAATAATAAAACTATACCTAATACGTTTAATGGACTTTGTTCACCTCAAGTTTAATTAATCTCAGGTCCTTAATGTATGCCTGATGAGGATAAACAGCTGCACCTGAGAGTAAACATGGCACCTCCTTTCCTTTCCTTTAAGAGGTTTAAATACCTATAAAACTATGATTATCCCAGGGGTAGGTGGGAGTCGGGAAGAGAGGGAAGGAAAGAAGACTTATGAAAAGCTGGCTGCTACACAGTACCCTGTCCTGTGCTTCTGTGCCAAATTTCCTGGATGATTCACACAGCCCTTACTTGGATAGAGGGAGTCTTTCAAAATGCCCCTGTGATCTGTCACTTGGCTTTAACACCTATTTAAAACATTGTGCTGCCAGCTCCATCACAGAAGCGATACACACAGTTTTCAAAATTCAGAAATATGCATGGTTGTGCATTTTCCATGCTGTCTCTGGATCCATTGAAGAACAACATCTGTATTCTTACCCAAGTAGACATTCAACTATGTGAATGTCACTTTAAAATTTCTCTCTATGGGGGTAAGTTTATAAAACATGTACGACATGCAAAGTATGTTTTATACGTTCTTATAAAATTGTGTGGATGTATATGCATGCCAAAAGGAGCACCTATACTTTTATGTGAATGTGCATAGGCATTCCCAGGGATGGAACAGAGGTCAAGTTGTCACATACACATGTATTTTAGAAATACACATGTATGCATATAGATTACATGCACATATAGATTTGGAACAGATTTAAATTTGTTGGAGTGAATTTGTATGCAACTGGGGGTTATTATAGGAGTCTATTTTAAAAAGACATATAGACACATCTGCATTGGCTTTATAAACTATATATACAGTCATAAGCCTCAACACATAATATTTATCCTCTTCATATAAAAATTATATTTTGTCAGACCCCCAAATGATGGTGCACAGCTAACCAAGCTTGCACCCACCCTAGTGGAGTACATTTTACTTTAATTTAATATATTTTAACTTTATCATTTATATTTTAAAAACTTAGTTAAATTCATATGTCAGATTCTGTTTCCAAAGAAAGTATCAAAACCTCCATAACAGGTCTAAACACCACCACTTCCCCGCTCGATCCCTGTCTCGTGGAATGGATAAAAAAAGACAAAACAGGAATTAAGCCTTGCACTAGCAAACATAGTAAATGTATCATTCAAACAAGGCAAAATGCCCAACAGCCTAAAGACATCCATCATTCGTCCAGCCCTCAAGAAGCCTAATCTCGACCCCATGGAACCCACCTCATTCAGACCAATAGCAAGCCTACCATTCACTGCAAATATAATTGAGAAGATAGTTCAACAACAACTGCAAGAGCACCTAGAAAAAAACAACACACTTGATCCGCAGCAACATGGATTCCACCCCTCTCATGGAGTTGAAACCCTCATGATCACTCTTCTAAACATCCTCATCAAAGGAATACAGGCCAAACAGACTGGATATGCCCTGATTTTTCTGGATATTTCTGCAGCATTCAACACAATCTCACAGAACATCCTCCTAAGCAGATTACAGGAGATTGGCATACAAGACAAAGTGCTACAGTGGTTCCAATCTTATCTAACCAACAGATATCAACCTATCCAAACCAGCACCACAACCTCCTCTCCTTTCCAACAAACTCAAGGAATACCACAGGGTTCCGTGCTCTCAGCCACACTCTTTAACATCTACCTTCAACCCCTCTGCACAATAATACGGTCTCACAAAATCAACTTCCACCTGTACGCAAATGACATTATGATGTATGTACCCATCACAACTACCAATCCAGCAAACCCGCAACTAATAGACTGCTTCAATGATGTTTCTAGATGGCTACAAGAAAACAATCTCACCATAAACCTCAAAAAAACAGAAGCCTTATTTATTACCAATGATGAAACCTTCACCCCCTCCCCCCCCACCCCCCCCCCCCCCCACCACCACACCTCACTCTGGGAACAAATAAAAGTTCAGTCATATGTAAAATACCTGGGAATCATCCTTTATCAAACCCTATCATTTAAGCAGCAGATTGCAAAAACCGCAAGATCAGTATTCTTCAAAGCAAAGATGATACAAAGCCTCAGACTGCTCATAGACCCAAAGGATTTCTGAACAGTCATGCAAGCAATGACACTACCCCACCTAGATTACCGTAATGTGATATAATCTCCAAACCTATAACCGTGCATTTGATTTGTATGCCCCCTCACTATGGAACTCCCTTCCAACCCAAGTCCATAGCACCAAGGACCTCTCTACATTTAGAAAGCAGCTAAAAACCCATCTATTCCGGGAGCACCTAGGGTTGGAACAGAACAGCACCCAGTGAAGTCCACTAAGCAGATTGAGACTGAAGAGAAAAGCCAGAACTGTAAATAAGACTGATACCTCTGATACACACCAAATCAAGAATGTAAATATGCTAAACCCCCTTGGTGATGGTATATTCCTCCCGCCCCCCCCCCCCCCCCTGTAAATACGAATAGCTCTGTTTAATGTATCCCCACTGGTTTATTGTAAACCGCCTTGACCTGGTAAAAAGTGATATGTAAGTATGGCTAAATAAATAAATTGTGAAAACAAGTGGAAAATGAGGTGTTTGTCCTGACAGACCCAGCAACAAAGCATACATGACATTTGAAGAACACCTTAGCTCTGCTTGCAGTGGTCCGTGCTGAAAACAGACCTTGCAAAGCTATATACGAGCCATATAAAACTGAAACAGGTCTCTATAGCTACATGCCAACACATATCCCTGTCAAAAATAGGAAACCATCAGGATGAGAACATGCAACAGTGCAACTATCAGAAACACATGCCCAAAAGCACCATCATCTGTCCTGACAAATGTGCACAATGTTAGAGACCTCTGATAGTACATTTGGATATGCATTAGTGCTCTTTGCACTGCAGCATGCCCCCACTCCGGGGGTCCCCCATCATTGACAGGGACATGACCTGCTATGTTGCTGCAGAGTAGCTGTACAGAAGTTACTGCCCAATCACACTGGCATCTGGTAATGCTGTGGTCAGCCCTACGGTCCATGTACTGGCCAGGCATGCATGCCCCCCTCCCCCCCCCCCCGAGTTACAGATCAGCATACCAGTGCCTCCCTGCAGCTCTCATACCACAGACACACATACACTCTTTCTTGCGGTCACAAATAATGCACCTCTGCTAAAACCATGCCCTGCACCTAATAACAACTGTGGGCAATATATAACAACATGGCGTCTCAGGACAACGCATCTGATCAGCATTTCTCAGCCAAAGTCGATTCTGCTCCATATTAACTCACATACCATCCCTACATCTACATTCCTATTTTTCCAAACATAGGAATTGTTAGGGAAGCATAGAAGAGCCCCTTTAGCACAAACAGCAAATGCCAACATAGCCAGAATAAAGACTGTAGTAGTGCTACATATTTCTGTAGGATTGTTTTTTATTGTTACTTAATCTTACACTCCCTCACTTGTGCATTCTATTCTTTACAACTGCATCTTGTGCCCTCCCAGACAGCAGACATACCAGTTCCATACAGACATGTCACAGTCATACATCTCTATGGGATGTGTTGAGGATCAGAGCAGAAAATCTTCTAAGTACTGGCCTTATTCCACGTTGCTGCTGGTATAACGTGGGCGACCGCGGGATACACTCAGGACGTACACGGTCCTTTCCTAATTACACTTTGCCATGTCCCCGTTCTGCCCCCTCCCACCCAAATTCTGAGATCCTTGTTTTAGCGCCGTGTACATGCAGGGCCGCTTGGTTTCAGAATACAGTTCTAGATGTTTTTGCGAGAAAAATGTCTATCCCACATGCCCAGGTGGCCTATATGCATTTTGGAATGACCCCCCTTAGTAAAAAGACCCCAAAGAGTTTCTAAAGAGTAATATACCAGTTCTCATTTGTCTACTAAAGCACTTATTGAATAGACATTGAGGTAGTTACTAAAACTGCAGTAAAACTGAGAATTTTACTGCAGCCCAATTTACTGAGAGAGTCATGGCACTGCAGTACTTGAGTACAACAGGTTACAGACTTGCTTGGTAAACTGAATTCTGTGTGGCACCAGCAAGGAGCACTGTCCATTTCTAGTCACAGCAAGGGAAGAACTGCAGGCCCAAAGTCAAGCCTGCTATCTTTTAAACGGCTGGTTGAAGATTCCATTAACTCTCTACCCCCAATTCACAGCATCCTCACACTCCTGACACCTGTGATCACAACCACCTCTCACACCCTTCTCAAATTCCCCTCCCCCTCACTCCCCAAAAGCCCCTTCTCAAAATCCCCCTGTACTAGGGTTGCCAACTGGCTCCAGATGCACCCGACAGGCTTGATCCAGTCCTGGGTTTATCCATTGCATGCAGGGATATGTAGTCTTGCTCTTTTTTATGGAGTGCAATGTTAAAATCAGAACTACATGTCCCTGCATGCAAAGGGGTTAACCTAGGACCGGATCAAGCATGTCGGGCGCATCTGGAGCTAGTTGGCAAATCTACCTGCCCCCTGTTCTCCCTCTGGCACCTATGAGGAATTTCTCTGGTGACTAGTGGATGGGCAGGGGTGATCCCCAGTTAGCATCCAGGTTCAAATGTGTCCAAATCCCCCTAGCCATAATTTCACAGTACTACCGCTAGAGGTCAAGCTGTCAAATAAGGGCCACCCGGAATTTTCAGAAAAATATTTATTTAAAATTAAACAAATATGCTCAATATTATAAGACACATCCTTTATGGAAAGAGCAAGAGAACAATTTAGCCTTTGTTGAATAGAATCTTCTATGCAAAGGTGAAGAAATCCAACAAGCAATGTCCTTAGATGCTGTTAAAACATAGTAACATCGTGACGGATGACAGATAAAGACCAGCATGGTCCATCTGGTCTGCTCAAGAAGCGCACTAGAGCTGTAGAGCTGCACCTGCCGTTCTGTGCCTTTGCTTAAGGCTGTTCCTGCTGCTCCAGGCAGATTAACTCTCACTATATATTGTTAGCTACATTCGCTTTGATCCCAGCCTCTTGCTATGTATTGATCCTGTATGTCTGTCACATGCCTTTTTGAATTCTTTCACTGTTTTTGCTGACACCACCACTTCCTTCAGCAACACATTCCAGGCATCCACAACCCTTTCAATGAAAACGTATTTCCTGATGTTGCTTTTGAGTTTACCTCCCTGCAGCTTCATTTCATGTCCTCTAGTTCTACAGCTTCCCCGTCTTTGAAAAAGGTTGGTTTGCTCATTAATACCCTTTAAGTACATAAACATCTGTATCATATACCCACTATCTCTTTTCTTCTCTAGGTTATACATATTGGAGTCTTCTAGTCTTTTCTTGCATGCCTTCTGGCACAGGCCCCAAATCATCTGGATCAACTTCCTCTGAACCATTTCAAGTCTCTTTATGTCCTTTGTAAGGTACCGTCTCCAAAACTGAACTCAATACCTAAGTGAGGCCTCACCATCGACCTGTACAGGGGCACTAATACCTCCTCCTTCCTGCTGGCACTCTCTGTATACAACCTAATATCCTTCTGGCTTTGGTCACCAACTTGTCCCACTGTTTCTCCATCTTGAGATCCTCAGACACTATCACCCCAAGGTTCCTCTCCTGGTCTGTAGACACCAGCCTTGGATCCCCTATAGCGTGCAGCTCCTTTGGGTTTCTGTGTCCCATGAGCATCACGCTGCACTTCTTTGAAAGAAATCTCACTTGCCAGGCATTTGACCATTCTTCTCATTTTTGTAGATCTTTTCTCATGTTGTCTACTCCCTCTGAAGTATCCACTCTGTTGCAAATCTTCTTTATCATTTGAAAAAAGGCTAACTTTTCCTTTTAATCAAGGGATTCCCAAATTTGCCTACCAGTCAATCAGGTTTTCAGGATATCCACAATGAATATGCATGAGAGAGATTTGCATGCCCTGCCTCCATTGTATGCAAATCTCTCTCATGCATATTCATTGTGGATATCCAGAAAACCCGACTGGCTGGGGAGGTTCCAGCACAGGTTTGGGAATATCATCCACAACATTCAGAGGGTGTAGAGAAAATGGAGGTGTGCTATAGCGTGGCGTGTGATGGCAAGGGGCTTTTAAAATATCAGGCAAACAAAAGATCAGGGCCAAACAAAAAACACTTTTATTTCCCTTCAGTTCTCCAACAATCACTCTCCAGCTTGTTACCTTCACAAGGCTGGTTCTCAATATCCTTCCCCTGACCCACACTTTAAAGCTCAGAATTAAGTTCAGCACAAAGTCCAGTCAATCACTTGAGCTGTGGTGTCTGTAACTATGATTCCCCATCACAGGAGGATTAACTGACTTACCCAAGATCACAACGTTCAGCAGTGGGATTTGAACTCTTTTTTACCTGGTTCTAGCCCACTACACTTTGCGCTATTAGGCTTCCTCTGCATACTGCCAAAGTCTCCAGTGACCTGTTCCTGGCAAAATCCAAGGGCCTTTACTCAATCCTCATCCTTCTTGACCTCTCTGCTGCTTTTGACACTGTTGACCATAACCTTCTCCTTGATAGCTTGTCCTCACTTGATTTTAAGGACTCTTGGCTATCCTGGTTCTCTTCTTATGTTTTCCATCGCTCTTTCAGTGTTTGTTCTGGTGGTTCTTCCTCTGCTGCTATCCCATTCTCAGTTGGTGTAGAAGGGTCTGTCTTGGGTCCACTCCTTTTCTCTCTCTATACCCAGTCCCTTGCTGTATTCATCTCATCCCTTGGCTTTCAGTACCATCTTCACGCTGATGACTCCCAGATCGATCTCTCTACACCTGAAATCCCTCTGGCACTCCAGGCCTGGATGTCTGCCTGCCTTTCTGACATTGCTGCTTGGATGACTCACCGCCTCTCAAAAATGAACATGGCCAAAACTGAGTTTCTTGTTTTTCCCCCTAAACCCTCCTCTACCCTTCCTCCTTTCTCAGTCTCTGTGGAAAACTCTCTACTCCTCCCTGTTTCCTCGGCTTGCAACCTTGGAGTCGTCTTTGACTCCTCTGTCTCCTTCTCCACACACTTCCAACTGATAGCTAAAACCTGCTGTTTCGTTCTCTACAACATCACCAAATTCACCCATTCCTTTCTGAATACATTACTAAGACACTTATCCAGTCTTTAGTCACCTCCCATCTTGACTATTGTAACCTACTCCTTGCTGGTCTCCCTCTGAATCATCTCTCTCCTCTTCAATCTGTTCAACACTCTACTGTGCAGTTAATCTTCCACCAGCCTTGTCATGCTCATATTACCTCTCTTCTGAAGTCACTTCATTGGCTCCCTGTCCGTTTCCTCGTTCAAACTTCTCCTGCTGACATATAAGTGCCTTCACTCTGCAGCTCCTCACTACCTTTCCTCTCTTATCTCTTCCCACACCTCTCCTCGGGAACTCTGCTCTTCTGGCAAATCGCTTCTATCTGTGCCCTTCTCTTCTACTGCCACCTCCAGACTTTGATCCTTTTACCTTGCTGCTCCTTATGCCTGGAACAAACTACCTGAGTCTGTATGTCAGGCGCCCTCTCTGACCCTTTCCAAAACCAGGCTGAAAACTCACCTCTTCACTGCCGCAATCAGATCTTGACTCACTTGATCTCCTTTGTGTTTCCTTACCATTCCCCCTAGATGTATCCTATGTCTACAGCTACTGTGTTGACTGTCTTGACTAGACTGTAAGTTCTGATGAGCAGGGACTGTCTTATACATTGGTCTGTGCTGCGCTGCTTATGTCTTGTAGATTTATACAAATGCTCAGTAGTAGTAGTACCTCTGTGTGCCTCCTATAAGACTAGGTCTTGGACTTTACTGCAGGGTTAAATGTAGTAAGAACACATGTGGAGGGTAATTTTATAACAGGGCACCATAAGTAGACACCTACAGAGCCACCCATATAGGCACTGTGTTATAAAGATAGGTTCCTACTTGTCTTTATATAATACTAAAATATGTTGCACAGTCACTTACACCTGACTGTGTGTACTGTACACATGTATTTATGTAGATGAAGGTATTTCATAATTTACACGTGTATACAAATATTCTGCCCACACTCCAACCACATCGTGCCCCCGGCTATGCCTTCTAGCAAAATGCGTGCCTTCATGCCATGGCAGATACTTTAATGCTAATAGATATTTTATAAGAGGCCATTTATTCTCATATAAACAGGAATGACTTTCTAAAATTACCCCCACATGCCATGAATTAAAAATGTCACCAATAGAATAAGTGCACTAAAAACCAAACTATGAGCATAAGGAAAATAAAGTGTGCTCCAACAGTGCCATCTTGTGGCAGCTCAAATAGTTATACCATACTTTTGCTTAATGATGGGAAGGAACAATAGAACGTCAGGTACCTTAAAATATCTACATTCGGAAATTGTAAAACATAAAGTGAGTCATTCTATAATGGGCTGCCTTCTTAAAATATTTTTAATGCATCTAAAATAACCCTGTTTTGTAAAGACAAGTAAATGCCTACTTGTCCTTATACAATGCTAGCATAAGTAACAGGAAGCTGGTGTAAATGAATGTGCCTATATTTTGCACATTAATTTACACCAGCTTCCTGTTACTTATGCTAGCATTGTATAAAGACAAGTAGGTGTTTACTTGTCTTTATAAAATAGGGTTATTTTAGGTGCATTAAGAATATTTTTATTTTGCTCCCTCTCTTGGTTTGCAGCTTGTTGTGCTATGAGGGCTTGTGTGTATCAGTGATGCTGAGGGTTAAGCTATCGGTAGCTTAACTACTGGTAGGGTCTCCCAAAATGGATAGGCCTCAGCTGAGGTGTCAGGCCATGGCAAACCACCCATTTGGGCAGCAGCAGAATGGGATGGTTTTCGTGTAGGATCACATTTGTGTGACAACGACAACTACACTAGATTTACCTGCGCAGAAGAAAGGCCTGGCAATCTACTTCCATATTTTGCCACAAAATCCCAATGGATAGTTACAACAAAACAAATTGCACTATAGTACTGGAAGATGAGACCCTCAGGTCGGAAGGCACTCAACTGGCTACTGGGGAGAAGCTGAAGACTTTTCAGACTAAAAACAGCATTTATGATGTGGTTGGATCAAAGCCCTGGGGACATCTGACTGCTGATGTAGATGTACATGAAATGAGAATCAGAAGCTGCAAATATGTCTTATATATTGGGACATGGAACATACAAAGCATGAACCAAGGGACATTGGAGGTGGTCAAAAATGAAATGGAACGTGTACAACTCAATCTGTTGGGTGTCAGCGAACTAAAATGGACTGGCACTGGGCACTTTGCATCTGATGATCACATGGTCTACTATGCAGGAAATGAAAGACAAAGAAGAAATGGATTTGCATTTATAATTAAGAAGAAAGTTGCAAGAACTGTAATGAAATACAATGCAATCAGTGAACACTTAATTTCTATTCATCTATGAGGAAAGCCCATCAACACAACTATAATTCAAGTATATGCCCCAACAACAGCTGCAGAAGAGGATGAAGTTGATGAGTTCTGTGAACAAGTACAAGCTGAAATTGACAGAACATGCAAACAGGATATCCTGATAGTCATGGGTGACTGGAACACAAAAGCTGGCAACAGAGAAGAAGGCCAAGTGATTTGAAAATATGGACTTGGCAACAGAAATGAAGTTGGAAAAAGACTGATAGAGTTCTGCAAGAGCAACACCTTCTTCCAGCAACACAAGCATCGACGTACACATGGACTTCACCTAATGGATTGTACAAAAATCAAATTGACTACATTGGTGGACGTCAACGATGGAAAAGCTTGATAAAATCAACAAAGACAAAACCTGGAGCTGAATGTGGTACAGATCACTAACTACTAGTATGCAAACTCAAGCTCAAGTTGAAAAAGAGCAAACCACTCATGAATGCAGCAAAATATGACTTTGTGAATATACCACAAGAATTTAGACTGCCTGCAAAATTGATTTGCTACTTTAGATACAAATGAGAGAGCTCCAGAAGAGTTATGGGATGACATCAAGAAGGCTGAGTTGGAAGAAAGTGAGAAGTCTCTACAAAAGGTGAAAAAGCAAAAATGGCCAAATTGGATGACTGAAGAAACTCTGAAAATTGCCCAGAAACCCAGAGAAGATAAAGCCAGAGGAGAAAAAAAAGCAATTGCAGAACTCAACAGAGATTTCCAATGTGCATCAAGACAAGACAAGGAGAAGTACTACAATGATGCATACAAGGAAGTAGAAGCAGAAACTATTAGAGGAAGAACCAAACTGGCTTTCCTAAAGCTACAAGTGTTAAAGAAAAAATTCCAGCCTTTTGGAATGTTAGAAGATGCTCAAGGATCTATGTTGAATGATGCTGAGAAGATCAAGAAAAGATGGAAAGAATATACAGAATCATTATACCATTAAGATCAAGTGGACCACAGCCATTTCAACCTATACTTTATGATCAGGAACCATTGGTGATGAAAGAAGAAGTCAATAAAGCATTAAAAGCTTTGGGGTGGATTCCGACCTGAATTTAGTAGGGATATACGTCTGAGGTGGACATATATACCCCACTAATGTCTGGGTCCTATTCCGGTGAATGAGCTCCCCACATGTATTGCAGAGATGTACGGGGAGCTCTGCACCTGCGCAAGAGGGGGAAAACCAAGGGAGAAGCTATGGCCTGCCCTGACACTGGACGTAAAGGGCCTATTCCCTGTATGTCTGTGCCTGGGCAGAAGGACAGGGGATTTATTGCACCACGGAGGTGGATTAAGTCCCCTAGAGGTGGGAGGACAGCATGGCGGGGCAGACACCAGCACAGTGAGTGGGCCAGAGGGTCCCGAAAGCCCCACAGCGGCCATGACAGATCCAATTGGGGATTGGGCTGTGGGGAAAAGGGCACCCAGGTGCCATGCAGGAGCCAGGCTGAACTAGCCAGGCAGAGCTCTGAACATCCAGGGTTCCTGAATCAGGGCACATCCTGGACATCCAGGCCCTATGTTGCGATTCTGCTCCCACAGGGCTGTCTAGCCCCCACGAGAGCAGAAAGAATAGTTACTCACCTATAACAGGTGTTCTTCGGGGACAGTAGGAATCAATCCTCACATATGGGTGATGTCGGCACCAACGGAGCCCTCATGGAAGCATCCCCCCAGCTTTCAAAGAAAGTCTTTGGGAGAAGCAACCATGCATGCATGGTCCCCATCCCACCCAAATGTGCCATCTTGCTCAGTCAGATGACATAGCTAAAGACGGAAAAAATAAAGATAGTAAAGTATTGTAAAGGAGCAACTCCAAGGGGAGGTGGGAGGGTTGTGAGGACTGATTCCTGCTCTCCTCGGAGAACACCTGTTACAGGTGAGTAACTACACTTTCTCCGGGAAGAAGCAGGAAGTCAGTCCTCACATATGGGACTCCCCAGCTATAGGCTACCGAAAGCCCATAGCAAAAATAGCAGCTCCCCACAAGCAGCAGCAAATGAGTCCATGTCCACAGACCACAGTAGGACCCCTGTGTCCAATGAAATCAGCACTCTGGTAGCCTGAACACAGAAGGGTCGGAGGGTAGGAGTTGCCTAAACACCGAAAAGGTTGCGGAGCACAGCCTGGCTGAAGGCACTGTCCTGTTGGGACTCCCTTTCCAGGCAGTAATGGGCTGCGAAGGTATGGACTGAAGACCAGGTGGTGGCCCGGCAGATGTCCATCGGGACAGAGCGCAAGTTTGCCACCGTGGCCACCATGGCCCTGACATGGTGCGCCGTGACACGGCCTTCCAGTGGGAGCCTCACCTGCTCGTAAGCGAGGGCGATACAGTCCACCACTCAGGTGGACAACGTACGTTTGATCACCACCTCCCCCATCTACTGGGGTCATAGGAGATGAAAAGCTGAGAAGCTTTGCGGTGGCCCTGAGTGCGTTGGATATAGAAGGACAAGGCCCTCTTACAGTCCAAGGTACTCCCATTACCCTAGTATCTAAGCTTCGTTATCTGGGTATCCTCCTTGATAGCGATCTTTCATTTACCCACCACATCTCTCAGTTATCACGGCGTTCCTTTTTCTAAATCTGGCGCATTCGTGCCATTAGGCCATTCCTTTCTCCACAAGCCCTATCTACTCTTCTTCTCTCCCTAGTCATTTCCAGATTGGATTTCTGCAATTTTGTCTTTACTGGAGTCCCCAAATATCAGCGTAATAGGATACAATTGATAAAGAATACTGCAGCCCGTCTAGTATCTCATGCCTCCCCAGGGATCACGTTACTCCTCTTCTTTTTCGACTTCATTGCTTACCCTTAGACTATCCGATAAAATTCAAGGTTTTCACACTGGTGCACCAGGCTATGTATACCCATAAACCCCAGTATCTGGCTGATCTTCTAATATTTCACCTACCCTCTCACAGTCTCCGTTCAATACATGTCAACCGCCTATATCTCCCTTCCCCAGCACAAGTGCATCTCCAATCAACCCGGCAATCTGCCTTTTTTTTTACCTTGGTCCCTCCCTGTGGAATTCTCTCCCTCCTCCCCTTCATCTAGAAGAATCCTATCCCCAGTTCCGCTCGCTTCTGAAAACCCGCCTTTTTTCTTTAGCCTTTAACCTCCCCTCATGATTTTTTATCCTTATGTTCTTTCCTACTCTACTTGGTGCTCTTATGTCTGTGTATGCTTGTATATGACCTTATCTTTCCCCCTCTTTTCTTTATACATATTGTAGTTCCTTTCTTTCCTCCTCAAATATTTTTGTTTTGTTATGTTGTAAACCGCCCTGATGTAATGGGGTGTGCTATATCAAATTCCTGAATAAACATAAACATAAGGTGTAAATGACCGTCTCCGCCCAACTGCAGTGAAGTCTAGGAAAGAAGATAGGAAGCACCACTTCCTGGTTGAGATGGAAGGGCGACACTATCTTCGGCAGGAATTTGGGATGTATGCAAAGCACCACTCTGTTCTTGTAGAACCTGGTATAAGGCGCCTCTGCCACAAGGGCCTGGAGCTCACTAACTCTGCAAGCGGAGGTGAGCGCAACCAGGAAAGCCACCTTCCAAGAGATGTAGCGAAGGTGGTAGGTAGGTAGAGACTCGAAGGGTGGGCTAATGAGCTGCCCTAGCACTATGTTGAGGTCCCAATAGGTTACCGGAGAGCGAACCAGGGACTTCGATAAGAGCAGTCCCCGAAGGAAATGAGTCACCAACAGTTGGACTGAGAGAGGCTTACCATCCACCAGATGGTGGTGTGCCCCCAGAGCCGGAAAAGCCAACTGGCCACTGTGGGGTCCAGCTGCCACTCATGCGGCTGGAGAACCCTGCTGAGTCTGTCGGCCAGCAGGTTGTCCTGACCTAGCAGATACACTGCCTGTAGGAGGATACCCTGTTGGATTGCATACAAGCAAAGGAGCAGCGCCTCCTGACAATAGGTACGAGATCCCATGTCCCCCTGCTTGTTCACGTAGAATATCGCCACTTGGTGTCCATCTGGACAAGCATTGGCTGGTGATGAAGGTGGTGAAAGAAGACCCTCAGTGCAAGGTGTATGGCTCAGAGCTCCAGGAGGTTGATCTACTGGGTGCTCTCGTCTGGCAACCAGTTGTCATAAGTGCAGAGATCTCTGCAGTGGGCTCCCCAGCCAAGCAGGGAGGTGTTCATGGTGAGGACACTCGAGTGGCTTGGGGCCTGAAAGGGCATGCCTGCCTCGAGATGCTGGGGCGACTGCCACTAGACCAGAGAGTCCGCCAACTGGTGGGTCACTGAAACTCTGTCTCAGAGGCGGCCTGTGGCATGAGACCACCAGTCCCGGTGACACCACTGCACTGTCCTCATGTGCAGGCAAGCATCTGGAATGATGTGGACTGTGAAGCCATGTGTTCAAGGAGGCAAAGAAGAAGCCAGGCAGGCACCAAGGTACAGCACTGTACATCCAGAGCTAGAGACCTGAGATGATTGGCTTGGTCCCTTCGACTGGAGAATGTCAATTCTTGCCTCAATGAACTCCAGGCACTGAATCGGAAGGAGGTGAGACTTGGGGTAGTTTATGATGAAGCCCACGTGTTTCAGAACCTGGATGGTGCGCGTGGTGGCCTGCTGCACCTTGGAGGCTGTGCCTCCCTTTATGAGCCAGTCGATCAGGTAAGAAAAATGAAGACCCCCTGGAGCCGGAGGAAGGCGGCCACAACTGCCAGGCATTTTGTGAAGACTCTTGGGGCAGAGGCTAGGCCGAAGGGGAGCACCCTGTATTGAAACTGCCTGCCCCCTACTACGAACCGCAGGTACTGCCTGTTGTTGGGTGGATGAGGATGTGGGTATAAGCATCCTTGAGGTCTAAGGAGCATAGCCAGTCTCCCTACTGGAAGTATGGCAGCAATGTTCCAAGGGAGAACATCTTGAACTTCTCCTTCAACAGGAATTTATTGAGGTTGCACAGGTCGAGGATGAGCCTTAGGCCCCCTGTCCTCTTTGGAATGAAGAAGTACCTGAACCCTTGCCCTTGAGGTGGTGGAGCACCGGTTCCACCACCTTATCCTCAAGAAGACTTGCCAACTCCTTCAGAAGAAGGTCCCGGTGGAGGGGAGACCTCAGGGGCTCTCCCGGGAAATAAGGGGGAAGTGTCTGAGTCAAGTGGAGGAGGTAACCCTCCCTGACTACCTTTAGTGCCCAGGAATTGGTGATGATGGTCACCCATCTCTGGGCATAGAGGGTCAGACGTCCCCCTGTGGGCTGCTGATCTCCTTGGGATAGAGAGGCTATGCTCAAGGAGTCAATAGCTCTCCCCGGTTTGATCCATGTCCCTTGGCCTGCTAACCCTGTTGGGAAGCCGGGGAGGCCTGATAAGTTAGGCAGTTTCGATAAGCAGCCCCCTTCCTTAGGTAAAAGGACTTTTTACCGGAGTCCTTTCATCAAGGAGGGACAGTGGTCTTCATAGAGAGCTTGGTCCTCATCATGAACTCGGTCTCCAGCTCGGCAGTCTTGTCGGTCATGGGTTTGCCAAAGAGGTTCTCTCCTTGGCATGGGACATGGACCAATTTGTCCTGAACCCACTGCTCGAGGTCGGACGACTGCCACAGATACCTGGGCTGCCGACTCAAACCCATCATAGGCCACTCGAGACATGAATTTGGAGCACTCACAGATGACGTTGGCCAAGTTCTTGAACCGCTGCAAGGGTTCCTCGGAGAGACCAGCTGAGAACCCGGTGAGTTCTTCATCAGGTCTCTCAGGTACATGCCCATCTGGTAGGTCTGGATGCGGCAGATGAGCATTGAGCCCTGGCAGCACTTTCTGCCGAGGGCATCCAAGGTGCAGACCTCCCTGCTGGGAGGCACCGAGGAGTGTGTCTTCTGACTTTTCAGCTGATGCATGGCTGACTCCACCACCATGGAGTTATGTGGCAGTTGTGACTTCTGGAAGCCCGGTCTCCGGAGGACCCGATATATTGAGTCGAGCTGTCAGCTCAACACCGGTACCAATGCCGGTGTCTCCCACAATCAGAGCATGAGCCGTTCCAGGATGGGAGGAATGGGCACCGTGAACGATTCCCACAGTGGGGCCTCATACTAGAGGATCTCCAACTCATCTGCCCAAGGGTCCTCCTCTGACTCAGTTGGGAATGCCAGGGCCTTAGACATGTCCTTGACAAAATCCAGGAAGCCCATCTCCTTGGGCAGGAACCGCCGCTGAGGTTCCGAGATGGGAGAGTCAGAAGGGACATCGCGGTGGTGACAGGTATCGGGGAACTCCTCGTCCTCCATCTCCCACTCGAAGTAGTCCATTGAGGACTCATAGGAGGGTTGCTCTGTGGGTCTTGGGGCCCTGATGCCCTTAGGCTAGCATCCGGTAAACTTGCCAGAGATGACTGCAGTCCCATTGAGCGGGACTCAGACTGCGACCTCAGCCAAGGATCAACTCGAGGCTGAAGGACCTCGAGGATCGACTTGGCCTCCAGGGACATCTTGGACATTGAGGGTCCAGTGGTCAGGGCATATGAACCGATCATGCAGGACAACAGCACCTGCTGCTGGTCCATGAAGGCAAACAAACTGCGCTCCAGGGCCGCCATTCTGGACTCCAGACCAGAAGGCTCTGCAGCCTTTGGCATGGGCACTTAGAGACTCGGGCCTGATGCCGGCTTCCCCAAAGGGGAATCCTCGATGAGGATGGTGTCTGGGGACTGAGGCTGGTCCATGGTTGGATCCTTACGGGGGACCTTCGCAGGTCGCTCCTTCTACGATGCCTCGGACGAGCATCTCGGACTGCGGGACCAGGCTTGGGGAGCTCCCTGCTGGTCGGAACCATCCAAGGATGCTGCCTTCAAGGGTTTCTTCTTCTTCCAGAGTTCCCTTGAGGGAGACCCACTTTCTGAGAACCTACGATGAGGCTCGGGTTTGGAGAGTTCCATCTGAGACGTTGGGGCCTCAGACAAGGCCCTGGCCTTTGGAGGCATTGGGGACTCGTGGAAAAACTTATCGTGCTGCTACTGGCGGTTCTTGAGGGCATTACTGGACATCCTCTTGCAGAGACCGCAGGCCGCCGGGTTGTGGTCTGGCCCGAAGCTGGAAGACAGCAGTCGTGTGTGTCGGTCAAAGACATGATTTTAGAACACCGATCACACTTCTTAAAGCCATGTAGCCATGGGGGAAAAAGTACCCCTGCGAGGTCAAAGACCCTCTGGGCTGCCAGCGGGAGAAAAAAGGCGCGAAAACGCCAGAAAAAGAAAATAACAAAAGACTACAAAAATTAAACCGAACCCGACACCGAGGCACCGAGGTTGGTAGGCGGGAAGAGTACCGATGCAATACCGGAGGCGAGTTTAAAACTCAGAGAGAGAAATATATTAAACTTTTTCCGGGGACAAGACAGACAATGTCTGAAGAGCTCTGCGGAAAAAAAGAGATTGAGCAAGATGGCACCCTTGGGTGGGAACGGGATACGTGGTAGAATCTCCCAAAGGCTTTCTTTGAAAGCTGGGGGGATGCTTCCGCGAGGGCTCCATCGGTGCCCACATCACCCATATGTGAGGATTGACTTCCTACTTGTTCCCGGAGAATGGGTGCATCTCTGGGCCATCCAGATTTCTGGTCATCTGGATGGCCCAGATGTGCACCTACGGAATTGGCCTCCACTCAAATAACAAAGCATAAGGCATTGATGGCATTCCCATTGAAGTATTACAGCAATCTGATGCAGCTGTTACCATACTTAAATCTAGAAGACAACATCATGGCCAACTGACTGGAAAAGATCTGTGTTTATACCAGTACTAAAGAAAGGTGATCCAACTGACTGTGGAAATTATCACACAATCGCTCTGATCCCACATGCCAGCAGGATTCTACTCAAGATTATGCAGAAGAGACTATAACCATACCTGGAACGAGAACTACCTGAAGTGCAAGCAGGGTTCAGGAAAGTGCAAGGAACAAAAAAGACATCATCGTGGATGTGAGATGGATCCTTGAAAAGATTAAAGAATACCAAAGCCTTGCTGTGTTTTATCAACTAAGGCAAGGCTTTTGACTGTGTAAACCATGAGAAACTCTGGGCCATATTAAGAAGCATGAGTATATCAGAACACCCGATCATTCTCTTGCACAACCTTTACAATGATCAAGAAGCAACAGTTCAAACAGAACAAGGAGAAACAGAATGGTTTAAAATCAGCAAAGGTGTACGACAAGGCTGCATACTTTTCCCCTACCTGTTTAATTTATATGCAGAACAAATCATCAGAGAAGCAGGACTGTATGAAAACAACCAAGGTGTGAAGATTGGTGGAAGACTCATCAACAACCTTTGCTATGCTAATAATACCACTTTACTGGCTGAAAGTGAAGATGATCTGAAATATTTACTTCTCAAGATCAAGGAGCATAGTCTTAAATTGGGCCTGCACCTTAACATAAAGCTGACAACGTTCCTGATAACTGGTAAAATCAATAAGTTCATTGTTGATGGAGAAGAAATTTAAATAGTGGACAACTTTAACGTACTTGGATCAACTATCAATAAAGAAACAAGCAGTCAAGAAATCCAGTGACACATTGTTCATGGCAGAATGGCTATGAAGGACCTAGACAAGATTCTCAAGAGCAGAGATGTCTCTCTCCATACAAATATTCAACTTCTTCAAGCCATGTTATTTTCAATAATGTCATATGGATGTTCAATAATGTCATATGGATGCAAAAGTTGGACAGTGAAAAAGATAGACAGGAAGAAAACTGATGCCTTTGAATTATGGTGCTGATGATGAATACTGTGTATACCATGGACTGCCCGAAGAAGAAACCAGTCAGTACTAGAGGAGATCAAACCTAAACTCTTTAGAAGCTCAGATGAGAAGACTTTGACTTTCATACTTTGGACACATCATGCAAAGAGAAAGATCATTAGAAAAAGACATCATGCTTGGCAAGGGAGGTCAATGCAAAAGAAGAAGGCCAGCAATGAGATGGACTGATACAATAACAGCAGCTATGGGTGTCACTCTGTCAACAATGAGCCACCTGACTGAAGACCGAACACATTTTAAGACAACTATCCAGAGGGTCACCATGAGTTGACACTGACTCGATGGCACTTAACAACAACATATTTTGCAAGTATGCACACAAATTATTATTTTATAAGCAATGTGCATACTTACTCGCGCCACGCATGCTCCTCCCAAACTCCATGCATGTGGACACCCATAGTGAAAGTACACACCATGCAAACAACACATGTGCTTTTATGATGGTCAGTATTTTATAAGAGGTTATTTATATGCAGATGTGGCCATTCACACACATAAGTGGGTAAAATATTGATTCTTGTGTACATTGTTAACATCTAAAAATAGGCACCTCCTTATAAAATTAACCCCAATTAGTTCAAATTTCTAAGTGATTTATGTTTGAAAAGTGCCCTCCTTCAACATATGGTGGGTTATTTTGGAAGCACTATTTGTGCATTGAATGTCTGAAAACAGGCATAGAGACATCCAAAATAAAGAACCTCAAAATATGGGAAAGTGAAACATAAACAATAAAAGGACCTTCCCAGATGTCAGAACAGGTATTTCAAATCCATTCAGACATCATGTTGATGTGTCGGAGCAGCCTAAAAAGGAGTGCAAAAGCGCCCTCTCACAGAAGGCAACTCCTTTTAATTTTTATCATTTTTTGCATGTGCTCTTATACTTATCCCAAAGAAGCATTAAGGCTCTGAAACAGAAGAGAATCTCCGCACAACGTACCACATCTTGGACCAAAGTTCCATGGCCCTGCATCAGATATTAAGGTATTAAGGTCCAGCAACAGCATAGCAGCGCTTAGATAGAGACATCCAAAGCACGGAGGCACCTCCATAACCATTTTAGAGGCCAGGTCTGTGGCATTCCCCAGCTGAGGACATCCAAGTTTGAAAAGGGGTGTGACGGAGGCGTTGCCAGGAACCTAGACATCACTGCCTGATCTCTTAAACGTCCAGAGTCACGTCTAAGTTTAGACCTGATTGTTTCTGGCTGAAAACACTCTACCATCCCCAGTATTCTGCACAATCACAATGATAGCAGCTGTGGGAGTTGAACCCTCATGTCCCTGGTCCTTGTCCATACTACTCCAACCATTAGGCTATTCCTAGATGACGAGGTTCTCAAACACTATTCTGGGGATGCCTAAGTAGACGACCCCCACAGATGTCCATATTGGGCATGTCCACGTTTGTGAAATTGCGTCTGCACCTGGACACGTCTGCATTCTTTCAGACATTCTGACTTAGACATTCCAGATCGCACTTGAACATCCTTTCCCAAATGCTCCCGTGGACTTTTAGCTGCATTGAGAAAAAATATTGTCAAGAGCATGTGTAGGCTAAGAGAAAAAAATGTGCATCTATAGATTGCATTTTCAAGTCTATGCATATACTTTTCCAGCAAATTTCTGTCCACCTAAGATGCAGACGCAAGTGACCACACATATTATGTACCCGCTGCACACTTCAAAGTGAACAAACACGTAATCTTCCACGTTGAGAAGTGTTGTGAAACCAGAGCCTGAAAAGCATCTCAATACAGTTTGAAAATCACTCCCTGAACGTCTGATACATCAATGATGTTCCCAAGTTCAGAGCCTATGAAAGAAATTTTTTTTATTAAAACAGATTGAAACTGTCATAAATTTAATTGTCTGCATTTCAGGGACAAATACAGTAATGGAGTCAGCGTTGTCTAATATAGCTATTTATTTCTTATAATATAATATAATTATAATATAGCTATTTATTTATTTACCTCAGGAGAACACTTTTCAAAGGGAAATAGCCAGGTTACCAAGTAATTACTCAGCTAGATTCTAAGAGTGTACACAGCCATTAAAAAGTTCACATTTGTGCTCATTTTAAACAACATTTTGCTGATTTTTGAGCAATTTTTCATGTTCATTTAATCTATTTTTTGTGTGTACATTGTACGGCACTAGAACGTTTTAAGAGTGCAGATCAGTTGCATATACGTTAATTCATAGGAATGCATGTATACAAGCGATTTACAAGCACTTTCAGTTTTTAGACACTCAAATAAACTAAATGCATGCTCACGGATGCACAACTTTACTAGACTCCCCTGGGTGAAAATTCCCCTCTACACAGCACTTAAAGTATGCATTAACTTCAGAACATGCTTATTTTTAGATTAAAATGAGGTGTTCACAAGGCTGTGTTTAGGTCAATGAATTAAATAGCACATTTAGCATTTTCCAGTGTACATGCAGAGTTTTGCTCTGGTTACACTGCTTGCAAAAATAGTAGGTGCACAATATGTGGGCAAAGTTGTAGGTAATTTTTAAGCGTAACTATGTGCATTGCTTCCCTATGAAAACTGAGCTGGCTACAAGGTTCACAGATACAAAATGATCCACTTACTTCGCAACAACGTGGGCTATTGAAATGTCCTGCTTCATTCCCAACAATACAAACAATAAGCTGGAACTCATAGAATTCAAAAGCAATAACAATAACCTTTATCTCAGTTACAGCTTCTTTTTGTTGAATGATGTTTTGCAACCTTGACTCACACAATAAAATCATCAATAGCCTCACTACTGCATCTCGGGGACAGTGACATTAGGAGTGGGTGCATACCCTCAAGAATTGCTTTTGCTTAGACCTGCCAGTTAACAGGATACTCAGACACTCCATCCTCAGCCAAATATGCAACTGCAGCCACCAACAGTGCACTGACGAGGCCCCATTCTCAAACTACTTGATCAAAATACATGTTTTAACAGCCAAAGACACTTTCCTACCAATGGACCACAAGGTAAAATCATCAAGTCATAACTAATAAACACACCACTGCATTCACTCTCACTTCAATCCACAGACATCCTCTATTATTATTTTTAAGTTATATTATTAAGGGCCTCTTCTACTAAAGGGTGCTGTGAGGTTGCACCAAACATGCCGATATTGTGCAAATCTATGGCGGGTTAGAGCAATGTCACAGCATTAACTGTCAGGAGCATGGAAAGCATGGTCCCAGCAGTTACTGTGGTATATGCAGCCCTGCCACAGCATGACAATAGCGCGGGTGCACCCAACGCCATCTATGGAGGTCGCAGTGAGTAGGCCCATGCTATTGGCCCGCCATGCAGGTAGCATGGGTATGTTGTATGCGTGGCGTTCACCCCACCCACTCCCACTTGCAATTCTAACATACCATAGGCAGTTAGCATCAAACTCTGGCGGCACTAACTGTCATGACCCCGCACTAGGTTCTCAACGCGTGTCCAACATGCGCTTTTAGGACATGCCAGACCCATGCTGACAGCGGTCTTTACTAAAAGGCCTCCTATACATTCAGACCTGGAAATGAGCATTTTTCAAACACCAGACAAAGCATTTAAAAATGTGTATATTCAGTGCCACTATATGGATAGGTGGTGATACTAAATATACATACAAAGTGCTCACCACTGGCAGCTACCCATAGAGCAGCAATATTCACCATCTGTACCTAGTCAAAAAAAATCACCATGGTAGCATCCAGGATCATCTCTGTCCACTCATCAGTGGAATACCATGTGGATTCATCTGGCGCTGCTTACTGCAGTGGTTCCCAAACTGTGGGTCACAGCCCCAAATGGGGTTGCGTAAGAACATAAGATATGCCATACTGGGTCAGACCAAGGTCCATCAAGCCCAGTATCCTGTTTCCAACAGTGGCCAATCTAGGTCACAAGTATCTAGTAGTTTACCCAGAGAACACAGATTCCACAATGCTTGTACTGGGGCAAGCAGTGGATTTCCTGGGTCCCCTTTAATGATGGTTTATGGACCTTTCCTCCAGGAACTTATCCAAACCTTTTTTAAACCCAGCTACACTAATAGCTTTTACTATATCCTCTGGTAACAAATTCCAGAGTTTGATTAAGCATTGAACAAAAAAATATTTTCTCTTATTACTCTTAAATAGGTCACACTGTATCTTCATTGCATGTCCCCTAATCTTTCTATATTTTGATGACGTAAACAATTGATCTACATTTACTCATTCCATTCCATTCATTAATGCTCATAGATCTCTGTCATATCTCCCTTCAGACGTCTCTTTTCCAGGATGACGAGCCTTAACCTTTTTAGCCTCTCCTCCTAGGGGTATCCTTCCATCCCCTTGAACATTTTGATGGCTCTTCTCTGTACCTTTTCTGATAACGCTATATCCTCTTTTAAAATACAGCGACCAGAACTGCACACAATATTCAAGGCATGGTCGCACCATGGAACGATACAGAGTCATTATCATATACTTTGTTTTATTCTCCATTCCTTTTCTTATGATTCCTAGAATTCTAGTTGCTTTCTTGGCTGCCACTGCACACTGGGCAGAGGATTTCAACATGTTATCCATGATGATGCCTAAATCTTTTTGCTGGGTGGTGGTTCCTAATATGGAACCTTGCATAGTGTAACCAAAGTTTGGGTTATTCTTTCCTAGATGCATAACTTTGCCCTTATCCACATTAAATTTCATCTGCCATTTGAAAGCCAAGTCTTCCAATTTATCAATTTCCTCTTGCAATTTTTTACAATCCTCTTGGGTTTCAACAACTTTGAATAATTTTGAGTCATCTGCAAATTTGATTACCTCACTCGTTATTACCATTTCCGGGACATTTACGAATATGTTAAAAAGCAGTGGACCCAGCACAGATCCCTGGGTTACTCCATTATTCAGCTTTCTCCATTGGGAAAATTGGCCATTTAGCCCTACCCTCTGCTTTCTATCTTTTAACCAGTTCCTGATCCACCACGGTACACTGCCATCTATCCCATGACTTTTTAATTTCGCCAAAAGTCTCTCATGAGGGACCTTGTCAAAGTCTTTCTGAAAATCTAGATACACTATATCAACCGACTCACCTTTGTCTAGCTGTTTATTCATATCTTCAAAAAAACATAACAGATTAGAAAAACAAGACCTTCCTTGGCTAAAGCCATGTTGGCTGTCTCCCATTAAGCTGTGACTATATGTTCAGTAATTTTGTTCTTTACAATGGTTTCTATCATTTTTTCTGGTACAGACATCAGTCTCACCAGTCTGTAGTTTCCAGGATCACCCCTGGAACCCTTTTTAAAAATTGGCAATACATTGGCCATCCTCCAATCTTCAGGTATTACAGATGATTTTAATGATAGTTCATAGATTACTAATAGTAAGTCTGTAATCTCATATTTCAATTCTTTCAACACCCTTGGATGTATACCATCTGATCTAGGTGATTTGCTACTCTTCAGTTTATCAAATAGTTGTAATACATCTTCCCTTGTGCATCGATATTTCTTTCAATTTATTTGGGGTCGTGACCACAGGGCCAGCCCTCGACATGTTCGGTGCCCTGTACAAATGCCACTGCTGCTGCACAATTGATTCAGCCACAGCAGCAACACTGTAGCAGCAACGCAGGGCCTCCAGAGTAGTGGTTCTTCCTGCCAGCAAGTGGCCATGGCTGTGGAGACAGAAACAGGTCCTAGATAGGCCAGTATTAAAAATAAGTATGGGGCTTTAAAGCCCATTCATATGCTGCACCTCTGCATGTGCATGGATTCCAAAGCCCTCTTCTGATTTTCAAGGGCTCTTCAGTCCTCCATCGGATTTAGCTCCATGCATGTAGATTGAGCCCTATGGTGCTGATCTAGTGAATCTTGAAGCAGCATGATCAGCAAACCTCCATCAAGCTGCATGTACAGAGCCATTCGCAGTGGAAGGCAGCAAAGGCAAGAATGGTGAGCCTAGTTGCACAGAGGGGGGGGGGGGTTTGGAAATCAGAAAGAGTACATGGGGAGAATGGAGGATGAGACGGATGCATTGTGTGATGGCTGTGAGGGGAGGCAATTAGAGAGACACATGCATCGGATAACAGCTGTGGGGGGAGTCAATGAGAGAAACATATGTATTGGGTGATGATTGCAGGGGGCAATGAGAGAGATTCATGTGCGATGGCTGCAAGGGGAACAAAATAGAGAGACACACATGGCTGATGGCTGCAAGGGGGAATGAAATAGAGAGACACATATGGGTGATGGCTACAGGGGGGGTGGAATGAAAGAGAGACACACACATGGGTGATGGCTGCAAGGGTCGGGGCAATGAAAGAAAGAGAGATGCACACATATTTGATTTGCTGGACATTGGGAAAGGTGAGAGGGAGGACAGTTGCTGGACACTGGGCATACAAAAATGAAATGGAGATGCAGAGTGGGGGGGGGGACATTGGAGGCTGGACTACCAGGCAAAGGGGAAATAAGGATGAAGTTGGACATGATAGGATTGGAATAGTTTGAATGGGAGGGAGATGTTTGACATGAGGGTGGCACAGGTGCAGGCAGACAAAGGAGATGCTGGTTATGAGGGAGGGGGAACTAGGGAGACAGAAGAGATGTTGGACATGGGAGGGAGGGAGACAGGAGATGCTTCACAGGGTGTACTGAGGGAGAGAAAGGAGCTGCTAGACAAGGGGAGCACAAGTACTGGTGAGACTGACAAGAAATGCTGAGCATTAGGGGTGGGGCTAGGGAGACAGAAAGAGAAGATGCTGGACATGAGAGAGAGGGAGACAGAAGAAATGCTGGGCAAGGGGGAGAGGACTAGAGAGACAGAAGAGATGCTGGACTTGTGTGGGAGGGATGAGGGAGGCAGACAAGAGATACTGAACATGGGAGAAAGAGACCCTGGATGGGGAGGGTGAGAGGGGAGATGCAGGACACGGGGGAGGAGAGACAGGGGAGGGTTACTGAAAGAGTGGGCAAGAGAGAGATGGGAAGGGAGAGTTGAATAATGGAAAGTGATGGAAAGTTGTGGGTAAATACAGTAAAAAGCAGGAGAACGAAGAAAGCTAAAAAGAAGAGATCAGTATTACAGATCGATATAAGTGATGAAGTGAAGACAGAAGGAGAGAGAGGAAATGGCAAAGAGACAAGTGGGAAATAAGAGTTAAGAGAAGACAGAGAAAAGCAGAAACCAGACCATGGGACCAACACAATTAGAAAAAAAAGACCAGAAAACAAGGTAAAAAAAATAATTGTATTTTTATTTATTTATTTAGCTGTGCTTATATATTGCTTTTCATCAGGTCAAAGTGGTTTACAATAAACAAGATGGGGATACATTACAACAGGTCATTTCATATTTAATTATTGGAATATGTGAACCTTTGGAATGCACATCTGCTAGGACCAGTATTAAATATGGCTGGGCCCCAGCTGGACGCAAAAATGTGGGAGGGGACCTCAAAACCCACCATCAGACTGTGCTTTCTTCATTTTCATACACACACACTCCCCCCCCCCCCCATTACTAAGCCCCCAAAACCATGCAGATATAGTGCTCCCAGAGAGCGAGTCCCCACACAAACACACACACTGCCCCAAGACATTCAACCCCCTCCCCCAACACACATACTGCCCCCAGATGCTTAATCCCCTTCACACACTGCCTCCAGACGCTCAACCCCCACACTGCATCTGTTCAAGAAGCTGTGTCATAGCTTCCAAACCTGTATGTGTTAGGCGTGTTCAGTATATCAGATAATTACTTTAAAAAGCATAGTTTTACATATTTATATGTTTGTTGTTGTTGTTAAGTGCCGTCGAGTCGGTGTCGACTCATGGTGACCCTCTGGATAGTTATCCTAAATTATGTTCGGTCTTCAGTCAGACGGCTCATTGTTGACAGACTGGTACCCATAGCTGCTGTTATTGTATCGATGTTATTTGACTGATAATTTTAGATTACTATCTGGGATCATGGAAATTTTCAGCTACTAAAATGGGGTCACATCGGAAAAATGTTTGGGAAGCACTGACTTAACTGGTCATATGAGCTTGAACTGAAAGATCCTGTACATAATTGTGGTTGGAATGCCAAATGTAGATTTAAGGGACTTGGTAGAACTCACTTAAGAGGATTATTTACTAATTGTTAATGCCCATTTAGGTCTTTATTTTGCATTATCTGCTAAACGGGCCCTGTGGCAGATAACACAAGATAATGGCATTGGTGCATGGAGATTGCATTATTCAGATTAGCAGCAATGCGTATACCTGATGCAGTAGAGATTCTGTGACATGCAGGCCTCATCGAGTGATTCCACAGTATGAAGATATGTTTTCATCTGTGCTTGGGTGTATTAAACATTGTGTTAGCTGAAAAATGTATTTAAAAAATTGATACACCAGAAATAAGAGTTGATTTGTACACCAGCAAGGTTAATGGTGTTTTCTGACGCATGAGAAGCAGTCCTGTTAACCTCTGGCAGACTCTGAGAGGAGTAACCCATGGTTAAGAAAAGTAGCATTAGAAGAATGCATTCTGAGGTCTTTTCCCCCCACATTTAATTTATGTGAATATATTTGTTCAGTGATTTTGGGTATCTGATATGGTTCAATGTCACTGAATTCTGAATTCTACTGTGTGCAGGTGTCTTCCAGAACCCTTTTCTGGTATTAGTACATATTAGCCATTAGTAAATAACCCCACTAAATAACATTTCTGCAATATTCTTTAGTAATAATTATTTCTACATAAGCCTTGTGGATGTCATAACTGTATACATTCCATTATTACAGATTTTCTTAGAAAAGTAATTTTGTGTTGGAAATATATTGCCTAAAGACAACGGCAAATAGATATTCACTTGATATTGATCTCCTGTGAGTGCAGAAAAAATGCTCCTTTTTAAATAAACTTCCATTTGAATACAAAGTGGTGTGTTCTTGTCTCACAAAGGCAATAACCAAATGCATTTCCATGGGGAACACAACATTTTGCCATGGAGATGTGATATCTGAGTATTGCCCACCTGTCTAAGGGTAACAGTATGCTTGTGTGCTTTACCTGCAGAACGCAGAGTGGCCCCAGAGTCAGACACAGGGGTGGGAGGTTTGAGTTACACACAGAGATTTATGGAATAAGTTATGTGCAGAAAAAGCGGGTGTAAATTTTGGCACGTAATGGTTCCTTGGGCAATAACTGAAGCAAAAGCACCTGGTTTTATTTACCTCCCACAGAGAAGAGGTTCCCAACCGTTTTGGTTGTGTGGATCCCTTATTAAACTCCAAAATGTTCTGGAATTTCCATTTCATTCCTAAAACTCTTCCTTAATCCCATTTCCACAGTGACATACCAGTCTCCACTAGCCCCCTTCATCTCCCTTCCCTTTCTTTACCAGTCTCTCTCTCTTTCTCTCTCTCTCTAGTGAGTCCCCACAAGTCTCAGTCTCTTTTTTCTCTCTCTCTCCTAGCCATGTCCCACCAGTCTATCTTTCTTCCCCTCAGCCAATCTCCACCAACCTCTCTCTTTTCTGAGTCCTGCAGACCCCCTGTAATTATCTCACAGACCCTCAGGGGTCCATGGGCCACAGGTTGGGAACCACTACTACAAACCATAAAATCTGTAAAATTGCGCATGATTAAAAGGAAATATATTGTATTCACTTGCATTATTTAGATTAGCATTTTATCCGCTTCAACCTCCCCTCCCTTGCTCCTGGACATCCGTTATCTATATTGGCACTATACTTCAGTCCAGCTTAATAGCTGAGAGGTGGAGCTATTTATTTAAACCTCACTGACTGAGGTATTACTGGCAAATGTTGGTCATATTATAATGATACCACCATTTCATTGCCTAGCCACTCTGATAAGGAGACCTGCAGGGACATGCATTTGGGCTGCAAAAATTCAAGGGAGCGGTTCAGTGTAGGGGGCAAAGTACTTCTGTCCATGAAAGAAGAGCAGGACCTGGGTGTGAATGTTTCTGATGATTTTAAAGTGGCTAGACAGGTAGAAAAGGAGACAGCAAAAGCTAGAAGGATGCTTGGGTGCATAGGGAGATGAATGGCCATCAGAAGAAAGAAGGTGATAGTGCCTCTGTATAAGTCTTTGGTGTGACCTCATTTGGAGTCGTGTGCAGTTCTGGAGGCCACACCTTCAAAAGGATATAAACAGGTTGGAGTCTGTGCAGAGGGTGGCTACTAAAATGGTTAGTGGTCTTCGTTATAAAGCATTTGAGGACAGACTTAAGGATCTTAATATGTATACTTTAGAGGAAAGGCGGGATAGAGGAGATATGATAGAGATGTGTAAATACCTCCGTGGCATAAATGCACAGGAGGAGAGCTCTTTCGATTAAAAGCAAGCTCTGCTATGAGGGGACATACTGTAGCATGAGAGTGAAAGGGGATAGATTCAGGAGTAATATGCAGAAATATTTCTTTATGGAAAGAGTGGCAGATGCATGGAATAATCTTCCAGTGGACGTAGTAGAGACGAGGACAGTATCTGAATTTTAAAAAGCATGGGATGAACACAGATGATCTCTAAATGAAGAGAAGGGACTTTAGTATTTGATATGGAAGAGCAGACTAGATGGTCAGACACAAAGAAGAGCTGAACTGCTCTTGCTGGAGCAATCAGATGAACACAAGGAGCAAGAAGCGTGTGGTGGTCATAGGTATGACCACCACATGCTTCTTGCTCCTTGTGTTCATCAGAGCAGACTAGATGGGCCATGTGATCTTTTTCTGCCATCATGTTTCTATATTTCTATTGCCAGTGCCCTTTCTTCTATGTGTACAGTACTAAGGGTGGGTGGGCGATTATAGTATGACTGACCTAAAGTGTTATTAGCATGAAACTAAAGTTTGCTTTCAAAAAACATAATAATTTTGGAAGAGCCTTAAGACTCAATGGAAAATCATTTCTAGATTTTCATGGAAAGGCAGCAAACATGTCTTTTACTCAGTTTTCACACTTACCCCTCTTATGCTTGGCAATGCATTTCGGAAAAGTTTTTGGTAGCACAGTTTCTACTATAGGATTATATTTTTGGTCCAGCAATGTGCTCCTGCTCTTTTGGGTTTCCAGGGCTGGGATCTGGAGTCATAATCCTTCATTTACAACTACCTAAGCATTTTTTCCCTTGTTTTCTATCCCCTCCCAAATCATGACAATCTAGTCACTGGAGGGACAGTCCTCACTCTGGAGGCAAGCACCAGGGGCCTACTAAATCATTGCGCAATGACAATGATACGACCCCTCCCTGTGGATTCTGTGCCAAGAACTCAAGCCAGGTCCAAGTGGTTGCGCATGGCATTGCCACTGAGCTCCAGCCAGCCCTGGAATTGTTTCACTTGTATAAAAGATATTGTATTGGAGCTGTGTTATCTATTCAATTTGTAAGCTTTTTGTCCTTTTTTTTGTCCTAATTTTTCCTGCTTATTTACACCTGACCTTAGATCTTTTGATCAGGTTTGCAACTCATTTTCACAAGAAGTTCTGTTAGAAAATTTTCTTTTACTGATATTTTGTATTTGAAAAAGTTCTGACCCTGAATGCATAATTTTATTTTGGAACTAAGCCTCTAAAGCCTTAGAATTCATTCGGCCACGAACATAGTGAATTCATTCTTGCGCAATCACTCGCCCATGGAACCATGCTTTTGCTTAGTCTTGCCAGCTAAACAGCGGTGACTCCGATATCCAGCGGCAGGATCCAGATCATGCCACTGAATATCCCCAGTGACCACAGAAATGATGTCCAGTTAAAACCAGGGTGGTCTTTAGGTGGATTGGGGGTGGTCCTGGCAACAATCCGGTTAGTAGCAACATTCAGCCGCTAAACCATATAAAGTTAGGACAGGTCTATGGCTGTCTTAACTTTATCTGATTTTCACCATCTGGTCAGCGGCTAACCAGATAGCCAGTGCTCTGTCTGGTGAAACTAGATATTATCTGGTTTTACTTAAAGCAGAGGTGTTAAGGCACTTTAAAATCACGGACTGCCACCTCTGAACATCAGCCCCTTAAATTTCAAACCCTCCGGGATAGGAAAAATATATATTGTCCCTATATGTAGCTCACCTTGTGCTACTTGCAAAAAAGGTGTGAGCTCGATGCAACATCTTGAAATATTTGTGTATATATGGGTGGCCTATTTACAGAAGTCTTAGCTAGACAAACTTCATAGACTGAACGTTCATTAATAGTTGCTGAGTCATCTTTATGCTTTTACATTAGAATCCATAATAGAAAGTGAAACATGTGTAGCATGATTTTGTCTAGACCAATACTTGTCGCACTAAAGGAAATATTTTTGCTTCTTTCAGAGACGAAAAAGATAATCGTGTCTGTTTACTTGCGGGGAGTTATTTTTTGGATGTCTGGGTATAATTGCAAGTTGACCTCATTCCGATAAGTCACCTATGGAAACAATAAGAAAAATAACATTCCAGCTGTCAAACCTTCTAAAGACCTTCACATGATGCCTTCATGTCAGCTATACATTGCCATCACAGAATAAACCATGAACGTGTTGCTGCCTCTTGTGATGCCTGCACTAAATTTAGAAAGAGAGCATGATAAAATATAAGCCTGTAAATACATCATCTTAGTGACGCAAAGCTCTCCTGTGTCAGAATTTAAATTGCATTTATAGTTGCTGTTGTTTTAGGAAATAGTTTATTACACTGAAGCCGTAGAGAGAAAGATCAGCTAACATAGGAGTGAGGTTCAGTCTCCTCCTGGTATCTGCAATCTAAATTCATTTGGACCTTCTAAACAAAGGGACCATGTTGACACATCTTAGCCCATATGCATCCCCAGCCTATGTTCTGGAAAATATTGAATTGGCCAGTTAGAAACTCTCAGTTTGTAAATTCCCTCTAAACTATGGGAGTCAGTGCCAAGTGATTTATTCAGTACGTCACGCAGAGAGGGAGAAAGAAGATCCTCAAGAACAGAGAAAATGCAATCGGAGACCAAGAAAATGGGGCAAAAAGATGCAGGAATATTTCCCATTATGCTGAGCGCCACCGGCCTGAATAAAGGCAATTTCCAAGCACATTTCGATAAGTTGCCTGCACATATGGGACCCGATATTCAGTGCCAGTGGCTAGTCGTTGTAAAGTGGCTAGATATCACTGCTGAACCTAAGACCAGGATATGCAATTTTGGTACTGGCATAAATTCAGCTCAAGCAGCCCCCGCGATGTAGGGGGGAGGGGGGACCCTGACAGGAAGGGAGCCCACACGGCAGCATGGCAACTTACTTTTATTTGTTTGCCGTGCTGCCTCTGTACCAGGCCCAGCTGTTGGCTCTCGGGCTGATGTCTCACGATTACAGCTGCACTGCAAGTCTTTGGCCCAGAAGGAACACACCCAGGCCTGGAACAGAAGCACCACAGTAAACAAAGGTAACTATTTTGCCACGTGTGGCTGCTTCCGGAGCAGGAGGGAGTTGACAATGGGGGTCACAATGCCACCAGAACAGAAGGGGGGGGTCACATCACTGCCACTGCTGCCGGAACAGGGGGCGACAACAGGGGGACTCTCAGCAAAATTTTGCTTGGGGCCCCCCACTAGAACTTTCACCATTGAATGCTGGGGTTATATGCAGCCACCAGCATTGAATGTTTGGGTCAACTGGATAGCAGAGAAGCTAACCAGGCAGCGGCGATATTCAGCTGTTGCCCAGTTAGCTTCTGCGGCAAAAGATATGCCACTCTTTAAGGTGCCTAACTTTCACTGCTTAGCACTGAATATCGCCGCTGCTCAGTAATCACCAGGTGCCACCTCCATTCTGCTCCTGGAATGCCCCAGTCACTGCAATTCACCACAATTAATGCAGCTATCAGGTCTGCTGACCTCGTTAATCACATTGAATATCGGCCCACTACATTTTAATAACTCCAAAAGGACACTCTCTTCAGCATGATGTGAGTACTACATCTAGCAGTGACAGTAAATTTCAGACATTGAAATCGCATAGCATTATTTAGGAGTGAGCCTATATGTACAGCGCTGTGTATGCCCTGAAGTGCTATACAAATGATAAGTAGTAATTTGGAGACATTGCTCCCAGGGTCATATTTAAAGTACTGACTTCGATGTTTCAGGCATTGAGATCTGATCACCTGATGTTTTTGGGGAATAACCTTACTTAGTACCTCTCAAATGTTGCGGTCTTCCTAGGAGAGTTTGTTGGTCATTCGCACTTATCAAGTGGTATCCAAAAATAGATTTTGGTTGAGAATGTTTTTAGTGACAGACCCATCTATATGGAAGTCCCTTCCCATTGATATCAGGCTAGAATTCAATTATTTGATCTTCAGGAAGGTAATCAAAGGATAGCTGTTTCCAGGGGGTTGAAAAGTGGAAAGGGTTCACATGCATAGTCTGTCGGGACAATTTCCTTGCTGGCAGTTCTCTAGTGCAGTCAGTAGAAGGAGGCGAGTGTTTTTTGATTGTGGGTGGGAATATTTCCTGATACTGGCTCCTCTCTCCTTTTAGTGATGTGAGGCAGGAAGTCTTACATGCCTGTGCAGTGCACACATCTGGATGTGAGCCCTGAGGAACTCCTTCAATTCAAGTTCCGTAGTACCCTCATCCTGGTCAGTATAACATTTTGAGATAATTCACCTTGGAGAATAATCCGTAAGTGACTAGTTCTATCGATTGTACTTCACAGGTCACAGAATCTGAATCAGCCCATCTCCACTCATAATGGAACAAGGCAGTATATACATTGGTTAATCATTTTGCAGTTGCCTATTCTACAATTTTTTATTAACTGGTTTCTTTCTATTAAACTGTTTAGGCATGCTGCTTTTTATTTAAAAAACTAATTGTGATTCTACAACTGGATTATAGGCAAAAGAGAAATATGCAACTGTGGGGTCCAGGGGCGGCCCAAGGGGGGTGCGGGGCCATGTGCGGAGACTCGGTGCGGGGCCTCATTTGCATAAGTGGCCTTATTTGCATAAATATTTGCATAATGCTAACATACACTAACTTTTAGTAAACATGTCTCTTAATGAGTGTATGGATAAAGACAGACTAAAAGATTTCTACATTACTATAATCCAGTGCCAATCGCCAGGCACATTAGGAACTACTACAAACACTGCCCATTTAGAACCCATAGCAAACCCGCCGTATCCTAACAGCACTATCAGGACTCACAAAGCACCATACCCTACCTATCAAAAGGCAACACTGCAAATATTAAACCAATACATTTCAGAGAACAACAATACATGACCTACTGGGGAAAGAGAACAAGTGGCAATGTCAAATAGGAATTACATAAATAGAATACCTCAGCTCAGTTACACATGCAGAACATAGACCATCACCAAACAAGGAATCACAATTTAGAAACAGGAAGGCAATAATTAAACTGGGAACCCCAAAAGCCAAACTTGGAATGTACAACAACACTGTAGAAATAAAACTATAAATTAATTTCCTCTTGTACCAAACAAAGCGCAGACGTTAATGATGCACATTTCCCAGAGCTTTCATATTCCAGTTAATAAATTCAAAATAAAGAGATATCTTTCTACATTTTGTGCATTTTTTTTCAGTTGCAATTGCTCCAGCCACTTTCTTCTGGTTTCTTCATGTTTTCTGCTAACTCTCCATCATCTGCTGTCCATTTGTCCTTTCTTCTCTCTTCTAGTTTTTTTTTTTCCATTCTCTCTCTCTACATCTGCTTTAACATACTAATCTTTCTCCTTTTGCTCTTTCCTCATTCCTATTTCATCCACTCAAATTTTACCCCTCCATCCTCAATCCCCACTTACTCTCCCAATACCCGGCCAATTGTAGATTTTTTATCCCTCCCACACAAAATATTTTTCCCCTCTCCATTTTACTCTCCCAGCCCCATCCCATTCTAATCCTCCCCCAACATCAGCTCCATTCTAGTTCCAGCCTCACCCAGCATCCATTCCCTTCTAATCCCTGCATCAGCCCATTTCCAGTCCTAGCCCCCCATCAGCCCATTTCCAGTCCTAGCAACCCCCCAACCCAATACCAGTCCTAGCCCCCCCATCAACCCACTTCCAGTCCTAACCCCCCATCAGCCCACTTCCAGTCCTAACCCCATCAACCCATTTCCAGTCAGCCCCCCATAGCCCATTGCCAGTCCTAAACCCCCCATCATCCCACAGCCCATTACCAGTCCTAAACCCATCAGCCCACCTCAAGTCCTAACCCCTCCCCATCAGCCCATTTCCTGTCCTAGCCCCCCCACAGCCCATTACCAGTCCTAACCCCATCAGCCCACCTCTAGTCCTAACCCCTCCCCATCAGCCCATTTCCTGTCCTAGCCCCCCCATAGCCCATTATCAGTCCTAACCCCCCCATAGCCCATTACCAGACAGCCCCCATCAGCCAACGGTCCATTAACAGTCTTAACCCCCCCATAGCCCAGTACCAGTTCTAACCCCCCCAACAGCCCACAGCCCATTTCCAGTCCTAACCCCATCAGCCCACCTCAAGTTCTAACCCCTCCCCATCAGCCCATTTCCTGTCCTAGCCCCCCCCCCATAGCCCATTAAGAGTCCTAACCCCCCCATAGCCCATTACCAGTCCTAACCCCCCATCAGCCCACAGCCCACTACCAGTCCTAACCCCATCAGCCCACCTCCAGTGTTAACCCCCCCATCAGCCCATTTCCAGTCCTAATCCCCATCACCCAATTTTCAGTTTAAGCCCCCCATACCCCATTACCAGTCCTAACCTCCCCATCAGCCCACTCCCAGTCCTAATCCCACCAGCCCATTTCCAGTCCTAATCCCCCATCACCCAATTTTTAGTTTAAGCCCCCCCATAGTCCATTACCAGTCCTAACCCCCCATCAACCCACTTCCAGTCCTAATCCCATCAGCCCATATACAGACTTAGCTCCCCCATAGCCCATCACCACTCCTACCCCCCCCAGACAAACCATAGCCCATCACCACTCCTACCCCCCCCAGCCCCCCCATAGCCCATCACCACTCCTAACCCCCCCAGCCCATCACCACTCCTAACCCCCCCCCAGCCCATCACCACTCCTAATCCCCCCCCCAGCCCAGCCCAGCCCAGCCCAGCCTAGCCTAGGGAAAATTTTTTTTTTTAAAAGCTGTCTTCTCCCGCTGCCGGGGCTGCCGCGGCAGAATCGAGTGTGCCGCGGGGCCCCCCCTGCCCAGCAGAGCCTGCCCTCCCCTGCCCAGCAGAGCCTGCCCTCCCCTGTATCCGCTCTCTCTTCGCAGCTGCAGTCTCACACGCCGGCTTTCAGAGTGCGAAGGGACTAGTTTCCCTTTCGCGGCTCTGTTAAGCCCGCGGGGGCTGATGGGAACTTCCCATCAGCCCCCGCGGGCTTAACAGAGCAGCGAGGGAGAAACTCTCCCCTCGCGCTCTGAAAGCCGGCGCGTGTGACTGCAGCTACAACGAGAGCGGATACAGGGGAGGGCAGGCTCTGCTGGGCAGGGGGGGCCCCGCGGCACACTCGATTCTGGCGCGGCGGCCCCGGCAGCGGGAGAAGACAGCTTTTTTTTTTTTTTTCTTTTTAATTTTACTTTAGGATCAGAATGTTTTTTGTGCGGGGCCCCCTGAAATGCGGGGCCCTGTGCAAAAAGCATTCTCGCTCAATGGACGGGCCGGCCCTGGTGGGGTCTGTTTACTAAGCAGTGCTAGTGATTTCCGTGCAATATCGGAGCCGCAGTTCCATTGAATAAAACAGGGCCGCAGCTGCGAATTTGCATGGAAGCCACTAGCGCCACTTAGTAAACAGATCCCTCTGTGTTTGAGTTAATGCTGACTCCTGGCGACCCAGCACTGTTCCCTCTAAGCTGTGCGCGTGTGCGCGCACACACACCTCACCGAGAGAGCGCACATACTTTACAACAGAGCGCACAAAAATTACAGCTCTGATTCTGATAGAAAACAACACAGACGTCTTAAAATTTAAAAGTTATGATTGTAATTACTAGAAGTTTCCCGCTTCATTTAGTAATCGTCTATTTTCATTTAATTTGATTAAAATCAGTGTGGTGTACATACTGTATTCTGACGTGTAGTCAAATTTTAAAGTATATAACTCCAAGTGTCGTTATGTGGCACACAAAAATGTAACCTTCCTTCAAAAGCTGCACACAGCTGATATTTTATGCGCACACAGCCTACAGAAAATTAGAGGGAACATAGCGACCCAGCAGCTCCTGGGTTTTCTTGGCAGTGTGACTGGAAGTAGATTATCAGGCCTTTCTTCCAAGGCAAAGGAGGGTTAAGTGACTTGCACAAGGCCACAAGGAGTACTAGTGGGAATCAAACCCTGATCATCAAGCCAGTGATCTAACCACTAGGCTACTCCTCCACGCAAAAAGAGTTACATACTTCGCAGAAAAAGCAAGATAGTATTTTTTTAGTAGACTGCCCATTCAGTAGTTCAGTTTCACATCTTATTTTCCTACTTCAATTTTGTTTTGTTTTTTAATTTAATATTTATTGAATTTTTCAATATTTGCCATGATATACTTGTACAGAAAAGGGAAACCAAAAGCAACAAATTACAAAGAAAAGATTTCATAAGATAACTATTAACGAAAACCCCTGCAGTCCACATATAAAGGGGGGTGAGGTAAAGGAAAACCAACCCAGTAGGATAGGAGGTAATCCCACTGAACCAAAGGAAAATCAAATACGTAATAGTAAGATGGACAAGAGAGAACCCCGAGCTGAATTACTTGATAATAGTCAAACCCCACTATCCTGGCCAGTGGGAGGTGGTAAACTAGACACCCTGGTGTTAATAAAGGTTAACAAGTCAGCAGGTTGGAAGAAAACATATCTTTGTGATTTATGTAGTACTAAAGACTTGCAAAGAAAACACAACTGAAGCGAGGCACCAAGCTACAGCACGCCTGGTCTTAACAGCAAAAATTGCCAACACCTCTTTTGCAACTCCCGGGCAACATCAGGAAAAATAGAGACTTAAGCATCAAGAAACAACAAAAAACGCTTCTTATAACAGTTTCAATAACCAATCTCTGACCGAAGCAAGAGTTGAAGTAGAAACCTGCATTGAGTCTGATAAGGATGATTCCAATAGATCAGACACGTTCAATAGATCCATTTTAGCACTTCCAACGCTGCAGAATTCATCCTTGTGGCAGGTAAAATGCTTTAGAAATTAGAGGAACAAAATCTTGTGGCACCAAAAGAATTTCCATCATATAGTTCCGAAACATATCCACTGCTGACGTCCCATTTTAGGAAAATTCAAAAGCCAAAGGTTTGATGCTCTAGCAGAATTTTCCAACATTTCCACTTTAGCTTGGAGAGCTGTATTATCCTTTAACAAGGCCACAGTCAAGTCAGAAACTGAAACCAATTTCAAGAAATTTTCTTGCATTTTATCTTCCAAACCATTCATTGAACTTACATACATATTCCAATTTTAAGGTCTTCTGCTCCACTTTTAAAGAAAGTGCTGCTGTCTGTTGAGATATTGTAGTTGACAAGGTTATTATTTATTTATTTTATTTATTTAGCATATATTTGTATACCGCTACTTCCAGCGATCAGCAGCGGATTAGATTACATATTGGAAACTGTCAAATCAGGACAGAATAATTTGGAATATATACAAGGTGATTTGTAAGGTGAGCACAACACACAGTAGTTAGGTAATTGGGTTACTTTACATATGTACATTTATTTTTTTTTTACATATAAACATGCATGGTTCTTTTGGGTGGCACAGTTTGGTCCACGTGGGCTAACTCAGATTGTACTGAATCTGAAAAAGGTGAGTTTTGAGTTTTTTTCTAAAGTCGATCAGGTCTATGCTAGCTCGCAGCTCCGGTGGCAGTTGGTTCCAGAGTGTCGGTGCTGTGTAAGAGTATGCTCTGTTACTAGTACCGGTTTTGACAGATCTTATATCTGCCGGTACACAGAGGGTGTTAGAGTTGATGGTTCTTCTGCTTCTGTTGGGTGGTTGTGTGCAGATTAGGTTGGAGAGGAAGGATGGGGCTATGTTATGCATGAGTTTGAAAGTGGCTATTAGTGTTTTATATTTTATACGAGCTGTGATGGGGAGCCAGTGTAGCTCAATCAACACAGGTGTGATGTGTTCAACAAAACTTTTCTTCATAATGATTCTAGCCGCCACATTTTGTGCCATTTGAAGTATGTTTAGGGTTTTCTTTGGTAGGCCCTGTCATATGGCGTTGCAGTAGTCGAAATGTGGCATGATGAGAGCTTGTGCCACGGACCTGAAATCCTGAGGCTCAATAATGCTGCGTAGAGGTTGCAGGACTCTTAGCTTATGGAAGATGGCTCTGTTAGTTATGTGGAGGTGCTTTTCCATCTTTCGGTCACTATCGAACGTTACCCCCAGATATTTTATTTCCTTCTTTGTTTGGTAGGTATTGTTGCATAGGGTGATTATTGCCTCTCATATGCTGCCCAGAGAAATCTTCTTAGAATAAGGGATTTGCACTATCGCCACTGACAAAACAGCACTCGGTGCCCTGATCCTTTTACCCGCGCCATGGCCACTGATCCTAGTGTAAGTCCACCAAAGCGTCCACTTCGAGGGGGCTTTCAGATCCCTCAGTAGTCATCACTTGACTCTCTTCCGCAGCAACACCCTGCACCAGCGCCCCGAGGACACCGACTTCCAGCTCTTTGAGCATCTGAGCAAGCGGGAGGGGGGGAGGGAGTGACCTCCCCCAAAGGCTGTGGCGGGTGCCGTACTACTGGGAGAGACAAGGTGGTGTCAGGATCAACTACTCATTGGGAGCCCTCCAAATCCCCAAGAGCCACTCCTGATCATATCTCCCTCTTCTCAGTGTCGGAGATAAAAACACATCAGCCCATTAGATCCGACACAGGAGGCAAAGGCTCAGCAGGGTAAACCTTCAACTTCCCTTTTCTTTTCGGCATAGCAAAGTAACTGAAACCAAAAACAAGGAATCATTCACACTAGGCCCAAACACCAAATGCTTTCTCAGCAATCAGTGATGCATCTTCCTCTAAGACTGGACAACTTGACATTTAAAGAAGCCATTCTAATATTCAATTATTCTTCATTGATTGGCAGACTATTATTTAATAGGAGTTTTTTTTAAAATGCAAAGATGATTCTAGTATTACCAGTACCCCTATAAACACTGAGGGCCCAATGTTAAAAAGAACTGAACTCCTATATTTAGGTGCCTAAGATATGCTCTTAACTTTGTGCCCAATTTTCAGCTATACTTAGGAGCCTAAGTTTTCAGATAAAAATTTATTCTAATTTAGGAGCTTAAAATTTATGCTCCTAAATTTAGGCCTTCCATTCATTTGCCTAGATTTATGAGCCTAATTTAGATGACTAGTGCTGAAAATCAATTCTAAGCTCCTGACTTCTTTTCCTCACCCTAAATCTGCCCCCACTGCCACCCACCTTTTATGCTCCTAAATTTAGGAGTTTAGTGAAATTTTAAAAAAAACATTTAGGTACTCAGCTCTAGTAAATTTTCAGAAGTCAATTTAGAAGCATAATTCTGAGTTAGGAGCTTAAATCCTTTGAATATCGGGCCCAGAATTTTTTTGGATAGAAATGGTACATTAATTTTTTGGGAGCAGCAGTTTCATCATTCTCCTTTGGGTTTCCAGCACAATCAGAATTATCAGACTACTCAGGAATTCTTCCCCTATTTATTTTTTCCTACCAAATCTCTTAGCCCAGTCATTCCAGTGGGAGTTCTTGACTGGAAGACCTTGCACCAGGGTTTCTTCTGGAATTGTTAAAGCACAACCCTAAACAGGGCCAGCCTGGCTATGGCCGCGTGCCTCAGGAGACCCTGTGCCTGCCTGACCGGCTTCAGAGGGAGCCGGGGAGGCCCAAAGCCAAGCGCCCCGTCTCACCTCTGCAGAGCTGCGAGAAAAAACGGGGTTTTCCTTTTTTTCCTGCGACTCTGTTAAAGTGAGCCCGCCCGCGCACTGAGTTTCGGGAGGGTAAATGAGGGCATTTCCTGTCCCGCACAAGAAGCTGAGGGAGTGAGGATGGAGAAGGGAAAAGATATTTTGTGTGGGAAGGAAGAAAAATCTACGATTGGCAGGTATTGGGAGAGTAAGTGGAGATTGAGGATGGAGGGATGAAATTTGAGTGGATGAAAAAGGAAAAAAGAAAGAAATGGAGGAAAGAGCAAAAGGGGAAAGATCAGTATGTTAAAGCAGATGTAGAGAGAGAATGGAAAAAAAAACTAGAAGAGAGGAGAAAGGACAAATGGACAGCAGAGAATGAAGAGTTAGCCAAGACACAAAGAAACCACAAAAAAGCGACTGGAGCAATTGCGACTGAAAAATAAAATGCCCAAACAACAAAAGGTAGACAAATACTTTTTTTATTTTGAATTTATTAACTGGAATATGTCAGCTCTGGGAAATGTGCATCGCTAACATCTTTGCATTTTGTTTAGTGCAAGAGAAAATTAATTTATAGATTTATTTCTCCAGTGTTGTACATTCCAAGTTTGGCTTTTGGGGTTCCCAATTTAATTATTGTCTTCGTATTTCTAAATTGTGATCCCTTGTTCTATGTTTAGTGACAGACTATGTTTTGCATGTGTAACCGATCTGCGGTATTCTGTTCATGTTGTTTCTATCTGACAGTCCCACTTGTTCTCTTTCCCCAGTAGGAGATGTATTGGTATTCTCTGAGATGTATTGGTTTATATTTGCAGTGTTGCCTTTTGATAGGTAGGGTTTGGTTCTTTGTGAGTCCTGGTAGTGCAGTTATGATATGGCAGCTTTGCTATGGATTCTAAATGCACTCAATACATATTTGATTCCCCTATCTACCTACTAAAGAACTACACCCATACCCCAAAAGAAAAGTATTTTTTTGTCGGATCGCTCACCATGACAAGAAACATTTCATGTCTCGAAGTGAGCCCTCCTTTTTAATCAATTTAAAAGACCGGATACCTCGGTCATAATTAGACAGAACAACACCAGTTGCCGTCAATTATTACTCCACTCTTAGCAACAGGAGAAAACAAATCCCTGGGCTGATTCTGTGTAGGCTAAAATCTGACGAAATACTCCACAACGTCATTGAATGCCCAACCTCAAACCTCAAATGCCCCTTGAAGCATGGACTGTGAATGAAAGTTGTTCTATGGGGAGAATCAGCTAAGTGATTTGTTTCCTTGTTGCTGTTTGAGGTTGGGCATTCAATGACGTTGTGGAGTATTTCGTCAGATTTTAGCCTACACAGAATCAGCCCAGGGATTTGTTTTCTCCTGTTGCTAAGAGTGGAGTAATAATTGACGGCAACTGGTGTTGTTCTGTCTAACTATGACCGAGGTATCCGGTCTTTTAAATTGATTAAAAAGGAGGGCTCACTTCGAGACATGAAATGTTTCTTGTCATGGTGAGCGATCCGACAAAAAAATACTTTTCTTTTGGGGTATGGGTGTAGTTCTTTAGTAGGTAGATAGGGGAATCAAATATGTATTGAGTTTATGGGGTTGGTTCCCAGGGGTGTTTATTTATTAATGAATGGATTCTAAATGAGCAGGGTGTATAGTACTTCCTAATGTGCCTGGCAGTTGACACTGGAGTATAGTAATGTAGAAATCTGGTAGTATTTCTTTATCCTCACTGCCCATGCAAATTTTGGTAGTCAAACACTCATTAAGAGGCATGTTTACTAAAAGTTAATGTGCATTCACAAATGTTAATGTGGTTTAAGTGCAGGAACACCCATTTATTTCTATTGGCACAGTGGCACTTAATGCACATTAATATTTAGTAAACATGCACCTAAGTCATTGCCAGGACAAAAGAGAGGCTTCTGAAGGGCTCCTTTGAAAGCCACCTAAAATTTTAGAGGAACAACATATACATTTTAAAATTAAATTTATGCAAATGAGGCCCCACAATGAGTCTCCGTACATGGCCCCACCTCACCCTTGGGCCACCCCTGACCCTAAATCCAGATACTCTGTGTTGCCATCATGCAATGGGGACTCTCAAACAGCGTTCGCAGCCCTGACTGATCCAGGGAGTAGAAGATCTGAGTAACAAACCCAAATCTTCCACATGGATTCTCACTGACCCATTGGGCTGTTCATATTTATGACTTTTGACGTCCAGAAAACAACTAGAATAACAGGATTAAAACTATTGAAGAAAATTAACGATCTTCCCTTGGGGTATGCTTCAAAAGACAAGTCATCCAACATCAACAATATGTAGCATTACATGCCAAAGTAATCTGAACAATTAGGTATGTAACTAGGAGATAAATGTCTACCTTCATTGCCATTCTTCTGATTCTCAGCGTCTTCTTTCAGTAAATCCAGTATGTAACCACCAACCTTTTCTCTCCTTTCTGCTTGTCGTTGCTTAATTTTGCCTATTTGTGTGTGGTCTCTTCTTAGGGGATTTATATATGTGCTGTAATATAGTAAAGTCATATGTCATCCGATTGTTCACTGTTCAACGTACCCTTGAAGTTCAATGTGAACTGCTTTGATAATATGAAAGGCAGTATAAAAAAACTGTTAAATAAATAAATAAGAGAAATCATTGGTAGATCCCTCAAGTGGAAGAATTAAAAGAGTCACTTGTAAAGTTTAACCGAAAACATACATACCTTTTTAGAGAAAAAAGAAACCAGGGTAATTTTTTTTTGTTTTGAGACAAATGGAGGCCATATGGTATCCCAAAGACAAGTAAAAATGGAAAGGATTTTGAGCTCAGGTAGTAAACAGATATAGATCATCACATTCTTCTTTTTTGGGAGGAGAGGGATTATGGTTAATGATGTCATAGTTTCATGATCCAGCTATTAAATAGGTATGCACAATCATTGGCATGCATTCAGTTCATTAAGATGCCTTAAAAATTTTAGTGCAGGCAAACTACGTTTGTGCATGCATAAACTTTCAAATTAGCAAGTGTACAACTGATTTGCAGACTTGCTATAAAGTTCTAACTTGCTTAAAATGTGCACATTAAAAATAAAATGTGTGATAAAAACACCCAAAAACAGTAAAAAAAAAAAAAAAAATCAAAAAAATCCAAACACGAATCAATAACATTTTTGGCCATGAACATTCCTAGCACCAGAAATTGAATCCTATAATGGGGAGCAATTTTTAAACTCCATAGGTCTACAAGAGAAATCTTGTGTGGGGTTCCCCTTGAAAGTGCATCATCTGCAGGATTGTGAACTGACCTCTAATTCAATATGTTGGTTCCCACTTTGAAGAAAGTGCATTTTTACCAGTCAAAAGTACACATAGGAGATTTTTCAAATGAAGGCTCCAGAGACTGACCATCGGGAGAAATAACTATGGGCTGTAGTGCTAATGGGCTGTGATGTAGTTCCATGAAACTAGCCAGCCTGGAGCATATCATATGAGAAGGAGGACAACCTGCTTTTGAATTAGTTTGAATCAGCTTCAGTGTAGTAGGCATTTATTGCTGCAGCGGCAGGGATTTAAATAATTATGAAACCGCAAATTGTTGCAGGAAACTATACTGTCCACACCACAGCTAGGAATTAAGAAAGGTGACTGAACAGCTCCTATTGCCTGAATAATCCCCCTCCAAAGGCAGAGATTAGAAATGATTCTAGGGAACAAGCGTGTCTTTATAGATACAGGACTTTTAAGATTATGGACATGAGAGGAAACTAGGGTATTTCCTATTTCGATGATCGATCTTGCTCTTAAAGTTTTTTCCAAGAAGGAAAGAATCAAAAAGTAAAGTGGGAGAATTCCAGCTGGTTTGCAAAAATGGATCAGAATCCTAGCTGGTTTTTAAAAAGGGATCTCAAGTTAGAAAAACACATACGCAGAGCAGTATAGATATGCCTCTACTGGGGAAGCAAAACAATCTGCAGGGCTGATTGACCAGCCATCCCCTAGAGAAGTTCAGCCTTCCAGGAAACAGCCATTTATAGATATAGCAGGACAGAGCCCTGATAGGGACTGTTTGTATAATTAATACATATATGCTTTCATTTTAAAGCAAAAGTGGCAATAGGGCTTCTTATAGTGCAATAGGGTTCTCTATTGCACAATAGCACACACTATTTGTGCACGCATGAACAGCGAGAGAGCCCTGTGATCTCACATCTACCTTACCAGCAAGAAGAATGTGCTTCGGACAAGTAAATGAGAGGTCCTCATACATTCCAGTGATATAGAGAAGAGATAGCTACAGCTTCTTCCAACTGCAAAGAGAATACAAGCTCAAAAAGCCAAATATCTATCTAACTACATCCACATGACTATCTGCTTACCACCACCTAGTTATCTCTATTAGTACCAAACCACTCTTAGGAAACAGGCCTAGTGAATGCCGGGTTGGCCAATATGAAATTTCCTATGATGTATGATATCATCGGTGAATAGCATCTAGACATCCTGGGAATAACTGAGACCTGGCTGGCTAAAACCAGTATTGTTCCACTGACTGTAATATGTCCAACAGAATTAATCATCCAGCATCAACCAAAACCAAGGTAGCATGGTGGACCGATAGCCGTCCTGATCCATGAGACCAACAAATTGCATAGAGTCGTCAACTCCCACCTGTCTGAGTCAGAATACCTCTTAATCCTGCCAAACAATGAGGAGCAAATTTGACTACTTTTGGTCTACTGAGCACTTCACAACAGCAGATCATCTGTGCAAGAACTCCTGTATATGGTTATAGAAGTAACCTGAGTTTCCCTAGATTAGTGATAGTACGAGCCTTTAACCTACTTATTGAAACCCTAGACATCACCACCACTATTTTCCTTGACACAGTGTCAGCACTAGAAAACATACAGGTGATCTAATCTCCAGGCCATAAAAAGGGGAATATGCTAGACTTGATGTCCAGCATAGAGGTAGACATCCTTGAACATGATGCTGGTGGCATCAAGATAATATCCCCATCATGGACAGACCATTTTCTAATAACATTTTCTATAAATGACAACTTAAAACAGAAGGGCTCTAAAAGAGACTAGAAAGAAATTAGAAACAAGATAAATCTGACTTCTGAGATTTTCCTACAAGCCCTGTCCTACTCCCATGTAGATGAAAAAATGAATACAGTGTCAAAGCAGGTTGACATCAGGAATGCATACTTAGTAAAGGCCTTAGAAAAAATGGCCCATCAAGAGAAGGTCCTATGCACAAGCTCCCCAGAACTATGAGTCTAAGTCCCAAGAATGTAAGCTGAAAAGGAGATGGTATAAATCTCACCCACACAAGGACAGGCTCAACTGTAAGAAATGCATGGTAATCTACCACATGCAGAAAAACAATATTTCTCTCAATGCACTGAACAAGCTGTAAATGCAACTAAGCAACCATTTAAAATAGTAAATGGTCTACTGCTTCCCAACAAAACCAACCTTCTCAGTCATGACCAACAACGATTTTGCCAGCAAAATTAAAGGTCTCTACCAGGACCTACCCCTCAGTTGGTTTGCAGCTTGTCATGCTGTGAGGCCTTGTGTACATCAGTGATGTTGAGAGCTAAACTATCGGTAGTTTAACTACTGACAGGGTCTCCCAAGATGGACAGGTCTTAGCTGAGGTGCCAGACCAAGACAAACCACCCATCTGGGCAGCAGCAGAATGGGACAGTGTTGACAGCGGAGGATAACATTTCTGTGACAACAGCAACAACACCAAACTTAAACTGCACGGAAGAAAGGCCCAGCAATCTACTTCTGTATCTTGCCATAAAAACACAATGGATAGTTACAACAAAACAAATTGTGCTATAGTGCTGTAAGATGAGACCCCCAGGTCAGAAGGCACTCAACTAGCTACTGGGGAAGAGCTGAAGACTTTTCAGAGCAAAGCCAGCATTTATGATGTGGTTGGATCAAAGCCCTCAGGACGCCTGACTGCTGATGTAGCTGCGCATGAAATGAGTCAGAAGCTGTAAAGATGTCTTACACATTGGAACATGGAACGTACAAAGCATGAACCAAGGGAAGTTGGAGGTGATCAAGAATGAAATGGAACGTGTACAACTTGATCTGTTGGGTGTCAGCGAACTGAAATGGACTGGCATCGGGCACCTTGCATCAGATGATCACATGGTCTACTATGCTGGAAATGAAAGACAAAGAAGAAATGGTGTTGCATTTATAATAAAGAAGAAACTTGCAAGAACTGTAATGAAATACAATGCAATCAGCAAACGCTTAATCTCTATTTGTCTACGAGGACTGCCTATCAACACAACTATAATTCAAGTATATGCCCCAACAACAGCTGCAGAAGAGGATGAAATTGAAGAGCTCTATGAACAAGTACAAGCTGAAATTGACAGAACATGCAAACAGGATATCCTGATAGTCATGGGTGACTGGAATGCAAAGGTTGGCAACAAAGAAGAAGGCAAAGTACTTGGAAAATATGGACTTGGCAACAGAAATGAAGCTGGAGAAAGACTGATAGAATTCTGCAAGACTAACGATCTATTCATCTCAAACACCATCTTCCAGCAACACAAGCGGCGACTGTACACATGGATTTCACCCAATGGATTGTATAAAAATAAAACTGACTACATCTGTGGAAGTCAACAATGGAAAAGCTCTATAACATCAACAAAGACAAAACCTGGAGCTGACTGTGGTACAGATCATCAACTACTAGTATGCAAACTCAAGCTAAAGTTGAAAAAGAGCAAACCACTCATGAATGCAGCAAAATATGACCTTGAGAATATACCATTGGAATTTAAAGACTGCCTGCAAAATTGATTTGCCGCTTTAGATACAAATGATAGAGCTCCAGAAGAGTTATGGAATGACATCAAGAAGGTTGTGTTGGAAGAAAGCGAGAAGTCTCTACAAAAGGTGAAAAAGAAAAAACGGCCAAAATGGATGATGAAAGAAACTCTGAAAATTGACCAGAAATGCAGGGAAGCTAAAGCTAGAGGAGAAAGAAAGATAATCAAAGAACTCAACAGAGATTTCCAATGTGCAGCAAGACAGGACAAGGAGAAGTACTACAATGACGCATGCAAGGAAATAGAAGCAGAAACTATTAGAGGAAGAACAAGATCGGCTTTCCTAAAGCTACGAGAGTTAAAGAAAATGTTCCAGCCTCGAACTGGAATGTTACAAGATGCTCAAGGTTCTATGTTGAATGATGCTGAGAAGATCAAGAAAATGTGGAAGGAATATACAGAGTTTTTATATGATAAAGATCAAGTGGACCAACAGCCGTTTCAACCTGTACCTTATGATCGGGAACCATTGTTGATGAAAGAAGAAGTTGAAGCAGCATTGAAAGCCTTATCAAAGAACAAAGCACCAGGCATTGATAGCATTCTCATAGAAGTATTACAGCAATCTGATGCAGCTGTTACCATACTTACAAGGCTCTGCCAAGAAATATGGAAAACAACATCATGGCCAACTGACTGGAAAAGATCTGTGTTTTTATACCAATACTAAAGAAAGGTGATCCAACTGACTGTGGAAATTATCGTACAATCGCTCTGATCCCACATGCCAGCAAGATTCTACTGAAGATTATTCAAAAGAGACTACAACCATAACTGGAACAAGAACTACCTGAAGTGCAAGCAGGGTTCAGGAAAGGGCAAGGAATGAGAGACATCATTGCGGATGTGAGATGGATCCTTGAAAAGACTAAAGAATACCAAAAGGATATCTATTTGTGCTTTATCAACTATAGCAAGGCTTTTGACTGTATAAACCATGAGAAACTCTGGGCCACATTAAGAAGCATGGGTCTACCAGAACACCGTACTCTTGCACAATCTGTACATTGATCAAGAAGCAACAGTTTGAACAGAACAAGGAGAAACAGAATGGTTTAAAATAAGCAAAGGTGTAAGACAAGGCTGCATACTTTCCCCCTACCTGTTTAATTTATATGCAGAACAAATCATCAGAGAAGCAGGATTGTATGAAGACAACAGAGGTGTGAAGATTGGTGGAAGACTCATCAATAACCTTCGCTATGCTGATGATACCACATTACTGGCTGAAAGTGAAGATGATCTGAAACATTTGCTTCTCACAATCAAAGAACATAGTCTCAAAATGGGCCTGCACCTTAATGTAAAGAAGACAAAGACCATGACAACTGGCATAATCAACAGGTTCATCGTTGAAGGAGAAGAAATTGAAATCGTGAACAACTTTAACCTACTTGGATCAACTATCAATAAAGAAGCAACAAGCAGTCAAGAAATCAGACGACGCATTGCTCTTGGCAGAATGGCTATGAAAGACCTAGATAAGATTCTCAAGAGCAGAGATGTCTCTCTCCATACAAAGATTTGACTTGTTCAAGCCATGGTATTTTCAATAACATCATATGGATGTGAAAGCTGGACAGTGAAAAAGATAGACAGGAAGAAAATTGATGCCTTTGAATTATGGTGCTGGCAGCGAATACTGTGTATACCATGGACTGTCCAAAGAACAAACCAGTCGGTACTAGAGGAGATCAAACCTAAGCTTTCTTTAGAAGCTCTGATGACAAGACTTCGATTTTCATACTTTGAACACATCATGCGAAGAGAGAGATCATTAGAGAAAGACATCATGCTTGGCAAGATAGAAGGTCAACGCAAAAGAGGAAGGCCAGCAATGAAATGGATCGATACAATAACAGCAGCTACGAATACCAGGCTGTCAACAATGAGCCACCTGACTGAAGACCAAACACAATTTAGGATAGCTATCCAAAGGGTCACCATGAGTCGACTCCGACTTGACGGCACTTAACAACAACATCAGGACCTACAGGAAGTTCCACTAAACCTCCCACCAGCTAAAGAAGAGAACACTTTCTTATCGCTCACATGCACAGTCATCTAGGACTCTTGTCGTGGCGCCAGGCAGATGGCGCCTGTAAAAGCAGAGAAAAACACTCAGGGTAGTTTTAAAAACAGCAGTGCAGAGCACATGGCTAGGGGTTGTCGGGGGCAACCAAGCAAAACAGAAGCACAGGCTGTAGAGAAACGCCCAGAGTTAACATTACATCACAGCTCATCAGCAAAGCAGAGACACCTGCATAGAGTTGAGCAAACGCAGCTCTCAAGGTATGACGCAGATAAAAATAGGTCAGCCTTGGGCAGAGTAGAGACAGGTGCTGAATTCGGTACAGATTCAGCTAGAGAGCCACGTAGAGAGAAACGTACAGGCACACGTGGGAAAGGAAGGAAGTACAGAGATGCCAGCGAGGAGTCAGACCCAGTCTCTGATGTTGAGAGAGACAGAGACTCAGGGAGGACTCAAGCCAGAGGAAAGTACAGCGCTCAGAGAAACCAGGAACCATAGCGTGAAGGTTCAGAGGTGGAATCAGTCTGCAGCTCAGAGGGGTTTATCCAAACGGAGCTCACCAAGGTTAGTGCTGAGAAGTTAGGCTGCACTAAGCCTGGGTCCGTGTGGGGCCAGAGGGAGTCTCCACATTATAAACCACGAGGAGCAGGGAGAAGAGAAATCCACCATAGCAGGAACCTGGGGAGCCAGAATACTTATCCTAGTGATATTTCTCATGCTTTAGAGCAATGTCCTGTGAAAGGAAGAAAAGGGAAGAAAAGCTTTCACTTCTCGTTCACACACGAGCCAGGCAGAGCACAGCCTGAGAGCCATAATACCTTGTCTAGAGGAGCACTGAGTTTTACCCCCAGTGGTCATGAAGCGTGTGGCTCACTAAAGAAAGACTCCATAGTATATGGTAGGGAACCTTTCCACAGTGAGAGGGGGGAGTGGTGCTCAGACTCAGCAGAGAGGAGAGAAACAAGCTCTTATCCAGAATACAACCCAGCAAGACATAATTATCATGATTCACCAGAAGACATGGACTGTGCCTTTGATGAGGATAATTCTGAAGTGTGTAAAATGGATTGTACGCTTGTCTTCTCAGATGGCATAACCTTATTTTGTTAGAAGCCTAAGAAAGCTGTCTGGAGTGAAATCTGTGAGGACAGATTTCACGGTTAAAAGTGCCTGATTAAAAACCCTGTTTTTCCCTTCTTTTTGGTTCAGTTAAAGCTGCTATTAAGCATTTCTGTTCCAGTTGTAGTCCCACCTTTATGTTATACCAGTTGTATGGTTTATTTGCTTTTGATATTTTGTTGCAAGAATTCTCCCGGGACGGGAAATAAAGCCTCTTTAAGCATAGCTACTCGACCACAACTACCTCCTTATTTCGACTAGCTATAGGGACCCAAAATCCCTGAGGGCCATAACAGTCCTTGCTACAGAAAAGAGGAGCAACCCCGAAGCCCTAGGCTCTCGCCTCGTGAGCCAGCCAGGTGGATGACACTCTTCAATCAGGTATTAGAGGATGGCCAATATCCTGCCCCTTGCCCAACAAAGATAGTACAGATGCAAGCAACAGCACTCAAAAGGGCTGTGGTACACCTCCTACCTAACTCATACTCCTATGCCCAACATGGATTAGTTGCACCTGTAAAAGACCAAGAAACAGAACTCCCTGTGCCCTTATCAAAATCAAAATTCAGGCACCATATCCTGAAACATGACCACAAGCAGCCAGCACAACATCAAATGTATACTCCTCAAACACAGTTAGCTTTTAACAAACTACAAATTCTCACTGACCACCTCAATAACCACCAAATTGATATCATGGACCCAATATTCAAAGGTAGTTTCATGGTTTACAGAACTGTAAATGATGCTTAGAGGGATATTCACTGGCACTTACACAGTTAGTGCTGCTGAATATCCCCAATTAACGCCGCTACACGCCCCGATGCTAACCGCTTAGTATCAGGATGTGTTGGGGGCATTCCAGGGGAGAGTAGAGACAGCACCAGTCGCTAACTGGGCAGTGGCAAAATTGCACCTCTGCCTGGTTAGCGACCCATAGGTAAAGGTAAATGTTCCCTGTAAAATAGTTATCTCCAAGTTATAATGCCCTGGTTCAATGTAATTTCAGTTTGTTCAATGTAAACCGCACTGATGCAGAATAGCGCGGTATATAAGAGAATATAAATAAATAAATAAATAAATTAAATAAATAAATAAAGATAAGTGCAGAAAAAACTGGCCTGTCTTCACCTGTGGGAGCTCATTGGGCAATGGCTCTATATCGCCATTTCCCAATGAGCTCCCACACGTAAACTTCTGGTTAACTTCTGCGGCATTTTTGGCTGTGCAGCGACCTGAGATATTCGATGCCAGGGCCAAATGACCCCAGCATTGAATATCCGGGGTTAAAGTTCAGCGGCGATGGCTATGTGCCGTCGAGGTGCATAGCCATCACAAATGAATATTGTGCCCCGTATTTGTATCCAAATCTTGGTTCACAGACACAGACAATGACCTGATAAATCAGCTCATAACTCCCAGTCACAGAATATTTAAATGGCACAGAACCAACCACAGAGGTGGAGGTGTATTCATCCTAGCCAGGAACGACTTGGAATTCTGAATCATTGCTAACTATACAGAAGAAGGTATGGACACAATCTCCATCCCGAACAAACCTGACACTATACCTAGTATACAGGTCCCCTAATCTAAGGATAGGAGAATTACCAACCCTGCTGGAAACCATATGTACCCACAACCTACACAATAAACAACTATTACTCTGAAACGTAAACCTCTCATCAGCCAAACACAAAATAGCAAGGTGAGCATGAACAACAAGAGCTCCCCACAGATTCTGGCCAACCACTTTCAAAACCAGACAAATCTACAAAAGAACCCAAAATTAACATCCACAACATATCAAAATGACATCTCCACCACAATCGCCTGGCAATCATTTACACCAGAATCACCAGAGCACTTGAAGTGCATTATCAACAACCTTCTCCACTCAATTCATATCCTGTCAGCTGGATCAAAGTAGCCAAAATGTTGTACTCACCATCATATATAAGATCACACAGCTCTCCCATACATGGGGATATATGCCCCTCGAGCTGAAGAAATATTCCATGTGAAAAAAAAGAAAAAACTCAGGTTTAGACCCAAAACAACCCAACTCATACAGACCCTTCTCTAGCTCATCATTCCTTATAAAAATCACTGAAAAGGCTGTATTACTTCAGCTGCAATAACATGTAGACTCGCATGCCCCACTTGACCTCCACAATACAGTTTCAGGCCCAACTATGGAGTGGAGGCACTATTAATAGCTCTCATAGACAAGCTCATAAGAGGTACCAAAATGATACACCAGGGCTTCGTAATGATATTCCTAGACATCAATGCAGCATTTGATTCGGTGCCACACAACATACTACTACTACACTTACAATGAATTGGATTAGCTGATTCAACCTCAATGTGGTTTGAGTCGTACCTAACCAACCACAAGCAGCAAGTAACAATAAAAGGTCTCCACTCAGCCCCATCCACACAACAACCCAGGACTCAGCACTCTCATCACTCCTATTTAACATCTTTTTTGAACCCATCTGCAAGCAGGGGCAGCCGAACGGGGGTGCGGGGCCATGTGCGGAGACTCGGTGTGGGGCCTCATTTGCATAAATATTTGCATAATGTTACAGTACACTAACTTTTAGTAAACATGCCTCTTAATGAGTGTATGGATAAAGAAAGACTAAAAGATTTCTACATTACTATAATCTATTGCCAACCACCAGGCACATTAGGAACTGCTACAAACACTGCCCATTTAGAACCCATAGCAAACCCGCCATATTGTAACAGCACTACCAGGACTCACAAAGCACCATACTCTACCTATCAAACGGCAACACTGCAAATATTAAACCAATACATTTCAGAGAATAACAATACATGACCTACTGGGGAAAGAGAACAAGTGGCAATGTCAAATAGGAATTACATAAACAGAATAACTCAGCTCAGTTACACATGCAGAACATAGACCATCACCAAACAAGGAATCACAATTTAGAAACAGGAAGACAATAATTAAACTGGGAACCCCAAAAGCCAAACTTGGAATGTACAACAACACTGTAGAAATAAAACTATTAATTTCCTCTTGTACTAAACAAAGCTCAGATGTTAATGATGCACATTTTCCAGAGCTGACATATTCCAGTTAATAAATTCAAAATAAAGAGATATTTTTCTACCAAAATGTTACGGAGAGTTTGCCGAGACTCATCAAGCCCACTGACTATTACCCAATGTTGCTAATCCATGTTGGAACAAATGATACTGCCAGGTATACTTCGGAACGTATCAAAAGTGACTTCATGGCTCTGGGACAGAGGGTGAAGCAGGTAGGTGCACAGGTGGTGTTCTCTTCAATCCTCCCTGTTGAGGGTAAAGGCCAAGGCAGAGAGGCTCGCATCCTGGAGATTAATGCATGGCTGCGTGGATGGTGTCTTCGAGAGCGTTTTGGTTTCCTAGACCATGGGATGCTGTTCCAAGGGTTGCAGAGCAGAGATGGCATCCATCTGTCCAAGAAAGGTCAACACATCTTTGGTAGTAGACTGGCTAATCTACTGAAGAGGGCTTTAAACTAGATTCGTTGGGGATGGGTGAAGAAAGCCCCCAGGTAAGTGAAAGCCCCCAGGTAAGTGATACATCAAATACCTTTATGGAAATGGGTAACAGGGGTAACATATGGAAAGCAGTGTGTATAAATGCCCGTAGCATGGGAAATAAGATCTCTGAAGTTGAAGCTTTGGTGGGAGTGGCTGACTTAGATTTAGTGGCAGTTACAGAAACATGGTTCACAGAAAACCATGACTGGGATGTAACTATACCTGGCTATACTTTATTCAGAAAGGACAGGGTAGGAAGAAGGGGAGGAGGAGTAGCACTATATGTAAAAACTACTATTAAAGCTTTGGAATTACAGAGCTTAAAAGGGAGAGAGGAGGCATTGTGGGTTAGACTAGAAAGAGGGAAAGAGAAATCTATTTGCATTGGTGTGATATACAGACCTCCCTCACAAGAGGAAGAGGTGGACAGAGAGTTAATTGAAGACATACGCAGCATTGCTAGGAAAGGGGAAGTGCTACTGCTAGGAGATTTTAATATGCCAGATGTTGATTGGCACATTCCTGCTGCAGTATCATCTAGGAGTAAGGAGATCCTGGATTCTCTACAGGGAGAACTATTCAGGCAATTGGTAACAGACCCCACACGTGAAGGGGCCATACTGGACTTGGTGCTTACCAATGGTGAAAGTGTTTCTGATGTTGTAGTGGGAGATCATTTTGCATCCAGTGATCACCAGATGGTGTGGTTCAGTATTAGGACTAGGGCTGTTAGAATCCATTCCAAAGTGAAGATCTTAGACTTTAGGAAGACTAACTTTGTGATGATGGGCCAATGCCTCAGGGAGTCGTTAGTGGGATGGGAACAGCTGGGGGATGTAGAACAACAGTGGGCAAAACTGAAAGGGGGTATTTTAAAGGCAACCAACCTTTTTGTTAAAATGGTAAACAAAGGCAAAAGGAACAGGAGACCGCTATGGTTTTCGAAGGAAGTAGCTGAAAAAGTGAAGAAAAAGAGGGAGGCCTTCATGAAATACAAGAGATCACAGAGAGAGGAAGACAGGCATCTGTATTTGGAAAAACTTAGAGAAGCTAGCAAAGTAGTCAAGAAGGCAAAGATTCAAAAGGAGGAGGAAATAGCCAATGCAATAAAATGGGGGGATAAGACATTTTTCAGATATATTAGTGAGAAGAGGAAGGGCAAAAGTGGTATTGTCAGACTCAAGGGTACAGGGGGGGAATATGTAGAAGCTGATAAGGATAAAGCGGAATTACTTAACAAATATTTTTGTTCTGTGTTCACAGATGAAAAACCAGGAGCAGGACCTCAGAAAACACCCACAAATAAGAACAGAAGCGAGGGACATCTTGAACAATTTTCAGAAGACTGTGTTCGTGAGAAACTAGCTCAACTCAAAGTAGACAAAGCGATGGGACCGGATGGGATACACCCTAGAATACTGAGGGAACTTGGGGACATTCTAGCAACTCCACTGACTGACCTTTTCAATGCCTCGTTGGAGTCGGGAGTGGTGCCAAAGGACTGGAGAGAGGCTCATGTGGTGCCTTTACACAAAAGCGGAAGTAAGGATGTGGTTGACAACTACAGGCCGGTTAGTTTAACTTCAGTGGTGAGTAAATTAATGGAAACTCTGAGGAGAAGGATGTTACCAGTGGTGTGCCCCAGGGATCTGTCCTTGGTCCGATTCTTTTTAACATCTTTGTTAGTGATATAGCGGAAGGGCTGTCAGGTAAGGTTTGCCTCTTTGCAGATGATACCAAAATCTGCAATAAAGTAGACACCCAGGAAGGTGTAGATAACATGAGGAGGGATCTAGCTAAGCTTGAAGAATGGTCTAGAATTTGGCAGCTGGGATTTAATGTTAAAAAATGTAAGGTCATGCATTTGGGCTGCAGCAATCCAAGGGAGCAATACAGCATAGGAGGTGAAGTACTTTTGTCCACTAAAGAAGAGCGGGACCTAGGCGTAGTTGTGTCCGATGATCTTAAAGTAGCTAAACAGGTAGAAAAGGCGACGGCAAAAGCTAGAAGGATGCTTGGGTGCATACGGAGAGGAATGGCTAGCAGAAAAAAGGAGGTGATAATGCCTCTGTATAAGTCTTTGGTGCGACCTCATTTGGAGTATGGTGTGCAATTCTGGAGACTGCACCTTCAAAAGGATGTGAACAGGATGGAGTCGGTACAGAGGGTTGCTACTAAGATGATTAGTGGTCTTCATTATAAAGCATATGAGGACAGACTTAAGGATCTTAATATGTACACCTTAGAGGAAAGGCGGGATTAGAGGTGATATGATTGAGATGTTTAAATACCTCCGTGGCATAAATGTTCAGGGAGAGAGCCTCTTTCAATTGAAAGCAAGTTCTGCGACGAGGGGACATGGGATGAGGGTGAAGGGAGATAGATTCAGGAGTGATATGCGGAAATATTTCTTTACGGAAAGAGTAGTGGATCCGTGGAATAGTCTCCCAGTGGAGGTGGTAGAGATGAGGACAGTAACTGAATTCAAAAAAGCATGGGACCAACACAGAGGATCTCTAAAGGTAAAAAGTGGACTGTTGTAGTTGTTGTTATGGAAGGACAGACTAGATGGGCCTTGTGGTCTTTTTCTGTCATCATGTTTCTATGTTTCTATGTTTCTACCTTTTGTGCATTTTTTTTCAGTTGCAATTGCTCCAGCCACCTTTCTTCTGGTTTCTTCATGTCTTCTGCTAACTCTCCATGGTCTGCTGTCCATTTGTCCTTTCTTCTCTCTTCTAATTTTTTTCCCATTCTCTCTCTACATCTGCGTTAATATACTAATCTTTCTCCTTTTGCTCTTTCCCCCTTTCTTTTTCATCCACTCAAATTTTACCCTTCCATCCTCAATCCCCACTTACTCTCCCAATACCCGGCCAATTGTAGATTTTTCTTCCCTCCTACACAAAATATTTTCCCCTCTCCATTTCACTCTCCCAGCCCCATCCCATTCTAAACCTCCCCCAACATCAGCTCCCTTCTAGTTCCAACCCCACCCAGTATCTGCTCCCTTCTAGTCCCCGCATCAGCCCATTTCCATTCCTATCCTAGCCCCACCATCAGCCCATTTCCAGTCCTAGCTCCCCCATCCATTTCCAGTCCTATCTGAGTCCCTCCATCAGCTCATTTCCAATCCCAGCCCCCCATCAGCCCATTTCTAGTCCTTTCCTAGCCCCACCATCAGCCCATGTCAAATCCTAGCTCCCCTCCACTCAGCCCATTTCCAATCCAAGCCCCCCATAAGCCTACTTCCAGTTCTAGCCCCTCCATGAGTCCATTTCAATCCAAGCCCCCACTATAGCCCATTTCCAATCTTAGCACCCCCCCCCCCCGAACAGCCCATTTCCAGTCCTATCCTAGCCCTTCCATCGACCCATTTCCTGTCCTAGCTCCCCCCCACACTCAGCCCATTTCCCATCCTAGCTCCCTCCCCTCAAAGCCCATTTCCATTCCAAGCCCCCTCCCCATCAGCTATTTGCAGTTCAAGCCCCCCTTTCCACTCAACCCATTTTCAGTCCTAGCCCATTATGTCCTAACCCCCCCCAATCTGCCCACTTCCAGTCCTAACCCCCCATCACCCCATTTTCAGTCTTAGCCCCCCATAGCCCATTATTTATTTATTTATTTTATTTACATTCTCTTATATACTGCGCTATTCTGCATCAGTGCGGTTTACATTGAACAAACTGAAATTACATTGAACAGGGCATTATAACTTGGAGATAACTATTTTACAGGGAACATGGGCTATTGTTAAGTGGCTTGCCCAAGACCACAAGGAGCACCTGTGGGACTCGATTTATTTATTTATTTAGCTGTATTTATATCCCGCTTTTCACCGGGTCAAAGCGGTTAATTGGGGGATACATTTAACACGAGGGGATATGAGACACATACACTAATACTTACAGGGAACATGGGCAGTGGAGGGTTAAGTGGTTTGCCCAAGACCACAAGGAGTGCCTATAGGACTAGAAATCCCAGTCCCTCCAGCCTGAGATTGCTGTCCCCAGGTGGGACTTGAACCCCCGACCCTCCGGCCTGAAGTACCTTGTCCTAACCACTAGACCACTCCTCCCTCCTAGAAACCCCAGTCCTTCCGGCCCAAGGTTGCTGTCCTCTAGTGGGATTTGAACCCCTGACCTTCTGGCCTGAAGTACCTTGCCCCAACCACTAGGCCACTCCTCCACTCCAGTCCTAACCCACCCATCAGCCCATTTCCAGTCCTAGCCCCCCATAGCCCATTACCAGTCCTAGCCCTCCATCAGCCCACTTCCAGTCCAAACTCCCCATCACCCCATTTTCAGTCTTAGCCCCCCCCCCCCATAGCCCATTACCAGTCCTAACCCTCCATCAGCCCATTTCCAGTCCTAGCCCCCCCCCCCCCATAGCCCACTTCCAGTCCTAACCAATGTGCCCTCTAATTTTCTGTAGGCTGTGTGCGCATAAAATATCAGCTGTGCAGCTTTTGAAGGAAGGTTAAATTTTTGTGCGCTACATAACAACACTCGGAGTTACATACTTTAAAATTTGACTACACGTCAGAATACAGTAGGTACACCACATTGATTTTATCAAATTAAATGAAAATAGACGATTACTAAATGAAGCGGAAAATTTCTAGCAATTACAATCACAACTTTTAAATTTTAAGACATCTGTGGTGTTTTCTATCAAAATCAGAAACATAATTTTTGTGTGCTCTGTTGTAAAGTATGTGCGCTCACTCGGTGAGGTGTGTGTGCGCGCACATGCGCACAGCTTAGAGGGAACAGTGGTCCTAACCCCCCATCAGCCCACTTCCAGTCTTAGCCCCCTCCCCATAACCCATTACCAGTCCTAAACCCCCTCCCCCCATCATCCCAGGGAAATTTTTAAAAAAAATCTGGCTGCTGCTGCTGTCGCCGTGGCAGCAGCAGAATCAAGTGTCCCGCAGCCACGGCCGTGGACCCCCGCCTGCCCGGCAGAGCCCTCCCCGAATCAGTTCCCTCAGCGCCAGCTTTTCAGAGCCACGAAGGGAGAGTTTCCCTTTCTCCTCGGCTCTGTTAAGCCTGCAGGCGCCGGCATTTCCTGTTTCCCATCAGCCCTGGCGGGCTTAACAGAGCCGCGAGAAAGGGAAACTCTCCCTTTGCGGCTCTGAAAAGCCAGCACTGAGGGAAGTGATTCAGGGAGAGCTCTGCCAGGCAGGCGGGGGGCCACGGCCGTGGCTGCGGGACATTTGATTCTGCTGCTGCCTTGGCGGTGGCGGCAGTCTTTTAATGCAGAATGTTGTTTGTGAGGGGCCTCCTGAAATGCAGGGCCATGTGCAAACAACATTCTTGCTCAATGGACAGGCCGGCCCTGTCTGCAAGATTATCCAATCTCATAACATACTCTACCACATCTATGTAGATGACATCATGCTATACATTTATGAACTAACTGCCGAAAGGGTAAATATCTATTAAATACACACAACACCACCCTTTACACAACAAAGGGTGGTGTTGTGTGTATCATGCTATACATACCATTCTCTATTGCATAACCAATTTACACCTCACTGGTCAAATGTTTTAACGAAGTCACACAATGACTGGCAACATAGAACCTCTGAGGAAACCACTACAAAAATGACACCCTCTTCATCCACAAAGACTCAAACTACAGTCCACCACCCTTCATAAAAGTTGCTGGACCACACCTAAAGGTAAAATCAGAAGTAAGGTACCTCAGCATAACCATAAATCAACTCCTATCTTTACAGCCACATATCAACATCACCAGAACCATATACCACAAAATAAAAACAGTGGAGCATCTGCAAGCATTAGCCTTCAAGGACTACCGCACGGTCTTCAAAGCACTAGTCCTACCCCACTTCGACTACTGCAACATTCTCTTCCAAGCCTACCAAACTATGCTCTCCACTCCTTGCAACTAGCACAACACGCGGCTGCCCGCATCTTATCCGGCTCTACCTGAGCCGAACATATAACTCCGATACTCAAACAGCTGCACTGGTTACTTAGCAAAGAGTAAAAGAAAAATATAAAGCCATACTGACAACATTCAATATATCCCAGGGTCTCTCCTCAGTTTACCTTCAGTCTCTACTACAGAGAACCCCCAACAACAGGGACAGAAGGGTACACTTACAGAACACACTCAAGATACCTTCCATAATCTCAAAGACCAACGGAGCCACTGCAACAAGGCCTTCTTGCTTTATGTCCCAGTCATATGGAAGGCTCTACCAGATCATCTATGTGCAATAACTGACCTAATAGACTTCAGAAAGAATCTAAAAACACATCTTTTCCTGGAATATTTTGAAAGTGAAAACTGACTTTCTGAGCCCAGACCCCTCCAAGACCCCTCCTCCACTCTCATCCCCCTCCCTCCCCTCCCTGCCCACTCATCGATCCCCCAACTAATAACTGAGGTACCTCTATGTACATATACTCAATCTACTTCATCACTTGGGATTTATTCATATTCTATGCTGGCCATATCCCTATTATTCTTGTACCCAATTACGTTCTATATATAAATTATGCTCTGAAACTAATTTGTTCTAGATATATATACGTTAAATTAAGTTACACAACACCCTGATTATGTTCCATGTATAATTTGTTTTAGTTTCTCTGTAAACTGCCTTAGCTTGAAGATTAGGCGGTATATAAACTATTTAAATAAATAAATAATAAATATCATGCTTGCATGGTTGGTGAAAACAGTATTAGTGTGGTTCAAATCCTATCTGTTAGGCAAACTACAATCAATTCTGTGCAATAAGACTACATTATCACCTTGGGAACTCAACTGTGAGGTATCACAGGGATCCATACTGTCACCTATTTTATTTGATATCTATCCTCAAGCCTCTAGCTGAATTTCAGCTGATAGACCCAAAACTCTATACCTATGTCGATGATGTCAGCTACTCATCCATTGAGTAAATGGCCTGTCCAACAGCAACTTAATAATGAGCAAAACTCAAAAGGTTTTGTTGGAATCCATGTAAACTAGGTTCTATGGGTTTCTAACACAAGTGGACAGCTATCTGACATCAAAATCTCTTTTGGAAAGTATGAACTCCCCTAAAATGACAGGTCAGGAATCTCGGGATATAGCTGAACTCATCACTTGTTTTCATCATTAAAATAAAGGAAGCTTTTAGAAACTGCTTTTATCACCTATGGCAGCTACAAAACCTCTCTCCATATATTAAGAAGACAAGTCTGATCACAATGGTCATAATAATACTATGGCTAGACTACTGCAATGCCCTGCATATTGGTCAAACCACAAAGAGTTTGCACCAGCTCCAGTTAATTCAGAATGCTGCAGCAGGACTAACAGAGGGTTGCAGGTGGTATGACCATGTCACTCTCTTCCTGCAAACACTGAAATATTGACTACCAGTATCCTACAAGACCAAATTAAACTCAGTGGTACATATCAATATAATAGGTGCTAGAATATAGATAAATAAAGCTAATATCAACCTAGAATTGTATTTTTTGATCTGAATTTTCTTCTGATCCTTTGGACTTCTAGTGCAGTTAAAACCAGGATTGGAATCTGGAGCCATAAGCCTTCATTCAAATCAAACCATGGATTTTTTCCCTTACTGTATTTTTAGGGCTGCCAGATACCTTTGGTCCAAAAACAGGACATTTTTTCAAAAAATAACACTTTTCAAAAAAATGTTTTGTTAGGCATCAAACACAATAAAACATTATTTACATGTATTTATTGTTTGATGATATTTGATTTAGCAGATTTTCATCAGCCAAAATCGTTTTGTACATATCACCACAAGATAATGAATAGTTGAAGCAAGCATTTTACATTTTTAGTATCCAATCAATTTCAATCATCCGTCCATTGCTTCTTGCACACTGAAAATACTCATTCCACTAGTGATGTTATACATAATTGCAAATTAATTTATATTAGTAACATTACTATGACGACAAAAATTGAAAAATTTTAGAAACGATAAACTATGATCAAGACTTCCCGCTTCCGGAAAATTTGTATATTTTCCCCCTCTTGCATACGTTTTAAATTTGCTATATTTTATATATACAAAGGAACCCAAACGTTCCCGTTTTCGGGAAAGAGCCCGAAATTGTTCCCCTTTATCGAAGAAATGCCAAAAGGAATGTTTTTGGGCAAAAACACTAAGTCACACACGTTGAAAAAGAAAAACGTATAATTAATGTTTCATTTCTCCATTTTATGTACAATAAGCGAATAAAAATAACTTCATTTGTATTATAATGTTCATCTTAACCATTTGTCAAAATTTTACAGAAATTCAGGACAAGTCAGTGGTTGGGGCAAGGTACTTCAGGCCGGAAGGTCGGGGGTTCAAATCCCACTAGAGGACAGCAACCTTGGGCCAAAAGGACTGGGGTTTCTAGTCCCACAGGTGCTCCTTGTGGTCTTGGGCAAGCCACTTAACCCTCCATAGCCCATGTTCCCTGTAAAATAGTTATCTCCAAGTTATAATGCCCTGTTCAATGTAATTTGTTTGTTCAATGTAAACCGCACTGATGCAGAATAGCGCGGTATATAAGAGAATGTAAATAAATAAAATAAATAAAACACCAAAATTCATGACAAAATCAGGACAAGCTTCCAAAAATCAGTAGAATCCTGATAAAATCAGGACATCTGGCAACCCTATATACCCGCTTCTAACTTAGCTTAGTCCAGCCACCACAGCTACAGTCTTCAGACAGAGGCCATGGGCCAGGGCTCCTTCTGGATCCCTGCATTTGTAGGTCCTAAATGTGGCCACTAGGTGCTGCTACTGTGCAATAATTATGCTGCTTTCCCTTTCTCTCATTCACCAAGAGCCTTCACATTACCTCCAGCGTAGGCCAAACTGACAGAAAACAAGCTGGGACTCAAACCACCAAACTAGCCCAGAAATCTCTTTAGCTATAACATTTTGACCGTGTAATATGCTCCGTTTCTTATGTGTTTTTAATTTCCATGCAAAGTCTGTCTTTGTTTTCTAATTGGGGTTTGTCTCCATTCCAGATACTCACTGCTGACGTTTCAGTGAGGTTAGAGCACTAGATGATGTTATTAGATACAGGTAAACTGCATTTTCATTGTTCAGTACTTCTGATGGAATAAACGGACACATGATGTTGCCTGTTACATCACAATGGCCAGTACTCAATTCTTAATATGTTTCTGCATTTCATCCATATTTTTCTTTTACTGATCATGAGAGAGAGGTGGAGAAACCATAACTTAATTAAAATAGTCTTAAAAGTGCAAACAGTGAGAATATCGATATGTATGTGTGCAAGATATATTATTTTTTTCTTAAGTTTACTTCATAGTTGCTTAAACAAAGATTTTCATACAGTGGTTTAAGAATCTGCATATGATTTAAATATTTACGTTTTATGAACTATGTACTTACGATCTCTGGATGCAGTGACAACATACAACAGGAAAGCATCCAATCAGAGTCACTCCCGCTATGCCAATCAGGGAGATTCGGAAAGCCCACTGAGCTTCTGTTGGTTTAATAATCATTGCACAATGTGCATCATAAGAACAGAACATGAGGACACAAACCACTTTCAAATCCCATAAGCGCAACTAAGCTTTCAAGTTGCTGTAACCCCACAAGCATTTACGGTTTGATTCACCCAAATTCTCTGCAAGGACTAAAAGAGTTAAAAACCTGAACTGTGCTAAAGTCTGATATTCAAATAGACACAGTGCACAGGAAGGACAGAAGTTATGGATATTTTAACCCTATAACATGTATTATTTCACCCTGATGTGTGAAAATCTGCCACTGTGGGGTTAATTGTATAAGGATCCATGGAAAGATACATGACATTTACATGTGTAAATGACATATTTTCATCATGCAGGAATGAGCACTTGCATGAACATCTTAGGCGATCATTCTGTAACTATATGCATTGGGCCAGTCGTGCATACTTTCACTGTGGAAGTACACATGGGTGGAGCATTGGCAGAGTACAAATATATGTGGGTAAATTATAAAATACTTTAAATTATTTTTCCACCATCCATGGGGCAGGTGCACGTGCTTGCACCTACATAAGAACATAAAACCATAAGAAATGCCTTACTGGGTCAGACCAAGGTCCATCAAGCCCAGTATCCTGTCTACAGCAGTGGCCAATCCAGGTCACAAGTACCTGTCAGGTTCCCAAAAAGACACACAGTCCCACAGTGGTTATACTGGGGCAAGAAGTGGATTTCCCGGGTCCTCTTTAATAATGGTTTCAAAATTTTCCTCCAGGAACTTGTCCAAACCTTTTTTAAACCCAGCTACATTGACAACTTTTACTACATCCTCCAGTAACGAATTCCAGAGTTGGATTACATATTGAGTAAAAAAATATTTTCTCTTATTAGTCTTAGGGGTTTGTTTACCAAGCAGCGGAAGCAGCTTCCGAGTGATATCGGAGCTGCTACTTTGTAAACATACCCCTTAAATGAGTTGCATTGTAGCTTCATTGCATGTCCTCTAGTCTTTCTACTTTTTGATGGCATAAACAACCAATCTACATTTACCCATTCCACTCCATTCATTAATTTATGGACCTCTATCATATCTCCCCTCAGTCGTCTCTTTTCCAGGTTGAAGAGCCCTAACCTTTTTAGCCTCTCCTCAAAGGGGTACCCTCCATTCCCTTTGCCATTTTTGTCACTCTTCTTTGTACCTTTTCTAATTCAGCTATATTCTTTTTAAGATATGGCGCCCAGAACTACGCACAATATTCAAGGTGCATTTTTTCCAACTATGCCTCTGTTTTATAAAGTAAAGTAGGTTCGTACCTGACTTTATAAAATAGGTGCAAGTGATATATGGAAAAATGAAGGTTAACTGCACGAGACTTTATTATAGTATTCTCAGCACTTGTAGAAAAGATAATGAGCTGCATCACATACAAATGCATGCAAATCAGCTCATTATCATGCAAAGTGGATTACAGAGCTTGCATTATTCTTAGCAAGCTGAGTTTTTCATAGAAAGTGGACCTCTTGAGGTGTTATTAACTTTCTCCTGGGAGTATTGGCCTAACATGTGAGTTATTGCTCCAAGGGTGCAAATTTTATTTTTATTTATTTAAAACATATTTCTATACTGCCTTTCCACAATTCAAAGTGGTTTACAATCAACAGTTGTATAACAGGGACTGGTCAGCACACCGTTTTACATGAAACTGGAACAGTAAACACAGTACAACAGTAGTTTAACAAATTAACATAAACTATTTACAGCTATGTTTCTACTGGTTGGATTGGGCTACTCTTTCCATATACCGGAGGATTTGTCTGTTGTGAACTAGCAAGTATTTTAAGGTGTTTGAGTCCTTGAGCCCATGTCTATGCTGTATTCATTCTGAAAGAGGTATGTTTTAGCCTTTCTCTGAATTTATTTATTTAACAGGTCTTTTTACACTGCTTTGTCATTTCAGTCAAAGCAGTTTACATTGTAACTTAAACTTGGTAACCTACATTAAACAGGGACATTGATAACTTGGAATTTTCTGAGGCAATGGAGGGTTAAGTGACTGTAATTTCTCTTAGTGTTGGCTGGAGGGAGTTCCATAATGAGAAGGCTCAATTGCAAATGAACTGCTTAAAGTTAAAGATGCCAGCATGAAAAAAATGCCCCTTCCCAATCACCTGATCCCTTAAAATAGCACCGGCTCATAGTGCCTCCTGTGTGCTCGATCTCAATGCATTTACAGTATGAGTAAAAGCCCTCTAGATTGCCCCATCCCCCAAACCCCTTTCTTATTTTGATGTATTTATATGTCCTTATACTTTAGAGACCCCTGACGCAGCATTTCATGCCGAAACCTGGCCAAGTCGGATCCTTTTAATAAAATTGGTTTTACAAAGACTACTGGCATGGCTGTGGTTATTCTCCGCTCCTCTGTTGGGCTGCTGCTACTTGTTGCAGAAGATTTCCTCCTTTCTATCTCCTTCATTCTCTGGTAAGCCTACAGTCATGATGTTATTCCATCTTCCTCTATTCTCCTGGTCTTCAACTCTGTCTAATCCATTTAGGTGTGCTTCCAGTGCCTTGGTCCTGCTCTCTCCTGATACAATGCGCTCCTCTATGTGCTGCAAGCACGTGGATTGAGCCTCCAGATCCTCCTTGATCTCATCCATGGAGGCTTGTGATTTCACCAAACATTCGTCTAGCACCACAGTAAGGCTCCTCGTCAGTGCTCGCATGGTTTCATCTTGTAGTGCTACCGTTGTCACCTCAGCACCCACCGCTCCTGCTCGCGCTTTCCCTTCGCAGGCTTAAGGGGCATAGTTGTATCAGAGCGCTCCCTTACTAGCACCAATAGCTGCCCCAAGGGGGCCTGAGCTGGGTTGGAAGCTTAGTGATTCAGTTTTAGCTGCTGACTGAAAGCATTTAGAGTCTTTTGTACACATTTTTCAGGGGGTTCCATGGAGCTCACTTTCAGGATGTCCGCTCAACTCAGCATCCTCATGTGACCCCTGATCCCTCCACTCCTGTCTAGAAAAGTTCCAAGTGTCTCTATACCTCCATTTTGCCACCCCTGCTCCCTCCATCAGAGGGGGCAGGAGGGGCAGGCTATGAGCGTGTTAGCACAGGCACTTTAAAGCCCAATGCAGCAGAGGCATCGCTGTGCCCTCCTCTCCCAGGTGAGATGGATGCCAGGAGGGGGGGCAGCATGGTGGGCCAGGCAGTACCACAATCTTTCGGAGGGGGGCGGGCAGCAGAAACCCTTGGGCCAGCCCTGGTCCCATTCTTTTTAACATTTTTGTGAGCAATACTGTGGAAGGTCTCGTGCAAAAGGTAAGCCTCTTTGTGGATGATACCAAAATCTGAAACAGGGTAGACACCAAAGCCTCCACACAAAAGGCCCACAACATAACTCCAGATCCCCACAACTGAAGCCTCCAACTTTCAAGGCAGCGAACCCCCGAGACCTGAACACCAGAAGAAAGAATACTACAGCAATCGAAGGACCGCAGCCCAAACACTTCACAAGGTAACCCTCCTAAACACTATCATGGCTACAGCACATTACCTGCCCATAGCCCTCCTCCTCACTCAACTCCTTCCCTACCACACACCTATCCACAACATCTCCACAAACATCCTGTGGTTACCACCACTGCCACACATATATTATCTACCCTTCCATGAAACCACACAGCTCACACACAAAAATCCCAGACAAAGAGGGCTCATAAAAGCTAGACCAGACCAAGCACCCGCACCCACCCACATAAGGCACTAGGAACCCCCAACATGCCTCCACCCACCTCCATAGAACTCATTAACCCCAGGTCAATAAGAAACAAGATCAATACCCTAGCAGGCCACATAGAAGCACAGCAACCTGACATTCTCTGCATCACTGAAACTTGGCTCACCCCCACCGACAACGTGCTCCTCAACCAGTTAGTACCCCCTACTCACTCGGCTTTCAACTGCCCATGCACACACAGGAAAGAAGGAGGAGTCTTGATCATCGCAAGAAACAACCTAAAGCTCAAGTCCTGAGCCACCACAAATACAAGTCAATGCAATGCAATTGTCATAGAAAACAGAAAACTAGCACTGTGCCTCACCTATAGAGCTCCACATGCCCCCCCCCCCCCCCCGGATGAACTATCCTCAATACTGAAATCGGTCTGTGCAGTCAACACCCTCCACAAACTTCTGCTGGTGCTTGGAGACTTCAACCTTAAATCTGCCACGATCAAGGATGCAGAAGCCTTTCTGACAGCTATGGACTCACTACAATACACTCAGATGATCAACAAAAACGGTAAAGGGGATGGAAGGATATCCTTACGAGGAAAGGCTTACAAGGTTAGGGCTCTTCATCTTGGAAAAGAGATGGTGAGGGGAGATATTGTATGATAGAGATCTATAAAATAATGAACGGAGTGCAATGGGTAAATGTAGATTGGTTGTTTACTCTTTGAAAAAATAGAAAGACTGGGGACAGGCAATAAAGCTACAGCGTAGCACATTTAAGACTAATTGGAGAAAATATTTTTTCACTCAATGTCTATTCCAACTCTGTAATTCGTTACCAGAGGATGCAGTAAAAGCTGGGCAAATCCACTGCTTACCCCTGGGACAAGCAGCATGGAATGTGTATACCTTTTGGGAACCTGACCCTACTTGTGACCTGGAATGGCCAAGGTTGGAAACAGGATACTGGGCTTGATGGACCCTTGATCAGATCCAGTATGGCATATCTTATGTCCTTATATTCTAATGTAATGTGAGGAAATGTTTCTTTACAGAAAAGGTGGTGTGGAGGTGGTGAAGATGAGAACTGTATCTGAATTCAAGAAAGCATGGGACTAGTACAGAGGATTTTGGAGGGAGAAGAAGGTATTGTAGAACTTAATAGTTCTCACGAATGGGCAGACTAGATAGGCCATATACTACCGTTGTTTTCAATATTTCTATGTTCAATAATAGTTATAGTTGTGTATATGTGCATAAGAGTATATGCAGAGTGTGACATTAAATTAGTAGAGGGGTTTCCAGGGACAGAATTGGGTGGATTTGCAGTTTATATGCATATTTTATGAAATATGAACAATCACTTAAACTTGACTGGGAGATTTGTGCAAAGATCACAGCAAGTGTAAATGCGCATAGGCATTTCCAGCGAGCTAATTTATAAAGGCAAATAGATGCATAATTTCCCTCTAAAAAATAGGGGGACATGTTATACATAATTTCCCTCTATAAAATAGGAGGAAATGTTATACAGCTTTCTGGTCTCAGGTGAAGGTGCCCTTTTAGAAAATTACCCTCAAACTGGTTAGACACTTCGGAACTGACAAGGAAGGATTCAAGAAAGACTTGAGCTTTTAACCCATTATATGAGTCATAAAATTCCACTACCCGTCAGTTTCAGATCAGCAGTTCGAATATTCCACCCCTCATGCTCTTTGCCCTTAAGAATATCAATGGAATGTTTTTGATGAACTCTTATATTCCCTAGTAATTCCATCCTTTGCTCACTCTCTTCTGACATAAGGAAGAGAGTGCTAGCTCTTGAATAGGGGGGGGGGGGTCACCTAAACAAAAGCATGAGGGGTCAACCTGCATTGAGCAGTGGGTGTAACTCTCGCCTCCTCATTAAACATACAAGATGGGCCATGCTGTCTTTATCATCATCATTGAAAATGCAGAACTAGCCATATGCCTCTCCTACAGGGCACCAAACTCCCCTTCAGAAGAAACTTCAGCAATCCTAGAGGCAATATGCTCAGTCAACAACCTTCACAAACAACTCATAGTATTCGGAGACTTCAACCTAAGATCTACCAGCAGAGGTGAAGCAGAAGCCTTCCTGAATGCCATGGACTCCCTCCAGTTCACCCAAATGATCAACGCACCAACACACAGACTCGGGTATTCCCCCGACCTCATCTTCACCCCAAACAACCTAAAGGACAAAAACATCATCACAGGACCCCACATCACACCAGTACCCTGGTCAGACCACTACCTAATACGGATCCAACTGCAAGTAAAAACCACAAGGGAACCCAACGAGAACCCACCACCAACCAGAAGATTCAAATCCTTCAACAAGGACCAATTCACAAAAGACACACTACCCCTCCTCATCTCCAAGACGACAGACATAGAAGAGCAAATCTTCGAATGGAATGACGTCATATCTTCAGCTGCCAAACCTCCCCAACACAAAACACATCAGGCAGGAGCCACAAAACCCAGCCACACACCATGGTACTCCAACGAAATACGCACAGCAAAAAGAGAACTGAGACGACTGGAACGACGATGGAGACGCAACAAATCAACCCACCTACAAAAGCAATTCCAGGCAAAACAAAACGACTACAACAACCTCATCAACAACCAGAAAAAACAATACCACACAAACCTCATCCTACAATCCACCAACAAACCCCGTGAACTCTACGAGGTAGTAAAGAAACTCACCAAGGAACCCCTTAACAGAAACGACCAACAAATAGATCCACAGACCTATGCAGACCACCTTACCAACAAATTCACCGCACCACCCAAAAGCAGCAACAAGACCATTATAAAAGGGGCCTCCTCAATAGAACAGAGCTGGGGCTCCTTCAACATCCCTTCAAAGGAACAGCTATCGAAGATCATCACTGACCTCAACACCAGCACCGCTCCCACCGACCCCTGCCCAGTATCATGGATCAAAGCATCAAAGATAGAACTGACCCAAACAATACAGAAGATCTTACAAAACTCCCTCACAGAAAGAATAATGCCAAATGCATTAAAACTAGCAACGGTACATCCGATCCCAAAGAAAACCACCCTACCAAAAACAGACCCTGCAGCCTACAGACCCATCTCAAGCATCCCTTTCCTGGCTAAAATCATAGAGAAAGTAGTCCAGCACCAACTACAACAACATCTCGACATACACCACCCCCTCGACTTAAACCAACACGGATTCAGACCCAATCACGGGGTTGAAACTCTACTGACACAACTATTTGACAGTCTGTTAAGAACGATTGACAACACCAGAATGGGCATAATCATGATATTCCTGGACATCTCCGCAGCATTCGACACCGTATGCCACTCAACGCTACTAACAAGACTTGAAGAGGCGGGCCTACACGACACCACCCTGAGATGGTTTACATCCTACCTGGAGAACAGACAGCTCCAGGTCAGATGTGGATCAAAGACCTCTCAACCCATCAGCGTCCCACAGGGAGTCCCACAAGGTTCATCACTCTCCGCCCTGCTTTTCAACCTTTACATACAACCCATCAGCACAATCATCAGGAGCTTCAATATTCAATACACCATATATGCAGACGATATAATGATATTCACCCCAATCAACCTAACCAAACCGGACTACACCAACATAGCCAACTGCTTCAAAGAAATGTCAACCTGGCTGCAAGAAAACAACTTAGCAATAAACTATAACAAAACCGAAGCACTGATCATAACAAGAGACCAAACTTTCACACCCACGCCCTCCATCAACCTGAACAATGCCACCATACCAATAAAACAAGAGATAAAATACCTGGGAATAACACTTGACAGGGAGCTCAACCTACAATCCCACATTGCGAAGACCACCAGGAGTGCCTACGTCAAGATGAGGACAATCAGACGACTCAAACCCATCCTTGCTCCCGAACATTTTCGAACAGTATGCCAAGCCATCATCACACCCACACTAGACTATTGCAACCACATCTACCTAGGACTACCAAAGAAATCAACCCAACCACTTCAACTAGCACAAAACACAGCCGCAAGACTCATAACAGACAGTACAACCCACGAACACATCACCCCCATACTATACCACCTTCACTGGCTCCCAATCAGCTCACGAGTCCGCTACAAAGTTCTCCTAACCACTTTCAAAATAATAAACAACCTATCTGCAGACAGCCTACAACAACTCATAACAACTGACAACAGCAAAAGACCAAGAAGAAAGGGAACATCGAACAACATCAGAACCCCAAAGGACTTCACCAGAACAAACCAAACCACATCAAAACGAGCTTTCACCCTAGCAGCCCCCGCCATATGGAACTCTCTCCCTGACCACCTCAGAGCAACAAACAACATCAAAGAATTCAGAAAGCTGCTTAAAACTGAACTATTCACAGACCACTTTAAGGACCTCACAGAATGACTCCTAATCAAACATTAAGATAACGAAGCCATCCCTGTAAATATGTATCTGTAAATATGTATCCTAAGCGCACAATGTATATAGCTCATATCAAAATCGACCACACTCACTCACGCAGCACACTGTGATAATTCTCCCACTGCATGCTAATGACAACTCACCCTTCATTGATTGTTTGCTGTGCCAACCGCTTTGATTTCATGATAAGGCGGTATACCAAATCCGTTTAAATAAATAAATAAATAAATAAATTATCTGCCTTCATTTACTATGTTACTATGCTACTATGAAAGCTAGAAGGCTTACTTTAAATTTTTAATCCACATTCTGCAGCCGGGTTAATTTTTGCATATTTCAGGAAAATTGTACCCGTCTTATTCAATATGTTCTAACGGTGATTTTCTTTCTGCTATGGTCATGTATTATATACCACTTGATAGGAATATTTAGTCAGAATTTTGGATCCCGAGAGTTTTGGGACTGGCCTGGATAGGGTTAAGAAATGTATCATTAGTGCAATAAACAGGTATTACCTTCCATTTGTTTGTTTGCTTTGCAGCCCTTTTGCTAAAATGCATTAAGTAGCTAATGTGAGCATTAGCACAGACTGTTAGCACACAGTCGTGCTAACCGTTAGTGTGGCAGCTCGACATTTTGCACAAGCTAATTCTTTGGACCAACGCCTGGATATGAAATTACATATAATCAACGTAGTCAGAGCGATCTGTCTCAAGATCCGGACACTCCAACACCTTCGCTCCTTGCTTGATCCTGAGGACTTCCGGACTATATTCCAAGCTTTAACCTTATCGCACCTCGACTATGCTAATGCCATTTTTCAAGGCCTCCCACACTCCACCTTAAACCCTTTACAACTTGCCATGAACACCGCTGCCAGAGTCCTCTACGGAGCATCAAGAAGAGACCATGTAACACCTATTCTAAAGCAGCTTCACTGGCTCCCCATACATGGGAAACTGTTGTTCAAGACCTTATTACTCACCTTCAAGGCTATCAAAGGCATCACCTCCTCCTCACTAATAGACCTCATTCAGACCATTCCACCCAACAGATCTAGGAGAACGATATCTACAAATGCGCTAGTAATCCCTAAGGCAGCAACAAAATGCTCACTAGCGACGTCTAACAGGGCTTTCAGCTTCTATGCTCCTAAGTGCTGGAACACCTTACCACCGGAGATTCGGGCTGTCACCGATCTAACTCTTTTCAGAAAGGCACTCAAATCCCACCTATTCCCCCAATATTACCAGACCAACCAAACACCGACCTCACCGCCCTTCCCCTTTTGAACACCTGTTCCACAGGACCCAACTCAATCTAAGAATAAATCCTGCTGTATATACATGTAAATACATATGAAAATAGTCTCAGTTAACAATTTCTCCCTTGTTTATCCAAGTTCTCATACCTGTTCTATGTAAAACCAAACAGCTTGTTGTTCTGGTCTATTGTTAAATTGCAAACCGCGCTGATGCTAAATAGTGCGGTATATAAGAGCCTGTAATAAAATAAATAAATAAATAAATAATTCACTTTTTAATTGCAGAGAGTAGAGTAGGGTCGTGAATGGACGTCGCATGAACCTTGCAGTTAATGCATGTAACTTACCATGTGCTAACTATTCATGAAGCAAACAATTCAAAACATTTAACACCACCTCAATAGGTGCTCTCTGTGTCCCCTGCAGTGCACTTTCTGCATGCTAATTGAATTTTCTCTGTATTAACTACATAGGCAGATGCCGGGAGTCCACCAGTAGTTAATGCAGAGGCTTTGCTCTTACCTTCTGGTAATTACCACAAAATATTACTGCACTTTAGTAAAAAAAATATCCCTTGCCCCTTATTTTTAGGCATTCCCTATATGAAATGGAAAACACATAGAAACATGATAGCAGAAAAAGACAATATGGCCTATCTAGTCTGCCCTTCTATATTGACCTCTACCCCTCTTTTCCATTAGATATCCTCTGTGTTTGTCCCATGCTTTTTTGAATTCAGATACTTTCCTCATCACTACCACCTCTACTGGGAGACTATTTCACGCACCTACCACTCTTTCTGTAAAATATATTTCCACATATTACTCCTGAGTGTATCCCCTTTCACCCTCATCTTATGTCCCTCGTAGCAGAGCTTGCTTTCAATCGGAAGAGGCTCTCCTCCTGTGCATTTATGCCAAAAAGGTATTCTATCATATCACCCTTATCCCGCCTTTCCTCTAAAGTTACACATATTAAGATCCTTAAGTCTGTCCTCATATGCTTTATAATGAAGACCACTAACCATTTTAGTAGCCACCCTCTGCACTGACTCCAACCTGTTTGTATCCTTTTCACGGTGCGGTCTCCAGAACTGCACACAATACTCCAAATGAGGTCACACCAAAGACTTATACAGAGGCACTATCACCTCCTTTTTTCTGCTAGCCATTCCTCTCCCTATGCACCCAAGCATCCTTCTAGCTTTGGCGGTCGCCTTTTCTACCTGTTTAGCTACCTTAAGATGTCAGACACAATCAGCCCAGGTCCCGCTCTTCTTTTGTGGACAGAAGTACATCACCCCCTACACCCCATATACAAGTAAAGTTTTGCTTCACCCAGGCCATACTCTCATAATCATACCCCAAATGCCCCCTTCCAGTTTCCATGTATTATGGACATCCACATATAAATTTAGCCCTTTCTAAAATCACCATTTCCACATGTAAATAATGGCTTTTTCACATCAAATTTTTGAATAAAGCTTATAAAATATGCCTCTAAATATACTTACTGTCTCTAATTGGTTTGTAGCATGTTATATATTCCTTAGCTGGACAGCATTTTATCAACAAGCACAATGTTTCATTGGTCTCCACATCCTCGTTGCAAACTGTTCTTACAGCATCTCTTGTTGAACATGCTTTCAGAAACAAAATAGGGAGAGAGTATTTTAGTTTCTTTAGAGGGAGCTGGTTGTGACTCTGGGTTGGCACAGACATATGTAGTTTTCACCCCAGGCCTTTGGTACATATTATATTTAAGCCAATGCAGTCTGAAAATGTACGATTATTTGCAAAGTTTTACATAAAATGATCTTTATTTGATTACCAGTTAATGAGTATCCTCACAATTAAACCAATATCATAAGACCTATAGCTATCCGCTAAGCATAATCCCTCTAAACCAGGACTGAGATAGAATAGCAGGACAGTTTTGAAAATGGTTTCATATCAGCTGTCCAGGCTATGTCTCTTTTGTGTATAAATGGAGAACTTCAGTTTCCAATTCCATTTCTGGTGGTGTAACCTGGCATCTCTTATAAGTCCTATAAAGAAAATGAAGTTGCTTATCTGTAACAGGTGTTCTCCAAAGAAAGGAGAATCACCAGTGACACATTGGTGACATCGTCATTACTCAGCACTGATTGGACTTTTTCCTGAGCTGTCAAATAAATGTTTAACACACCATCTCATCCAACATATTTCTTGCAGTCACATATTTCTGCAGTAGGCCTCAGTCTGAATCTAAAGCTGAAGTTCAACTCTAGAAGAGGAGGATGGATGGAGTGTGTGGCTGGTGATTTCTCTGTTTTCAGAGAATAAAAGATAAGCAGAATCACTTGGTTAACATCACTGCTAAAATATATTATTTGGCCCCCCTCACAGGGTCTCAATTTCATTCCATGCGGGGAGCAACGAGTTTTTCTAGGAGCATACCAACTAATCTTATATCTACGCCAGCTAGGAAAAATGTTTAAATCCCACGTAGAAATTTTAAAATTAACCCTCACAGCCAATGGAAACCAATGAAGTTGATGAACAGCTGGTGTAATATGATCCTGAAGAATAGGGCCCAACAAAATATGCTCCACTGTATTCTGCAAATGTGGAAGCCAATTCAAATGTTTTTTCTTAAGATACATATATAATGAGTTACGAGAATCAAGATGCCTCATAATCAGGGCATGTATCACAACCAGGGCCATACCGAGTGTAAATCGCGCCCTGTGCGGGAGAGAAGAGGCACGCCCGATGTGCAAGTCGCCGGCATACTGTCCCGACAGATCTGTTTAGCATGCCGGCGAGAAGGCTTAAGGGGCACATTTTAATTGTCTGTCATTGCCTGCTGCCGCTGAGAGAAGAAAAAGTGGTGGTGGCAGGCAATGGCAGACAGCTAAAATGCGCCCCTTAAGCCTTTGCGCCCTGTGCGGCCGCACCGCTTGCACAGGGCTAGGTATGGTCCTGATCACAACTATCGAATGTTTCTGTGAAAAATAGGGCCTGAAATTGCATAAAGTTCTTAGATATGTACCTAACACATTATTAACATGAACTTACAGTAGTATCAAGAATGACTCCCAAAATCTTCACCTCCTGTTTCAATGAAAGAACTTCAACATTATCACTACATCAAGTTAGGAAAAACTTATTGAAGCACATCTAACCCAAAATATCTTGGTCGTTCCTGTATTTAAAAGTAATCCACTTTCTGCTATCCATTGGGACAGCATCATCAGGCAATCAGAAAGGAGTTGCAACCACATATCCCTCTAACGGGCTAAACTCTGAAATAATTTAAGAATCTTCTGCATAGGCATAATATTGCAGACTTTTAGTCTTAATCAAATGGGCAAGCAGCTGAATATATAAATTAAACAATAAAAAGGGCAGGATTGAACCCTGAGGGACCCCAAATCTTAATACCCTGGTAGAGAGAATTCTTCAGCAATTTCTATCTGCTGAGATTTCCCATTCAGAAAGGAAATGAACCATTTAAATGGTGCCCAATCAAAACATCATGAATAAGGCGATGAAAAGTGGCAGATATATCCAAAGAAAATATCAATGCAAAGACCCTTTAGGTAATGATCCCTAGAGATCATTCACCATAGCCAACAATAAAGCCCCTGCATTGTGACCAGCCTTAAAAATGGACTGAAATTTTTTCAGTTATAATCCTTCACACATTCTGCTAACAGTAAGAGCACACCACATTCCATGAATTCCCTCAAATAGGAATTCTGCAAATGATACAGCAGAATTAGAAAATGTATAGAGAACAGTGATTAAAATTATAAAGAGGATAGAGTGACTTTCCATTGAAGAAAAGCTAAAGAGGTTAGGGCTCTTCACCTTGGAGAAGAGATGGCTGAGGAGAGATATGATTAGGGATGTGCATTCATTTGAAACAAAAAGGAAACTATCAATTAAATTTTCTATTTCATATCATTTCAATCTGTTTTTTCTCTCCAGTTTTATCACAGGCCAGGCTAATATTAGATCCTTGAACTTTGGGCTATAAGGTAGGCATCTTGCAGATGAGCCATCTCATCTCCATGGAGACTGAATCTACCCAGACTGTTCTTAACTCTGCTGATTATCTTCCTTCCTGTTTCCTCATTGGCCCAAAGTTTGTCTGGTCTGCAGCTCTATGTAAAATGCTAATTGGATATTTTTTTTTGCTTTGTGAATCTATTGAGTTCTGCTGCAGAGACATTTAGCAAGCTTAATACAGATCCTGGTTGTATGATATCAAAACCAGCTTCTGACTATGAGAAAAAAAAATCCATAGTCTCCTGTTGTTCTTTTTCTCTGTCTTAGCAGGAAGGACAATCACAAGTAATACATTAGAGCTACTAAAGCTAGCAGCAGGAGATGTGATGGCTCATCTTCAAGTTGTTTGCCTTGTAGCAGATTGTAAACTCTATGAAACAGGAACTGTCTTTGATGTATATTTGTACAGCACTATGTATACCTATTAGCACTATATAAAGGATAAGTAAGTAGTTGTTGCAATAGTAGTCAGTAGATTCACAAGACAAAAAAATCCAGTTACCATTTTACATAGAGCTTCAGACTAGACAAACATTGGGCCAATAAGGAAACAGAAGGGAAAATCACAAAAAATACAGAAATACTTGATATAGTCAAGGAGACCTGATGGTTCATCCGTAAAGTGTGCGTGTGTTTTAAATGGAAGGTCATTGGTTCAATACCAGCTTCTAGCTATGAGAAATAAAAGCCAGTTGGGGGTTTTATTTGTCTGAAACCTCTAGTAACCTGTCAGCTATGTTTTCATTTGGGCAGCAGCCACAGCTACTTCTTTAATTAGCAAAATTGCCCTGAATTGAAAATTTATAATAATGAAATAAAACAAAATGACAATGTATTCAAATGAAACAAAATAAAATAAAAACCTGCAAATGAAACAGGAAATGAAACTAAATGAATTTCTTTTTGCCTGAACATAGAAACATGGAAACATGATGACAGAAAAAGACCACATGGCCTATCTAGTCTGTCCTTCCATAACAACAACTACAACAGTCTACTTTTTACCTTTAGAAATCCTCTGTGTTGGTCCCATGCTTTTTTGAATTCAGTTACTGTCCTCATCTCTACCACCTCCACTGGGAGACTATTCCATGGATCCACTACTCTTTTTGTAAAGAAATATTTCCACATATCACTCCTGAATCTATCTCCCTTCACCCTCATCCCATGTCCCCTCGTAGCAGAACTTGCTTTCAATTGAAAGAGGCTCTCTCCCTGAACATTTATGCCATGGAGGTATTTAAACATTTCAATCATATCACCTCTATCCCGCCTTTCCTCTAAGGTGTACATATTAAGATCCTTAAGTCTGTCCTCATATGCTTTATAATGAAGCCCATTAATCATTTTAGTAGCAACCCTCTGCACCGACTCCATCCTGTTCACATCCTTTTGAAGGTGCGGTCTCCAGAATTGCACACCATACTCCAAATGAGGTCGCACCAAAGACTTATACAGAGGCACTATCACCTCCTTTTTTCTGCTAGCCATTCCTCTCCGTATGCACCCAAGCATCCTTTTAGCTTTTGCCGTTGCCTTTTCTACCTGTTTAGCTACTTTAAGATCATCAGACACAACCACGCCTAGGTCCTGCTCTTCTTTAGTGGACAAAAGTACTTCACCTCCTATACTGTATTGCTCCCTTGGATTGCTTTAGCCCAAATGCATGACCTTACATTTTTTAACATTAAATCCCAGCTGCCAAATTCTAGGCCATTCTTCAAGCTTAGCTAGATCCCTCCTCATGTTATCTACATCTTCCTGGGTGTCTACTCTATTGCAGATTTTGGTATCATCTGCAAAGAGGCAAACCTTACCCGACAGCCCTTCCGCTATATCACTAACAAAGATGTTAAAAAGAATCGGACCAAGGACAGATCCCTGGGGCACACCACTGGTAACATCCTTCTCCACAGAGTGAGCTCCATTTACTTGTACTCTTTGTCGCCTCCCACCCAACCAATTTCTAACCCAAGCAGTAACATTAGGTCCATCCCTAGGGTGCTCAGTTTGTTTATAAGTCGCCTGTGAGGAACAGTGTCAAAGGCTTTACTGAAATCTAAATACACCACATCTAGAGCTCTCCCTCGGTCCAACTCCCTGGTCACCCAGTCAAAGAAATCAATCAGATTTGTCTGACAAGACCTGCCTCTGGTGAATCCATGCTGCCTCAGATCCTGTAATCTGCTGGACTCCAGAAACCTCACTATTTTCTCTTTCAGCAGCGTTTCCAATAATTTACTCACCACCAAAGTTAAACTAACCGGCCTGTAGTTTCCAACCACATCCTTACTTCCGCTTTTGTGTAAAGGCACCACATGAGCCTCTCTCCAGTCCTTTGGCACCACTCCCGACTCCAACGAGGCATTGAAAAGGTCAGTCAGTGGAGTTGCTAGAACGTCCCCAAGTTCCCTCAGTATTCTAGGGTGTATCCCATCTGGTCCCATCGCTTTGTCTACTTTAAGTTGAGCTAGTTTCTCACGAACACAGTCTTCTGAAAATTGTTCAAGATGTCCCTCGCTTCTGTTCTTATTTGTGGGTGTTTTCTGAGGTCCTGCTCCTAGTTCTTCATCTGTGAACACAGAACAAAAATATTTGTTAAGCAATTCCGCTTTATCCTTATCAGCTTCTACATATTCCCCCCCTGCAACCTTGAGTCTGACAATACCACTTTTGCCCTTCCTCTTCTCACTAATATATCTGAAAAATGTCTTATCCCCCCATTTTATTGTATTGGCTATTTCCTCCTCCTTTTGAATCTTTGCCTTCTTGACTACTTTGCTAGCTTCTCTAAGTTTTTCCAAATACAGATGCCTGTCTTCCTCTCTCTGTGATACAAAGAAGTCTATAAAAATATGTATTGATTGTTTATTCTTTCAAAAAGTATAAATACTAAAGGACATGCCATGAAGTTATAAAGTAGTTCATTAAAAACAAATAAGAGAAAATAGTTTTTCACTCAGCACATATTTAAGCTGTGGAACTCATTGCCAGAGGATGTGGTAAACGCAGTTAGCATAGCTGGGTTTAAAAAAAAAGGATTATCCAAGTTCCTGAAGGAAAAGTACATAAACTGTAATTAAAGTAGACCCAGAGAAAGCCATGGAGACTGGCATCCTGCCAGGTATGTGTAACTTGGATTCACCACTGCAGGAAACAGGATACTTGGCTTGATGGACCTTTAGTCTGACTCAGTAGGACTTTTCTTATGTTCTTAAGGGAGATTAGAAATGAGTATATAATTGGCTTGAAAATCATCTGCCAAATTGTTCTTTTTTAACATTGGATGACGCACAGCCTCCTTCATTTTATCTGGAAATATTCCAGACTGCAAAGAAGAATTAGCTACATCTAATAATGGCTTAACTACATTTGTATGACATCCCTTTATCAGCCATATGGGGGACAGGGGTCGAAAAAACAACCCTTTTAATAAAACTTCTCCTGTTTCCTGAGAGAAGAAAAGAATCCCATTTTATTAGCTCAGTCTGTACATAGAGAGAAGTTGGGAAGGGATTTTAGGTTTAACTTCAACAATTACTAATCCCAACTGTTCTGAGCTATTGTGAACAGGTCTTGCTTAGGAGTTCCCACTTTAAGAAGATGTAATTCACGTTATGTTGACTAAGGGACCATTCGCTGGTGATTCTACTTGCTTGCCAGAGTACCTGCCACAAAAATGGTTTTCAGAGATGCTCCAATGAGATGGCACAAAACTATGAGAGGTGCAGCCAGTACCTCAAGATCCTCCAATGTTCTAGGATGAAACTCAATATGATCATGACCTTATTTACTTTCAATTATGTTAGCATATTAAAATACTGCTTCCTCAGTAAATGGCAGTATGTTCCCATCAGAGCCTTCCCTACCCTTGCCTTTTCTCTTTGGCCCATCGCCCTCACCTTCTATAGTGAATGCTGAACCAAAGTAAATTTTCAAGTGATCTGCTTTCTTCTGATCCTCCTCTTCACTAATCCCAACCTCTCATTAGATTTTTAGTTCTCTTTTTTGGTGGTCCTCTTTTATCCCCTGCCTATGCTGATTGGACAATGGGCAATATCCTCTTCTGAGCTTTCACCCGTCTTCTTGTCTACACTGCTTTTGTTTTCTTCTCCTGGTGGTTTGTCTACTTTCCCCTTCTCTTTCTGTTCATAGTTCCTGAATTATATTCCTTTTCCATTCACTTATTCTCCTGCTTCCTTACCGAAATATAATGGTCTCTTCCTTCTCTTCTCCTTGTTAACAATCCTGACACACTGATTTGTTGTCATTTCAGTGCTTCTTTTTATTGCTATCTATAGTTGCTCTCCATCTTTGAGACCCTCTGCTCCCATTAAAGCTTCCTTTCTATCATTATTCATTTTATTTTTAAATCAGGCCATTAAAAATCTGAAACCCTTCTTTTGTATAGCTTCTAGTGTTTATATTGAACCACACAATATGATGATCACTTGAGCTCAGGCCCTAGACTGTTCTCTATTTTGAGTCCAGTGATGATATCACCATTTCTCAGTAGCAGGTCTAGTGTTGTCTTGTGAAGTCCTGAGTACTCAGTCATCGAGGTAGGGAATGACTGAACCCTCAGATTGCATAGAAATATTGTGATGACAGCTAGACGTGTGAAATCCTGAAGAGCTGATGCTAAGCCAAAAGGCAGAATTTGCTCAATGATGTGGTGTTTTCTCTACAGCAAATCTGAGTCATTTCTTGTGACTTAGATGTTGATCTATGTGAGGTTATGCTTCTTTCAAAATTAGAGAGTATAACTAGTATTCTAAAAGGGGAAGATGGTTCAAAGGGAGTATCGGTGACGGTCTAAAGTGTAGTTTGGTGGCTCTACTAAAGATCTATTCTTTTCTTGATTTAATTACCAAACAGATTTCCTCCATTGCAAAGCACATCTGTGAGACAGAAGCCAGATAATCATAGAACTGAGAGTGTTTGTTCATAAAAAAAACAACCCAAAACATTATAGGATGGAGAGAACAAACGTTTTTTCCAAACTCCCCACCTTCCTCCAAAATGAAGAAAATTCCGATCCTCCTGGGGAAAACAGTCAATGAGTTTATGTGCCCTTTTCAAAATGGGACCATATAGTTCCGGTAGGATCTCATGAGACTGCAGCATAGTGGTCCAGGAATATTTCTTCCCTAAATTGTATGAGATCTGACACTCACACCAAGAGGGTACAGAAACATGTGTCTCAGACTTCTTGATCTTCTTCAAGGTAGATTCAGCTACAAAGACTGGAGTGGGAATCTATAACAGTCAGAGAGCTGAGTATGGTGTTTCCCATATCTTTTGCATGTCCTCTGATAAAGCACTGCTGCAAGCTCCTTAGGAATATCAAGATACTTACAAAGATAAAAAAAAGGAGATGATATGACTTTAGCCACCTTCTATGCAAAATCGGAAAAGGATGGTTCTCAGGTGTACAACTTTTCTTTGTCTGTGGAGAGAATTCTGAGGATAGGTTAGGACCATATTCCTCTTCAGAAGCAAACTTCTGTAGGGAAACCCCAAGAATATTCATGCTTTCAGGGAAAAATTAGAAGTAATGTTTGAATAGGTACCCAGCCCATGAGTTGATTGCTTCTCGGTGCTGAAGGTCAATTCCTGGGGCGAAGGGCCTGGTAACTTTGAAGAGAAGGAGAAACTTCCTTCTCCACATCCATGACAGGGAGGAGTGACCTAGTGGTTAGGACATGGTACCTCAGGCTGGATGGTTGGGGGTTCAAGTCCCAACTGGGGACAGCAATCTCAGGCCGGAGGCTACTGGGGTTTCCAGTCCTATTGACACTCCTTGTGGACTTGGGCAAGCCACTAACCCTCTGTTGCCTCAGATACAAATAGATTATGAGCTCTTTGAGGACAAGGGAATGTATCCAGTACCTGTTTGTAGTGATTACATAATGCAAACTGCTTTAATTGAAGGATAAGGCGGTCTAGAAGACTGGTTAAATAAAATTTGGTTTTGACTTAATGCTAAACCCAAGTCTCAGCACTGTGCAGATGCAAAGATGCTTGTAGCAAAAAGAATTACCTACTTCCACAGCTCCACTGTCCTCTCACACCAATATCTTTAGTATCCTGCGAATACTAAAGAATCCAATATGTTTGTACATAGTTACAGTTTTTAGCCTGTTGTTCCAAGTTTAAGTTTCCTGTTATAATGTAAGCACACCAGGTCCAAGGTGTTTGTACATGTAAGAATCCAATATGTTTGTACATAGTTACAGTTCTTACACCTGTTGTTCCAAGTTTAAGTTTCCTGTTATAATGTAAGCACACCAGTGTCCTCTGATTGTGCAGCTTCTGTTACTTGTAAACCGCACTGAAAACAAATAGCGCGGTATATAAAAGATGTTAAATAAATAAATAAAATAAAATATGGTACACAAAGAGAAGAGAGGGCTACAATGTATCATTTCTCGAGCAAAGGGCATATAATAGTTAAAGTAACAAAGTGCTCAACAAATGTTACACTTCATTCTAGGAGCTCATAGCATAGATAGTAAAAAAAAAGCCTCAGCACAGGGTATGCGGCTGTGAAGGGAATTTCATCACAACTCCGAGGAGGAAATACCCAAAAATAGTGGATCATAATCAATTATTACATTTTCATAGTCATCATCCTTTTAAATTGAAGTGAGCGTTACCTATTGGTCAGTTTCTACATATCCACCGCATTTGTTCTGATTATCAAGATTTTCAGAATCAAGCTAAAGTACTGTCTTCCAAACTGCAGCAACAGGGATACCCTGAGAAAATCATTTGCTGTGCGTATTTGAGAGCTACGTTCGCTAACTGGTCCCTTTTACTGCGTCATCAACATAAATACAAAATGGACAAACAAGTAGTGATGTTTTATTTATTTATTTTTATTTATAGTCTCTTCTATACCGCACTATTCAGCATCAGCGCGGTTTACAGTGAACAAAGAATTTACACATTTCCGATGGTACTTTGTGTTTACAGTTGAACAGGCATAAACAACTTGGATAACAGGGGTAACTATTTACAATTTATAACATGTTACATGTTACAATTTACAACATGTTACATGTTACAATTTACAACATGTTACATGTTACAATTTATAACATGTTACAGTACACTGATAAAGCACAAATGATTGCACAAAGTATCTATAAACATTGGCATGTGCTGGCACTACATATGGTTTTTCAAAATGGACCATGTATAGAGTTTAAATGAGCACGCAATGTAAAAGATATGTTGATACATACCTATTTCTCTCAACAGTGCTGTTCTGGTCAATGATGTGGACATCATAGATCCTGTGGGCACTGTGGAATGCGTGTACAATCATTAGATATTTATGAGTGGACTAATCCTCAAACTAATATAATTTATAAGTTACGTCACATTACAGACTGCCAGAGTGAATGGGTGGTCTACGTCATTATTTGTTCTTGTTCTAAGGTGTATGTAGGCCGTACATGCCGTAAGGTGAAGACACAGAAACCTCACCTGGCAACTCAGGCACTTACAGCACCCATTGTCCAACATTGCATGGGTTTCCATCATGAATGCCATCAGCTGCATTGATTCATTATAGACCGTATTAATGTGAAGTGTGGTGGTGAGGCCTTATTGAGCCTTACACACCTGGAACAAAAATGGATATTCACGTTGAAATCAGTACAGTCAATTGGACTAAATCAATCACTGGATTGGATGACAGCAATTTAGAGTGATTGATGGAAGTTTATTTAAATATCACTATGCCGCTCTTTAAATTAACCATTAGTAAGGTTCCAATTTTCATTCAAAGGGAACGTTTATCCATGCTGTTTGATTCTGTCCTGACGCAGCCTTCATTATAGGGCGAAACCCGAGTCGGCATTCTTTCCGTGGAGTTCATACCACCATCTGGCAGAGCTAAGTGTTTCTCGTATTTTAAATGGATCTAAAATATTTAAACACTGCTCGGGTAGCCTATGAATGATAAATCAGGTTGTATGCAGGCTTGAATTTAGCCGTGAAACATCCATGTCACAGCCACAGACCCTGTGCTGAGACTCCCTTTACTGTCTATGCTATGAGCTCCCAGAATGAAGGTGTAACATTTGTTGAGCCCATTGTTACTTTAACTATTATATGCCCTTTGCTTGAGAAATGATACATTGTGGCCCTCTCTTCTCTTTGTGTACCAAAAGGAAAGCAGTCATAAGTGACTTGATTGGTGCTGAAAGTATGGTAGAACTAGTTGATGCCCGAAGATCTAGTCTTCACACCCTGACCAGACACCTCTCCTAATTTCCTCTGATGTGTCTCTATGAAAACTAAAGAGGCAAAGATATAATAGGCCTCAGTTGATGTACTGACCTTCTCCATAGTCTTTCAAAATATACCAAAACTGTGCAGCTGGTGATGCTGGTACTGATCAAGGGGTAGGGGATGGGGGTGAAGCTGCTTGGATGGGATAGGCCATTCTTTTCCTGTGGTATGTGCTTGGCAATAGCATGGGTGCCCCTACCCTAACTTACCATACACGATGTGCAGTACATGCCACTCTTCTCCCGGTTTCCATCCTATAACACGGTATGCAATCAGTGTGCAAAGTAGCATGTGCAGGGTCAACCCAAGGGGGTCTGCCACTCTAGGCAAACATTCAGTCATGTGCCCGGGTGGGTCCAGGTTTTACTGCACCTGCCCAAATATATTCAGCATCTTCTTTTCCCTTCCCTCCCGCATGTGATCCACCTCCTCAAACCAGTTCCACCCTCACGTCAGCAGGAAGTGCACATCAGAGGACGTGGGAATGGCAGGGGCTTCCAGCCTGCTTTAGTGTGAGCGTTTCTTTTTTTAGTGTTGACACAGTCACAACTACAAGGACCTGTGCTAGAAGGTTCAAAGGGGGACCATACACACTGAAGGAGGGAAGGAAGGAGGGGCTCCAACCTGCAGTGTTGGGGGCAGCAATAGCAGAGTTGGCTGCCTCCTATTGCTGCTCTTCCTTCACGGCCTTGCTGTACCCAATAAGTCAGGGGAGCTTCAGCCCCTAAAATTGTGTCACCCTAGGTGATTGCCTAGCTCATCTAGTGGACAGACCAGCCTTGAGCATGCACTAACTGCAAAGCCAAAGCAGGAACAGTTACCCCATTCATGTACCAACAGTCAGTATGTACAACTTTGCATGCTTAGTGCACTTTGGTAAGAGTCCCTACAATTCAGGATAGCATAACAATCACAAAGCAGTAGTAAACAGCTGTGCTTTTGAATGTCTTTGCAACACCAGGTAATTTTTAATTCTTAGCACTTCCCTAGAGACTAAGGGGTATGTGCACTAAAGGTTATCGCATGTTAAGTACAGCAATGGCCTACAGAAATGAATGGTCAGTGGCAGCACATAACGCACATTAACTTTACTTAACATGCATTAACCTTTAGTAACATGCCCCTAAGTTTCAAAGACTGGGTCCCAATAGGAGAGGGTCCTATTACAGATCTTGGACAATAGGACCACTGATAAAGCAGCTGTATTTAAGTGAACTTTAAAAGAGTGAAGCACTCTAGATGGATTATATTGTTTTAGATGATCTCTAAGGTATTCTAGGCCGTGATTGCTAAGGGTTGTAAGGAACAATAAGAATTTAGAAGCTGGTCCTACAAGCAAACCAAAATAAATCTGAGTCACATTAATCTAAAAAACTGTTGAAATACAGAAAAAGAAAGTGGAAATCATCATTCTCAAGGAAATAATGTCCATATCGCCACACAGAAAATAAAAGAACTGAGGTATGCTGCAGGAGGGAACAGGCGCTCACACCCAGAAGTGTTGCTCTGCAAAACGATTGGTCTGTGCCAAGGAACAATGACTAGGGATGAGCACAAATCCTTTTTTCATTATTCATTTCAGGTTTATTGTGTTTGTTTTATTATTTCATTTGTTGTTAGCTTCATTTCATTTATTTAAAATTAAATGAGAATCAATTTTTTAAAAAGAAACGAAATCAAAACAATAAGAAATGTTGATTCTGGGCCCACACCACAGAAACCCCTTCCTGAATGAAACTGTGAATTTGTTAATATACAGTCAGTTTGTTAAAGCACCTTTAAAAACGTTTGCACAAAATCGATGCACATTAAACATTTCTAACACAGGTTAAAAATGTTGTTATTATAATGAAGGTGTGAAGCAAACAAAAAAAATCTGAAAATCAGAGGAAAATATCATTTTCTGAAAATATACCAAAAAACATTTTTTCCTTGTGGATATCCTTACTCTCTCTCTACTCCCAAACCCTCCCTGATCCTTCTAGCCACCCTCCCCCTCCTCACTGACCCTCTTAGCCTAGTGATCTTTCTTCTTCATGGGATCTGGTCCATACTGATACCCTACAATATAGTGGGGGCATATTCAGCGGCGAGAACTAGGCAAAATAAAACACCTAGCTGCTGCTGCTTTAATTGGAACTGGATATTCTGCGGTAGAACATGTCCGGTCCGCACCACTGAATATCCGGATTGGCTGAGCACTGGAGACTCTATCTGACTAGTGGCAATAACCAGCACTAGTGAGGTGAAAGTTAGAACAGCCATTAACCTGTCCCAGCCGTAACCATTTACACTATCCGGTGAGCGACTGAATATCATGGCTAGCCGCTGGCACGACCCCCCCTTCCCCCCCACCCTGATTTTAACCAGGTCGATGGTCTGTGGGGATATTCAACAGCACTAACTAGTTAATGCTGCTGAATGTCAAGATGACTGGTATTAAGGTCGGCTGAAAATGCCCCCCCCCCCCAAATGTTTATAGCATTCCCTGAACCATTATTGAAACAAGGGGGCCCTTTTACTAAAGTGCACTATGCAGCTAATGTGTGATTTGGCGCAGGCTAACTGCATGCTTAGGCCTAGGCTAACAATTACCACGGGGGGCATGCCAGTTAACACATGCCAGTTTCCATGGTAACTGCCAATCATGTGTTTGGGTGACAAATAGGCTGTTAGAGGCAGAAAGTGGGCATGTTGAGCATGTTGCAGTTAGTACGGGGGACATTAGCTTGAGTGCTATTACCTCCTCCTCAATAGATGGCGGTAAATGCACCCATGGTAAAAGCACCATGCGTTATGTTGCACATCCATACGTTAACTCTCAGGAACATGCTGGTCACACCTTTGACAGTTACCGCAAAGTCTTGCACTTAAAGCACATTCATTTCTGCTCTAAACACAAGTTAAGCGCAAAAACCGAACACATTTTAGCAAAAGGGCCCCGAAGCAACCTTTTGGGAGTACTGGAATCCAACAGTGGTGTCTACTTACTCTGTGGATTGAAGAAACGAAGTATTACTGATACCACCTGTGCATCGTTATCATGGTTTTCTAAAGTTTCTTGTCGTTTTATCCTTAAAGGGTTTTCAGTCAATGATGTCATACCTGGAGATCCATAGTGATGAAATCTTTACTGCATAAAATGTACATTACATCTATATCTCACTTTTTATTATGAGCATCAGTGATTCTGTTGACTTTTGAAAAACTCACATCAACTACCATTGAGGTGAGCTTTACAAATGTTATGTTATCAAGTCTGCATACTTGGATATCTGTATATTGCTCTGACATCAAAACTGTATGAAATAAAAGCAACGTTCTATGATGCCTATTTTTAGGCATTTCATTAGAGAATAATACATACTATTCAGTCTTCAAAAGCTAGTAAAAATAAGTATTAAGTTATTTCAATAAAAAGGTATCAACTTATATTCATTTTTGTTTTATTTTTATTTATTGATCATTAAAGAACAAAATTGCATTAACATCCAGCACTTTGCTGTCATTCACCACTTTGTTCTTTTCACACTCATTTTAATATTTTGAATCTAAATTTATTTATAGTAGTAGGTACTTCATGATTGTCAGTATGATGATTTGTTATAAGCTATAAGGGAGGAGTGGCCTAGTGGTTGGGACAAGTTACTTCAGGCCCCGAGGGCCAGAGGTTTGAATCCTGCTAGAGGACAGCAACCTTGGGGCCAGAAGAACTGGGGTTTCTAATCCCACAGTGCCTTGTACAAGCCACTTAACCCTCCATTGCCTCAGGCACAAAAACACATTGTGAGCCCTTTGGGGACAAGAGAAAAATATATACAGTATATATACAGCACCTGAATATACACCACTTTGACTAGTTAAATAATACATTTAGATGTATATTTTGTAGACGTGTGTGTGCCAAAGATTTTCAGGCTTGTATTTTTTTTATCATAATATATCTGTTTGGTTAGTCTTTGGGAACCGAAGCATTCATTCGTTCATTCATCCAAGTCGTCCCCAAAAAAGGAGGTGATAGTGCATCTGGTGTGACTTCATTTGGAGTATTGTGTGCAATTCTGGAGACCACACCTGCTAAAGGATTGGGTTGGTGCAGAGGGTGGCTACTAAAATGATTAGTGGTCTTCATTGTAAAGCAAATGAGGACAGACTTAAAGATCTTAATATGTATACGTTAGAGGAAAGGCGGGATAGAGAAGATATGAAGAAACATTTAAATACCTCCATGGCATAAATGCACGAGAGGAGAGCCTCTTTCAATTGAAAGCAAGCTCTGATACATAGGATGAGGGTGAAAGGCAGGGGTGGCTCAAGGCAATCTGCTACCTGATGCGAGAGATGAGGTGCCCCCCTCCCCAGTGCAGGTGGAGGGAGGCTTTCTCAAAACTCCAGTCAGGACCTCAACCAAACCAAAAGCTGATTAGATATGTGGAGGAAATGAAAGATGCTTACACACCAAGGAACTAAAAGAAAGAGCGAGAAGCACACAACTGTTTATAACACCAAATTATAACTCATGTTTATTTTGTTGTTATAAACTGCGTTATGGTTCTTACTTTTTCTTTTTGAACACATATTTTGCATTCACAGAATCCCTCCCTCAACAGTGGGTGCAGAGGAGAACTAGGACAAACACCCACAGAACTCAATAGCTTAAAAAAAAAGAAAATCTGATTCCGATCATCTCACTAACAACAACAAAACATTCTCCAGTACCAGGCATATTGTAAACTAACACAAACCCCTACAAGGTCACTGAGGATCTGTAGAGCAAACCTACCATACCATACCAGCTCAACTTCCAAAACTCACATAAAGAAGCTACCCAAAAAAAAGCATAACTGTAAATACTGCAGTGAGTCCTGGAACATCCAAACACCTATTTGAAAAGCTGAAACAATTCAGATTACTACAGTACAGATCCCTACGTACAAGCTCCATATTAACAGAACACCTAGCCTTGGCCACAAACGCAGAACACAGACCCTCACCAAAGTACAGAATAAGTGACCATAACCTAATAAAAAACATATGTAGATAAAAATTAAACTGCAACCCCATAAAGCCAGATTCTGCATACAATGCAATGCCAGAGAAATAGAAAGAGATGCATTTCTCTGTACTTTATAAAATATAAATATAGCACCGACTGTTCATTAAATTGAAAATAAAATTCTCTTCTACCTTTGTTGTCTGACCATTTTATTCTTGATCATGCAGGTCCCAATCTGAGGTTTCTGCTTTTGTCCACCCCCACTATCTCCTTCCTCCCAGGGGCGGCATGAGGGTGATGCAGGGCTATGTGTGGAGATTCATTGCAGCATTATTTGCACAACTTTAGTATACTTTACTTAAAAACGTATACACCACCAATCTAAAATCATAGGGAGCTTCCAAACATACACATGCAATTTAGTAAAACAGATGTTACAATAAAACAAACATAATAAAGCATTAAATTTGATTGATGAAAAGCCACTTACACAGCTCCCCCCCCCCCATCAGACCATCACCAATCTGCACATCAAATTAATTTTGCTATGACCAGGTTATTGATGAGGAGGGATGATATAAAATGAGAAACTATTCAAATGCTGGATTGGATTGTGCCAGAGCTGGAAAAGTCTGGAATTCAGCAGTGGTGAAACTATCAGGCTACTAAGCAAAAATAAACTGAGACATTCCCTTAAAATTTGAAATTTCCTTCAATCTGACCTGACAAAATATTTTAAATTTCAGTCTGGCAGCATAAAGAACACAAATCTCAAAATACATATTCCAGTACCTCCACCCCCCACCCCTACAACCAATACCCTTAAGTTGACCTTACCAAAAACCCAGAGTGCAGGACCCATAGAGCAAATCTACTATTCCATGACAGCACTAACATCCAAAACTCACACAACATGGAGCATACTCAGAAAGGTCAACACCACAAATATTGCAATGGGCCCTAGAACATTCATATTCCTATTCAGAAAACTGAACACGCCGGATTACTACAGCTCCCTATATAGAAACTCCATGCTAACAGAACATGTAGCCTCAGTCACACATGCAGAACAGAGACAGATCTTCATCAAGTAGGGAATATATCAATACAAACTAAAACCAGACATATGTAGTCAAAAAATGTTTTTACCCATTACTCTTTTGATTTACAGGATTTCTTTCCCAAAATTATTCTTTACTGCAGAATGAGGTGGGAGAAAGAACTCTGACACACAGGCTTCTGTGTTGTTGGCAGAAATTTACATAACAGCTAAGTGCAAGTTGCGTGAGTGCAACTAATGCTACCTCAGTGTGTGGTCTTAGTTGCACCTGCAGCTGTTTTGCCACACTGAAATGCGGTAGCTGCAGGGGGATATAACTGGCTCCCTCTGCAGTTAGCCTATGGCCCGGCGTAGTCAAACTCTGGAATTAGTTACCAGAGGATATAGCAAAAGCTATTAGTGTAGCTGGGTTCAAGAAAGATTTGGACAAGTTCCTGGAGGAAAGGCCCATAAACTATTATTAAAGAAGACCTGGGAAGGGGGGCAAGATGGCGGCAGGTGACTGACCTCTGACTGCTGCTCCGCATTTTGCTCGTTGTGATTGTCCTGGCGGTGAACTCCAGGTTCTTCATCGAGTATGGGGTGGAGGAAAAGGAAACAAGTGGGCTTCCCCATTGTTCCACTACAGGCTTCCTTCCCGAGCCAGAGGACCCTTGAGCATTGTGGTTTTGCGGCAGCAGGGTCTATAGCAGCGTCTTCGACAGCACGGCTTGAAGATCTTGAGTTGGTGCTGGGCACATCAGGAGTAAGTTTGTCTCCTGATCAGCAGGCGCCTCTGACACAATCTGTAAGTGTTATCTCTCTGGTTGGAGCTTATTCCCCTGTGTTGCCGGGCATTCAGGTGAGTTTGCCGCTGCCCGATGGAAAGGGGCAAGTTTCTCAATGGCTGGCTCTGGAATACGAGGGGGGGAGGCTGCTAGAGAGACAGATTGTGGAAGATTTGTTTGTTCGTGTGGGTTTCCCACGGCAGCTGGAGCCTCGAGTAGAGCTGAAGCCAGTAAGTTTGATGTTGGAAAAGCCTGCAGTTATCACTTTAGAAGCGCTGTGGGATGCCATTTCTGCTTTAACCACCACCCTTACAACTGTTGTGAGTTCTGTAAGTACTGAAATTTCTAATATGAAAATGGAAGCAACTAAAAACCAGGAGTTAAAAGCTGGTTCTTTGTTACAAGTCAAGGTGGAAATATCTCACCTTAAGGAGGAGCATGTTGCTCTGATGAAAGAAAGGACTGTGTTAACAAGGAAAACTGAGCATCTTGAAAATCTTGCCCGACGGAATAATCTCTGTCTGTTAAACATTCCACGGTCTCCTCTTATGTCCCCGGTGGAGATGGTGCAGAAATATCTGATGGAAGTGCTCAAGATTCCAATGGAGCACTTACCTCCACTCACTAGGGCAGAATATTTGTCGGTTAACATCTTGGAAGCAAGGGGCAGAATGTGGAGGCTTCTGGGAGAGGAGTGGGGGACCTAACAGGTTTCCTGGAAAGTTCTTTGGACGTGGTTACAGAAAGAACTACTATGCTTGTGACTCTGGCTTTAGAGGCTGACAAAGCTTTAATTCTTCAATTTTTTCAAAAATATTAATGAGAAGTTCTTAGGATCTAATGTTCGTATATTTTCTGACTTGTCACATTTAACCCAATTGAGGAAGAAGGAATTCTTGGCTTATCATGCCAGGACCATCTCCTTTGGTGCTTCTTTTGTATTAAAGTATCCGTCTAGGTGTTATATTTCCTACCAGGGGAAGAATTTCGTTTTTTTTTATCCTAAGCAGCTCTCAGAATTTATATGTGCTAGGGAAGAGATTGGGGTAGAGGTTGGGCCCATTACAGCTGACGCATAAGTCTTATACTGCCGGTAAATATTCTTTTTCTGGGAACCTTATTTTGCTCTTCAGAAGGAGTGTAAATGTTGGTAATGATATTTCTTGTAGCCCCCTAATTTTTCTTGTGGACTAAAATTTTGGGACAATTTATTTATTAATTATGTATGAGTAGCTATGCAGTATTTAATGTGTAAGTCCCATGTTGTCTATATTCTCATTTATGTGAATACCTGAGTGTTATTATAAATGCCAATAAAGAGTTAAATTATAAAAGAAGACCTGGGAAATCCACTGCTGCCCTGAGATAAGCATTGTGGAACCTGTGTGCCTTTTTGGGAATCTGTCAGGTATTTGTGACCTGGATTGGCCACTGTTGAAAACAGGATACTGGGTTTGAGGGACCTTGGTCTGACCCAGTATGGTGCTGAACTTAGGAAACATGCTACTAAATATGCCAAACAAGAGGGGCTCAACAGCACCCATGCAGCACCTCCCACAAAAACAGGAATAACTTGGCGCCCCAACACAGTACCCACCCTCTGAAAAACAAGAGAGACATTGTGACCAAGAAGGGCTTGGCAAACCCAACATAACTCCTAGAAATGTGCACTGGACCAGTGTAGCATTAATGTAAATATATATTCTGCAAAAAAAAAAAAAAAAAAAAAAAGGAAATGCGCAAGATGCTCACACACCAAGGAACAAAGAAAAAGTGAGAACCGCGGCACAGTTTATAGTACCAAATTATAAAATTATAACTCATTTTATTTTGTTATAAACTGTGATATGGTTCTCACTTTTTTTTTTGAATATATATTCTATATCCACAGAAACCTCTCCCTCAATAATGGGTGCAGAGGTTTGACATTCACTATAGAACTCAATATATTTAAAAAAAATAATCTGTTTCTGGTCATCTAACAAACATTCTCCAGTAACAAGCATATTGGGAACTAATATAAGAGCCTACAAAATCAATGAAGATCTACAAGGTCAAATCTACCATACCATACCAGGATAAACTTTTAAAACTCACATAAGGGGCCCACCCAGAAAAACGACACACTATAGATACTGCTGTAATCCCTAGAACATCCACACACACCTATTTGAAAAGCTGAAGAAATCAAATTACTAAAGTACAGTATAAATCCCTATGCACAAACTCCATGTTAACAGAACGCATAGCCTCAGTCACACATTCAGAACAAAGACCCTCGCCAAGTACAGAATAAGTTACTAGAACCTAAAGTAAAAATAAAAATATGTAGACAAAAATTAAACTGAATCCCCAAGAAGCCAGACTCTGCATGAAGTGCAACATCAGATAAATAAGAGATGCAGTTCCCCATAAAGATCTCACAAAGTCCAATGACTAAATTGAAAATAAAATTATTTTTTCTACCTTTGTTGTCTGACCATTTTATTCTCTGATCATGCTGGTCCTGATCTGAGGTTTCTGCTTTCCTGTCTTCTTTTAGCTCTCTTTCTATTGTCTATAGTCCATCTGCCATTTCTTGTCTCTTCTTTTGTTTTCTTCACTTCCTTCCATCAGCCTATTTCCAGTCCTAGTAACCCTCCCCAGTATCATCCCATCTTTCCAGTCCTCCCCTCCCAGTACCTTCCAATTTCAACCCCCTTGCATTTCCATGACTTCTACTGGTTTCCATTCCCTTCTAGTCCCCCTCCTTCCCCACTGTACAGCCTCTTCGTGTCCAAATACCATCCCAGTGCCAGTGCCCCCTCCCTTCCAGACCCCACCCCCATTACCCAGTCACTTACTAGTCCCATCCCCAAGTGTCATCTCCCTTCCAGTCCCCCTCTAGTCCCATCCCCAGATATCAGTTCTTTTTCAGCCCCCTCCTCCCTCCCCCGTGTCAGCCCTGTTGCAGATCCCACATTCCCATCATGTCAATTCCCTTTCAGCCCCCTCCTCCCCCCATGTCAGCTCTATTGCAGATCCCACCTTCCCATCATGTCTATTCCCTTCCAGCCCCTCCTCCCCCATGTCAGCTCTATTGCAGATCCCACCTTCCCATCATGTCTATTCCCTTCCAGCCCCCTCCTCCACCCATGCCAGCTCTGTTGCAGATCCCACCTTCCCATCATGTCTATTCCATTCCAGCCCCCGCCTCCCCCACATGTCAGCCGGCTTCCAGCCCCCACCTTCCCCCATGTTAGCATCCCTGCAGACTCAACCTCTCTCTTCTATGGCAGCCACAGCTCCTTCCTCTTAGAACCATGGTTGTGCTAGCGATTGTCAGTTTAAACAAAAAGTCAAACCAGTGCGGAGCCTTCACACCTTTGTGAAGGAACCCGTGCAACTGCGTCCCACCCCCAAAGGAAGTTACATGGGTTTCCAAATGCCTCAATACTGACCAGAAGCATGATCAAATGGTTGCTTCAAATACTATTTTGGACCGATTTCATAGGAATGCTGTGGGCTTTTTGGATCATCTTGTCACTATGGATGAAACTTGGATCCATATGTATGAGCCAGAAACCAAAGAACAATCCAGAGAGTGGAGACACATTGGTTCCCCATGTTCTCAGAAGTTCAAGACTCAGAAATCAGCAAGCAAGGTGATGGCGTTTGTCTTCTGGGACAAAGATGGAATTTTGCTTGTTGATTACCTGGAATAGGGTACAACCATTATGGCAAACTACTACATTTCACTTCTGGACAAATTGAAGCGTGAACTGGTCTCCAAACATTGAGGCAAATTTTCAAAAGGCGTCTTGTTTCTGGAGGACAATGCCTCTCTTCACAATGCAGCCATCACACAGCAGATCTACGCTTTGAAGTGCTGAAACATCCGCCATACTCACCTGACCTGGCCCCTTCTGACTACTACCTGTTCCCTAACCTCAAAAATTACTTGAAGGGAAGAAAGTCTTCAAGCACCCAGGAGGCCGCATCAGCTGCTGATGAGTGGTTTGCAGAGCAACCACTAGAGTTTTATTTGGAGGACTTGAAAGAATTGGAGCAATGAAGTAATAAGTGTGGCGAGCTCTGGAGGGAATATGTTGGGTAAATAAATATTTTCAAACCAATAGTTTTTTGTTTTCTTTACAAAGCAAAAGACTTATTAGCACCCCCTCGTATGTATGCCTTGTAGTGCTATACAAATGATAAATAGTAGTAGTAGAAATTCCTGGACTCGGGTTATTAGGAACTGCATCTAGGGCCAGCCCCAGAGTTGGTTCAAGTTGTTGGTACTCTAGGTAAACCTTAAGCTTTATAACACCACCCCCCCCCCCCCCCCAAGTTGAGAAAATCTATAGATTAGCTTTGAATGCCCTGGTTTTTGCCGCATGCCCCCCGGGGAAGCTTAGGTCCTAGGTGACTGCCTAATTTGCCTGATGGTTGGCCAGACCCTAACTGCATGCTAAGCAGGTAGCAGAACACCCAAAGGGGCATATAATAACAAGCTAAAGGCTAAAGCTAGATGCAAAGCAGGAGGGCGATGAAGAAGCCAAAGTACACTGGTCGCAGAGCCACACAGCTAGAAGGGTGGCATGAAGCACCCAAATCAGCAGGGGAGAGATGGAGGGCAGCACTGAGGCAAGCCATGAGAGTGGCGCAGGCGGCGGCATCAGCATTGTTTGTTTGCTTGCTGTGTAATCCACTTTGATTTCAGGATAAAGTGGCATAAAGATCCTTTTAAATAAATAAAAATAAGGGAAAGGAGGCCTTTCTTAGGGGAGGTTATTTCTTTTCTCCTTTTTTTAACATTTTGCCAGATGAGCCTAAATGGACTAACTAGAAATGTACTGGCAGGCCTCAGAACAGCTGTGCGGGGATGAGCGAGAATTGTGACCTTTGGCATACAGTCAATGTCATTCCATTCTCAGGAACGAAACTGGCTGGAGCAAAGGGTCGGGCCATGTCAGAAATGGCAAGACAGGCAAAACTGGCACCAGCAAGAGGGAATCTTTTTTCATTCTGTTTGTTTTATTTCCCTTCTGCTTCTTTTGGTTTTCCTGTTATGTTTTCTTTATTTCTTGCTTTTTTCTTTTAGGGTTTGTCATGAGGGTTGAAAGGTAGCCGCTGGAAATGGGCACCGACCCAGAGAGACTGCAGTGAAAACTGCTAAAAACACAGCTAGCAGACACACTGAAGACAGAGTGTGGGCATTTGCCCCTCAGTATAGCTCTGTATGCCTTCCTCCTCCCAGTCACATGACAATGAAAGGCGAGCAAGCAAGGGGAAGTTTACCTTCAGGAACAGTAGCTTTTCCACCAGTTCCAGTGCTAGCTGTGAATGATGGAGAGACACGATATTCCCCGCCATGCAGAATATGCATTCATTGGGTGCACTGGTTGGAGGGCAGAACAGGAAATGCTGCACAGCCTTGGCCAAGTATGGGTAGATTGTTGACTTGTCTGCCCAGGGATCTGTGTGCATGGCCTCAATGGACTTGGCAAAGTAGTGTGCCGCTGAAATCCGTGCAGGGACTGTAGCTGGCTTGTGGTAGGCTGATCTCTGCAGATTAGCAACGATCTTTGGAGATCATTGTCCCTGGATGGGGCTCATGGGACATGGGCATCTAAGGCTAGGCAGGGGGTGAGTGTTATGCAACAGGGTGATATTCATGCTAGCAATACTGCTTGTCAGCATGCCTGGTATTTCCTCTGCATCATCATCACCACCATCACCCCCTCCACCAGGCATCCCCCTTTTCTCCATGTCAGTCACCAGCTTTTCCTTCAAGGACAGTGAGCTGCACTGCAGAGTGAAACTTCCTCGCATCCACAGGTCACAGAGACCAGCTAGCACTTAAGCATCTTCCTTCATAATCGGTTGCAATTTTTTTCCCACTTGACCATGCAAGAAGTCCACCAACGCCAAAACCTCTGCTGTGAATCCCTGTCACTGACAAAAAACCTTTAACTTGGCCAATAAAATAGTTACTGCTGGGATGAAAAGGCTCAGGATAGCCCTTGTGGAACTCAATTTCTCCGTAGCATCTTTAAGGGGCTTTAGGACTTCCTAACCTGCATATTTGCCAAGTCCTGGTGGCTCAGGGACCGGTGGATGCTGATCTCAGTCTCCGATGACATCTGATGCAGGACTGCCCATTGCTCCATTAACCTCTCCAGCATATTATAAGTTGAAGTCCACCTGGTGTCAACATCCTGCTTGAGCTAGTGTGCAGGTGCCTCTGTTGCTTCCTGCTTCTCGTGCAGATCATGCCCATCCGTCACACTCCAGTGAAAATACCCAGTTATTTTTCGACACATCTCAATAAGTTCCCTCAGGACAAGGCTGCTGCTTGCCTTGCTCCCCAGGCTAGGGAGTCTCTAAGAGCCAGTTACTGGGAGTGTTTAAAGCATCTGATCCCACGAAATCCCCTCTTTCTTCACTGCCTTGACCATGTTCATCCCACCATCTGTTACAAGAAACCTGGATGCAGGATGCTCTGTCTATGCCCTATATGCCATCGCTGGAGTGGAGCATTGCCCTTATTTCTACTAAGATATGGATCCATGTATGGCTATTGTCCATTACTTGACTGTATAGCACAGCCTATCGGTACCCTCCTGCTGTTGCACTCCTGTTAAAACGACAGCCTGTTCCTGCCTCAGCCTACTGCCACCAGTGTGCTATCAAGGAGAGATACATATGTGCAGCATTTTGACTAGTTTAGATGTCAGTAATAAAATGCACACTAGTACCAGTCTCTGCTTTTTCCAGTTCTGCCTGCTACTGGTGACGCTACTGATTATACAGGTTGGGGATTACCTGCCTACTAAAAGTTGCCCAGCAGGGCACTTGGGAAGCAGGAGCTTAGATATATAGCAGCCTCTTAAATCCCACCTTCTCAACCATGTTCAGGGGATGGTCATTCAGAGCTATCATTTCCCCAAAGCACTGGGCACCACCCTCACTGTTGCCTGCCATCTACCTCCTACTTCCATGGTGGCTTGCTTTGATGTGTGTCGGGCCTGCTGCCATTGATATAATCCAACTATATACAAAACCCTAAGAAGAGTGAAGCTCATGTACACTAACTCAGACAAATTGCTTACACTCATTCACATCAAATTGGAGTGCAGTAAATGAGCTCAAAAAGGTGAAGAGAGGTAGGGGGGAGAAGACCTCACTGTTACACGAGCCAAAAATGTTCAGGCTTATTTAAAAATTTATGCCATTGTATGGCTCATCCACATCACATCGGAGCTCAAGAAAAAACCTCCTAACCATATATATTCTTAAAATAAAGAAACTTAGTACTCTCTTTTACAAGCCTTTCCATGGGCAATGTTGCTTTCCATTTGTAATATCTCATACAGTGTGATTGCATAAAATCTTTATCCGTAAACTATATCCGACCCAATAAAGCAATGAACTGGGCATTCCCATAAAAGCACGTTGCTTATCTCTCTTTTGTATTGACTCTGTTGCAAGCAGTGTTGCTATGTTGTCTCTGCCGCTCCGATGCTATCAGCAACGCTATTAGTGTTTTGCCAGGAGCTACATCCAATTGTTTACATCAGGGGGTAACATCCATTTAATTATCAAACTGCTAATTAAAATCAGAAAAATGCAAAAAAAAAATTAGGGAACCCCACTCCCCCGAGAACAGAAAATCTTTTAACTTTGGTTTATCTAAACCAGCACTCCTAAACAACATAATTACTCATACCAGACCATAACAAAGACTATGGTTAAGAACTATTTTCCATTACATGTCCTCCTGTAAACAAATATCTCAAATAGTAACCCCCTTATGTGGACACAATATTGCTATAGTATCTCATTATAATGGCATAACCGACTTTCACGTTGCCCAACTAGGTAAATCATTAATTCTTTACTATAAACCTTATAATGCTGTTCCCAAAAGGGTAAACATGGTGCTGCTCTGCATCCTGCTGCAGTCAATACAACTGGGAATGATGCACCTGCGCACTATAAATAGCGATCTTGACTCTCATTGTTAAAGGGGCCCACCTTAATCAGGCACAATACCCAGCTACAACCACAGAGTTAATAATGGTGTAAAATAAAGTTGTAAAGTTCAGCCTGGGATTAAAAAGGCCTCCCACCCTCATTTCCACCCTGGCCTTAATGACTCCTTGCAATGCAATGTGTGACTTCAAGTCAATGCTGATTCCTGATGACCCAGCAGCTCCTGGGTTTTCTTGGCAGTGTGACCGGAAGTAGATTGCTAGGCCTTTCTTCTGAGGGAATGGAGGGTTAAGTAACTTGCACAAGGTCACAAGGAGTGCTAGTGGGAATCAAATCCTTGTCTCAGCTCTACCATCACTGTACAACCAGAAAAACAAAAGATCAAAAACTGATCTCTACCAGCATACACTCCAATCTGTGTGATTATTCATACCTAAAGGTTCCACATTATGGAGCCTAAAATTCCATTGTTGTTCCCATCATAGCAGATGTCTATCACAATCTCCTCCTCTACCATCAGAGGGGATGTGATCCAAACAAAACATCCTAGATCCTCAAAACTATGCTGTTGTTCAACACAGTGTTTTACTATTGCTGCAGCCTTTACTCTGCATTTCAATTTACTTTTAAGCTCCATCATTCTAATCTTGAATTGTCTTTTTGTCTTACCTATGTAAAGTAATCCACATGGATACTTTATCACATATACAGCATATGTTGAATCAAAGGTTGTATCCCATCTCAATATGTAGCATCAACCCTGATGGAAAAAAAACTTCAATGCAAAGGGTAATTGGACAGATGTAACATCCACTACATGTGTGGTGTCCCAGGGAAAGTCCTTTTGACACTTCTGTTTGGATAACCTTGCTGGACTGATTATATCCTTAAGTTTCCTCCCCCTAGAGAAAACAAACCAAACCCTGCTATTCTCTAATCCTGGTATGATGTTCAGTACATGAAAATGTTTGGCAACAATTCTCTGTAATTTGTAACCTAATGGTGAAAACCCAGTAACAAAATGTACATATCTATGTTCTACCTACCCATTCCCATCGTGTTAAAGCCAACACCCTTCTTCAGTTCCCCCCTTCTGATGCCCTGTTCCCCGCAGACTTCCACCTTCTCCCCGTCAACACCCAGGTGCTTGTCTGGAACTCAACCCTTTCAGATGGCCTTGATACTCTCGCATCACTTTGGCCCCGCCCCGCCTCCCGCCATCACCTTCACGACCCTTGGTTTCATCCCGGTCTTCTCCTCCACCGCAAGTACCTCCGCTGTGCTGAGCGGCTCTGGCGCAAACATCCCTCCCCTTCCAATCTGAACCATTTCTTTCTCTGCCATCGTCATTAGCGCTTTCTCCTTCATTCAGCTAAGCAAGACTACTTCTCTAACCTCATCTCCTCCTCCGCCAGTTTCTCTTGTCAGCTCTATTCTGTTCTCCGTTCTCTCTCTGCACCCCACTCCTTTCCCATTCCCACCCCTCCCCCTCCCCTGTCACTCCTGATCCCGCTTCCTTAGCCTCTCACTTTGCCTCAAAAGTCCTTTCTCTTCATCTCTCCTTTCCTTCATGCCCTCCTCCCATCTTCCCCCTCCTGTGGCCCCTACCTCCCCTTCTCCCCTTATCTCCTCCCCCTTCTTCTTCTCCCCCCCCCTCTCTCATCATTGGTCCACTTTTGAGCCAATTTCCATCTCAGTCTTATCCAAAGCTTTCACCTCCACCCGAAAAACCACCTGCTTCATCGACCCTATTCCCTCCCACTGGCTCTTAGAATCTTCCCTAGCTCTCTCCCTCCTCGTTTTCTCCATCTTTAACTCCAGCCTATCCTCTGATACTTGCCCTGCACCTTGGAAGCACCTCTCTGTCTGCCCCATTCTAAAGAAAGGTTCCCTGGATCCATCCTCTCCCTCCAACTGGCGCCCAATCTCCAATCTCCCATTCCTCTCTAAGCTCTTAGAAAAACTGGTCTTTACACAACTTTCCTCCCACCTTGAAGCCTCCCTCACTCTTCATCCACGGCAATCTGGTTTCCGCCCCAGTCAGAGCACAGAATTCATCCTTCTCTCCCTTCTTAACGAACTGCACACTGCTCACGATCATGGCTCTTTCTCTCTCACTGTTTCTCTCAATCTATCTGCTGCTTTCGACCTGTTCGATCATCGCACCCCTTATAGCACGTCTTCAGGATGCCGGCCTTGCCAGTTCGGTTCTCCACTGATTTCGTTCTTTCCTTTCTTGTCGGTCCTTCTCGGTTCTCTCTGGTTCTACCTCCTCCCACTCCACCCTCCTTCCCTGTGGTGTCCCGCAGGGATCTGTTCTTGCGCCCCTTCTGTTTAACATTTTCCTCGCCCTTCTTACCCTCCTGGTCCAACAACACAGTATCTCCGCATACTATTATGCAGACGACATTTTCTTCCTTCACCATACTGGCTCCTCTGTTCCCGACATCACTCTCCTCAATACCTGTCTCTCCTCCGTGGCATTCTGGCTCTCATCCAACTTCCTTCACATTAATCTCTCCAAGACCTCTGCCATCTGGTTTACTTCAGGCAGCCCTTCCCCTCCCCTCATCCCTCTGCTCTCTTCCCCCATTCCCATTGTTTCATCCCTGCATTACCTAGGTGTTACCCTTGATTCCTCTCTCTCTTTTAAAGACCATATTTCCTCCATTGTCCAACGCTCCTTCTTCACCCGGAAGCAACTTTGTGCTGTCCGTCCTTTCCTTTCTACCTCTTCCATGACCACACTGCTCCCCTCCCTCATCATATCTCGCCTCTATTACTGTAATGTTTCCCTGGCCGATCTCCCTCAGTCCCAGCATCTTCATTTGCAACGTGCCAAAACACTGTCATCCATATTCTAACCCTCTAAACCACATCTCCTGCTTCGATCATGTCACCTCCCTTCTCTTACATCTGGATTGGCTCCCAATTCCCTTCCGGATCCAGTATACATTTCTTATTTTTGTTCCTAGATCAATCTACACTGGCACTCCTCTCTATCTTGCTGACCAGATCCACCTCCACACCCCCCCCCCCCCCCACCGCTCTCTCCAATCTATCCATGCTAATTGCATGTCCCTCCCTTCCCCATCCCAGGCTCATCTGGAATCTACCCGTTCATCTGCCTTTTACTTTCTTGGTCCCCGATTCTGGAACTCGCTCCCCCTAGCCCTCCATTTAGAATCCTCTTTTAACACCTTCAAGGTCAAACTGAAAACCCACCTTTTCTGCTCTGCTTTCGACCTCCCCCCTCCTCCCTCACCTTTCTCCCCACCTCCTCATTGATATACAATACTCTGCTTCCCCTTTCAGTTCTCGTCCTGTCTACACCCCTCCACTCAGTCCTTATCTTTCCTGTCCTGTCTAATTTTATTGGCATTCATTTTCCTTTCCTAGCAGCTTTTATTATTGTTTGTAAACTGCTCAGATACTTTGTTATGGGTGGTATGTTAAGTTTTTAATAAACATAAACATACATTCGTCTGATTTGACCTACTTTGACTGAGCCGTCATTCTGTTATTACGTGCTTCTCTCTTACGGGCTCAACTAATAATTCAGAAAGGGAACCCCCTTTGCTCAAAATCGTCCATCTTGCATGTTTTATTCTTTCAGAGTGTTACAATTATGGTGATAGTGTATCAACTGAGAAAAGGGTAAACTATCCTTGAGAGCTACCGGATGAGCACTTGAGTAGTGTAGTCAAATATCCCTGTCTGTGTTTTTCTTATATACAGAGGTGACTAACTGCTTACTCTCTTTTTTATCTGAAGATCAAGAAAATAAATGATATTCCTACTGTACATGATAGAAAACTGGATATGTGTGTCACAACTATTTAACCACTGATGAAAATTTAACAAGACCTCCTCCTCACCTCCCAATAACTACAGCACATCATCAGTGTATCGATACCAAACTATGTGTTCACGGAAGGGAGAACTATCTAGCAACTTTTTCTCAAAAGCAGCCATATATAAATTAGCAACCAAAGGACCTACCGTGGCTCCCACTGCTACTCCAGCTATTTGTTGGTACAGAGAATCTTCAAATTGGAAAGAAAAATTTCTTTAGTGCTAACTCAGCTAATTATAACATAAACCCAATCTGTTCTTGACTTAGGTCATCACGATCACTAAGAGCATGATGTATAACTTGCAGGATGTTCATATATAAAGAGGAGACGTCCAATGTTACCATAAGACAATCTTGTTCAAGACAAATATTTCCATACTGAGCTACAATATTTGAACAATGAACGGTAATATTCATGTATGATGAGATCTTCATCATTAATGGTCTTAAAAAAGAGTCAATGTAAATAGAGAGGGGTTCTGACACTCTAGAAGACACAATAGGTTTACCAGGGGGATTGTCCATGTCCTTATGTATCTTAGACAAAACATAGAGGACTGGGATACAAGGTGTTTCTGCATTCAAAAATTGAAATTCTTTCTTATTAATATATTTCAGTAATAAAGCCTGTGTCATGATCTCCTTAATGCTGTATATTGCTGTAACTCTTCAGTGGGATCTTCTAATTTCTTATATGTGGATCTATCAGCAGTCTAGAAACCTTCTGCCGATATTTTGTATGACTCATCTCGACCACTGCTCCACCTTGTCTGCTTGCTTAATCACAATTTCAGTATTGTTAAGCAGTTGAACTAAAGCTTCACACTCTTCCTCAATGTGTTGCACACTTTACTTACACTGGACCATTCTAATTGTTGAACCTCTCTCATCACTAACTCTTCAAAAATATTAATGGCTGAATGAATGGGACCAGGCGGAACCCATGAGGACTTTAAAGGCAACTTGATTCCATTTTCTTAACTAGTCACATCCTTCTGTTGTGGAGTCCTGTCCATGTAAAAAGCTCTATTTAATTTTTTTAAAGAGAATTTTCAAAATTAACTCAAAAATAGAATGAATCAAACTATGTTCATGGTGTGAAGGAAAGATCTTTACCCAACACTCACATCTGTGCATGAGTGACTGACTTATGGGATAAATTCACTACTAGAGATCTTGATGTTTCTGAGAACGTGTCCAGGGGTAGCGGGATGGCAATGGAAGGTCTATTGACTTCTATCTGCCTCCCCTCCTCTTCCAATACCCCCTGCTCTGTTCTAAAAAATCTTCTTCTACAGAATATCTAGCTTCCGATCCTGATGTCTTGTCAGATGAAAAATCAAAAGTCACTTTCCTCCTCATCTTCCTATCTGGATTTATCCGAGGGTAAATGTATCCCTTCTTATAATCTCATCTCTATTGAGTTTATGCCACTTGTTCTTTTTTAACTCTGTCCCAAAATGCTCAGTCTGTAGTTTCAGAAGTTCATACTGATGATTAAATCCATCTGGTTGGTGGAAGATGATAGAAGCTCCTCTTGGGAAAGGGATTTCATTTTGCTTGTACCTTTCCACTACTGCCATTTCCACTCTAGATGGGTTTTCCAGCCTAGGATCAACATTGCCTTTTATACTGAACTGGAAAGTATGCAGCTTTTCAAAATGATACAGCATGCCAGTGTTCATAAGTTGACCCATCAACTTCCCTCTACTAGTGTGTTGCCTACAGGAGCCAGTGGCATCCTTCCCTTTCTCTATTGTCTCCTCTACCTGTGCGGTGTTCTTGGCCTTGGCACTGCCAAAATCACCTTTCTACCTCCTCACCAGTTTGCAACAGCTTCTTCAGCCAGTACATTTTCAATATCTGGTGAATCAGATGTAAATCTCACCATGTGGATCCCTCAGAGTCTGTATCTGTCAATATCATCTTCACACACAATTAGCAGAAAATATGGTGTGCCTGCTATAAGGCCGAGTTGCCTTTACTTACTGCTTCTCTTGTGCACACTGAGAACCATGCCAGCCTCCCTTTGCCCCTCTGTGGTGATGACACCAGACACCTGCTCTTTTACAGTTTCACTGGAAAATGTTGCTCCAGCCTGTGCCAGCATCAGGTTCAAAGTGGCACCTGTGACCCCTAGTAGTGGTTTCACGATACAACTACTAGGGATTTTAATGCCAAAAAAGGTTAGCTGAATCTGAATCTGTCCTGTAGTAACCTATTATATTCATAGCTTCTGATTCAGTGATTCTCAATCTTGGGGTCCTCAGGGATTATCTGATCACTCTTGTTTTCAGGATATCTATAATGGAGGCAGTACATGCAAATATAGCATAGTTACTCACCTGTAACAGGTGTTCTCCAGGGACAGCAGGAATCAGTCCTCACATATAGGTGATGTCAATGCCGATGGAGCCCCGCAGAAGCATCCCCAGCTTTCAAAAAAATTCTTTGGGAGATGCCACCACACATGCGTGGTCTCCTTCCCAACCAAGGGTGCCATCTTACTCAGTCAGATGACAGAGCTGACAAAAGCAAATGGCAAAAATTGTACAACAACTCCAAGGGGAGGAGGGAGGATTGTGAGGACCGATTCCTGCTGTCCCTGGAGAACACCTGTTACAGGTGAGTAACTATGCTTTCTCCAGGAACAAGCAGGAAGTCAGTCCTCACATATAGGACTCCCTACCTACAGGCTACTGAGAACCTGTAGAAAAACACGGCCCAGCCATGAGCAGCTGCAAGCGAGTCTGAAGAAAGACTCTAAGGACCCCAGTGTCCTGGTAGCCTGAACAAGAAGAGTCGGAGGGTAGGAGTTGCCTAAACCCTGAGCAAATTATGGAGTATGGCCTGGCCGAAGGCACTGTCCTATCGGGACTCCCTCTCCAGGCAGTAGTAAGCTGCAAAGGTGTGAAATGAGGACCAGGTGGAGGCCCGGCAGATGTCTACCATAGGTACAGAGCATAGGCTTGCAACTTAGTTTGCCATAGCCCTGACATTGTGCGTCATGACCCGGCACTCCAACGAGAGCCCAGTCTGATCATGGGCGAAGGTGATGCAGTCTGCCACTCAGGTGGACAGGGTCTGCTTGGTAACAGCCTACCCCAGTCAACTGGGGTCATAGGAAACAAAAAGCTGTACCTGGGTATGTTGCAGGTAGAAGGACAAGGCCCTCTTACAATCCAGAGTAAGGAGAATGGCCACCACCTGGTAGGTGTGGGGCCATGGAAAAAAGGTGGGAAGCATCTCCTCCTGGTTGAGGTAGAAGCTAGATACCACCTTCGGAACGAATTTAGGGTGGGTGTGAAGTACATTCCTATTCTTCTACAATCTGGTGTAGGGTGGCCCAGCCACCAAGGCCTGAAGCTCACTGACTCTGCGGGCAGAGGTCAGTGCCACCAGAAAGATGATCTTCTAGGAGAGATAACGCAAATGGCAGGTAGCCAGAGGTTCAAAAGGCAGCTTGGTGAGCTGTGTCAGAACTACATTGATGTCCCATTCTGCCAGGAGCAGACAGATGGGAGGCTTAGAAAGCAGAAGGCCCTGCATGAATCAGGTAATGAGGGACTGCGCAGAAAGAGGTTGAGTCTAGTTTGTGAAAGGTGAACAAGTACTGTAGCACCATGTGCACCTGGCAAGAAAATGGGTCAACCTGTTGTTCTACACACCATACTGAGAATCTGAACCCTTGAAGGCATAGGCCCATCTCATGGAGTTCTTACAAGAGGCCAGGAGGATTTCCTCCACCTCCCTTGAGAGGTTGAAGTATGCTAAGGTTACCCATTCAGCAGCCATGCAGTCAGCGACAGGGACCCCAGGTTGGGGTGAAGAAGGGAGCCCTCCTCCTGGGTCAGTAGCCCTGAGGCTATCCCCAGAGGGGCCGGGAGCTCTGTTGAGAGGCAGAGCAACAGGGGAAACCAAGATTGCCTGGGCCACAGTAGGACAACCAGTATCTTGGAAGCCTTGACTCGCAGGACCTTGAAGAGGCTCCAGGCAATTAGTGGTGTGGGAGAGATGGCATACAGAATGCCCAATGACTACAAGATGAGGAAGGCATCCACCGCTATCTCGGATGGATGCGGTTGGGAACCACAGAAGTGGGGCAGCTGAGCACTGGTTGGGAGGTCTAAACTTGGGATTCCCCAGAGTCAGAATAGACGCTGCACCACCCTGGGGTCTAGTCACCACTCATGCAGCTGGAGTGCCCTGCTCAGCCTGTCCGCTAGGGCTTTATCCTGGCGCGGCAGGTGTACTACCCTGAGGAGCATTCCCTGACTGATTGCGTACAAGCAGAGGGCTATTGCTGCCTGACAGAGGCGCTGAGACCCTGTGCCCCCCCTGCTTGTTCAGGTAGAACATTGTGACCTGGTTGTCCATTTGGACTAGCACTGACTGGCTCCGCAGGCAGTTGTGGAAGGCCTTGATCACCAGCAAAATGGCCTTGAGCTCCAGCAGGTTGATCTGTTGCAGGGTCTCTGCTAGAGATCAGTTGCCGTGCATGCACAGTTCCTCACAGTGGACACCCCAGCCCAGTAGGGACATATCCATGGTGAGAATCCACTGGTATTTTGGGGGCTGGAAGGGTATGCCCTCCTGCAGGTGCTGTGTGCCTTGCCACTAGTCGAGTGACTCTGCAAGTTGATGGGACACTGAAACACTGTCCCAAAGCCTGCCTGTGGCTTGTGTCCACTGCATGCGGAGACACCACTGAGCTGCCCACATGTGGAGTTGGGTATTGGGAACCACATGGACTGTGGATGCCATCAGGCCTAGCAGGGGAGCAGGGACCACGCCAATACAGAGTGATGGCACTGTACCTCGGTGTCCAGGGGGAGGAAGGCCCTGGCATAGAGAGTGTCCAGACAAGCCCCTATGAACCCCAGATCCTGAGATGGAGTGAGGTGAGATTTGGAGTAGTTTATCATGAACCCCAAATGCTGCAGGACCTTGATGGTGTGGGCTGTGACCTGTTGCACCTCGGTGGCCATGTCCCCTTACACGAGCCAGACATCCAGTTATGGGAAGACGAAGGCCCCTTGGAGACGGAGGTAGGCAGCCACCACTGCCAGGCATTTGGTAAAGACCCTTGGTGCGGAGGCTAGGCCGAAGGGTAGTACCCTGTGCTGGTAGTGGTCACCCAACCATGAACCTTAAGTACTGTCTGTGACTGGGCTGTAAGCATTCTTTAGGTCCAAGGAGCATAGCCAATCTCCCTGCTGGATGTAGTAGAGCAATGTTCCAAAGGAGAGCATCTTGAACTGCTCTTGCACCAGGAACTTGTTCAGGTTTCGCACGACCCCCATGTTCTTTTTGGTACTAGGAAGTAACTGGAGTAGAACCCCTTGCCCCTGAGTTGGAGGGGTACTGGTTCCACAGCTCTATCTCTGATAAGGCCTGTGAGTTCCTGCAGTAGCAGGGCCTGGTGCAGGGGAGTCTGAGGAGGCTCTCCTGGAAATAAAAGGGGAAGTGTCTGGTCCAAGTGAAGGAAGTAGCCTTCTCTCATCACCTGAAGGGCCCAGGTGTTGGTGGTTATGGCCAGCCACTGATGGGCAAAATGGATCAGATGCCCCCCTGTTGGTAGCTGCTCCTCCCCGGGAGGAGAGGCTATGTTCAGGGAGACAAAATCCCAACCCAGCTTGAGCAAGAGCCAGTGTTTGGGACTTGGAGCCCTTAGGCTTATGTTGACCTTGGCCCGGTCCTTTGACCCAATGACCCTGCTGTGGGGTCTAGGGGGGGATAGCCTTGGTAAGGCTGGCCTTTCCTGTGGAAAGGGGGCCTCTTCCCCGAAGGTTTCATCTCAGGAAGGGTGGAGGTCTTCCTGGAGAGCCAAGTTGGGGTTATGTTCTCGATCTCGATCTCAGCCACCTTGTCCTCCATTTGCTTGCTGAAGAGGTTTTCACTGAGGCAAGGGGCGTCAAGGAGTTTCTCCTGTACCCATTGCTTGAGGTCTGATGCCTAGAGCTAGGCCTGGCATCAGGCTCCGATGCCTGCAGCGGCCAACCTCGCGTTAGACTCAAAGCCGTTATAAGCGGCTTGAGACATGTACTTCGAGCACTCCCCGATGCACTTCATGAGGGTTTGGAATCGATGGAGATGATCTCCATTGAGACTCGCCGAGAAACTTGTGAGTTCTTTTGTCAGGTCTCGGAGATACATGCCAATATACAACTGGTAGTCTTGTATGTGTGGAGTGGAGTGAGTAGCCTAGTGGTTAGAGCACCCAGAAGATCAAGGGCTCGATTCCCACTGGCACTCCTTGTGATTTTGGGCAAGTCACTTTACCCTCCATTGCCTTGGAAAAAAAGACTGGCAATCTACTTCCAGTGATACATTGCCAAGAAAACCCTGAGGTAGCTGGGTCACTATGAGTCAACACTGACTTGATGGCACAAAAAAAAAAAGTCTTTTATGTGGCAACCCAGTATCAAGCCCTGGTGGCCTTTGCAACCAAGGGCTTCAAGGGCACAGGACTCTCTGCCTGGGGGCACAGGTGAGTGAGTTTTCAATGGGATAGGCCTTGGGAGTCCATGATCTGTCACTGGAGGCCTGGGCTATCCTCCAAGGGCTGTAGGATCTGGCACAGGACTTACCATGTGTGTCTGATTCCCAGGATGAGGTTCTCAAAGGCTCATCTTCTTTTTGCACTCATGCTCTGGAGAACTCTTGTCAGAGTGCCCGTGTGCCTGTTCAGGTGCCGCGGAGGCTTTATGCGACTCTGAGGATCCATGCGAGGCCGTTGAACATGAGGCTACAGGGGGCACCGGGGCTGAGTCTGACCTGTGGAAGATGTCATCCTGCTTTTCCCGATGACTTTGGATAGCCTTCACGTACATTTGCTTGCACAGGGCAGAAACCTCTGGGTCATGGTCAGCAACTAGACAGCAGAGGTAGCAATCATGTGTATCAGTTAAGGACATGTTCCTTGCACTCTGATCACACTTTTTGACCCCACTGGCCATTGGGGCAAAAAGGACCCCTGTGAGGTTGAAGACCCTTGATGCGGCCAGTGGTTAGAAAAAGGCACAAAACCACGCAGGGGAAAAACAGAAACAGTTTCGAGACTCAAAGCTGGGGCAACAGGACTTGGAGGCGGGAAAGTGCTAACCGGAGAAGAAAGGCACTTTAATGCACAATAAAATTAACTTTTTTCCAGGGAAAGAAGATGGACATCTGTTGAGTTCCATGGAAAAAGAGAGACTGGGTAAGATGGCACCCTTGGGTGGGAAGGGGACCACACATGCATGGTGGCATCTCTCAAAGGCTTTCTTTGAAAGCTGGGAAGATGCTTCTGTGGGGCTCTGTTGGCATTGACGTCACCCATATATGAGGACTGACTTCCTGCTTGTTCCTGGAGAAATTTCATGTATATTCATTGTGGATATTCTGAAATCCTAACTGGCCAGTTTGCTCCTGAGGATTGGGTTGACAACCACTAATCTAGTTTATAGGGAAAAAGTCAAGTTCATTGGTATCAGTAATCATTGACTTAATAGGTCTTCAGCTAAGGCCTAGAGCATTTTTGGCAAAATTATAAAAAGATAGATGATGCAGGGGAGATTCCTGTTATGCATTTACATACTGACCTTCCTCACCTTTCATCAACTGAGATTCATAGCAAAGTAGATCACTTAGTAAGTTAGCCAACAGAAATCAGTAAGCATGTTTGCAACCTATATTGGAGGATTTCTTTCATGCAGAAGGATTCTACTGTAGGAGATTTGGCTTCCTTATGCTTGAACATTTTTCCTTACTCCCGAGTCCAAAGTCTGAATCAGTATAGCATAGTGATTCTTAACACAGCTCTCCATAGATTGCTGGGTATGTCCTGAGGACTTGGTTGAGAACCCCTGCAGTAGAATGGGCATCTATGCTGATACTGGCAAGCTTTGCTATGAGTATCAATAGATAAAATTTCTGCCCAAATAGATTTCCTCCCAAAAAATACAGTGAGCACTAAGTGCATGGAAACATGATCTGGGGTCCTTGCACAGGATTATATGACTATAGCATGATTCTTTCCCATGCAATCATTAAAGCGCCATATCCTAGAAATCTTGTTGATGGAGTTTGATATGAGGGAATTTGAATATGGTCCCTCAGAAGGTGGTTGCACAACAGTACGCCTAGTTTAACTAGGCCAGAAGATGCCTATTTTGTGCCTATTATATATAGACAAATACGCACCAATTTACTTCATAAAATACTAGTGTAAATCCTGCAGGGGAAGTGCTGAAATTGCAGGAGCATATCTTACACCTCCTCAAGGACAGTGTAAATGTTCACTCAAAGAGTTTTGAAGTACACATGTAAATTAAAATATTTTATAATGTATGGAGGGGGGGGGGGCATATTCAAAGTGATTTAACAGGTTAGCAGACCTGATCAAACCATGGTCAGCGGGATATTCAGTGACACTAAACTCTTTAGGTCTGCTGAATATCCCCTGCTACCCAATTTGTATGATCTGAGGCGAGCCAGCTAGCATCAAGGCATTCTAGGGCTGGCACTAGAGTTAATCAGTCAACGGCAATATTCAGCCACTGCCGGTTAAAATTAGGTAGAAAAAGGCTGACCTAACTTTAGCTAGTTTATTGCCACTGACTGGATAGCTAAAACGCTAACCAGGCAATCCGGATATTCAATGTCGGCGGCCGGCTATGGCCCTGGCATTGAATACCCAGGTATAATTTACAGCGGCAGTGGCCAGTTGCTTTAACAGTATCGGGCACTCCTTTGAATATGCCCCCTAGGTACATATTTGCAGCTCAGCCTGTGTTCCACCCAGAATGCACCATCAGCAATGCCTGCAGTAAAAGCACACAAAGGTGTGACATTGTGTGCGCTTTTGCACCCGGCACAATTTTATGAGCCATTTTATGCAGATATATTGTTACATATGCATGAAAATGACTTTATAACAACACCCCACCTCAATGTCCATCCAAGCAAATAACAAACTTCTGCCCCTAGAGAAAGAAACTTAAAGAAGACAGATGCTTTAAGTAATAAAAGTGCTTCACAACAATGTGGACAACAGGACTTTAAATCCAGCTGAGAACTAGAAACCAAAGATGCTGCCAGCTAGAATATATTTCACTGATTTTCACTCCATGGGTAAAGGACGAAGACTCACATGAAAAGATCAGAGAATACCAGCTGAAGGAAAAATTGATCTTATGTGCAATTCTCTCACTACAAAATACATTGCTAGCCAATCTGACAATGAAAAGATTCAAGTGATCTCCCTCTTCTCAGTTGCAAGTTTCAGCTATCAATTCATATTTTATTGCACAGATAAATGTTTCCCATCTTTCATATATTATAATGCGAAATCCACACAGATAAATAAGAGCATATCACATTAACAATGATAATGACATTGGATTTTATAATCAGGGTAAGCAATTGCAAAATCTCCTTCATCTATACTCACTTGAACTGACGCACAGAAAAAGTACTAACGTCATGCAGGTTCCCAATATCTGAATTCTTACATCCATTACTAAAGAAAAACAAAGGTAAGGTTAGCTTTATATTTCTAACATAGCATCTTTTGTGACTTATATTGTCAAGAAATATAGTGTAATATGCATATAGACCGCAAAGAATTGCACATGTAAAAAATACATCTCCAGCAATCATAGTTGTCATGCTATCTGTACCTAAGCTCTTCTAGGACTCATTGAAAACAGCCTCTCTCCTGAGCTATGTCTGCTTGGGAGGCAGCAGGACATGCAGATCATCAAGAGCGCTAAGCTACTAGTGTCCCAGCTAGAACTATTCTTGATTGCACGATTTACTACAGCCAAGTACCTTCTCTGAGGTTTGGTATTCAGAAAATCCAGGTTTGTGAAATAGCTACTGTGGAAAGAATCATTTACTTGCTGAGAGGGGAAGAAAGGGTGCAACCAGATCTAAGAGTGGCCTAGTGGTGGAGGCAAGCTGCCTCAGGCTGGAGGGCTGAGGGTTCAAATCCCACTGGAGGACAGCAACCTTGGACCAGAGGGACTGGGGTTTCTAGTCACACAGGTGCTCCCTGTGGCATTGGGCAAACCACTTAACCCTCTGTTGCCTCAGGTACAAAATGTGAGCCCTTTGGGATAAGAGAAATATATACTGTACCTGAATGTACACTGCTTTGAGCCAGTATATAAGCATTAATAAATAAAATAATCCAGGGCTGATATGCACCAAGGCAGCTATGTAAAAAAAACACTTATTTTATAAAGGTAACATAGACATCTATGCATCTTTTTAAAATAGACTCGCACAATGACCCACAGTAGCATACAAATCTCATGCAGAAATTTACATCTGCTCCAGAGGTATAGGATAGGAGGAGTAACCTAGTGGTTAGAACACTGGCTTGGTAACCAAGCAACCAGGGTTCAATTCCCACTAGCAAGTCACTTAACCCTCCATTGCCTCGGAAGAAAGGCCTGGCAATCTACTTCCAGTGACACTGCCAAGAAAACCCAGGAGAGCTTCTGGGTCACCAGGAGTCAGGACTGACTCGAAGGCACACATTGCATTGCCAGAGGTATAAATGTGCATGAGGAGCAGCAGAGTGGTTAGAGCAGAAACCTAGTGGCTAAAAGACCAGGGCATTCCTTGTGGCCTTAGACAAGTCACTACCCTCCATTACTTCGGAAGAAAGGTCTGGCAACCTACCTCCAGTCATGCTTTGCCAAGCAAATCTAGGGCTGCTGGGTCACTAGAAGTCAGCAGTGACTCCCCTCCTGAGAGGCAGACATTGTAGGGAGTTCAGGAGGAAAGCAAGGACATAGCTGAAATGTTTAAATGCCTGTGATACAACTGCATTCAGCATAGCATGAAGCAGGAACTTTTTGTTTTGCCGCTGCAGTGGCAGCCTTGGAAGCTGCTCCACCACCACCATCACCACTGCCACTTGCATCCCAGGTGTTACCACCACCACTATTGCTGCCAGAACCCCAGCTGCTACCTGAAGCATTGCCACCAGGACCCCTGATGCCACTACCATCACTACCTCCTGCAGCTGCAGCTACAGCAGATGTGGAAATTACCACCATCACCACTGAGGCAGAGAGCGGTGGCAGCAGCAGAGGAGTCCCAGTATGGGTGATGATCACATCTAAGAAGGCGAAAGAGAGTACACCTTGTAGCGCTATATAAATAAGTAGTAGTAGTAGAAGTGGAGGAGAAGTGGTCATCGTACTTGTCATAGAGCAGGGGCAGGAGGGGCATCAGCTCCTCCCCAAGGCAGCAGGGACATTGGACTGCACTGGCATAGAGAAACCACCAAATGTAGTGGAACAGGAACTGGAGGGTGGGGAGGAGGAGGGAGAAGCCAGTGGGGGAAGGGCAGATGAGGGAGGAGGAGTGAGTAGTATGGGAGGAGGAGGTAGCAGGGTGAAGTGTAGGAGGAGATGAGGGAAGGGGAGATGAAGGAGGAGGCCAGTGGACAAGTGGAACTCCCTGTAGCAACTGATCACCAGGACTGTTCAGCCTGCCTCCATGCTGAAGTAGATGCACCGCCATGAGGTTCCTGGGTCTTGGTGGACCTCAAGGTCCTGTTGTACCTTACATCTCTATAATGAGAGGTGCAGAAGGGCTTTGCTGTGGTCACCAGGTCACAAGACTCATGGTTGTGCACTTGGAGGGCCTGAGAGTGGAGATACATGCTATGGTTGGGGGCCATATAGCAGCTCATGGCATGAATCTCCACTCCAGCCATTCTAATCATGTGGGGGAATGGTGGAGGCATAGTGCAGCAGCATTTCAATGATTGTAAATAAGTGCATAAGTGGCCTGTTGAACCATGAAATGAAGGCAACATTTCTTGGCAATATGTGTCTAGAGTTCTGTTTTCCAGTGCACCTAACCACCATTGTAGCTCACCACCTTCCTACAACCACAACAAGTTCTCCATGGCACCATTCAGGAGCAGACATCCATCTGTATGCCTGGTATGAGGACCCAGCCTGCCAATTATCCCCAGACACCCCATGGCACTCTGTAGATACCTCACCTGGCATATGACCAGTGCAAGGTCCTTGAATCACACTACTAATATTCCTCCCTCACACAGAGCTATGTAGCTCCAAACTGCCCTCCAGGAGCACAGGACATGTGCCCCCACCCCTTGCACAGGGCTCCCCCTCGTATGGCAAATGGTCACTGCCACCATACACAGGATGGTGCAAGTGAAAAGGTGGTCAGTGGAACATGGCACAGGTTTGCAGACAGGTCTAATGGAGGCCCAGCAACATGCATGCCAGCATACACACAATATCTTGAGATGCACACTATATTCCCAAACCTGTCCATCACTCCTGCCCACAGCACATACCAGAACAAGGCTCCAGTGGCAGAGGTTGTCCATGTCCACCCACAACTGAAAGCAGCTTGAGTTAGGGGTCTCAATGTCTACACAAATGCCACCATGTCCATGGACTGCCATGAGCTATGCACTAATTCACCCTGCAATGGGCCACAGCTTAGCAGCCAGTGTGCCCAATGAATGTAAAGAAGGAGGTAACAACACATCATATTGGGGGCAACACTACATAGCCACACATACACAAATGAAGAAGGGAAGTGGGAGACAGCTAATGCAGGTGGGATATTTAATAATGCTCACCTGACATATTTCTATGGAAGCACATTGTACATAGAAACATTTCAGCAAAAAAAGTCCATATGGTCTATCTAGTCTGCTCTTCCACATCAAATACTATAGTACCTCTTTTTCCTTTAGAGATCTTCTGTGTTTGTCCCATACTTTCTTGAATTCATATACTATCCTTGCCTCTACTACCTCCACTGGGAGACTATTACAAGCATCATCCAATCTTTCCGTGGTACTCCTGAGATTATCCCCTTTCACCCTCATCCTATGCCCCCTCATCGAAGAGCTTACTTTCAATTGAAAGAGGCTTTCCTCTTATGCATTTATGTCACAGAGGTATTTAAACGTCTCTATCATATTTTCGCTATCCCAATTTTCCTCTAATGTATACATATTAAGACCTTTAAGTATGTCCCCATGTGGTTTATAATGAAGACCACTGACAATTTTAGTAGCCACCCTCTGCACTGACTCTATCTTGTCTATATCCTTTTGAAGGTGTGGTCTCCAGAACTGCACACAATACTCCAAACAAGGATGCACCAGAGACTTTTACAGAGGCATTATCACCTCCTTTTTTCTGCTGGCCATTCCTCTCCCTATGCATCCAAGCATTCTTCTGGCTTTCACGCTCATCTTTTCTATCTGTTTAGCCATTTTAAGATCATCAGAAACAATCACGCTCAGATCCTGCTCTTCTTTCATTGAAAAAATTACTTCACCCCCTATATTGTACCGCTCCCCTGGATTTTTGCACCCCAAATACATGACCTTGTATTTTTTAGCATTAAATTTCAGCTGCCAAATTCTTGACCATTCTTCAAGCTTAGGTAGATCTCTCCTCATGTTATCTATGCCTTCCTGGGTGTCTACTCTATTGCAGATTTGGAATCACCTTCAAAGAGGCAAGCCTTACCCGACAGCCCTTCCTCAATATCACTAACAAAGATATTAAAAAGTATCAGTCCCAGGACAGATCTCTGTGGTGCACCACTGGTAACATCCTTCTCCTCAGTGAGCTTCATTTACCTGTACACTTTGTTGCCTCCTAGTCAACCAATTTTTAACCCAGTCACTTTAGGGTCCATCTCTAGGGTGCTCGATTTATTTATATGTCGTCTGTGCAGAACAGTGTCAAAGGCTTTAATGAAATCCAAGTACGCTGCATCTAGGGCTCTCCCTTGGTCCACTTCTCTGGTCACCCAGTTAAAGAAATCAATCAGAATGGTCTGACAAGACCTACCTCTGGTAAAGTTTCCTCTGTTTTCGTATCATTAATTTACTAACCACAGAAGTCAGACTAATTGGCCTGTGGTTCTCAACCTTATCCTTCTGCTTTTATGTAAAGTGACCACATGTGCCTTTCTCCAGTCCTCTAGGACCACCCCTGACCTTAACGAAGTATTGAAAAGGTCAGTCAGTGGCGTCAGTAGAACATCTTCAATATTCTCGGATGTATCCCATCTGCCCCCATCACTTAGTCTACTTTTAGTTTAGCTAGTTCCTCAAGAATACAGTCTTCTCAAAATCATTCAAGATCCCCTTAACTTCTGCTCCTATCTGTGGGTATTTCCTGAGGTCCTGCTCCTGGTCCTTCATCTGTGAACACAGAACAAAAATATTTATTAAGCAATTCTGCTTTGTCTTCGTCAGCTTCTACAAATTCCTCCCCTTCCCCCTTGGGTCTGACAATATCATTTTTGCATTTCCTCTTCTCGCTAACATATCTGAAAAATGTCTTGTCCCCCCATTTTATTGCATTGGCTATCTCGTCTTCTTTTTGAATTTTGCTTTCCTGACTATTTTCCTAGTTTCTGTAAGCTTTCCCAAATATTGATGCTTGTCTTCCTCTTTCTGTGATCTCTTGTATTTTATGAAGGCCACCCTCTTTTTCTTCAGTTTTTCAGCTACTTTTTTTGAGAACCATAGTGGCCACCTTTTTTTTAAATATTTATTTACCTTTCTAACAAAAAGGTTTGTTGCCCTTAAAATATCCCTTTTCAGTTTTGCCCATTGCTTTTCTACATCCCTCAGCTGGTCCCATCTTGCTAATGCCTCCTTGAGGTATTGTCCGATCTTGGCAAAATTAGTTTTTCTAAAGTCTAAGACTCTCGCTTTTGAATAGACTTTATCAGCTCTAGATCTAATACTGAACCAAACTATCTGGTGATCCCTGGATGTGAGATGATCTCCCACTTAAGATCGGAAATACTTTCCCTATTGGCAAGCACTAAGTCCAGTATAATCTCTTCACGTGTGGGTTCTGTTACCAGTTGCCAGAATAGTTCTCGCTATAGAGAATCCAGGGTCTCCTTACTTCTAGATGACACCGCAGCAGGGATATGCCAATCAACATACATATAGACAGGTACAAATAATAATGTATGCCATGTGTGCACAGCAGACATTATTTATTTAAACAGTTTTATATACCATCTTTGTGATATTCATCATTCAAAATGGCTTACATATTGACTAAAATAAGGAAAGAATGAAAAATAAGAATCAATGAGTCAAGATGGAGTACAGAACTCGCCAGTTCCACATAACCCACTACCAAATGCTAACCATAAATTTTGTAATTCCCAATATTCTCCTTCTACAGGGAATAACAAAGTTTTTGACTCCTTTCTAAAATTTAAAATATTACTCTCCAATCTTAAATGTGTAGGGAGGACATTCCACCACTCTGGACCCAGGGAGGAGTGGCCTAGTGGTTAGGACAAGGTACTTCAGGCCGGAGGTTCAAGTCCCACCTGGGGACAGCAATCTCAGGCCGGAGGGACTGGGATTTCTAGTCCTGTAGGCACTCCTTGTGGTCTTGGGCAAGCCACTTAACCCTCCATTGCCCATGTTCCCTGTACGTATTAGCGTATGTGTGTCATATCCCCTCGTGTTAAATGTATCTCCCAATTGACCGCTTTGACCTGGTGAAAAGCGGGATATAAATACAGCTAAATAAATAAAATAAATAAATCACACTAAATGCCTTTGATCTCCATGTCAACCTCTGAATAACAGGTGTGTCCAAGATTTCTAAAACATTACCCTGGGAAGATCATAATTTTCTTTTGACACCGCATATAATGCTGTAGTCTATTTTTTTAGAATAAAATGGTTTCCCATTTCTCACAGCTTTAAATGTTAACATTAACATTTTAAAGCTACATCTCTATTAAATATCCCCATATAAGGCATTTACAAGGTTTACTGGACTATAAATGCCTTTCGAAAACCAGGCCCATAGTTCCCAAACCTGACTTTGAAACTCCTGCCTTCCAGAAAGGACTTAATCTGTGTTGATTCAGTACCTCTTATACCAACTTGCCAACAATGATCTATTGGTATCTCTGACTCAAGAAGATCAAAATTGCCAACATATCTAATGATATCAGCAAAACTGATATCTGTTTATCAAGATGAAAATACACCTTTTCTAACACTGCAACCAGTAATGTTTCTGTACCACTACTTACCTGAAAACCTCCTTGTCCTACATCTAACAAATTATAATCTTTCAGAAAATTATACATTTGACAGCATACTTCTTGTTTTCTTAATTTAGCCAACATGGGTAGATTGGACATAGGGTGAAAATTTTCACAATTCCTTCTTTATCAGCACCTTCCTTTTTCAAGACTGGTGCAACTACAGCTTCTTTTAGCCATAAAGTACCCATTCCCTCCACCAGAGAGGAATTTATCAACATCTTTATCCAATCTAGCATGCCTTCAGAAAATTGTTTAGATATTGCAATCGGTGCAGGATCCAAAGGAGAGAATGTAGTATTCAGAGCCTTAAGTAGAGCATCCACCCTCTGTGCTGTTATTATTTTATTTCTTTAGTAGTATTTAGCTTTCCAGTAGTAGTAAAAGGTTAATTTTGAGCTTCCTGGAAGCCCAGCGATGATATTGGCACTCCCTTCTGTGCTTGAGCCCTGTGTGGCCGCACCATATGCACAGCCCTTGGTACGGCCCTGCCTGGAGGACTTACAATCCAAGTTTGTAGCAGAGGCAATGAAGGATTTGATGGCTTGCCCAAGGCCACAAGAAATGACCCCTTTAGTATTTTATCCATAGTATCTCCAGGTACCTCTGGAGGGTATCAAGGCCCCTGACCCTAAGTACTGGTAAAGACAGGTTGTGGGAGCCTTTCAGAGCATGAATCTACAGAATTAAAACACACATAAAAACTCTGGCCTCCTGCCTCTCTGTACAGGTAAAAACAGGCTGCAGGGGCCCTGCAGAGCACACATTTACAGAGACAAAATATACATAAAACCCCTTCCAACACACCCTCCTACACTCCCCAGTGTCTGGTCGCCACCTTCAAATAAAGAAGTGAAAAACATAACAAAAAATATTAGGGCCCCCCCCCCAAAAAAAAAAAAAATTAGTAACCCACTCCTGGATCCTCCTTTAATCCCCACAACCCTCTTCTTGGTCCTAATACCCTCTTTGTTTCCTGAAGCATTCTTCACGGGGCTGGGGCAGTCCCAGTTGCCCCTACCTCACCACTGTAGCAACCGCAAATGACACCTGCAAACCAAGTCCAGTGCCATTGTTTACTTGCGCCGATGCTGTTGTGGTATCAGTTGAGACATAGCAAAATGTTTATATAAACTACCACGTTACCTCCCTGAATGAACCTGATCTTCACTGATCTCAGAGGTTAAGCAGGGTTGGGTTGGGCCTGACTGAGACCACCTTGGAATATCAGATGCTGTGGACTTACTGCATAGAAAAAAGGCCTGGCAATCTATTTCTAGTTTCACCTTGCCAAGAAAACCCAGGGGCTGTGTCGCCAGGAATGAGCATTGACCTGACAGCACACACACGTCTATATAAAAAACACCACATATGAAAAACATAAGTATCCAGTGCAAAGCAAGTTCTGGTTATACAAAAAAAATATTAAAATTAGTCAGTGTCCTTAAAATCAATTTCCAGGCACAATAAACCTCATAATCATTACAGTTTAAACACAAGCCAGTAAAATATATTCCAGGATTATTCATAGCAAGCTCAGGCAGCAGGAATTTGCTAAGACACCTGCCATGTTTCACTTATTTTGCTTTTTGCCACATAACCTTTTGTGACACAGAGTATAGAAAAGGCCATGTACAGTCCCCTCTCTAAACTCTTTTCTACAGCTTACACAGATTTTAGGGTCGCCAATTGACAAGTGGGAACTTGCACAGACTCATATTGGGATCTGCCTTACTTTTATATCTTTCTTCTGTTAAGGAAATTTAATTTACTTTGTTCAGCTCTGTATGACATCAAAATGTTAAGACTGCAAATGCATTTTCCTGTAACTTTTCTGATAATGCAAACTGTAAACAACAAGCAAATCCAACTAAGGCCACGCACTCAAGCCTACCAAGCTATTTCACTTTTTTAAAGTTTATTTTCCCCTTCCCTCTTTTTTGTTTGCTTACTATATTTATCCTAAGCTCTATTAATCAGAACTCTAATTATTCGGAAATAGTCATGATGCCTAGGCCATGATCTTCGACACACCTTAATTATCCAAACTTTTCCTGGCTTCATAATGACCTTTCTATCAGGAAATCTCCCGTTATCTGGAATTCTTTTATCACGGAACTCCCTTTATATAAAGTTTGCATTATTCAGCGTTGACCTTGGTTCCGACTACTGCTAAAATACAGTGCTCTAGAGTATTCTCATATTTGCTGTCCCAAGCATCAGCAGATATTTCTCGATTTCCTTCTCTCTGATCCTCACTTGAAATCCTTCTTAACTTCAAATTCTTTATAGAAACCTCAAAATTTATTTGCCTTTAGTACCATATTATACTCTTTTTTCCAACCACACCAAGTTTCTTAGAAGTTGGTAAACCTTAGTTGAAAGGTGCCAAAATAGCCATTAGCCCATTCTCTCTCTCTGCTCTTCGGAAGACATGGTCAATCCCAGCAAACAAAACAGTAGCTTTTTTAAGTTTGCTGTACTCTGAAATGCTGCTGGCTAAAAGTTTTTGTTGCTAGGCAGCGACTCATCAATTACTTTGGCATTTCATCTAGTTACCATGGCAGCTCTATAGCAAGTGCTGTAAAGAAAGTGTGGTATAGCGTGGTGTGTGGTGTGTGGTGGCAAGGGGCTGTTAAAATATCAGGCAAACAACAGTTCAGGGCGAGACAAAAAACACTTTTATTTCCCTTCAGTTATCCAGCAATCACTCCCCAGCTGGTTACACTCACAAAGCTGGTTTTCAGTGCGCTTCCGCCCACTCACACTTTTGTGGCAGGCTATGGCCTAGCATGGTCTGCTACTATGAGAGGCCTGTAAGTTAGGCCTGGATCCTAACCTCCGTTATAGCTAGAAAAGAACCAAAAATTTGTGGAAAATAAGAAAACTGTTTTAAACTGCTTAATAAGAAGTTTTACATGAATTCATAAGTCTTCCATTATTCTCTTGTGTGTGAAAGAAAGAAATGTTACAAAACATGCATTCCTGATGCTAGGGATAACCTTGCAGTAGAGAAGTAACAAAATCAAGAACTGCACCATTGTTAGAACAATCCTAAGGGAGGGGGCTGGTTGCTAGGCCCCGGAGGGATTTCTCATTGGACAGGTGCAGGGGGTGTTGGAACCAATAGGAAGTTTGCATGTATCAAGTTAGAACCAATAGAAAGTTCTCATGTATCAAACTGAAAAATAGGTATAAATGGTTATGTCTCTGTGAAAAGCGGGGCTCAGTTCCTTTTGAAGCTTTGACTGACTGGGCCTGTGCACAATAAACTGGCTTGGATCTTTGAACAGACTCCTGGTTTTATTTATTGCATGCTTATCAGTGCTGCTACATATTCTTGGTGCATTGGCCGGGAATGTGCGAGCGGGGGATGGTATGCAAGTAAATATACCACGATTTCTTGCCTCAAAGTGTAGCAGCAAAGCGCAGACAAACCAATGATACCAGGAGTCTGTTCAGGAGGTCCAAATCATTTATTTGTGCACAAGTCTCAAGCAAGTCAATTTCAAAATGGCTGAGCAAAGTTTTCAAGCATTACAACAACTTTTATAGACTTCTGTTCCATTCTAGGTATAGAAAAACATTTTATTGGTCCCGGTAACCTCCCGTACCTCCCGTACCCCTTCCATTGGTCCCGGTACTGATAAGTTTATCCAATTATGTTCCTTCAGTGGGCATGGCACCTGCATACCCCCCTTCTAGTCCCAATTACAATGGTCAGTTCATCAACTTGTTACTTTCACACTCTCAAGGCCATATAGCCAATTTGTGCATGCAGGGGAGCAGGGCTCTGCAACTCATCTGTCAGCACTCCCAATTATGTTCCTTGCAGATGTACTTTTTCTTATCAGTAACTTTTAAACACATTTTTCTGTATTTTTCCATCTCTCAGTTTTGCTTACCTAAGTTAGTTTAGTTCTCTTACAGAGTTCTATCCTACAATAGCAGCATATTGGGGGATGTGCAATTCCTATGTGCCTCTCCACATGCTTCATTTACAGGTCAAGCTAGTTAGGCCTGCCTGCTTATGTCAGACACTGTGGATCACAGGCCTGCACCTGCCACATTCCCCCCTTTGATTAATCTCACCCTATTACTTAATAAGGTGTGAGAGTTAAATCACCTTTAGAAGAATCACATCATGATTGAAGGATTTTGACTAGGGCTGGCTTTATATAAAGCCATTATTTTAGTTGCGGTCTTCCGCTCTACTGTGCTGTCAATAGCATTATGGATGGAACGCATACAACATGGGATTAAACATGGTAATAAGAAAATAACAGCAACAAGAATTAGTACTAAAACTATGAAAGTCTTAAATCCTCCCAGCCAGGAGAAAAGGTTAGCAAACCAGTTAGGAAATTTCAATGAGTGCCAAGTTTGTACTGGCACATAAGCATGTCTTTGCATATCTTTAGCAATTTCTTCAACTACTTGACCTTTATCATCTATTTTTAAACAGCAATTAGTTAAATTCAGTTTACCACATACTCCTCCTTCAGCTGCTAACAAATAATCAAGTGCTAAGCGGTTCTGATATATAGCAGTGCGCATCTGAGTACTTTGTCTAGCTAAGAGCGTAAGAGCATGACTAGTTTCATTGGTTATTATTTCAACTACTGCTTGTAAACGAATAATACGATTAATCATATAGATTGGAGTGTGATAACCATACATACCATCATCATTCCAAGTGGCAGGCCCATAATACTCAATAATTCTTTCTGGTGGCCAATCATCACCCTGCCACTTCTCCCACTTGCCTATCTGTAAGGCTTCTCTTTTCTGTCTTAATGCTCGTTTGTGTCGGTGGGTAGTGTAAACAGGGTATCCTAATTGTTCTCCATGTTCAGTGTTTAAAAGAAAGAAAGAAGGTCTGATGGTTCCTAAGACACATGCTCCTCCCCATTGTGGCGGGAGTTGGGCATATGCTCGGTTTCCACAGATCCAATATAGGCCAGGTGGGGCTTGCCAGGCATGGACTTTGGCAAGGTTAGTCCATAAATCTGCAAGTTCAGGAAATCTAGCTAATGGATTAGGAGGTTCAGGATGTCAGATCCCTGACCACCATGCTGTCTTCTTGGTCGTGGCATTATAGTATTTCTGGCTAAGACAGACCAGCTGTCCTACCTTTTGGGTGAACTGGGGTCCAGTTCTGGCATAGCAAAGACGTCCAACGATTGAGTGCGCTAACACCCATTCACTGGTGGTCTTGTGTAATTCAGTCTGATTGTAAATCAAAGAATAATTCAATTCTTGGGCTTCCCATGGCCATTGGTCTCCCATTTGGGTTCCGCCACAGAAATAGCAATCTGAGATCTTAAGACTAGATACCACTGCTCCGGCTAATTCTAGAAATAAATTCTGTGAGGGATGAGGGATCTCAAACTTATTTACATGCATGGCTTCATAGAAGGTGTTATGGATATGATATTTGGATGACTTGTGGGCTTGGGTATTCAATCTAATATACACAATGGTTCCTGGATCTACTGCCCCTCCAGCAATCCGTAAACCAAACTTGTATCCTTGTTTCCATGCATAGGGATTGTGTATATGTAAGTGTAAGGGGTTACAAGCATCTTTCTGACATTTATCATTTGTGGTTGGCTTGGTTAAGGTAGCCATTCGTTTATCTATCTTCTCATCAACTATACCATTATTCCAGGTAGCATAGAAAACACATCCCCAATACGGGCAATAGTAATCTGCTGCTGGTGCAGTACTATAGCCTGATCCCGTTTTACCTGTACACTTCCACCATCCTGTGGCACCTTCCGGACACATGTACTTATGGTCATTTCGATACGCTTTCTCCCAAGTACCACAGGTGGAATAACTATCTCTATTAATGGCATTACATGCATCAAAATTCAAAACAGCAGGTTTAGTAATGTCTTTAAGTGGTGGTGTAGCAGCTAGTATAGGTCCATCTGCATCCTTCCATCGTATTTCCAACGTGTAATAGGATGGATTCTGATGCGGATTATAGCATGCTCTAATTTTGCCATAAGTGCAAATATTTAGTTCAGTGGTGTTATAAATACACCGAGTCACTTTTCCCTTGCAAGCATAGTACGAGTGGTAAATCAAAGTCTGAGTTACTTTCAGTCCAGTTCGAGTAGAAGTAATGCAAGCAGTGCATGGAGGTAAAGCATAAGTCTGTTCAAAACCTCCAAAGAAGGCAACCAAGGCAAAGCAAAAGTAAAGATGCATGTTGATGTTGATTGGAGTTCTTCTGAATCCTCAGCTTGCTGATCTTGATCACGACGGTCTTTTATTCTTCGTCCCGTTTGCTAATGAAGCAATTTAACGGGTGCTGAGTGTTGATTGAAGATCCTCAGGTTGTCCAGTACACATTAACCAACTTATTAGCAACTTCAGTTGGCTTGTGAAGTCTGGCTAGTCAATGTAGTATCAAAGTAGTGTGCCAAATCGCACGCAAATTGGGTTCGTTGAAACAAAACTGTTGCTGCATGGAAAACAGCAATCCTCTTCGAAAGACTTGGCTATTGCAAAGCACTGTGATGAAGTATCTAAGCTGCTGGTTGCCGTCTCAGAGTAACTCGCAAGGGTGCATCAAGATGCTGTTCTGCTGTCCACTGCTCTGGTTCAGGATCAGCGACGGGCTTGACTCTGCTGTGGTGGATCCAGGCGTCGATCTCGGCTACCTTTACTGCAGTTGGGGTAGACAGGATGACGGTGTACGGTCCCTTCCAATGGGGTTCCAACGGTGTCTTCTTCCAATCTTTGATCCACACCGAGGTACCAGGCTGATAGGGATGCAAGGGTTCCGTCAAGTTGATAGGCAACTGGTCTTGGATCCACGCATGGAGAGTCTGCAGAACAAAACTAAGAGCTAGGAGTTCTTGTCTGGTTACTTCTGAACCAATTTGGGCTAAATTTCCTTTAATTCCCTGCACTATTGGTGGGGGTTTACCATACAGAACTTCAAAAGGGGAAAATCCTGTTGACTTTACAGGAGCTGAGCGTATTCTGAGTAAAGCTATTGGGAGCACTTGGGGCCACTTCAAGTGTGTCTCCTGACAAAGCTTGGACATTTGGGCTTTTAGGGTACGATTCATTCGCTCAACTTTCCCTGAACTCTGGGGTCTGTATGCAGTGTGGAGTTTCCATTGTATCTGCAAAGCTTTTGCTAACTGCTGAGTAACTTGGGAGACAAATGAGGGTCCATTGTCTGACCCTATTACTGCTGGAATTCCGAACCTAGGGACAATCTCTCTCATTAAAACTTTGGTGACTTCTCGGGCTTTCTCAGTTCTGGTTGGGAAGGCTTCTACCCACCCAGAGAAAGTACAATCTAATACTAACAGGTAATGGTATCCATTGGCTCTTGGCATTTCGGTAAAATCAACTTGGAGGTTGTGCATGGGAGTTACACCTCCTGACTGAACTCGGGGTGCCGTTATAAGGCCTTGCTTGGCATTATTTTTGGCACAGGTTAGACATTGACGTGCTACTGAGGCTGATATGGTTGTTAATAGAGGGATGTAAAAATGTGGTCTGAGTGCTTTTTCCATAGCACTCTTCCCATAGTGGGTGGCTTCGTGGAAAGCTTTGACAAAAGATGGTCCTAACAGTTCAGGAATTACTATTCGGCCAGGGGGTTGACTGCCCTCTTCTGGTGGCAGCTCAATCCATCCATCTTTCAGTACTCCATCTTCTTTGTTACAGTAGTAATCCAATTCTTTGGTGGTATATCGTGGTGTCCATAAATTCAGAGGTACTGGAAACAATGCTGCTTGCATTGGCATAGCTTGTGGGGCAATCTGTCCTGTCATAGCTGCTTGTCGTGCTGAGGCATCTGCAAGTCTATTCCCTCGGGCAACTTCTCCTTTTCCTGCTTGATGTCCTCTACAGTGCATGACAGCTACACGTGTTGGGGCCCAAACAGCATCAAGTAACATCAATATCTCGGGACCATACTTGACTGATTTTCCTCCGGATGTGATGAGTCCTCGTTCTTTATAGAGGGCTCCATGGGCATGTAGAGTAGTGAAGGCATATTTGGAATCTGTATATACATTTAGCACAAGTTTTTCTCCTAACAACAATGCTCTGGTGAGTGCTATCAATTCGGCTTTCTGGGCTGATGTGCCTGAGGCTAGAGCTGATGATTCAACTACTTCGTGTTGAGTGACGACTGCATATCCGGCACAGTGTCGTCCATCGAGGATGAGACTGCTCCCATCAACATAATAGATCTGGTCAGGATTGTCTATGGGCACATCTGTCAAATCAGGTCGACTGGAGAACACAGTTTCCATGACTTCGATACAGTCATGTTCTGGGAGTTCTTCACTGATGGGTATCAAGGTGGCTGGATTCAAGGCATGACTCACTTCTAGTTGTATCTGTGGGTTTTCACATAACATGCTCTGGTACTTCAACATTCGGGAATTGGTGAGCCAATAATTTGCTTTTTGTTCCATAAGGGCAAGGACTGCATGTGGCACAGTGACTCGTATGTTCTGTCCTAGTGTGAGCTTGTCTGCTTCACTCACTAATAGCGCTGTAGCTGCAACTGCTCTCAGGCAAGGTGGCCATCCTTTGGCCACCGGGTCCAATTGTTTCGATAGGTATGCTACAGGTCGCTCCCAATTTCCCAATTTCTGAGTCAACATGCCTAAGGCATTTCCCTGTGCTTCATGTACAAACAAGTGGAAAGGCTTGTGGACATCTGGTAGTCCAAGTGCTGGTGATGACATCAATTCTTCCTTTAATTTCTGGAAGGCTGTATCCTGCTCAAGTCCCCACTCCAGTGGCGACTTTTCTTCTCCTTTTGTGGCTTCATACAGTGGTTTGGCAATTTGGGCAAAGTTAGGTATCCAGATTCGGCAATATCCTGCCGCTCCCAGAAAGGCTCTGACTTGCTTTCTGGTTGTTGGAGTTGGAATTCTGCATACTGCTTCTTTTCTTTCTCTGCCTAATCTTCGGCTTCCTTGGGTTATACGAAAACCCAAGTATTTCACTTCTTTTTGGCATAGCTGTGCTTTGGCTCTGGAAACTTTGTATCCAGCTTCATCTAGTAACTGCAAGAGATCTTTGGTGGCTAGTATACATTCACTTTCTGATATGGCAGCTATCAGCAGATCGTCCACGTATTGGAGAAGCACTCTCTTCCCCGGGGCCACTGGATAACTTGAAAGGTCTTGATTCAGTGCAGCACTAAAGATGGTAGGCGAATTCTTGAATCCTTGGGGTAATCTTGTCCAGGTGAGTTGGCCCCCTCTTCCAGAGATGGGGTCCTGCCATTCAAATGCAAACAATATTTGACTTACAGGGGCTAATCTTATGCAAAAAAATGCATCTTTTAAATCCAGTACAGTGAAATGGGTAGCTTCGGCAGGTATCAGTCCTAGAAGAGTGTAAGGATTGGGTACAACTGGATGTATAGTTTCAACTGCATCATTTACTCTCCTTAAATCTTGTACTGGGCGGTAATCATCCGTTCCAGGCTTCTTTACTGGCAAAAGTGGAGTGTTCCATGGGGATTGACATACTTTTAGTAGGCCATACTCGAGCAATCTTTGTAGGTGGCGATGAATGCCTTCAATTGCAGCTCTTGGGAGAGGGTACTGTTTGACGTGCACTGGTGTAGCACTAGGCTTGAGGGTTACAATCACTGGAGCTATATGCTTGGCTAGGCCTGGGGGACTGCCTTCTGCCCATACTCCAGGTGGTGCATGAATGTTCTTTAAAGTTTGTTCGAAATAAGTGTCTTGGATAGAGTCATCAATGTAATACCTCCATTCTTCTTCTCGGGGAACTGTCAGCAGCATTATTCCTGCTGGTTTGGCTTGGGGATTTACTGTCATTTGCATTTCTCCTTCTTCAGAGAAAGATATTTGTGCTTGGAGTGTTTCTAGTAGACCCCGCCCCTCCCATTTCGATGTGTGCGCGCAACAACAGACAAAAGGGAAAAAGAGGGCGGACCGTGGGTAAGGGGTCCTCACGGCCCTGGAAACGTATAAGGAATACAAATAACAAGACAAGACGACAATCGCTTCCGCCTTTTTGCGACCTGAACGCGGTCGCCCGGTCAGGAAATGCGCTACTCAGGGGTCCGCCTTCACTTGGTCCGTGCTGCCAGACCTCTCATTCACACTTCGTTCACACAATCATGCTAGCAACGTATCCCAGAATGCATTCGTTTCTATCTATTCTGACTAGTCTTTTTCCCAATTACAAAAAGGATGGGGGTTTCACCCGGCGAATTCCCATGCGGTGTTACTCGGCCCTTCCTTGAGAGGTGATCATGCTCTCTTACCAATTCCCAATATCTCGAGATTACAAATTCCCAATTCCAAGTTCCAATGGCAGTACTGCTCTTTCTATTTCTGTCTAGACACCAAATCAAAACTATACTCACCGGATCCGGTCCTCAAACTTCCCAAGCAGGCGCATGAGTTGGACCTCGGACTCCCCTCACTCGGGTTCGAGGCGTTGGCTCCAGCCGGGCCCGGCACCCGCCGAGGTCCGACCAGCTCCCTCCGATACAAGGGACTGGCGGCGCCAGGGAGCAGCCCTCGTCGGAAGGGCGCGATCCCGGCAGGACCAAGCCTATAGAGGCGGAAAGTCGTGGTATATTGCCCTATATACACTTTGATTCCACAACTTCCCGGCCAACGCACCAAGAATATGTAGCAGCAAAGCGCAGACAAACCAATGATACCAGGAGTCTGTTCAGGAGGTCCAAATCATTTATTTGTGCACAAGTCTCAAGCAAGTCAATTTCAAAATGGCTGAGCAAAGTTTTCAAGCATTACAACAACTTTTATAGACTTCTGTTCCATTCTAGGTATAGAAAAACATTTTATTGGTCCCGGTAACCTCCCATACCTCCCGTACCCCTTCCATTGGTCCCGGTACTGATAAGTTTATCCAATTATGTTCCTTCAGTGGGCATGGCACCTGCATACCCCCCTTCTAGTCCCAATTACAATGGTCAGTTCATCAACTTGTTACTTTCACACTCTCAAGGCCATATAGCCAATTTGTGCATGCAGGGGAGCAGGGCTCTGCAACTCATCTGTCAGCACTCCCAATTATGTTCCTTGCAGATGTACTTTTTCTTATCAGTAACTTTTAAACACATTTTTCTGTATTTTTCCATCTCTCAGTTTTGCTTACCTAAGTTAGTTTAGTTCTCTTACAGAGTTCTATCCTACAATAGCAGCATATTGGGGGATGTGCAATTCCTATGTGCCTCTCCACATGCTTCATTTACAGGTCAAGCTAGTTAGGCCTGCCTGCTTATGTCAGACACTGTGGATCACAGGCCTGCACCTGCCACAAAAGGTTTGGTCCGGTTGGAACCATGTCTGTCTGACCGCAGGGGAACTTCTCAGGCGCCGCCGATCCCTTTGTATCGGAGAGGGTTCCGCCTTGCCTCGGCAGGCCACTGGGTCCAGCTGGCCAACACCTTCCGAACCCGAGGGGAGTCCAGGGTCCAACCCTAGAACTGGTTTGGTATCAGGAACTGGATCCGGTGAGTAGACATTTTTGTGATTTAAAAGTCAGTGCAGCCTGGGGAAAAAGTCTTGCATAAGTATGCGCAAGACTGATTTGGTATAGACTAACTGGGAAATCTCGCATGAGTAGGCACGAGACAAGGGAGCCTGATCACCTCCCATAAGGGCAGTCCTAGTGAGCTCCGCGTAAGAGAAAGCGGCAGCCGAAGCCATCGATCCTTCTTGTTTGGAATAGTCAGTTAGTCAGAAAACCTGGGCACTTGAAAAATGATTTTTGTTGAAATATGATTGCTTGTGTGAGTGAGAGGCCTTGAAATACAGACCGAGCGAGAGTGGACTCCTAAGTAGCGCAGTTCCTGGCCAGGTGACTGCGCCCAGTTCGCGAAAAGGAGGAAGCGTTTGGTGTATTGTCTGTCTTTACTGTGTATCTGATTTTTGTTATCTGTTAAAACCGCGAGTTTCCCTTCTGGTATAAATGTGAGATTATTCTGTTGAGTAATTTGTGGAACAGTTTACCGATTAAGAAATAGTATTAAGAAGGCAGGAATCACGTTTAAATCAAGAAGCTGTTTCATTCATTCTAGTTTTTTGTTCCTTCAGCACAGCATGAAACTGGCTAGCGGAGAAAGAAGGGGCATGTCTGTACCAAGGAATGTTCAGTATCTGTTAACCCTGTGAAGGCTTAATTTCAGCATTCTGTAGCTGGGTTAATTTGTGCTTATTTCAGGAAAATTGTACCTGTTTTCTTCAATGTGTTTTAATAGTGATGTTCCTTCTGCTATGGTCATGTATTATATCATTTAATAAGAATGTTTAGTCAGGATTGTGGGTCCCGATAGTTTTGGGCTTAGCCTGGAAAGGGTTAAGTTCTTATTAACCCCTTTCGAGTTCCTGTACTTGTAGGGACCAAGTGAGAAGAATTTTTGTAGGGCTATAGGTATAATGCATTTGTGGGCTTAGCTTTGTTTTGTGTTATTTCTGTTCAAACCTTCAGTAAGTACTATAATGGTTTAAACAGGAAATGATAGAAAAATTCAGGAAACTGCTTTTGTTTTCCCTTTGTCCTACGAAGTAGAGGTTAAGAACCCTGACAGGACTATAAAGCATTTCGAGCCAGTAGTGTAGTGGCGGAACGCCACCAAACAAATTACACCAGGAGTCTTTATCAAGGTTCAAGCCAATATATTGTGCACAAGGCAGTCTAAAAGTGACAGAGCCCCGCTTTAGCGGAAACATGTTCATTTTATACAGTTTATACATTTTGATACATGAAAACATTCTATTGGTCTCATGCTAATTTCTACAAACTTTCTATTGGTCTGACATTTCCCTGAATTTGACCAATCAGGGTCTATGCCCTTTGCTCCGCTTTCTCCAACTAGCTGAACAATGGTTTGGTTCAAACCTGGTTACTTTTCTTCAGCAAGGTCATATCTAGCTCCTAAAATGATCTTTTAAGCCATTTAACAGAGAGCTCATCCTTGCTGAAACTCAACAGCTCATCAATACCACTACCACTAACCTCGAGGACCTAATCTCTCACTGGAACAATAGTCTCAGTGCTATTGCTGTGCGGCCTCCATCAAATAAGCAGTCAAGGAAAAGAGAGAATGCTCCTTGGTACACAGCAGACCTTAGAGAATTCCTCATCCTATTACGGAAACTCGAAAAATGCTGGCGTCGCTCCCATGCTATTGTTGACCTCACAGCATTCAATAGCCACCTAGCTACTCACCGCAAGGCAATCTCCGAGTCAATGAAACGGTACCACTCTGATACCTTGATGAGATCTCTCAACAAGCCACACAACCTTTTTGACCTAGTTAAGTCCCTATCTAAGGAGCCATCCTCAGGGCCTCAAGTGGAGATACACCCTCAAGACTTTGCAATCCACTTACAATCTAAGATGTGCCTTATCAACAAAACCTCTGCAACAACCACCACACCTGTGCAGAACGTCCCTGGAGCTCTTTCTGCATTCTCTATCCCCTCCAAGAAAGGAATTGAAGACACCATTACAGCCCTCAACATCACTACATCTCAGTCCGATCCATGCCCTGCCTTCTGGATCAAGGAGCTCCGCAGTCACTTTAGCCCAGTAATTGCCAAAATAATGAACCTCTCCTTTTCAACAGGATCATTCCCTTCAGCCCTTAAGCATACTTCAATTAGACCCCTGCTGAAAAACTGCAAGCTCGACCCTCTAAAGGTAGAGTCCTACAGACCCATCTCTAGCATACCTCTACTTGCTAAGATCATCGAAAAAGAGGTTCAACGACAGTTACAGGACCATATTGACGCCATTGCACCGCTAGACCCCTGCCAACATGGCTTCAGGGAATATCATGGAGTCGAAACTCTCCTCACCATTCTCTTCAGCAAGATAATCTCAGGCATAGATAACATCCGCCAAGGTTTTGCCCTCATATTCCTGGACATCGCCGCAGCGTTCGATTCAGTGAATCACGAACTCCTTTTAGTGAGACTAATTGAGAAGGACATCACTGGAACAGCGCTTAAATGGTGCAGGTCCTATCTATCCGAAAGATGGCAGCATGTCCGCTCAGGAGGCAGAACTTCAGAACCTTTCCATCTCGATCAGGGAGCTCCTCAAGGTTCCTCACTCTCTGCCCTTCTATTTAACATCTACATGCAACCAATCTGTGAGATCATACGGTCATTTAAGGTCGATTACATGCTGTATGCCGATGACGTTCTACTCTACACCCCCATCTCTACTGACCATTTGGATCTCTCCCCTCTAATAAATTGTTTCAATGCAGTTTCTGATTGGCTTCTCTCCCAAAACCTCCGTATACAACATAAGAAAACGGAAGTCCTCTTTATCACGAGGAATCCCAACTTTAACCCACCACAATATCTCAAAACTAAGGAAGCCGAACTGCAATCCAAACCCTCAATACGCTACCTAGGAGTCATTCTGGATCAACACCTAGATATGAAGTCCCACATAGGAAACACGGTCAGAACAGTATACTACAAGATCCGCTCTTTGAGACACCTACGCTCCATGTTGGAACCAAAAGATTTCAGAACAATATACCAAACACTGATCATACCCCACTTCGATTACGCCAATGTCATTCTTCAAGGTCTTCCTCAATCCACCTTAAACCCGTTACAGCTGGCAATGAATGCCGCAGCAAGGGTACTTTATGAAGCCGCCAGGACTGACCATGTTACTCCTCTGCTGATTCAATTACATTGGCTACCCATTCAGGCCAGAATTCTCTTCAAAACTTTACTTCTCATGTTCAAAGCTCTCAATAAACTCTCCGCTGCATCCTTATCTGCCCTTATTCACACTACTACACCACACCGACCAAGATGATTCTCGTCCATCAACTCCCTAAAGCTCCCAAAGGCCCTTACAAGCTGCTCTTCTTCTACAGCCAACAGAGCCTTTATCCTTTGTGCCCCTAGGTGCTGGAATGCACTACCCCCTGGCATCCGGGCTATCAACAGCCTATCACAATTCAGGAAAGCCCTCAAATTTCATCTCTTCAACAAGTACCTTATAGAGTCATCAACACCCATTGACATTAGTGTTCCCACCCAATTAACAAATTCCATGATATCTCAATAACATGCTTAGGCTGATTCTCTATAACGATTGATCCTGTTCCTAGTAACATGTTCCTATTCAGTAGTACTACATCTGTAAATAGATTGTAAATAGTTTCCCTTGTTATCCAAGTTCCTTCCCTTGTTATCTGTAAACTCATGCAAGTTAACTGTACTGAGATTTTTGTTCTATGTGAACCGCGCTGATGTTGAATAGTGCGGTATATAAGAGAATATAAATAAAAATAAAAATAAATAAGTAACAATTCTGGAGTAACGATTTAACATACAGGCATTGTATTCACTTTGTGCAAACTTTGCAATAGCAGCATTTCATTCTAAAGCAGTATTTAATTCTGTCTTTTAATTTTATGTCTCAGCACTACTGAAATCCAGGCTTGGTTCTTAGGCCTGTCATTTTTCAGGTTCAGGCTTATGGCCTAGTCTATAGGTCTTGGCTACCACATTCCCCCCTTTGATTATTCTCACCCTGAATGTTAAGATGGGTGAGAAACAAATCACTTATACTTGAGTTGTTGCCATGTTATGTGGTATAGGCCGATACCGTCTCATAGCTAGGAGCTTAGCTGTTGTCTTTCTTTCTACAATATTCTCAATGATTGCAGATATATTACGTAGGCAGAGGGGTAAAATGCATGGAAGTATAGTAGGTATGATAAAGCAAAGTCTGTGTAATCTTTTCTCCAGTACGAGTAGTAGTTATGCATGCAGAACAGGGTGGCAAGGCAAAAGTCAGTTCAAAGCATCTCAAGGCTGCTATCAAGATGAAACAGTAGAGAATCATGATAAAAAGTCTCTGAAGAATTAGTGCAAGTCTTTGATAAACCTGTGCAACTGTTGATAATTCTTGATCACGAAGTCTTCTTCTTCTTTACTGTACGTTGACCTGTTTTGCTCTCAGTAGCATGCAACAGATGTAGCGTTGATTGTAGATCCTCAAGCTTCCGCTGTACATGACCTTACCAATTTCATTGGTAGGTGTGTAGAGCTGTAGATTCCAACGTATTTCAATAGACACAGTCCTTTTAGTTTGCACTGTCCTTGATCAAAATGGCACAAAGATTTTCAAATAATATAGTCCATAATACAGTCTCTTTCTGTTGATGATAATCTCTTCAGAATAAACAAATAGTCTCTTGGGATTCAGGATTTCTATATTAGCACAGTCTCTTTTAAAAATTTCCTGAATTTTTCATTTTGCTTGTCTTCGCAAAGTTAGCTGCAATGGAACTTCTGGATCATGTTCTGATGTCCACTGGTCTGGCTCTGGAGCTGCTGCTGATTTCACTCTGCTGTGACGAATCCAGGGTTCGAGTTCTGCAACTTTCACTGCTGTAGGTGTTGACAGGATGACGACATATGGTCCTCTCCAGTATGGTTCCAACGGTATTTTCTTCCAGTCTTTGACCCACACCGAAGTACCGGGCTTGTAAGGATGCAGCGGTTCAGTTAGGTTGATGGGTAATTGGTCTTGTACCCATTTGTGAAGATTCTGCAAAACAGAACTTAGTGCTAATAGTTCTTGCCTAGTAATTTCAGATCCTATCTGCTTCATATCCCCTTTGATCCCTTTGACAATAGGTGAAGGTCTACCATACAAAATCTCATAGGGAGAAAGTCCTAATGACTTAGTAGGTGCTGAGCGTATCCTTAAAAGAGCTATTGGAAGTACCTGTGGCCATTTCAAATGTGTTTCCTGACAAAGTTTGGACAATTGAGATTTCAGAGTTCTATTCATACGCTCTACTTTCCCTGAACTCTGAGGTCTGTATGCTGTGTGTAACTTCCATTGTATCTGTAGAGCTTTAGCTAACTGTTGAGTTACTTGGGATATAAATGAGGGCCCATTGTCTGATCCTATAACTAATGGTATTCCAAATCTTGGAACAATTTCACGAAGTAGGACTTTAGTGACCTCTCTGGCTTTCTCAGTCCTGGTGGGAAAAGCTTCTACCCACCCAGAGTAGGTACACACTAGAACAAGCAAGTAACGGTATCCATTTGCTTTTGGCATTTCAGTAAAGTCCACTTGAAAATTACTCATGGGAGTAACTCCTGTTGATTGAATTCTTATTGGTAGATTAGGACCTTGCTTGGCATTGTTTTTGGCACATGTTTTACATTGACGAGCTACTGAAGCTGTCAAAGGTCCCAACAAAGAAATATAAAAATGAGGTTTCAAAGCTTTTGTCATTGCAGTTTTTCCATAATGTGTTGCTTGATGAAATGCTTGAACAAAGGCTAAACTTAATGCTTCAGGAATCCCTATTTGTCCAGGAGGTTGACTCCCCTCCTGTGGTGGAAGTTCTATCCATCCATTTCTGAGTACTCCCCCTTTTTGTTCACAATAAAGATCCAATTCTTTTGTAGAATATCGGGGATCCCATGAATTAAGAGGTACAGGAAATAGAACTGCTTGAATTGTAATATTCTGAGTTAGAGTCTGTCCGGTAATGGCTGCTTTACGAGCAGAGGCATCTGTAAATCTGTTCCCTTGTGCAATTTCTCCTTTTCCTGCTTGATGTCCTCGACAGTGCATAACTGCAACTTGCTCGGGGGCCCATACAGCATCTAACAATGTCAATATCTCTGGGCCATATTTGATAGATTTTCCTCCTGAAGTTATCAATCCCCGTTCTCTGTACAAGGCTCCATGAGCATGCAATGTTGTGAATGCATACTTAGAATCTGTGTATACATTTATACAGAGTCCTTTTCCCAGTATTAGTGCTCTTGTGAGTGCTATCAATTCTGCTTTCTGTGCTGATGTTCCTGAGGCTAGGGCTGAAGATTCAATTACAAGATCCAGGGTTACTACTGCATATCCAGCACAACGATGTCCATTGACTACAAGACTGCTTCCATCCACAAAGAAAGTTTGTTCTGGATCTTCAAAAGGTACATCTGTCAGGTCTGGTCGACTTGAGAATACAGTATCCATGACTTCTATGCAGTCATGATCAGGAGGGTCAGTTCCAATTGGTAACAGTGTAGCTGGGTTCAAGGCCTGACTGACCATCAATTGCAATCGAGGATTTTCACACAACATGCTCTGGTACTTTAGCATTCGTGAGTTGGTGAACCAGTAATTTCCTTTGTGGTCCATGAGGGTTTGAACAGAATGTGGCACTATTACACAGAGATTTTGTCCTAGAGTGAGCTTGTCTGCTTCAGTTACTAGAAGTGCTGTAGCTGCGATGGCTCTCAGACAAGGTGGCCATCCTTTTGCAACAATGTCCAATTGCTTAGATAGATATGCTACAGGTCGCTGCCAAGATCCAAGTGGCTGAGTCAACACTCCTAAGGCATTTCCTTGTGACTCATGAACATATAGACGAAATGGCTTCTGTACATCTGGTAGTCCAAGGGCTGGTGATGTCATCAGGGCTGTCTTCAGAGTCTTGAATGCTGTTTCTTGTTCAGGTCCCCATTCTAATGGAGATTGTTCCAATCCTTTGATGGCTTGATATAGTGGTTTTGCAATTAGAGCAAAGTTAGGCATCCATATTCGACAGTATCCTACTGCACCTAAAAAAGCTCTTACCTGTCTTCCGGTAGTTGGAATTGGAATGCTGCATACTGCTTCTTTGCGTTCTGGTCCCAGTCATCATGTTCCATTGGATAGCTGAAAACCTAAGTATTTGACTTCTTTTTGGCATAGCTGTGCTTTTGCTCTGAAGACTTTGTATCCTGCTTCATTCAAGAAATGTAGAAGTTCACTTGTGGCTTGCAAACATTCTTCTTCTGAGTTGGTGGCAATCAGCAAATCATCTACGTATTGAAGAATAATTCTCTCTCCTGGGATAACTGGATAACTTGATAAATCCTTGCTGAGTGAAGTATTGAAGATTGTTGGTGAATTTTTGAATCCTTGTGGTAATCTTGTCCAGGTAAGTTGGCCTCCTCTTCCTGTTGTTGGATCTCTCCATTCAAATGCAAATAAAAGCTGACTGGCAGGGGCAAGCCATATACAGAAGAAAGCATCCTTTAAATATAGAACAGTGAGTGGCTTCAGTATGAATTAATCCCAGCAGTGTGTATGGATTTGGTACTACTGGATGTATAGTTTCAATTGCATCATTGACTCTTCTCAAATCTTGTACTGGTCTGTAGTCACCTCCAGGTTTCTTGATTGTAAGTAAAGGAGTATTCCATGATGATTGGCATTCTTTAAGTAATCCATGTTTCAATAATCTCTTCAAATGGATATGAATTCCTTCTATTGCTGGTCGTGGAAGAGGATATTGCTTCACATGCACAGGTTCTGCTCCTGATTTGAGAGTTACAAGAATTGGGGCTATATTCTTTGCTAGGCCAGGTGGATTATCTTCTGTCCATACTCCAGATGGTGCTGAAATTTCAATAGGAATAGTTGCTTTCTTGACAGGAAAAATGCTGTAGAATCTCCATTCTTCTCGTGGAACTGTTAGTGCCATTAATCCTGCAGGTTTAGGATTTGTGTTTACAGACATTTGCATTTCTCCTTCTTCAGTGAAAGTTATCTGTGCCTGCAGTTTAGCAAGCATGTCTCGACCTAAAAGTGGAATAGGGCATTCTGGTATATATAAAAATTGATGTGTTATCTTTTGTCCTCCTAATTCACACATGCGATTCTGTAAAAATGGTTTAGTTGCTTTTGTCCCGGTGGCTCCAACAATAGTGACAGTTCGTTTAGATAAAGGGGCTACTGGTTTTGCTACTACTGAATGTTCAGCTCCTGTATCTATCATAAAGTTTGTGTATTGATCCCCTATTTTCATGCAGACCATAGGCTCTTGGGGACCTAGAGTAAACTCAGAGCCCGGTCTGTCCTAATCTTCATCACTATTGTATTCTGCTTCTGCCACTGCAACTCCTTCAATAGCTTCTTCTCTTTTTTGCTGAAATTGCATACGACCTGTTCCTGCTTGATTCTGGTTATGCCCTCTTCCTCTCCAGCTCCCTCCTCCACTCTGTGAGGCTGGGTTTCTCTGCAGGCATTCATTTCTCCAGTGCCCCTCCTCCTTGCAATAGGCACATTGGTTCTCACCTAGTGAGGGTAGGCTATTTCCTCGACTCCTCCCACGCCCTCTCATTCTTCTGTTGGAAAACCTTTTCCCTCGCCGTTCTACCAAAGCTGTGGCTAAAAGATCTGCTTTCTTTTTCATTTTTCGTTCACTTTCTCTCTCTCTTTCATTATCACGATTTATAAATACTTTTTGAGCAACTTCCATTAAATGCGCTGTATTCATACCTGCAAAGCCATCCATTTTCTGCAATTTTCGTTTAATATCCCCTTGGGACTGACTTACAAAAGCTGCGTTTACCATGCGCAAATTTTCCATAGCTGCTGGATCATATGGGGTATACAGTCTATATGCTTCAGATAATCACTCATAAAAAGCTGCAGGACTTTCAGTTGGACTTTGTATTACTTCTGCTACTTTTCCAATATTCATTGCTTTTTGGCCTCCCTTTCTTAGGCCTTGTAATAGGGCTTGGCGAAACTGTGTTAAAGCTCTCGCCCCCCCTTCATTATTTGGATCCCATCCAGGATCTTCATTTGGAAAAGCTGCGGCTGCTGCTTGCTGAGGATTTAAATTTGCTCTTTCAACAAAGTTTTCTTCTAGCCACTTTGTGGATGCCTGCACAATTCTTACTCTTTCTTCAGTAGTAAATAGAGTAGACAAGAGCTGACGACAATCTGACCAGGTAGGCTGGTGCGTTTGCATAATACTGCTCATTAATTCAGTTAAATCTTGAGGCTTGCTAGTATAGGATGCATAATGTGTTTTCCAATTTAACAAGTCAGTTGTAGAAAATGGTACGTAAATCAGGCTGGTAGGTCCTAAAGCCATCTGTCCCTGATCGTCCCTGATAGGCAGGCCAGGTACCTGACGTAGGGGCATTACTTTTTTACTGGCACCGCCAATACTTCTTAAATTGTATGTTTTCTGAGAAAAACTTTCTATAGCTGCAGGAGATTCTATACTTGTGGATGATTCTGCACTTTCAGTTTCGTCAGTAGTTTGTCTCCCCGAAGTGCTAGGACTTTGCTTAGGGCTTTCAATCGGGGAAGTCTGCCCTTCCCCCAGCTGCAGAGGTGGCACATTTATATTAACTTCAGGTCTAGGCAGTGCAAGTGTAACAGAATGCTGCAGTGATCGTGTTAGAATATCTGGGGACTCTGGGGCAGAATATATAGGCAATACCCCCTTCCCGGGTTTCTGTTCAGCTTTCTCTAATCCTTTTGCTAGCATATTAACTCATAATACTGCCTTATCCAGGGTGGCTGCTTCTCACAAATATCTAACCAAGAGTCTATGTAAGGAAACTGATCTGGATAACGTTCTCTCACACTCTTATGCACAGAAGAAATAATTCTCACATTGAAAGTACCCTCACGGGGCCATGCATTGTTTATTAATGGCCACTCTCTTTCACACAGCACAGCCATTCTATTAGGAGACATTGTAATACCATAATCCCCAGTAAACCCTTTATTAAAGTTCTTGATCATGATTTCTAGCGGAGTTTGCGTGGACTCCATCCCACCCATTTTACGTATAATGTGGTGCGTCTGTACTACGTAATCACGTACAACAAATTATTACTTCAAACAGTAAGAGAGGGAGGTCGAACTGTGGGGTAAGGGGTCCTCACAGCTCTGGAGACAGATAGGGACACAAACACCAATTACTTCCTCCGTTTCGCGACCTAGACACGGTCACCGGCCAGGAACTGCACTAGTCCGGAGTCCACTCTCGCTCGGCCTTTTCAAGACCTCTCACTCACACATCTCACACACAAACACAATTGCATTTCCCAAAAGCCCCATCCTGACTATCTAGGCTTACCAAAATTTTACCATTACCGTTAATCATGATTTTTTACCAGAAGGAGTCAGTGGTTTCCTCTTGCGCTCTTAATAGCCTTACCAAGAGTACTCGGACCGCTCCGGACGTGATCAGTGTCCTTTTACCATTTTTCCCCATTACCATAATGTTCCAGGTTCCAGTACTGTCTGACTTAATAATACAAAAACTCTATACTCACCCAGATCCGGTACCCGTCCCCAAGCTAGCGCATGGGTTGAAGCCTGGACTCCCCTCCTCGGGTTCGAAGGTGTTGGCCTAGCCGGACCCAACGCCCGCCGAGGCTAGAACCCTCTCCGATGCAATGGACCGGTTGGCGCCTGAGAATTCACACGTCGGTCAGACGCGGTCCCAACCAGGTCAAACCTTGAGGCGAATTTCGTAGTATATCAGTTTGACCACTCTCTACCACTACACCTTCCAGGCCAATGCACCAAGAATATGTAGCGGCGGAGCGCCACCAAACCAATGACACCAGGAGTCTTTATCAAGGTTCAAGCCAATATATTGTGCACAAGGCAGTCTAAAAGTGACAGAGCCCCGCTTTAGCGGAAACATGTTCGTTTTATACAGTTTATACATTTTGATACATGAAAACATTATATTGGTCTCATGCTAATTTCTACAAACTTTCTATTGGTCTGACATTTCCCTGAATTTGACCAATCAGGGTCTATGCCCTTTGCTCCACTTTCTCCAACCAGCTGAACAATGGTTTGGTTCAAACCTGGTTACTTTTCTTCAGCAAGGTCATATCTAGCTCCTAAAATGTGTAAGTAACAATTCTGGAGTAACGATTTAACATACAGGCATTGTATTCACTTTGTGCAAACTTTGCAATAGCAGCATTTCATTCTAAAGCAGTATTTAATTCTGTCTTTTAATTTTATGTCTCAGCACTACTGAAATCCAGGCTTGGTTCTTAGGCCTGTCATTTTTCAGGTTCAGGCTTATGGCCTAGTCTATAGGTCTTGGCTACCACAGTAGTACCAGATTGCGACTTGAAAATGATTTAAATCCTGAGTGAATAAGGAGTTCATCATGTTTGAATTCTAGTTCCTGATATACTGCGGCACGCACCTCATAGAAGACATACTTATTATTAATAAAAATAAAATAGGAAGAAAAAAAGTGTATATGTATTCTAGATATCCACCCACTTCATGGCAAAAGTATTCGGAATGTCTTTTGAATATCTGCTTCCTAAAACTGTAAGATTTAAAGTAATTTTTTCTTGCAGAGACATGCTGATTACGGCTGGCAGTTAGTTTTCATGCCAAGTAATTTTATTCCAGTCATACGTAACAGATATGTGGCCGTCATGTTAGGAGCTATAGTTCTTTCTGTTGGGATTCTTGTTATAACATGTTGCAAAATAATAGTTTTATATTTTAAGGACTTTATCTAAATTGTTCTTATTTAGAATGAGCACACACATCCATTATGCTTAGTGCACAGGGAAATGCAGCCCGCCCCCTCTGTCTGTAGACAAGCACATGTGGGGGAGGGGGACAATTTTCTTGAAATGTATGCCTAGGAATTTTAGCAAGGACTTTGCTGAAGACTACAGACATAAGCTGTCTCTGTCCCTATTAGAAATGCTCTGTGAAAGGGGGTGGCTAGTGTTAGTTACTTCATGGCCCCGTAGTTTCCCGTGTTTATCAGATTGTACAGAGAATGTTCCCTGATCAGTTCCCCTACATAGGATTCCTGGTTAAATCTTAAAAAAAACCAAAAACCTGCCCGTTTATTATCTTTATAGGCCAGTTCCCTCAGCTCTTCCAGAGCCTGGGGCAGGGGGGGTGGATACCTCCCTGCAAATGTCACCAGCCACCTCCACAGCAGAAGGACATACACCCCCTCTTGACCGAAAGCCCCGGCACAGTTTAAAGTACTGAGTAGGACACAGTCCACCGATGATTCATTTGCCAGTTCAGGGTCACTCACAGCTAGCGCCCAAGAACATGAAGTGGAACCCAGACAGTCCCAATTGCCATATGCCTTCAGAAGTACAACTACCAGTAAAAGGGGAGGGTCACGTTATCCCATTGCACTAGGTCCAGGGCCAGCTTTGTTTCTGCCACTGATTTACTGAACTGAAAGCTGCATTATGCCTCCTACACTGGGAAACAATAGGATTTGATTGAGCTAATGAACAGTATTATGCAGACCCATCAGCCTTGATGGCCCCAAGTGGGATACAAATAGCGCAGGCAGCCCTCACTATATACCCCATGCGATCCAGCGGCCCAGGAGAATTTGCATTTTTTGTCAGTCAGTCCCAGAGAGATATAAAACAGAAATTGCAGAAACTGGATGGATTTGCGGGCATTAATACAGCACAGTTAATGGAAGTTGTTCAGAAAGTTTGTGAATTGTGGGAATAAATGTGACAGAGAAAGTGAATGTAAGATAAGGAAGAAAACAGATCTTCTTGCTGATACTTTAGTTGAATTTGAATGATGTGGAGGAGGTTTTACTAATCGAAGGAGCAGAGGAAGTGAAAAGGGGTCGTGAAAATGATTGGCCCCCACTGGGTGCGAATTAGTGCCCCCATTGCAGAGAAGAAGGACATTAGAGAAGTGAATGCCCGTATCTTGACTCCACCCCCAGGAGGGGAGGAGGGAGTACTTGATTTTAGAAAGAATAAACCAAGCACAATGTTCCAGCAAGAGAGGGAAGCAGCTATAGAGTGAGTGGCAGCCGAAGAGGGCTACAGCATGGATGAAGACTAGGCCAGACCGGATTCCAAGTTTCCCTGGGTCCCCAGGAGCCTATGGTCAGTCTGAAAATAGGGGACCAATATATGGACTTTATGGGGGATACACTAGCAGAATACTAAAGCCAGTAGCCCCTTTGTTTTCTTGATGCATCACCATTGTCAGAGCTACTGGGACTAAGGCCACAAAGCCTTTCCTGCAGAACCGCATGTGTGAACTAGGGGGACAGAAAATAATGCACCAGTTCCTGTATATGCCTGAGTGCCCTATTCCACTTTTGGGCCGAGATCTGCTTGCAAAGCTCCAGGCACAGATATCCTTTGCTGAAGGGGGAGAAATGCAAATGACTGTGAACCCAAAGCCTGCTGGATTGATGGTGCTGACTGTTCCCCGAGAAGAAGAGTAGCAGTTCTATAGTGCATCTCCAATCAAGCCAGCTAGTTCCTGTATACCCACCAACCTTATAGCCCCACCTGGAGTATGGGCAGAAGATAATCCACCTGGCCTAGCGAAGAACATAGCCCCTGTCATTGTTACCCTCAAGCCAGGAGCAGAACCAGTGCATGTGAAGCAGTATCCTTTTCCCCGACCAGCTAATGAAACTATTGAAGTATGGACTTCTCAAGGGGTGCCAGTCACCTTGGAACACCCCTTTCTCCCAGTCAAGAAACCTGGGACAGGGAATTACCACCCAGTACAAGATCTGAGGCGAGTGAATGATGCAGCTGAAACTATACACCCAGTGGTACCAAATCCATATATTCTCTTGGGACTGATCCCCGCTGAGGCTACTCATTTTACCGTCCTGGACCTGAAAGATGCCTTTTTCTGCATACGCTTAGCCCCCCACCAGTCAACTCTTGTTTGTTTTTGAATGGCAAAGACCCCACAACAGGAAGGCGGGGCCAACTCACCTGGACTCGATTACCCCAAGGATTCAAGAATTCACCTACTTTCTTCAGTGTTGCCCTGAATCAGGATCTTTCAAGCTACTATGTGAACCCAGGAGGACGGGTTCTTCTCCAGTATGTGGACAACTTGCTCATAACCACCAACTCAGAAAGTGAATGTCTACAAGCCACCAGTGAACTCTTGCACCTTTTTAATGAGGCTAGATACAAAGTCTCAAGAGCCAAGGCGCAATTATGTCAAACAAGTTAAATACCTAGGATTCCAGTTGTCCAGCGGAATTCGACGCCTGGGACCAGAACGCAAAGAAGCTGTATGCAGTATCCCTACTCCAACCACCAGGAGGCAAGTGAGAGCCTTCTTGGGTGCCGCAGAGTACTGTCGTATATGGATCCCCAATTTTGCGCTGCTAGCAAAACCATTGTATCAAGCTACCAGAGGAATGGAAAAGTCTCCATTTGAATGGGGACTTGAACAGGATGCAGCCTTTTGATCTTTGAAAACCGCTCTGATGTTATCACCAGCTCTGGGTCTACCAGATATCCAGAAAACCTTTCAGTCTCTATGTTTATGAGTCACAAGGAAATGTTCTAGGAGTGTTGACTCAATCTCATTGGATCTTGGCAACGACCAGTAGCCTATTTGTCAAAACAATCAGATGTAATTGCAAAAGGCTGGCCCCCTTGTTTGAGAGCCGTTGCAGCTACAGCCCTCCTAGTAAGCAATCTTCAAGTTACTGTACCACACTCTGTTCTAACCATAATGAAACACAAAGGAAACTTCTAGCTAATTCACGAATGTTGAGGTATCAGAGTATGATGTGTGAAAACCCCCAGATACAATTGAAGGTCAGTCAAACTCTGAATCCTGCTACGTTGTTACCAGTTGGTCTTGACCCCCCTGATCATGACTGTTTAGAAACTATGGACACTATATTCTCAAGTCACCCTGATTTGATTGATGTTCCTTTGGAGAACCCTGGATGGATTTTCTTTGTAGATGGAAGCAGTCTTGTCATCATCAATGGACATTGTTGTGCCAGATATGCAGTGGTGACCTTTGATCTGGTAGTTAAGTCCTCAGCTCTGGCCCCAAGAACTTCAGCACAGAGAGCTGAACTAATAGCTCTTACTAGAGCACTGACAATAGCAAAAGGGGCTCTGTCTAAATGTGTACCCAGATTCCAAGTATGCCCTTACAACCTTGCATGCATATGGGGCCCTGTACAAAGAATGAGGGTGGATAACCTTAGGAAGCAAGTCCATTAAGTATGGCCCCGAGATATTGGCATTATCAGATGTATACTGCCTACAGATTTCAGAATTTAGGAAAAGTAGAATGTATGAATAGAACCCTGAAATCTCAGTTGTCCAAACTTTGCCAAGAGGTTTACCTGAAGTGGCCCCAGGTTCTTCCTATAGCCCTTCTTAGGATATACTTAGCCCCTGCTAAGTCTTTCAGAGTTTCCCCTTTTGAGATTCTGTATGGGCGACCCCCGCCTATTGTATGGAAAATAAAGGGAGATATGAGACAGATAGGATCTGAAATTACTAGACAAGAACTATTGGTTTTAAGTTCTGTTTTGCAGAGTCTTCATACGTGGGTACAAGACCAGCTGCTCATCCATCTAACAGAACCCCTGCATCCTCTCAAGCCTGGAGTCTCAGTGTGGATCAAAGAGTGGAGAAAGACACGTTGGCACCGCATTGGAAAGGACCTTATGTTGTCATCTTATTAACCCCAACAGCGGTTAAGGTTGCAGAACTCGAACCCTGGATTCATCACAGTCAAGTAAAGTCAGCAGCCCTTGATAGCACTGTAGAACGGAAGGCAGCTATGAAACGTTTTAGCTATGTGGCAATATTACCCTATACCCCAAAATGATGTTTTTACACAAGTATAATATGTGATTTAATTCTCACCCTTTCTCACTTGCGGGTGAGAATAATCAAAGGGGGGAATGTGGCAGGCTATGGCCTAGCATGGTCTGCTACTATGAGAGGCCTGTAAGTTAGGCCTGGATCCTAACCTCCGTTATAGCTAGAAAAGAACCAAAAATTTGTGGAAAATAAGAAAACTGTTTTAAACTGCTTAATAAGAAGTTTTACATGAATTCATAAGTCTTCCATTATTCTCTTGTGTGTGAAAGAAAAAAATGTTACAAAACATGCATTTCTGATGCTAGGGATAACCTTGCAGTAGAGAAGTAACAAAATCACCATTGTTAGAACAATTGTTAGAACAATCCTAAGGGAGGGGGCTGGTTGCTCGGCCCCGGAGGGATTTCTCATTGGACAGGTGCAGGGGGTATTGGAACCAATAGGAAGTTTGCATGTATCAAGTTAGAACCAATAGAAAGTTCTCATGTATCAAACTGAAAAAAGGTATAAATGGTTATGTCTCTGTGAAAAGCGGGGCTCAGTTCCTTTTGAAGCTCTGACTGACTGGGCCTGTGCACAATAAACTGGCTTGGATCTTTGAACAGACTCCTGGTTTTATTTATTGCATACTTATCAGTGCTGCTACACTTTAAAGCACAGAATGAAGTTCAGCGCAAAGTCCAGTCAGTCACTTGGGCTCCAGTGTCTGTAAATATGGTTCCCACCTCCTGAATCACCTATCTTACAGCAGGACTCCTCTTCCAGCCCTGCTTGGAAGGAGCTTTCTGTCTCCATGGTCCTCTCTTCTTCCTTGTGCACACAGCTGGCTTCTTAATCCCTCTGTCTGAGTCATGCCCACCCAGCCCTGAGTTCTGAGCTGTAGACCCTTTAAGGTGGACTGCTGATAATCCCTTTGGAGAGGAATGGGTACCTTCCTATATACTCCATCACATACCCTCCCCCTCAGCTCAACCAAGCCCTATTGAGCGCCTGCCGCACCTGGGACTCCCACCCAGGAAAGGAAGTTAGCATTCAGGTGAGCCCACCATCTTTGTGGCAGATCTAATACTGGTAGGGCTGGAGACTCAGAAACCACCACATAATACAGCCTTTGGACTCCTTATGTCGAGTTGTGGCAGGCTATGGCCTATAATAGTCTGCAAATATGAAAGGCCTGTAAGTTAGGCCCTGATCCCAACCCCCATCTAAGAGAGAGAACCAAAGTCTGTAAAAGTTAGAGAAAACTGTTTTAAACTGCTTAATAAGAAGTTTTTATGAATGCATAAATCTTTCATTATTCTCTTGTGCTGTGAAGATAGAAATGTTTCAATACATGCATTCCTAGAGCCAGAAACGACCTTGCAGTAGAGAAGTATCCAAACCTAGAAACTGTACCATTGTTAGAGCAGTCCTAGTGTTGCAGCGAAGTGCACGCAATGAATAAAACCAGGAGTCAGTTCGAAGATCCAAGCCAATTTATTGTGCACAAGTCTCAGGCAAATGTCACATTCAAAATGGTCTGAGCAATGGAGTCCAGTAAACAACACCTTTTATACCTTTCTTCTCCAGTTTAATACAGGCAAACTTTCTATTGGTCCTACTGACCCTTGCACCCATCCAATTGGGATCTCTCTGTGGGCCTAGCACTCTGTTCCCCCTGCTCAGAATTCACTAACAAAGGCAAAGTTCTAAGACTTTGATACATTTCTCCTACAAGGTCACTGCTAGCTTAGAAAATGTGTGAATACAGAGCACTGGAACATGTCTGTCATCAGCATAGAAGAATTCAACAAAGGATTTATACAACCTTATCAAAAAGCAGTTTAAAGCAGTTTCTCTAACTTTTACTGACTTTGGTTTTTCTCAGCATTCTTATTCTCAGGTGGGGGCTGGGACTCAGGCCTAGCTTACAGGCCTCTCATACATTTACAGGCTATTCTAGGCCATAGCCTGCCACACTAGAGGAGGGAGCTGGGTGCTAGGCCCAGGAGGGATCTCCGATTGGACAAATGCAGGGGGCGTTGGGGCCAATAGAAAGTTTGCATGTATCAAACTGAAAATAAATGTATAAATGAATATGTCTCTATAAGAACTTTGCTCAGTCCTTTTTGAAGCTTGACTAACTGGGCCTTGTGCACAATAAATTGGCTTGGACCCTGTAAATTGACTCCTGGATTTATTCATTGTCTGCACTTCGCTGCTACATATTCTTGGTGCATTGGCCGGGAAATGTGCGAGTAGTGAATGGTATTCAAGCGAATATTCCACGCAATTCGCCTCCAGGTTTGGCCCGGTCGGAACCGTGTCTGTCCGACCGCAGGGGAAACCTCAGGCGCCGCCGGTCCCCTTGTATCGGAAAGGGTTCCGCCTTGCCTCGGCGGGCCACTGGGTCCGGCCGGCCAACACCTCCAAACCCGAGGGGAGTCCAGGATCCAACCCAAGAACTGGTTTTGTATCGGGAACCGGATCCGGTGAGTAGACATTTTCTTGTTTAGTAGTCAGTGAAGCCTGGGGGAAGTCTTGCATGAGTGCGCGAGACTGATTTGGTATAGACTAACTGGGAAAGTCTTGCATGAGTGCGCGAGACAAGAGAGCTTGATCACTTCTCATAAGGGCAGTCCTAGTACGCTCCGCATAAGGGTTAGCAGAAGCTGAAGCCATCGACCCTTTGGTTGGGAATAGTCAGTTAGTCAGAAAACCTTGGGCATTTGAAAAATGATTTCTTGTAATGATATGATTGCCTGTGTGATTGAGAAGTCTTGAGACACAGACCGAGTGAGAGCGGACTCCTGAGTAGCGCAGTTCCTGGCCGGGCGACCGCGCCCAGGTCACGAAAAGGAGGAAGCGTGTGGTGTTTGTTCCCCTCAGTGTTCTGTGGGCTGTACGGACCCCTTACCTACAGCCATACTTCCTACCCTTACTGTTTGTTGTCTTGTACATCATTACGTGTACGCCATTATGATTATGGGAGGGACGGAGTCCATGCAAACTCCGTTGGAATGTATGATCACGAATTTCCATAAAGGATTTTCAGGAGACTACGGCATACGAATGTCTCCGTCTAGATTAAGAATGTTATGTGATAGGGAGTGGCCTGTGCTAGCTACTTCATGGCCCCGTGGGGGCACCTTTGATGTAGAAATAGTTTCCCATGTTCATCAGCTTGTACAAAAAGCGCACCCTGATCAGTTCCCCTACATAGATTCCTGGTTGGGTGTTTGCGAAAGGCAGCCCTCTTGGGTAAAGCGCTGCTATGAGGAACAGTGTAGAATATTAGTAGCAACCACTAGGGGGACCCAGAAGGTTGAGGAGAGGAAGTCGCCTGTGTATTCCGCCTCAGAGTCCCCAGAAATTCTGGCCCGTTTACCCCAGTACCCACATAGGTTAGTTCCCCCAGCTCCGCTACCTGAAGCTGAACCTGATGAGGTACCTCAGCAATTACCGCTGCAGCAGCAAAAGAAGCCCACTTCCCCGAGTGATAGCCCCGAGTCTGGCCCAAGTACGTCGGGGGGGCCAGGGTCCTCCGACGATACAGAAAGCGGAGGCTCTCCTGCCAGTTCAGGGTCACCCACCAAGGAAGCTTATACCCGGGAGCCGTATGATTTAAGAAGTGTAACCCCGAAGAAGAAGGAGAAAGCAGGGCGCCTAATGCCATTGCGTCAAGTGCCTGGTTTACCTATCCTAAATGATCAGGGCCAGATGGCGCCAGGACCAACTAGTCTAATCTACGTGCCTTTTTCCACTACTGATTTATTAAACTGGAAAACGCATTATGCATCCTATACTGAGAAGCCCCAAGAATTGACAGAGTTAATGTCTAGTATAATGCAAACTCATCAGCCTACCTGGACTGATTGTCGCCAGCTCCTGTCCACTCTCCTTACCACTGAGGAGCGAGCGTGGATTGTGCAAGCAGCCATCCGCTGGTTAGAAGAGAATCCCGTAGAGGCGGGGGAAATAAATCTCCCACAAGCAGCCGCTGCAGCTTTCCCAAATGAAGATCCTAGATGGGATCCAAATGATGAAAGGGGGATGGTGGCCCTAACACGATTTTGCCAGGCCTTGCTGCAGGGCCTGAGGAAGGGAGGCCAGAGGGCCATGAATATCAGGAAGGTATCTGAAGTTATCCAGGGTCCAGATGAGAGCCCAGCGGCCTTTCATGAGCAGTTGTCCGAAGCCTATAGATTATATACCCCATATGATCCCGCCGCTAAGGAGAATTTGTGCATGGTAAATGCAGCCTTTGTTAGTCAGTCCCAGAGAGACATAAAACGAAAATTACAGAAACTGGATGGATTTGCGGGCATGAATACAGCTCAGTTAATGGAAGTCGCTCAGAAAGTGTTTGTGAATCGTGAAAATGAACGTGACAGAGAAAGTGAACGAAAGATGAAGAAGAAAGCAGATCTTCTTGCTGCCGCTTTAGTGGAGAAGGTTTTCTTAACCAAAGGACCAGAGAACGTGGAAGAGGCCGCGGAAATAGCAGGCCTCCTTTGGGTGCGAATCAGTGCGCCCATTGTAGAGAAGAAGGACATTGGAGAAATGAATGCCCGCATCTTGACTCCACCCCCAGGAGGGGAGGAGGAAGTCCCTGGAGAACAGTAGGCCGATTTCAGAGTCGTGGAGGAATGAACCGAGCACAGTTCCAGCGAGAGAGAGAAGAAGCCATTGAGGGAGTGGCAGTAGCAACGGGTATGACATGGATGAAGTGGATGAAGACTAGGCCAGACCGAGCTCCAAGTTTACCCTGGGTCCCCAGGAGCCTAGGGTCAGTTTGAAAGTAGGGGACCAATATATGGACTTTATGGTGGATACAGGAGCAGAACATTCCATGGTGGCAAAGCCAGTGGCTCCTCTTTCCTCTCGATCTGTCACCATTGTTGGGGCCACTGGGAACAGGGCCACCAAGCCATTCCTGCAGAACCGTATGTGTGAACTAGGGGGACAGAAAATAACGCACCAGTTCTTGTATATGCCTGAATGCCCTATTTCACTTTTGGGCCGAGATATGCTTGCAAAACTTCAGACACAAATATCCTTTGCTGAAGGGGGAGAAATACAAATGACTGTGAACCCAAAGCCTGCTGGATTGATGGTGCTAACTGTTCCCAGAGAAGAAGAGTAGCAGTTCTATAGTGCATCTCCAATCAAGCCAGCTAGTTCCTGTATACCCACCAACCTTATAGCCCCACCTGGAGTATGGGCAGAAGATAATCCACCTGGCCTAGCGAAGAACATAGCCCCTGTCATTGTCACCCTCGAGCCAGGAGCGGAACCAGTGCATGTGAAGCAGTATCCTCTTCCCCGACCAGCCATTGAAGGAATCCACTGTCATCTGATGAAACTGTTGAAGTATGGGCTTCTCAAGGAATGCGTCACCTTGGAACACCCCTCTTCTCCCAGTTAAGAAACCTGGGACAGGGGATTACCGCCCAGTACAAGATCTAAGGCGGGTAAATGATGCAGTTGAAACTATACACCCAGTGGTACCAAATCCTTATACTCTCTTGGGACTGATCCCCGCTGAGGCTACTCATTTTACCGTCCTGGACCTGAAAGATGTCTTTTTCTGCATACGCCTAGCCCCTACCAGTCAACCTTTGTTTGCTTTTGAATGGCAAGACCCCACAACAGGAAGGCAGGGCCAACTTACCTGGACTCGATTACCTCAAGGATTCAAGAATTCACCTACTCTCTTCAGTGCTGCCCTGAATCAAGATCTTTCAAGTTACTCAGTGAACCCAGGACAAAGGGTTCTCCTTCAATATGTGGATGACCTGTTCATAGCCACCAATTCAGAAAGTGAATGTCTACAAGCTACCAGTGAACTCCTGTACCTTCTGAATGAGGCTGGATACAAAGTCTCAAGAGCCAAGGCGCAACTATTTCAAACTAAAGTTAAATATCTAGGGTTCCAGTTGTCCAGTGGAATTCGACGCTTGGGACCTGAACGCAAAGACGCTGTATGCAGTATTCCCACTCCAACCACCAGGAGGCAAGTAAGAGCCTACCTGGGGGCCGTAGGATACTGTCGCATATGGATCCCCAATTTTTCCGCTGCTAGCAAAACCATTGTATCAAGTTACCAAAGGAATGGAAAAGTCTCCACTGGAGTGGGGACCTGAACAGGATGCAGCATTCCAATCTTTGAAAAGCGCTCTGATGTCATCACCAGCTCTTGGTCTCCCAGATGTCCAGAAACCTTTCCATCTCTACGTCCATGAGTCACAAGGAAATGCGTTGGGGGTACTGACTCAATCTCTTGGATCTTGGCAACGGCCAGTAGCCTACTTGCCAAAACAGTTGGATGTGGTAGCAAGAGGTTGGCCCCTTGTTTGAGAGCTGTTGCAGCAACAGCCTTTTTAGTGAGCGAAGCAGACAAGCTCACTCTGGGACAGAATCTTCAAGTGACTGTGCCGCACTCTGTCCTGACCCTCATGGAACACAAAGGAAGCTTCTGGCTAACGAATTCACGAATGTTGAAATATCAGAGTATGCTGTGCAAAAACCCCCAAATACAGTTAAAAGTCAGTCAAGCTCTGAATCCTGCTACATTGTTCCCGATTGGTCCTGGGCCCCCTGATCATGACTGTTTAGAAACTATGGACACTGTATTTTCAAGTCGCCCAGATTTGACTGATGTTCCTTTGGAGAACCCTGAACAGACTTTCTTTGTAGATGGAAGCAGTCTTGTCATTAATGGACATCGTTTCTTTGTTTATTTATTTACATTCTCTTATATACCGCGCTATTCTGCATCAGTGCGGTTTACATTGAACAAACTGAAGTTACATTGAACAGGGCATTATAAACTTGGAGATAACTATTTTACAGGGAACATGGGCTATGGAGGGTTAAGTGGCTTGCCCAAGACCACAAGGAGCACCTGTGGGACTAGAAACCCCAGTCCTTCCGGCCCAAGGTTGCTGTCCTCTAGTGGGATTTGAACCCCTGACCTTCCGGCCTGAAGTACCTTGCCCCAACCACTAGGCCACTCCTCCACTCCACTCCTCCACTCGTTGTGCTGGATATGCAGTGGTGACCCTTGATCTGGTAGTTGAGTCCTCAGCTCTGGCCCCAGGAACTTCAGCACAGAAGGCTGAACTGATAGCTCTCACTAGAGCACTGACATTAGGAGAAGGACTCCGTTTAAATGTGTACACAGATTCCAAGTATGCTTTTACCACTCTGCATGCACATGGAGCCCTGTATAGAGAACGAGGGCTGATCACCTCAGGAGGCAAGTCCATTAGGTATGGGCCCGAGATATTGATATTATTAGATGCTGTATGGGCCCCTAAGCAAGTTGCAGTCATGCACTGTCGAGGTCATCAGACAGGAGCAGGAGAGGTTACCCGAGGGAACAGGTTTGCTGATGCCACTGCCCGAAAAGCAGCCACAACTGGACGAGTTGTGACCCAAGACACTTCAGTGCAGGCAGCCTTATTCCCTGTGCCCCTTAGCTCATGGGCTCCCCAATACACTACAAAAGAGTTAGATTATTTCTGTGAAAAGGAGGGAGGGGTCCTAACAGAAAAAGGTTGGATAGTGCTGCCACCTCCAGAGGGTAGCTCACCTCCAGGTCCCACAATCATTCCTGAAGCATTAGGGCCAGCTTTTGTTCAGGCTTTTCATCAGGCCACACATTATGGGAAAACGGCCATGGAAAGAGCCCTAAGACCCCATTTTTGCATCTCACTACTAGGACCCCTGTCTACGTCAGTGGCACAGCAATGTTTAACATGTGCCCGGAATAATGCCAGGCAAGGTCCCGTTCCACCCCCAAGAGTTCAGTCAGTAGGGGTGACCCCTATGAGTGATATTCAGGTAGATTTTACTGAAATGCCACGAGCAAACGGATATCACTACCTGTTAGTTCTAGTTTGCACATTTTCTGGGTGGGTAGAAGCCTGTCCCACCCGAACTGAGAAAGCTCGAGAAGTCACTAAAATTCTGCTTCATGAGATCATTCCTCGATTTGGAATACCATTGACTATAGGGTCAGACAATGGACCCTCATTTGTTTCCCAAGTAACTCAACAGTTAGCTCGAGCTCTACAGATACAATGGAAGCTGCACACTGCCAATAGACCCCAGAGTTCGGGGAAGGTAGTATGCATGAATAGAACCCTGAAATCTCAGTTGACCAAGCTTTGTCAAGAAACACACCTAAAGTGGCTCCAGGTTCTCCCTATAGCCCTTCTTAGGATACGTTCTGCTCCAACCAAGTCCTTAGGAGTTTCCCCTTTTGACATTTTGTATGGGCGACCTCCACCCATTGTATAGGGAATCAAAGGAGGTATGAAACAAATAGGATCTGAAATAACTAGACAAGAACTATTGGCTTTAGGTTCTGTTTTGCAGAGTCTTCATACCTGGGTGCAAGATCGATTGCCCATCAGTCTGACAGAGCCTCTGCATCCCTTCAAGCCAGGAGCGTCGGTGTGGATCAAAGAGTGGAGAAAGACCCCGCTGGCGCCGCATTGGAAGGGACCTTATGTTGTCATCTTGTCAACCCCAACTGCAGTAAAAGTCACAGAACTCGAACCCTGGATCCATCACAGTCGAGTGAAGCCGGCAGCTGCTCCTGAACCTGGTCAATGGACCTCAGTAAATGACCCTGAGACTCCATTGCGACTCACATTGTGGAGACAACCAGCATTGTAAGAATCTTCAGAATCTGCAATCCCACCCCTGTCACACAAGAGGGGCAGTCGAAGCAGAGAAGAAGAAAGAAACTCTACAAGCTCATCGTACCCGATATTTCAGTTGACCTCTAAAGACTGTAATCATGATGTTCCTCTACTACTGTTTTATGGGGGTAATAACCCTGGGATTCCTGGAAAAGACTTTTGCCTTACCCCCTTGTGCAGCTTGTATAACTACCACCCGAACTGGACTGAAGGTCACTCAGACTTTATCATTCCTACTATACTTGTACTGGTATAGTTAGCCGGTGTGCATATAATGGTACAGAGTTTAATTTAATTAATTTAATTTAATTTACATTCTCTTATATACCGCGCTATTCTGCATCAGTGCGATTTACATTGAACAAACTGAAATTACATTGAACAGGGCTTTATAACTTGGAGATAACTATTTTACAGGGAACATGGGCTGTGGAGGGTTAAGTGGCTTGCCCAAGACCACAAGGAGCACCTGTGGGACTAGAAACCCCAGTCCTTCTGGCCAAAGGTTGCTGTCCTCTAGTTAAATATCTGTATGAAAGGGAAAAGTAAGACTTGTTACAACCCCTGGCAGAATCCCTCTTTTTATGTACTTGAGATACGATGGAATGATGAGGATGGAGCCCTCATAAATGCCACACGACAGCTCCCTGATCTCAAAAAGCATGTTACCCTGAGTTTTGACGCTTGTGAGGTAATAAACAGAAATGTCCATCACAAGTGTGGATATTGGGAGCAAGCCTATTACTATGATGATAAATATATGTGTGCTGAAGGAGCATATGGATGGGGAAAGTGTACTGGGAAATCTTCCCCAACCGTCTACAGTACATCATCCAAAGATGCTTACTACTGTCCCAAGTGGGAATGCGTGTACTATGCCACCTGGTCTGGTGTGCCTACTGGACGAGAGGGAGATAAACGCATAGCAAGCCTGGAAAAATTATCCTTACCAGAAGCTCGAAAGTGCAAGAAAGGTGCCTGTAATCCAGTGCGGCTCATTATACTTAACCCCAGCCAGTGGAAGCAGGGGTACAGATTTGGATTACGAATAGCAGGAGGAGGCATAGATCCTGGAACTTTTATACATATACAGCTGAATACTAAGACTCATGCAACTGCACCTTATCGAATACATCACTCTTTTTATGAAGCCATGAAGGCCGAGTTTGAGATTCCTCATGCCTCCCAAAACTTGTTTATTGAGCTCGCCGGGGCAGTAGCATCTAGTCTCCACATTTCAGACTGCCTCTTCTGTGGAGGAACTAAGATGGGAGACCAATGGCCCTGGGAGGCACAAGAAGTGAACTATTCTATGCCTTATAATCAGACTGATTTACATAATACTACTAGTGAGTGGGTACTGGCCCACCCCATTGTTGGTAACTTGTGTTTTGCTCGCTCTGGACCACAGTTTGCCATGGAGGTTGGACAGCTGGTCTGTCTCAATCAGAAGTTCTACAACAATACCACTAAGAAGACGTCCTGGTGGTCAGGAATCAACGCTTCAGAGCCCACCAACCCTTTAGTCCGTTTCCCTAATCTTGCCAGCATCCGGACTAATCTAGCATCTTATAATACCTGGCAAGCACCACCTGGACTGTACTGGATTTGTGGAACCCGAGCATATGCTAGGCTTTCTCACCACTGGGGAGGAGCATGTGCATTGGGAACCATACGACCTTCCTTTTTTCCTGTTGCCTACATCCCATGGAGAACAACTGGGTTTTCCCGTGTACAGGAGTCGACAGAAACGAGAGGTCTTGAAAATAGGCCAATGGGACAAGTGGAAGGAAGAGGAGTGGCCACCTGAGAGAATCATTTCATACTATGGACCTGCCACTTGGGAGCAAGATGGTACATGGGGATATCGTACTCCTGTATATATGATAAATCGTATTATCCGCTTACAAGCTGTTGTTGAAATAATAACCAATGAAACCAGTAAAGTACTAACTCTTTTAGCTAAGCAGAGTACACAAATGCGTACAGCTATTTATCAGAATCGTTTAGCTCTAGATTATTTGTTACCACAAAAATGTATCCTATTAGCAGAATCAAAAATAACGCATTCAAACAAAGATCCTGCACATTAGTGAAACTAACTCCCAGAAAGGAATAACACCAATTTTTTGTCGGAAGCGCCAGCACAGTGAATAGGAATCGCACCTAACACCGCTGTGGCTATTCCTTTTAATAATTATTATAAAATATGACAGCTTTACTTAGCTGGTAAATGGCTCATCAGTAGGCTGCTCTCAAAACGCTCCGCTTACGCCAATTCCGACGTGGCACGTTTCGGGTACATAAAACAAAAGCACCCTGCTTCAGGTCTGGCCCTGCGCAGAAAGATCTACAGCAATGGAATGGAAACATTCAAAAGGGAGCTGTTTTTAAAGGTCCCTCCTTCAAGCACGTGAGCAACAACTTCCAATCAACAGTCCCCACTCAAAGACATCAAAAGCTCAAAGCCAATCCATAAAAGGTTAAGGGAGAAACCACTGTCAAAGGAACTCCCTAACATTCAGAAAGGCTAAAGCTATAAAAATATTAGAGCTATAAGATTGCCTTGAATCACTCAATCGTGTGCCAATCTATTTGCATGTTAAGGCCCATCGGGTGGACGGTGTTGAGTAAAAAAATCCATTTCTGTTCCAATCATTGTAAAACTTGGACCCGATCTCCTCCCCGTGGGTCACTCGGCACATAGTCCAAAATTCGCCAATGCAGGGAAACAAAATTGTGTGCATGTTTTAAGCAATGGTCTACGAGAGGTGCTGTTAAAGTCTTAGTCCGAAGACGGGAGGCATGCTCCCCCAAACGCATCTTAAAGGGTCGAGTAGTGCGGCCAACATAATAAAGATTACAAAGGATGGGAGGAGTGGATGGGAGGAGTGGCCTAGTGGTACTTCAGGCCAGAGGGCCGGGGGTTCAAGTCCCACCTGGGGACAGCAATATCAGGCCGGAAGGACTGGGATTTCTAGTCCTATAGGTACTCCTTGTGGTCTTGGGCAAGCCACTTAACCCTCCATTGCCCATGTTCCCTGTAAGTATTAGCGTATGTGTGTCATATCCCCTCGTGTTAAATGTATCTCCCAATTGACCGCTTTGACCCGGTGAAAAGCGGGATATAAATACAGCTAAATAAATAAATAAAATAAATAAATTACAAGAACATATAATTATGTAAACCACAAAGTCTGCGGTACAAGTGGTATGCCATCTAGAGCAATAAGATTTGGAGGTATGTATGTCCACCCATTCAGGACCTGTCAAAGTATTGATACAATAATTACAGGACTCACATGAAAAATGACCAGTGTCAGAATGCGATTTTGGAGGGCGGTCCAATTCAGCTGTAGTTTTTACCACTAAGTCTCGCAAATTCGCCTTGCGAGAATATGCCACTTGTAGTCGTTTATTCCGAAAACAAGGATGAACCCCCAGAATCGGCCAAAATTTATGGAGCAGTTTAGCCACCAAAGGGGTACCCTTCATAAAGGGAAGTATCCCCGTGATCCTGTCTTCCGAAGAATGTGGAGTTGAAGTTGGAATATCAAAAAGCCAATCCCTGTGAGTATAACGAGCTCATTTGTAGGCAGTTTTGATCAACATATCAGGGTAACCCCTTTGTAATAGGCGCAAACTTAAATCTTTAGCATGTGTTTTAAAATCATGTAATGATGAACAGTTGCGGCGCACACGGAGAAACTGTCCATAAGGGAGGCCTTTCTTTAAAGCTGAAGGGTGGAAACTATCATAGCGTAAAAGCGTGTTACGCTGAACCTCTTTTCTATAAAGAGAGGTTGAAAAACCTTCAGAGGAAAGAACAATGGTGATATCAAGAAACTGAATACAAGAATCATGAACCTGAGCGGTAAATTGTAAATTAGATTTGAAAGTATTTAAAGACTCCAAAAAAATATCAAGCTCAGAGCGAGTGCCAGTCCATAGAAAGAAGACATCATCCAAAAATCTTCTCCAAAATGGTACCAAACCAAAACGTGAATGAGAATAGATAAAATCATTCTCAAACAGGGCCATGTAGATGGTGGCAATAGAGGGGGCTACCGTAGCCCCCATAGCAATACCAAAAGTTTGCAAATAGTATTGCTGTTGATGCAGGAAAAGAGTAGTTACTCACTTGCAACAGGTGTTCTCCAGGAGCAGCAGGAATCAGTCCTCACTTATGGGGTGTCATCGACGCCGATGAAGCCCCAGCGAAGCATTTCCCCAACTTTCCATGAAAGCCTTTGGGAATGCTGGCACGCATGCGCGGTTCCCTTCCCGCCTAAAGGTGCCATCTTACCTCAGTCTCTTTTTTTCCGTGAAGCCCATCGGACGTGTGTCCTGTTTTCCCGGTTAAAACATAGCTAAGAACAGCACACAAAAATGCAAAAATGAACTATGTACAACTGCAACTCCAAGGGGAGGAGGGAGGGTAGTGAGGACTGATTCCTGCTGCTCCTGGAGAACACCTGTTACAGGTGAGTAACTACTCTTTCTCCAGGACCAATCAGGAAGTCAGTCCTCACTTATGGGTGACTCCCCAGCTCTGGGCTACCAGGAACCCAGGCTGAACAAGAGAACTCCCTCTAGCCTCAGCAACACAGAAAAGGCTTTTCAAGAACACCCCCTCCACAGGTAGCCCAACCAGAGGGCTGGAGTTGCCTAAACCTCAAGAGATTCCTGAGTACTGCCTGGCCAAAAGCATTGTCCCTACGGGACTCCCTCTCCAGATAGTAGTGGGCTGCAAAAGTCTGGCTTGAAGACCAAGTAGCAGCCCTGCAGATGTCTTGCAATGGAACAGAGCAGAGATGAGCCACTGATGCAGCCATGACCCTCACACAGTGGGCCGTGACCCTACCCTGCAAAGGAAGGTCAGCCGCCTTGTAAGCCCAGGTGATACAGTCAGCCACCCAGATGGACAAGGTACGCTTGGACATAGGTCTCCCCAAGTTATTGGGGTCAAAAGAAAGGAAGAGCTGAGAAGCCCTCCTGTGACCTTGCGTACGTTCAAGGTAGAAGGATAAGGCCCTCCTACAGTCCAAGGTATGGAGAACAGTTTCAGCCTGACTCGCATGAGGCCTAGGGAAGAAAGTAGGAAGAACCACCTCCTGGTTGAGGTGGAAAGAGGAGACAACCTTAGGAAGGAACTTAGAGTGAGTCCTGAGGACCAACCTGTTTTTATAGAACCTGGTGTAAGGTCTATCACAGACCAAGGCCTGAAGTTCACTCACTCTCCTAGCCGAAGTAAGGGCTATCAGAAAGAGAGTCTTCCATGAGAGGAAGCGGAGAGGGCAAGTAGCCATAGGCTCAAAAGGTGGTCGAGTCAGCTGCTGCAAGACCACATTCAGCTCCCACTCAGGAGCAGGAGGACGTATGGGAGGTTTGAGTAGTAACAAACCTCTGAGAAACCTGGACACCAAAGGGTGTACAGATAAGGAATGGCCCTCTACTAAGGAATGGTGAGCTGCCAAAGCAGAGAGGTGGACCCGAACCGAGTTGGACTTGAGACCTTGATTGGACAAGTGCAGCAGGTACTGAAGCACTACAGACACAGCACAGGAGAAAGGATCCTCTGCACGTAACTGACACCACATAGAAAACCTCTTCCACTTGAGAGCATAGGTTTTCCTTGTGGACTGTTTCCTAGAAGCTAGGAGAACCTCCTCAACTTCTTTAGGCAGGCCCCAGGGAGCCAACACTGCCGAATATCTACAATCAAAAATGATACAGACTAGTTTGATCCTCACAGCATTTTCAACTCCCACCCCACAGACTGTGTCCCAACTAGCCTTGCTCAACAATTTCTCTCTAGGGGGAGGAGTAGCCTAGTGGTTGGGGCAAGGTACTTCAGGCCGGAAGGTCGGGGGTTCAAATCCCACTAGAGGACAGCAACCTTGGGCCGGAAGGACTGGGGTTTCTAGTCCCACAGGTGCTCCTTGTGGTCTTGGGCAAGCCACTTAACCCTCCATTGCCCATGTTCCCTGTAAGTATTAGTGTATGTGTTTCATATCCCTGCGTGTTAAATGTATCCCCCAATTGTGTTGTGACCGCTTTGATTGAAGGATAAGGCGGTATACAAAACTGTCTAAATAAATAAATAAATAGTATCCAATAAAGAGATCGAAGAAATAATAGCAGCGATTAATTTAACTACTGCACCTAACGACCCCTGCCCAGCCAGGTGGATTAAAGAACTACGACATTTATTAGCAAGATTGTCAACTATTCCTTTTCAACTGGATCCTTCCCTCAAAGTCTGAAGTATTCATCCATCCGCCCTCTCCTGAAGAACAGCAAGCTAGACCCAGCAAAAGTCGAATCATTTAGACCTATCTCTAGCATTCCTCTATTAGCTAAAATCATGGAAAAAGTAGTCCAGAGACAAATACAACAACATGTTGACTCGGAAGCTCCCCTGGACCCCTCACAACATGGTTTTAGAGAAGAACATGGTGTTGACACCCTTCTCACAACCCTATTCAATAACCTAATCATAAGCATCGACAATATCCATCAAGGGTTCATTCTCATTTTTCTCGACATAGCTGCTGCATTTGATTCAGTAAACCATAATACTCTCCTACAGCGCCTCAAAGATAAGGGTATTCAAGGTCTAGCCCTGAACTGGTGCAAATCTTACCTATCCGATAGACAGCAGCAAGTTAGAACAGGAGAAGCAACATCTGATTCATTCCCACTTAAACAAGGTGTCCCTCAGGGATCCTCCTTGTCCGCATTAATGTTCAATATATATATGCAGCCAATCTGTGATTTAATACGTACCTTCAACATTCAATGTCTAGCATATGCCGATGACATCTTGTTATACGCTCCTTTCAATGTAAAACAACCAGATTTTACATCGATAGTTTCTTGCTTCGAAGAGGTATCAAATTGGCTTCTCAAACAGAATCTACGTATAAATCACAACAAAACAGACGTCCTATTCGTAACACGGAATCCTACTTTCATACCCCCTGCCTCATTGCAAGTAAACAACATTGAACTGAAAGCACAACCCACGATCCGATACTTAGGGATTACCTTAGATCAGCGACTTGATATGTCAGCTCACATCACGAAAACAACAAACTCAATTTACCAAAAGATTCGATCCCTACGTAATCTCCGACCTCTCCTTGATTACTCTGACTTCCGCACTATCTTCCAAGCTCTGGTACTACCACACTTGGATTTTGCTAATATCATACTACATGGTCTCCCAGAATCTACTCTAAATCCCCTCCGGCTAGCCATGAATTCAGCTGCGAGAATTCTCGTAGGTGCTCCACGATCAGAACACATAACTCCAATACTGAAGAGTTTACACTGGCTACCTCTCCAGGCCAGAACCCTATATAAACCCTGGTCATGACTTTTAAAGCTGTCAAGAACCCATCCCTATCACCCATCAGCAATATGATACATGTCACTCCATCAAACAGATCCAGGAGACCTGTTGCATTGAACTCCATCAACCTACCAAAATTCCTTACCAAATGCTCTAAAACAACAGCCTCCAGAGCCTTCTCACTGTTTGCGCCCAGAGCCTGGAACGCCCTCCCTCCCGAAATCAGATCCATCCCTAGCCTCACGACATTCGGAAAGGCCTTAAAATATCATCTGTTCCTATTATACTACCCTGAAGCATCCCCAAATGAACATAGCCCTTATACTGATCTTTCCCATTTAACCCCGGTAGAAAATGGCTAATCTTGCTGATCCATACTTGCACACTCTACCCATACTGTTTTTATACTTTACTGTAATTTTATCTGTTATCTACCATGTAGTTACTCAAAATTGCCATGTACATAGTTAACCCTATTCACATCCAAGTTTTTTGTATATAGTTAACCCTGTTACTTCCTAGTTTTTGTACCCTGTTCAATGTAAAAAACCAATGCTGACTGTACCATTGTGTTTAAATTTGTTCATTTGTAAATCGCACTGATTAAAAGAGCGCGGTATATAAGACATAAAAATAAATAAATAAATAAATAAATAAACACTACCCTTGCAGCCTCCATGCCATCAGATGGAGGGATTTGAGATTGGGATGCAGTAGAGAGCCCTGATTCTGAGAGAGAAGGTCGGGCTGCAATCCCAGAGGCAGAGGGAGATCCACCGCCAGTTGAAGCAGGAGGGGGAACCAAGGCTGCCTGGGCCACCTGGGAGCCACCAGGAGGACTGAGGCCCTGTCTTGGAGAATTTTGAACAGTGTCCGGGCCACCAGGGGGGTGGGAGGAAACACATAGAGTAGGCCCTGAGTCCAGGGAATCAGAAAAGCATCTGCTGCTACCTTCAGAGGATGCGGTTGCCTGGAGCAGAACCGTGGCAGCTGGTTGTTCAGAGGACTGGCAAACAGGTCTATGGAGGGAAGACCCCACTCCAAGAAAATCTTTTGAACCACTAAAGGATGTAGCTGCCACTTGTGTGGTTGCAGAATCCTGCTCAATTTGTCGGCCAGGAAATTCTCCTGGCCTGGAAGATAGACTGCCTTGAGGAGCATGTTGTGTCTCAGGGCAAAGGAACAGAGGACTTGTGCTTCCTGACAAAGGGGGTGGGAACCAGTCCCGCCCTGCTTGTTCACATAGAACATGGCTACCTGGTTGTCTGGATCAAGACAGACTGATGGGCCAGGGAAGCAGTAAAGGCCTTGAGGGCCAAGCAGATAGCTCTGAGCTCTAGGAGATTGATCTGCTGGGACGCCTCCCAAGGAGACCACACGCCCTGGGTGCACTTGTCTAGGCAGTGTGCTCCCCAACCCAACAGAGAGGCATCGGTGGTCAGCACCACTGTATGAGGTGGTATCTGAAAGGGCACCCCCACCAGCAGATTGGGGGGGGGGGTGTAACCACCAGTTGAGGGAGGTCAGAAAACGGTGGGACACTCTGATCCTGTCTCTGAGGCTGCCTGAGGCCTGTGACCACTGAGTCCGAAGGCACCACAGGGCAGGCCTCATATGGAGCCTGGCATTGGGGGTCACCTGAACAGTGGACGCCATGTGGCCTAGAAGCCTGAGACAGAGTCTGGCGGAGACCAGGGACCTGTGCAGAAACTTGCTTGCAAGGTCCATGAGCCTTTGTGCTCGGTCCACTGGTAAGAATGCTCTTGCCAGCTGAGAATCCAACCTTGCCCCTATGAATTCCAAGTTCTGGGAGGGGAGCAAAGTGGACTTTGCGAAGTTGATGACAAAGCCCACCTTTTGGAGCAGGTCTATGGTTCTGTTGGTGGCCTGCTGGACCTCGAGAGACGTCTGGCCCCTGATGAGCCAGTCGTCCAGGTAGGGAAACACAAAGATGCCCTGATTTCTCAGGTAGGCTGCCACCACTGCCAGGCACTTGGTGAAGACTCTGGGAGCGGAAGTCAGCCCAAAAGGCAGTACCCTGTACTGATAGTGGTTTCCTCCCACAATGAACCTGAGGTACTTTCTGTGGTCTGGATGAATGAGGATGTGAGTGTAAGCATCTTTTAGATCTAAAGAGCATAGCCAATCTCCTTGTTGGAGGTAGGGCAGAAGAGTTCCAAGAGTAACCATCTTGAACTTTTCTTTCACAAGAAACTTGTTTAGGTTTCTGAGATCCAAAATGGGCCGAAGACCACCGGTTCTTTTTGGCACCAGGAAATACCTGGAGTAAAAACCGTGACCTTGGAAGTGGGGAGGCACAGGCTCCACCGCCTTGTCCAGCAACAGACCCCTGAGCTCCTGGAGGAGAAGGGCTGTATGTAGGGGAGGCCTGAAAGGTTCCCCTGGAAAGTGTGGCAGAGGTAGTTGGTGAAAATGCAGGGCATAGCCTCGATGGACTATGTCCAGCACCCAACTGTCCTGAGTTATCAGGGGCCACTGGTGGGCGAACAAGGCTAGGCGGCCTCCTGTGCAGGGCTGGGTCTGCAAGGGAGGTTTGGCTGTACTCAAGGAGTCAAAAACCCCCACCCTGCAGAGTGGGAGCAGGGGCCGGAGGCTTGGGGGCAGTCTGCCTAAGGGGGCCCATTACCCCGGCCCTTGGCTTGCTGACCCTGTGGGGCAGGTTGGGCAGCCTGATATTGTGGGTACTGTTTGTAGGCAGTGCCCTTCCTCGGGTAAAAGGGCTTTTTACCCGGGCCCTTCTTTTTATGTGAAGGGGCAGACGTCTTCCTGGACAGCCTTGTCCTGGTGAGGTGCTCAGTCTCGAGCTGTGCGGCCTTCTCGGCCACAGGCTTGCCAAAAAGGTTTTCACCTCGGCAAGGGACATCGACCAACTTGTCCTGAACCCATGGCTCGAGGTCTGATGACTGCAGCCACGCCTGGCGTCGAGCCGCGATGCCGGCTGCCGCTACTCGGGCCAAAGCCTCGAAGCCATCGTAGGCGGCGCAGGATATGAACTTAGAGCATTCCCGTATCCTCGAAGACAAGGACTTAAAACTCTGCAAGGGTTCCCCGGAGAGACCAGCAGAGAACCCGGCCAACTCCTTGGCCAGGTCTCGTAAATACATGCCCATTTACAGCTGGTAAGTCTGGACACGGCAAGCAAGCATGGAGCCCTGAAAACACTTTCTGCCGACTCCATCAAGGCTGCGGGCTTCCCTACCGGGAGGCACTGCGGAGTGCATCTTCTGACTTTTCAGATGATGCATGACCGATTCCACAACCATAGAATGGTGCGGCAGCTGTGCTTTCTGGAAGCCAGGACTCTTGCAGAGCCGATAAATGGAATCGACTCGCTTGCTCAAAACCGGCGCCGAGGCCGGTGCCTCCCACATCCAGAAGAGGAGCCGCTCCAGCATCGGAGGAACCGGGACAGTAAAGGCCTCCTTCGGAGGAGAGTCGTACTGCAGAGCATCGAGCTCCTCGGCTCGAGGCTCTTCCTCGGGGTCAGCCAGGATATCCAGGGCAGCAGCCATATCCCGGATAAACTCTGAGAACCTAGTATCCTCTGGAGGGGATCTACTCCGGGGTTCAGACTCAGGTGAGTCCGAAGGGACATACCGAGTCTTAAAGGTGTCAGGAGACTCCTCATCCTCGGTTTCCCATGCAGACTCGTCCGATGTCGAGTCGGGGTCCGACGCCATGGGGCCCCTGGGCACCCGCCCCGACGCCGGAGGCACCGGCGTCGAGACCCTCGGTCCCGAACGGGAAGTCGAGGGAGAGCTCGACCGAGGACGACCTCGAGCCGCAAGGGACTCGAGTATCGGCTCGGTCTCCGGGGTCGACTTGGAAGTCGATGTCCCGGTGGTCGGGGCAGATGCGCCAGACAGGCTGGCCATCAATGCCCGCTGCTGATCCATGAAAGCAGACATTCTGCTCTCCAAGGCTGTCAACCTGAGACTCAGCTCGGGTGACGCAGCAGCCCCCGACTCGAGCCCCGGTGGCGCCGGGCCCGACGTCGGTACTCGGGGAGGCGAGTCCTCGAGGACAACAGGACTTACGTGTCCAGCAGACTCCGGTTCTATACGAGGAACTTTGATCGGCTTCTCCTGGTCCACGGGCCCGGGACGATGGTCAGGGGGTCTTAGACCTGGACCTCGAGGGTCCAGGGACCTCCTCCGTCGCTGCCCTCGTGAGCCGCTTCTTCCTCTTACGTTCCCTCTCGGGGGACCCCCTGTCCGAGGAGCTCCGACGCCTCTCGGGATCAGAATCCCGAGATGTCGAAGCCTCAGACGAGGTCCGGGCACGAGCAGAGGCCGAGTCGGAGAAAAGCCTTTCACTTTGCTGCTGACGACTTCGGAGGGCCTTGGAAGACATTTTTCCACATGGCCCGCACGTTTTAGAATCGTGGTCCGGGCCCAGGCACCGAAGGCAGCAGTCGTGTGTGTCGGTGAGAGACATAATCTTCTTACACCGATCACACTTTTTAAAACCACTGGAAGTCATGGGGGAAAAAAGGGTCCCCGCGAGGTCAAAAGACCGGCCTTCCAGGGAAAAAGAAAAAAGTTTAGGCGCAAACGCCTAGCCACTAAGGGCAAAAACCGAAAAATAAAAAGGGGGTTCGATACCAGTGTATTGATCCCGGCGGGAGGGGAACCGACGTCGAATCCGAAGAAAAGAAGCGAAACAACGCTAGAAAAAAAATCTACTTTTAACCGGGAAAACAGGACACACGTCCGATGGGCTTCACGGAAAAAAAGAGACTGAGGTAAGATGGCACCTTTAGGCGGGAAGGGAACCGCGCATGCGTGCCAGCATTCCCAAAGGCTTTCATGGAAAGCTGGGGAAATGCTCCGCTGGGGCTTCATCGGCGTCAATGACACCCCATAAGTGAGGACTGACTTCCTGCTTGGTCCTTGAGAAAAGTTATTATTCAATACCAAATCCAAAAGGGTTAACAAAAACTCCTTAGGAATGCGATCAGGGAGATCTATGGGGTAATCCATCAAACAAGACAGCACCTCCTTCTGGTCTATGTTAGTGTACAAAGACTGTACATCAAGGGTGACTAAAGGGGTGTACGAAGTCATCAGTGCAGGAGGCCAAGTGCCGCAAAAAATCCCCTGTATCCTTAATATACGATGGTACTTTATATTATATGTTCTTATAATCTTTATTATGTTGGCCGCACTACTCGACCCTTTAAGATGCGTTTGGGGGAGCTTGCCTCCCCCGTCTTCGGACTAAGACTTTAACAGCACCTCTCGTAGACCATTGCTTAAGACATGCACACAATTTTGTTTCCCTGCATTGGCGAATTTTGGACTATGTGCCGAGTGACCCACGGGGAGGAAATCGGGTCCAAGTTTTACAACGATTGGAACAGAAATGGATTTTTTTACTCAACACCGTCCACCCGATGGGCCTTAACATGCAAATAGATTGGCACACGATTGAGTGATTCAAGGCAATCTTATAGCTCTAATATTTTTATAGCTTTAGCCTTTCTGAATGTTAGGGAGTTCCTTTGACAGTGGTTTCTCCCTTAACCTTTTATGGATTGGCTTTGAGCTTTTGATGTCTTTGAGTGGGGACTGTTGATTGGAAGTTGTTGCTCACGTGCTTGAAGGAGGGACCTTTAAAAACAGCTCCCTTTTGGATGTTTCCATTCCATGGCTGTAGATCTTTCCGCGCAGGGCCAGACCTGAAGCAGGGTGCTTTTATTTTATGTACCCGAAACATGCCACGTCGGAATTGGCGTTAAGCGGAGCGTTTTGAGAGCAGCCTACTGATGAGCCATTTAATAGCTAAGTAAAGCTGTCATATTTTATAATAATTATTAAAAGGAATAGCCACAGCGGTGTTAGGTGCGATTCCTATTCACTGTGCTGGCGCTTCCGACAAAAAATTGGTGTTATTCCTTTCTGGGAGTTAGTTTCACTAATGTGCTAGATTATTTGTTAGCAGCTGAAGGTGGAGTGTGTGGAAAATTAAATTTAACCAACTGTTGTTTGCAGATTGATAATAATGGGCACGTTGTTGAAGATATAGCTACTCAAATGCGCACACAAGCATATGTGCCTGTTCAGACCTGGCATGGCCTGAAGCTTGATGGGTGGTTTGGTTCAGCATTTTCATGGTTAGGTGGTCTGAAGACCCTTGTGTTTATCGTATTACTCATATTAGCTGTATGCTTGTTGCTCCCATGTCTCCTACCCCTTTGCTTACGCATGATAACCTCAGTTATTGATAACACTGTAGAACGGAAGGCAGCTACGAAGATATTAGCTATGTGGCAATATTCCCGAATATCCCAAGATGATGCTGTTACACAAGTTTAAATATGTGATTTGATTCGCACCCTTTCTCACTTGCGGGTGAGAATAATCAAAGGGGGTAATGTGGCAGGCTATGGCCTATAATAGTCTGCAAATATGAAAGGCCTGTAAGTTAGGCCCTGATCCCAACCCCCATCTAAGAGAGAGAACCAAAGTCTGTAAAAGTTAGAGAAAACTGTTTTAAACTGCTTAATAAGAAGTTTTCATGAATGCATAAATCTTTCATTATTCTCTTGTGCTGTGAAGATAGAAATGTTTCAATACATGCATTCCTAGAGCCAGAAACGACCTTGCAGTAGAGAAGTATCCAAACCTTGAAACTGTACCATTGTTAGAACAGTCCTAGAGGAGGGAGCTGGGTGCTAGGCCCAGGAGGGATCTCCGATTGGACAAATGCAGGGGGCGTTGGAGCCAATAGAAAGTTTGCATGTATCAAACTGAAAATAAATGTATAAATGAATATGTCTCTGTAAGAACTTTGCTCAGTCCTTTTTGAAGCTTGACTAACTGGGCCTTGTGCACAATAAATTGGCTTGGACCCTGTAAATTGACTCCTGGATTTATTCATTGTCTGCACTTCGCTGCTACAGAGTCAGCCATTTGAGGGGCTGGTGGTCCATAACCAGTGTAAATGGATGGCCCAGCAGGTAGCACTTGAAGGTTTCAAGTGCCCACGTGACAGCTATGGTTTTCTTCTTGATCACAGCATAATGTTTCTCCCAAGGGAACAGCTTCCTGCTGATGAATGCCACTGGATGTTCTTCACCTCTAACTTCCTGGGTCAGAATGGCTCCCATGCCCACTTCCGAGGCATCCGTTTGTGAGTGAAATACTGACGTTCGCGAATCTTAACCTTCACTAAGGTACGCACTTTCTTCATCATCTTGAATACAAAGGATATTCCGCGGTCTGTGAGGATTTTGCTGGGTATTCCCACCCAAGAAAAGACTTCCTGGAGGGAATTTGTTAATCATAGTAGTCTTCATATTTCGTGGAGTGATGGTCTCTGGATATCTGGTAGCATAGTCCAGTATGACTAGGCTAAACTTGTTACCTTGGGTGATTCATTCCAGGGGCCCTACCAGATCCATGACCACTCTTTTGAACGGGGTTTCATTGATGAGCATAGACACTAGAGGGGCAGGTTTGTCCCTAGTGGGCTTGTGAAGTTGGCAGGTGGGACATGGCTGGCAATACCACTGCACCCACTTATGGACCCAGAGACAGCAAAATCAAGTTAAAATATGTTCTAGTGTTTTCTCCACCCCCAGGTGTCCCCCCTAACAAATGACTATGTGCTAACGACAGCACCTGCTGATGATAGGGTCAGGAACTATCAGTTGTTCTACCTCTCCCCACTCTAAGAAACCCTCAGCCACTCTGTATCACAAATATCCCTTTAGCACAAAAAAGGAAAAGGTTTTCCTAGGGGAGTCCCCACTGCTTACTGGAATACCATCTACTTCCAAGACCTGCTCTCAGGTATGTTTAGGGGACTCATCCTCTTGCTGGTACCTCTTGAAGTTCCCTGGGTCTCCTTCCAGCCTCTACTCCGGGAGGAGGACTAGAGTGTTTGGGTCAATACCACTATGACTTGAGCTATCCCTGGGGATTTCTTCATTAGGTTCTTCCTCCCTGGACTCCTCCTCTAAAGCCGCACCCAGATTCTGATGGTAGCGTAGCTTCTCCCGGCGACGTTGACTCTGGGATTTAGCAGGCTTGGGATTCTTGATATACAGATCCGGGTCTTCTAGGGGGAAAACCTTCAGAAAACTTTCCTGGTTCAACTTAGCAGAGTCAACAGTTGTTGTTGTTGTTAAGTGCCGTCGAGTCGGAGTCGACTCATGGAGACCCTCTGGATAGCTATCCTAAATTGTGTTCGGTCTTCAGTCAGATGGCTCATTGTTGACAGACTGGTACCCTTAGCTGCTGTTATTGTATCGATCCATCTCATTGCTGGCCTTCCTCTTTTGCGTTGACCTTCTATCTTGCCAAGTATGATGTCTTTCTCTAATGATCTCTCTCTTCGCATGATGTGTCCAAAGTATGAAAGTCGAAGTCTTGTCATCTGAGCTTCTAAAGAAAGCTTAGGTTTGATCTCCTCTAGTACCGACTGGTTTGTTCTTCGGGCAGTCCATGGTATACACAGTATTTGCCGCCAGCACCATAATTCAAAGGCATCAATTTTCTTCCTGTCTGTCTTTTTCACTGTCCAGCTTTCACATCCATATGATGTTATTGAAAATACCATGGCTTGAACAAGTCTAATCTTTGTATGGAGAGAGACATCTCTGCGCTTGAGAATCTTATCTAGGTCTTTCATAGCCATTCTGCCAAGAGCAATGCGTCGTTTGATTTCTTGACTGCTTGTTGCTTCTTTATTGATAGTTGATCCAAGTAGGTTAAAGTTGTTCACAATTTCAATTTCTTCTCCTTCAACGATGAACCTGTTGATTATGCCAGTTGTCATGATCTTTGTCTTCTTTACATTAAGGTGCAGGCCCATTTTGAGACTTTGTTCTTTGATTGTGAGAAGCAAATGTTTCAGATCATCTTCACTTTCAGCCAGTAATGTAGTATCATCAGCATAGCAAAGATTGTTGATGAGTCTTCCACCAATCTTCACACCTCTGTTGTCTTCATACAATCCTGCTTCTCTGATGATTTGTTCTGCATATAAATTAAACAGGTAGGGGGAAAGTATGCAGCCTTGTCTTACACCTTTGCTTATTTTAAACCATTCTGTTTCTCCTTGTTCCGTTCGAACTGTTGCTTCTTGATCAATGTACAGATTGCGCATGAGAACGATCAGGTGTTCTGGTATACCCGTGCTTCTTAATGTGGCCCAGAGTTTCTCATGGTTTACACAGTCAAAAGCCTTGCTATAGTCGATAAAGCACAAATAGATATCCTTTTGGTATTCTTTAGTCTTTTCAAGGATCCATCTCACATCCGCAATGATGTCTCTCGTTCCTCGCCCTTTCCTGAACCCTGCTTGCACTTTCAGGTAGTTCTTGTTCCAGGTATGGTTGTAGTCTCTTTTGAATAATCTTCAGTAGAATCTTGCTGGCATGTGGGATCAGAGCGATTGTTCGATAATTTCCACAGTCAGTTGGATCACCTTTCTTTAGTATTGGTATAAACACAGATCTTTTCCAGTCAGTTGGCCATGATGTCGTCTTCCATATTTCTTGGCAGAGCCTTGTAAGTATGGTAACAGCTGCATCGGATTGCTGCAATACTTCTATAGGAATGCTATCAATGCCTGGTGCTTTGTTCTTTGATAAGGCTTTCAATGCTGCTTCAACTTCTTCTTTCATCACCAATGGTTCCCGATCATAAGGTACAGGTTGAAACGGCTGTTGGTCCACTTGATCTTTATCATATAAAAACTCTGTATATTCCTTCCACCTTTTCTTGATCTTCTCAGCATCATTCAACATAGATCCTTGAGCATCTTGTAACATTCCAATTCGAGGCTGGAACTTTTTCTTGAACTCTCGTAGCTTCAGGAAAGCCGATCTTGCTCTTCCTCTAATAGTTTCTGCTTCTATTTCCTTGCAAGTGTCATTGTAGTACTTTTCCTTGTCCTGTCTTGCTGCACATTGAAAATCTCTGTTGAGTTCTGCGATTGTCTTTCTTTCTCCTCTGGCTTTAGCTTCTCTGCATTTCTGGACAATTTTCAGAGTTTCTTCCGTCATCCATTTTGGCCGTTTTTGCTTTTTCAACTTTTGTAGAGACTTCTCACTTTCTTCCAACACAACCTTCTTAATGTCATTCCATAACTCTTCTGGAGCTCTGTCATTTGTATCTAAAGCAGCAAATCGATTTTGCAGGCAGTCTTTAAATTCCAGTGGTATATTCTCAAGGTCATATTTTGCTGCATTCATGAGTGGTTTGCTCTTTTTCAACTTTAGCTTGAGTTTGCATACTAGTAGTTGATGATCTGTACCACAGTCAGCTCCAGGTTTTGTCTTTGTTGATGTTATAGAGCTTTTCCATCGTTGACTTCCACAGATGTAGTCAATTTGATTTTTATACAATCCATTGGGTGAAGTCCATGTGTACAGTCGCCGCTTGTGTTGATGGAAGAAGGTGTTTGAGATGAATAGATCAGTGGTCTTGCAGAATTCTATCAGTCTTTCTCCAGCTTCATTTCTGTTGCCAAGTCCATATTTTCCAACTACTTTGCCTTCTTCTTTGTTGCCAACGTTTGCATTCCAGTCACCCATGACTATCAGGATATCCTGTTTGCATGTTCTGTGAATTTCAGCTTGCACTTGTTCATAGAACTCTTCAATTTCATTCTCTTCTGCAGCTGTTGTTGGGGCATATACTTGAATTATAGTTGTGTTGATAGGCAATCCTCGTAGACGAATAGAGATTAGGCGTTCGCTGACTGCATTGTATTTCATTACAGTTCTTGCAAGTTTCTTCTTTATTATAAATGCAACACCATTTCTTCTTTGTCTTTCATTTCCAGCATAGTAGACCATATGATCATCCGATGCAAAGTGCCCGATGCCAGTCCATTTCAGTTTGCTGACACCCAACAGATCAAGTTGTACACGTTCCATTTCATTCTTGACCACCTCCAACTTCCCTTGGTTCATGCTTCGTACGTTCCATGTTCCAATGTGTAAGACATTTTTACAACTTCTGACTCTCATTTCATGCGCAGCTACATCAGCAGTCAGACTTCCCGAGGGCTTTGATCCAACCACATCATAAATGCTGGCTTTACTCTGAAAAGTCTTCAGCTCTTCCCCAGTAGCTAGTTGAGTGCCTTCCGACCTGGGGGTCTCATCTTCCAGCACCATAGCACAATTTGTTTTGTTGTAACTATCCATTGGGTTTTCATGGCAAGATACAGAAGTAGATTGCCAGGCCTTTCTTCCGTGCAGTTTAAGTTTGGTGTTGTTGCCGTTGTCACAAAAATGTGATCCTCCGCCGTCAACACTATCCCATTCTGCTGATGCCCAGATGGGTGGTTTGTCTTGGTCTGGCACCTCAGCTGAGACCTGTCCATCTTGGGAGACCCTGCCAGTAGTTAAACTACCGATAGTTTAGCTCTCAGCATCACTGATGCACACAAGCCCTCACAGCACGACACGCTGCAAACCAAGCTGCAAACCAAGTCATCAGTTAGCCAGACTCATATCCTCCAGCAGCTTGGGTAGTCTCAGCCAATCACTACTAGGTACAGGAGCCAGGGCAGCACTATGACCTCAAATGTGCCATGTCCTGTTGGAGTCTTGAGTGAAAACTGTGCCATTGTATACTGCCTCTAGCCTCCATGCACATAGGCCAGTGTTACAATCTTTGCATAATCGATCTGAAATTGCTTTACGGTTCCTTGGCGAATGAGGGTCCGCACATTCGCTGAGTTTATCAAGGCCTTGGAGGCAGGTCCCCTTGAGCTCCTTTGGAATGACAAAGTTCGGTGCACCTGAGCGGGGAATGTCCACAAAAGCACAGGTGTGAGGGGTAGTTAGGCTGACATCCATTGGTTCCTCCGTACCCAGGGTACATTCCCAGGTAAAGTGTCCTCAGGCTCCACACCTAAAACAGGTGAAGGGGTCAAGGCTGGGCCCATGCTCTCGCCCAGGAGGTGACTTTGGGGTTCGAAACATGGGAGCCAACATCCATTCCAGCTTCTCCTTCCATCCTCCTGGGCTCATGAGTGACTTCTTCCTCTTCTCACTGTCCACTCCAGCCACCAGCTATGCTTCATGATACCCTTCTGCTATTTCCAGGGGATTCTCCAGTGTAATCTTGGGGTGAAGGCATACCCACTGTTTCAGCAGGGCAGTCAAACCCTCAAAACCATGCTCCAATTGCACAATCTCGACTATCTCCAGCCTGGTCTTTCCTTCCGGTTGTAGCCACTTCCATGCGAGATCCTTCAGTTGATAGAAGCTACAAGGGCTCTCTTCTGTCTGGAGTTCCCCCCTTCTATATCACTGGCGGTAGGCCTCTGGTGTACAGCTAGCTCATTCCAATATGGCGGCCTTGACAGCTGTATATGTAGCCCACCCATCTGGGTTGGGTTCCTGGAATGCAGGCTGACTGCTACCCATTAGAAGATTCTCCAAATAAGTAGTCCATGTTGCTTCCGGCCACCCAGTTATGTGGGTGGTTCACTCAAGTTTCACCAAAAAGTGATCAGGTTCATCTTCAACCGTCATTTTGAGAAGCGCTTGTACTGGAGGGTGGCGTTGTGGTCTCTGTAGGGCCTGAATCAACTGCTGCTGCTGCTGTTATTGCTGCCATTCCAGCAGGGCACTTTGAAACTTTGCTGCTACTGCTGAATGAGGTTCAGCACAAAGTCTAGCCAATCACTTGGGCTCCAGTTTCTGTAACTATGATTCTCACCTCCTGAATCGCCTGTCTTACAGCTGGACCTCTCCCAGCCCTGCTTGGAAGGAGCTTTCTGTCTCCAGGGGCCTCTCTTCTCCCTTGTGCATACAACTGGATTTTTAATCCCTCTGTCTGAGTCATGCCCTCCTAACCCTGAATTCTGAGCTGTAGACCCTTTTAAGGTGGACTGTTAATAACCCCCCTTTGGAGAGGGACGGGTAATTTCCTATATACCCTATCACAGAGAGGAAACAAATTTATTTTGCAAATAGTAGTCTGTAGCATAGCTCTCCTTGGCTTGTATTTAAGGGGAAACTCTTTGCCAATCATCTTCTAAAGGCAGAAGAGCGGGACTTCTTACAGAAATAGACGGTGTCTGCCATGCAGGTGAAGGTAAAAGGGGATGCAAGAATACCCTCATGTAATTATTATTCCCGCATTCCCGCAGCTCCAAGGCCAAACAAAAGGAAAAAGGTGACATAAGTGTTGGTCACAGGATAACAATTTTCAAAGCCCTGACTAAATAGCAATTTACCAGAGTGAACAGGAAGTTAGAACATCACCCTCACTCAGTCTGGCAAAACGAATTTGCAGGGTTTCATCTTGTGCATACTTTAAGCCAAACTGAGGGAAGAAGTTCTGAGGAGCACGCTGGAGTTAGAAAACTACATGTGTAGCCTGGATTTTTACTTCTGTGAGTTTTCTAAGAAGTTTGCTTACTTTTTGTAACTGAGGGCAATTTTCCAAAGGATAAGTGTACTCATTGAGGGGAATTTTATAAGGAGATACTTACTTTAAACATGAAAGTAGGTACCTACTTAGAAGTTATTTTATAAAGAAATGTAGGTGCCTACCTTTCTTTATAAAAATACTAGCATATGTGGCAGAAATCATGCCTTAAGTCAACATATGGACATTTATACCAGCTCTAGAGCTGGTGTAAATGTCCATGCTAATACCTTTCAGGTACGCACTCAAATTATAGTATTTATGTGCTCCAGCCATGTTCCACCACTCATGTGTACATATACCAGGAAGCAGGGTCAGCGCACCCATTAGTCAAATTAGGCAGTTGCCTAGAGCGCCAATGGTCATTGCCCTGCTGCTGCTCCTCTTTGGGATGTGCAACAGTGGCAAAGGGGAAAGAGGCTGGAGAAGGGGTGGCTCTGGGAATGAAGTTTGCCTAGGGTGCCTCATATCCTTCCACCAGCCCACTAGCAAGGTACATGCCAACAAATCAACACACACACTTTTCCTCTTGACTCTATTTTATAAGAGGTCATACATGTGCATATGTTTTATGGTTTATTTTGATTTAATATACCTTATGTGGTCATATACACATGCAAATGACTCAAATAGCCTCTTTTAAGCACATACTTGGAAGATAAAACTACATGCCCCCTTATAAAACTATCTTCATTAGCTATAAGGTCTGCTAGTGCAAAGAATGGAGGAAACATGTTGTGGCACCCTGATTCCAGGGAGGAGGGTGGGGTAGTGGAAAGAGGGCACTGTTCCCTCAACGCATGCAAATCACAGTAATTTAGAGATTTACAGTATGAGCATAAAAGGGCATTTACATGCATACTTTAGCCGGTCACTACATTATAAGCACCCGTCCTGGCTTGATGGCATCTACTTCACTGTGGGAATGCACATAGGTGGAGTTTGTGAGGAGCATGGGCAGAATGTACAAGTAGATGCATGAGTTATTAAATACTATAACTGATGCATGTTTTTTACAAATGTAGGCAATGGGGCTGGAGTAAGTGATCACACCTTAATTAATGCATGGTTTTGTCCATATATGCCCATACTTTAATAAAGTCAAGTACACGCATATTTAACTTTATGAAATAGGCATGAAATGCATGCAAAATAACACACGTTAACCATGCAGGACTTGATAAAATTGCTCTCCAAAGGTCAGATGCTCCACTTTGAGTCTTTGGGAAAATGCATAGTTACTCACCTGTAACAGATGTTCTCTGGGGACAGCAGGAATCAGTCCTCACATATAGGTGACGTCAGTGCCGACAGAGCCCGCATGGATCCAATCCCCATCTTTCAAAGAAAGCCTTTGGAAGCTAAACCACACATGCATGGTCACCTTCCCACCTAAAGGTGCCATCTTACCTCAGTATAATGACAGCTCAATCAGGCAAAAAAGAAAAAACAACTCCATGGGGAGGAGGGAGGGTTGCAAGGACTGATTTCTGCTGTCCCCGGAGAACACCTGTTACAGGTGAGTAACTACGCTTTCTCCAGGAACAAGCAGGAAGTCAGTCTTCACATATGGGACTCCCAAGCTATAGGCTACCGAAAAAACCTTTAAAGCCATAGGCAACCCAAAAGGTGGACCATAAAGGGCAGCAGGAGAAGCTGATTGGCTGGAAGTCTGACACTGCAGCAGCAGCATCGAAGATTCAATCCCCTTTCCGGTAGTCTGGACATCATGGGTTGGAGAGGAGGAGTTGCATTATTTCCTGAAGAGGTAACTGAATACGGCCTGGCTGAAGGTACTATCCCTCCGGGAGGTCTCTTCTAAATAGTAGTGTGCAGTGAAGGTGTGCACAAATGAACAAGTGGCAGTCCAGCAGACGTCTAGTAAGGGCACTGAGCACAGGCTTGCTACTGAGGCCACCATAGCATGCACATTGTGAGCCATCACATGATGCTCCATAGAACGCCCTGCCTGTTGATAGGCAAAGGAAATGCAGTCAGCCACTTAGCATGAGAGGGTGCACTTGGAGACTGCGAGCCCCAGTTGACAGGGGTCAAAAGAGACAAAGAGCTGCACTGAGAGGTGATGGGGCTGCTTTCTCTGGAAATAGGAAAGGTGGGCAATACCACCTCTTGATTCAAGTGGAAGGCAGAGACAACCTTTGGCAAGAACTTAGGGTGTGTCTGAAGGATGACCCTGTTCCTGTGGTAAGGTACTTGAGATGGCAAGTAGCCAGTGAAAGGTACTTGAGATGCATTCATTCCCTTGAAAAACCCAGTAGGAGAAACGCCAGAGCGCTTGGAAGATTGAGGCGTCGGGGTTTTTTTTACAACAAGAATGATGGGGCACCAGCCATCCAGCATAAGATAAGTTGGATGGAGTTCTAATTTAAAGTTTTTATGATAATTAAAAAAGCTAATTATATAAAAAAGAAGCAACACAAAAAGTTTAAAAATTATAAACCATACTGGCCTGAGGTCATTGATGTAAACGGACACTAACAAGGGGAGTTACATTACCCAAAAATAAGTGTTGAATGTATACCATTTATCTGAGACCAGTGGCCAATTGGTATATTGAGTTTGGAGTTGATAATTCAAATGAGTGAATGAATAAGTGATAGTATTGATTGTAGTTCACTTGGGAGTGAGACCTGCAACTGTTTTTGTTCATAAGCATATCTTTTATGACATAACTGGTAATCATTGAGCAAATGGAGGCCTTGAAGACTTTCCAACATGCCCAGGTCGGTGGCCTCTGATGAGTTAAGTTCAAAATAATCTCTTATCGCCTTTCAGATATGAATGCAGAACTGTTCGTCAGAAAGAAGTTTCCTCCGAAACAACCAAACTGGCCAAACTGGCGAATGGGAGGTAACATTTGAGGAGAGGAGAGAAAGCATGATAGCTGCATGATCGAATATATGAGAGCTACAAATCTCTGCTTCTGTAACTCCTGGAATCAGGGATTTAGAGAAGGGAAAAAAAATCAATACGAGAGTGAGATTTATGGGGCAGGGAAAAGAATGTGTATTTCCCATTCAGCTGGATGGAACAAGTGCCAAACATCTGTTAGACCAATGGATTGCATAAAGCATGACACAATCACTGAAGCTTTGGTTCACTCGGAACGTCTACAAGGTTGATGATCTAACAAAGGATCCAGTACTAAATTAAAATCATCCGCCACAAGAATCTCATGGGAAGCAATGTTATGCAGTTCAGTGGCTATCATTTGAAAGAAGCTGGGGCAATCAATGTTGGGAATGTAAATGTTGAGTATTGCCAACTTATAACTAGACACTTTAAGCAGGACCTTAGCCCATCTTCCCTCCAAATCTGCTCGTGTTTGTTCCATGGATGGCGCAAGCGTTTTACAAGCTAGTATAGCAACCCCATTTTTTTTGTGGTAAGCGGAGAGTGTCTGACTAAAGTATAGTGTCTGTCCTCTAATTCCTTTGTTTCTGCAGAAGATGCATTTCTTGTAAGAGAACATCTGCCTTTTCTTTTTGACAATAGACCAAGATTTTCTTTCTCTTTATTACCCTTCACATTCAGAGATAAAAACTTAATTGGAGTCATGGGATCAAAACAAACCATAGCGCACCGAATGTTGTGCCGCCGCTCATGCTGCTTTACAAAGAAACTATTTCGACCCTTGACAAAAAAGTGAAGAATCTGCAAAGAGACATCCTTACCTTAAACAAGGAAAACACAATTGGGTGAACCAGCGTTACTATAGACTGCCGCATAGAATCCATCCACCTATAAATTTCTTATAATCCACCCTCCCCTCTGTTAATGTCCCTAAAATCTCCTTATATGCTCCCCCCCAAGTCTATTTTGGTATATGATTACAGTATCTTGACTCACCCAAACCTCCATATCACTTATCACACATCTCTTTAGTCACATAGTGATACAATTCTGAAAATATGCACTAGCCTGCCTGTGAACTAGTATACAGACCCGGATGCATCCATTATAAATCATAAAGAGCCTTTACATTGGCTAAGCTCTTTTGAAATATTGGGAACTTGCATTAGTACAGATCCACGAATAAGCGTACAATACGATACTGCTGTTACTCGGCTCTTACCGCTGAAATGGCCATAAGAATCCTTGTCATAGTCATCTAAGGCCAAGATATTCCCTCATGGATGACTTGTTTTATAGATATTTACTGGTGGACCAGCTTTACAGAAGTTTCCGCTAAAGATCCACTTTAGGGCTCTTCTAACCAATAGCTGTTGGCCCAAGATTAAACTATAGACTAAACCATCAGGAAACAAGTCACCCATGGCGGTACAGAAAACATGATTTGAGACTTGCTTGCAAAGCAGACACTACTAGTAATCAAAATAGATGCTAATTAGCGCATCAGAAGTGCTTCTTGCTCCTCTATATAAGCTTGCAGTATCTCTGGATCTTCAAACGTTCTCGTCTGATTTTGATAGGTCACCCTAAGTCTTGCGGGGAAAAACAGACCATATCGAGCTTGCATCTGTTGGACTCTCAGTCGAAAGGAGAGCAATTGTTTGTGTCTCTCAACTGTAGCCTTGTGCAGGATTTAGCAGCATCCATTATCTGCATTGTTTGTTGGTACTGAAGAACCCGTAGGATAATAAGCTTCAGCTGCCGGGTATTTGGGCCCATTTGATTTCAAATGGTTGTGCAAAATCGAGTTTAAGTAACTTAGGTAACAAACTTTCCAGAAATGCCACCGCGTTAGAGCCTTCTGCACCTTCAGGGATACCTAAAACACGGATGTTGTTCCTACGTGATCTGTTGTTTAAGTCCTCCAGGTTGTGCTCCAGATGGCTGATATGTTTGACGACCTTTGGGATTTGCTTCAGACGTTCTTTGTGTGCTGAGAGCCTTGCATTTATGTGTTCATTCTATTGGTGAGTGTATTTATTTGGAGTTTAAGATCATTTTGAACTCCACTGACAGACTCACCGTTTGCTGCCACCATGGACCGTACCGCTCGTATTTCTGCCAATAGTTCTTGCATCCCTTCTGTAGACTCCCAGGCTGCCATCATTTTGTGGGGAGATGGGGGGATCGGCTTTAGCTCTCTTTGTACGGGCGTTCTACCCAGTAGGATATTACAGTCAGGTGGGTTTATTACCAGACATAATCTGCAGTCAGCACAAGAGGGATCTATCCCGTGTGCATGGGGGGGAGAAGCAGGATTTCCCAATGCATTCTCCGGAGACACGATTCAAGCGGCCATCTTGCACTGCAGCTGGCTCCGCCTCCAAGAGCAGACATATCTAAACGATTTCAAATTATCCCTATCAAAATCTAAGTAGGTTATAAATAGCAACTAAAGAATAAACTTTGAAATGTAAAGCAGCTACCTTAGTCTTGCCTCTTGTCCAGTGTGGTAGTGACATGGTTTGTGTTATCACTTCCCCTTGCATAAATTTCGGTCTTGCTGTTAATGGCACGAGTTTGTTAATGCACTGTTTGTTTCTGTGTCTTTTAGAAGCTGCTCTTGGCTATGTCCTTTCCTGCCTGAATTTTGCCTGTAAGCTTTTGGAAATGCGCCTGAAAAGCAGCCACCCTAGTCCTACCTCTTGTCCGGTGAAGAAGTGATGTGGTTTGTATCATCACTTCCCCTTGCATAAATTTTGGATTTTATATTAGTGGCGTGAGCTGTGGCACAGGAGCATGACAAAGGAGCATGTTGTGCATTTTCTGGGTGCCCTGATACCATCTTACCTGGTTACTGGCCTTTGCATTCTCTTGGCTCTGTTCTTGCTCATAGAATACTTTTCTGGGCCTCCATCTGTTTCTATATCTTTCATGCCTCTTCTGGTCTTTTGGGGTCACTGGCTCTTCATTCCCCCTGCCCTGGCTCTACTTTGCTGTTTGATCTTCTTGTTGCTCATCATTTCGATTTTCTTTGCCTTGTTGAAACATGGCTCTCTGTCACCTGTCTGGCTTATCTTAGTCACTCCTGCTCTTCCAATTACACTTATTTGTACCTTAACCGCCCGCAGCAATGTGGTGGCAGCCTTGCTATTCTTTCCTCCTCTTCCTTTTCTACTCTCTCTCTTGCCTCTACTGTTTTCTCTTCCTTGGAACTGCTGGATGTTAAAGTACTTGCCCCTTCTCTGTTTCTCTTGGTACTGGTGTATCTTCCGCCTCCGGTTACTATACCTGTATTGCATGCCTTTTTCGATGCAGTTGCCCAGTATTTGTTGGATTCTCTCCCCTTACTTATACTCTGAAACTTTAATATTCATGTTCATTCTTTGGATAACCCTGTTGCATTGTTTATTTATTTATTTTATTTATTTAGACAGTTTTGTATACCGCCTTATCCTTCAATCAAAGCGGTCACAACACAATTGGGGGATACATTTAACACGTGGGGATATGAGACACATACACTAATACTTACAGGGAACATGGGCAATGGAGGGTTAAGTGGCTTGCCCAAGACCACAAGGAGCATCTGTGGGACTAGAAACCCCAGACCTTCTGGCCCAAGGTTGCTGTCCTCTAGTGGGATTTGAACCCCGACCTTCCGGCCTGAAGTACCTTGCCCCAACCACTAGGCTACTCCTCCCTTGGATTTCTGTCTCTTTCTTCCTCTCCATGGCCTGTCTCAACATGTTCATATGCTGACTCACTCTGTGGGCTGGACCTTGGACCTTCTCCGCACTAATGCCTTTGTAATTCTCTCACCACCTTTGGTCCCTCCACTTCCCTGAATGAACTATTCCCTTATTTCTGTCTTGGCCTCTTTCTTTGTCTACTAGTGCTGTGCAGATTCTGCTTCACCAGCAACGTTCCTGGAGACATTTTACAGTGGACACTTTTGTTTCCTGCTGTACAGCATTACCTTCTGATTTGGTTTCTCACTCTCTCGATGTTCAGGTGGATCTTTTCACGGTGACTCTCTCTTCTGTTTTGGACTCTGTAGCCCCTCTACGTTCCTTGTCTGTGTCGTCTCATTCCACCAATCCTTAGTATCATCCAGGCCTTCATCTTCTCTGCCACCAGTTGCGTCACTCAGAACGCTGCTGGCATCAAGCACGTGCGCCAGCATCTCTCACTGCATTTTGTTCCACGTCTTCTTACTATCATGAGGCTATGATTTCTGCTAAGAGAGCTTATTATTCCTAGCTAATCCAGCAGGACAAGAGTCCTTCTGGTCTTTATCGGCTGGTGCATCAGTTGACTGTCCCTCCCCCTAGTTCTTCTGTGGCGACCTCTGTAGTGAGGACTTTGTGAGGGCAGAAGATACTGGACATCCAGGCATCTCTCCCTTTCCCTCTGCCTTTTCCCCTGTCGCTCTCTGCTTTTTCTCCTTCTGCTGTTGACTCTGGCCTGTCTGCCTTTCAGATTCCTACCTACTGCGACCTTACTCATGTTATTTCTGAGTACCGATCAACAACCACTCCCTTTGAACTCATGTCCACTCATCTCTTTAAATTAGTGACTGTTTTTTTTTCCTTTCCCCACTTCATACTATCATTGCCAATTCTTTCTCCATGGACTCTTTTCCCTCCCCTTGGAAGCAAGCAACTGTTTTACTGATTCTTAAACCTGGCAAGGTTGACCCTCAGGACCCCCTCAGTTATCATCCTACATCTCTGCTTCCTTCCTTTCTAAGGTGGTTGAATGCCTTATTGCTGACCCGTTGCAGTCCTTCTTGCAGCAGACTGCTGCACTGCACCCCACACAGATGGGTTTCTGCCCTGGTTTCTCTACTGAGAACTCTCTTGTGGCAATTTCTGACTTTATTCACACTACCCTGGATGCACACTGTGAAGCTCTCCTTATTTCTCTCAATCTCACAGCTGCTTTTGACTTGGTAGATCACTCCTTCCTTCTTTCTTTCTTTCTCAGTTGCACTCTTTCAGAGTCTCTGGTCCCACACTGCATTGGTTTCACTCTTACCTTAGTAACTTCACTGTTAGGGTTCTTTGGTCTGCACAACACTCATTGCCTTTGCTCTTGTACTGTGATGTTCCTCAGGGGTCAGTTTTAGGGCATATTCTTTTTAAGGTTTTTCTTGTTCCCTTAGCTTCTCTATCCCAATCCTTGGGGGTCACTTTCTTTTCTTACGCTGATGACCTCCAGCTTCTTTTTTGTTTTTCTGATCGCTCTGATGCTGCTGTTTCTCGGGTGTCTGCGGTGTTTGCTCAAGTTGCCAACTGGCTGTCAGCTCATGTTTTGAAGCTTAACACAACAAAAACTCTTGCCACCATCTTCTCACATTCCCTCCCTCTTCTCTCTTCTGTTGATGGCACGGACATCCCTCTGTGCAATTCTATCATAATTTTTGGGATAACATTTCATTATTCTCTTTCTTCCTCTTCCCATATTTCTTCTACTATCCAGCACTGTTTCTTTCTACTTAGACAGATCCATTCTCTTCATAAGTTCTTGGATTTTCCCTCTGTTCATCTTTTGCTTCTCTCTCTTGTGATCTCCCATTTGGATTACGCCAACTCTCTCCTGGCTGGACTTCCCCACACTCAGCTTTCAGGTCATCAATTGGTTCACAATACCGCTGTTAAGCTTCTTCACAGTGCATGTCGCTTTGACCATGTTACCCCTCTTCTTTATTCAGAATACTGGCTACCGGTCACTTTTCAGGTTTCCTGTGAGATTTTGACACATTTAGCCCATTGCATTTTGGTAGCACCTCCTTTTTGCCTTCTCTCCTCATGCCATTTGCGCTCACGCACACCCTCCGCTCCACCTCGGAGCATCTCTTACAAATCCCTGGTCCTTGGGAGAGTCACACTACGTGCACTCATTCTTCTGCTTTTCGTGTCACCACCCCTGTGCATGGGAACTCTTTGCCCTCCCCTCTGCGTTGTGAGCTTTCTTATCTTTGCTTTAAGGCCCAGATGAAGGCCTTTCTTTTTGAACAAGTTTTCCCTGCTTCCGCCTCTCGCTGATTGCCCCTGACTGCACTCAGCCGACATTTCCTTGTGCTTCAGGCTCCCCTGCCTTTGTCCTGCCTTCTCCTCCCTCCTTCTCCTGTATTCTTTTGTGGCTTAGCTTTATGTATTGACTCTGTAACCTAGACCTCCCCCCCCCCCTTTAACGTTTTCTTTTCCATCTTTGTTTTTGGTGTTTGTGGCCTGTTGTCTGTTATTTTTTTGTCTTCAATTTAATTTATTTTGAAAACCACTGAGACATGGTCTTGATTGGCAGTATTTTAAGCCTAATAAACTGTCACTGTTTTTACTCAAAAGGGAAGCCCAAAAATAAGATGGGATAGTTGGAATATATAACACTGAATGAAGAGGTAGATATTATTTATTTATTTATCTGTATTTATATACCGCCTTTCACCGGGTCAAGGCGATTTACATAGAATGAGTGTGGCAATACAATAAAACAGCATTAACTATGCAACAATAACAGGGGTTCACAACTATATATACCAGGTCTCAGACACCTATATAATAGGTGTTCCAGAGACCTGGTGGAAGGAGGATAACCAATGAGAGACTGTGATTTTGGTATCAATCACAAAGAGGCAACTCTTACCTGATAGCCCTTCAGCAATAGTACTACCAAAAATATTAAAAATAGTCTGACCAAAGACAGATCCCTGCGGCACACCACTGGTAACCTCCTTCTCCTCAGAGTGAGCTCCATTTACATGTACCCTCTGTTGCCTTCCACTCAACCAATTTCTAACTCAAGCAGTAATTTTAGGGTAATCTAAATACATCACATCTAGGGTGTATGGAAAATAGTAAAATAAAAAAACAAAAAACTAAAAGGAACAGCCACAAAAGTTGTTTACCTCAGACATGAACATTATTTAAAACACCATCTTCGAAGCCCATATCATATACATTTCACATATTTAAAAAACAGAAGAAAGGCCAAATGACAACTGACATAGTTAAAAGGTGAGGTCAAAGAGGCTGTTATAGCCAAAATAACATCTTTCAAATAAATGGAACAAGGATATGAATGAAGAAAACAGGAAATGGCATAAGCACTGGCAAGTGAGATTCAAAGTACAGAAGGCAAAAAGAGAATTTACAAAGAAGCTTGCCATAGAGGCAAAAATTCATAATACAATTTTTTTGGGTACATTCAAAGTAAGAAGCCTGTAGCAGACTATTAGATGATCATGGGGTAAAAGGGGCACACAGGGAGGAGATGATCATAGGGGAGAGAGTTAAATTCTTTGCTTCGGTCTTTACTGAGGAAGATGGCATTTATTGGTGATGATTCAGAAGAAATGGAACAATCTCAATGAACAAAAAAGATATAGTTGATCAAATCGAGACTAAATAGAAGCAAATCTCTCTGGGCCCAATATTCAAAGACATTTAGACAGTTGCAGACCTGCAAACCGTGTAAATGCTACTAAGTGGGATATTCAGTAATACTAACACAGTTAGTGCAGCTGAATGTGGTTATGGTTTAGGCACTTGATATACCTCCCTTTACTTCTGCAGGTATCACTGCTACACACCCCGATGATAACCAGTTGCAGTAATTAAGTTTGCTGATATCTAGAGCATGGAACAAAGTTGTTAATGTTTGTTTTCTTCGAAATGGCCTAATATATCTAATCTGTTTCAGAGAGTAGAAACAAGATTTTGATATTGAAGAAATTTGATGGGCAAAGGTTAGATAAGAATCTAGGATAGACACTAGTATTCTAAGAACTGGTTGAAGAGATAGTGTCTGTCCAAGGACAGTGAGCACCAAGGTAGGGGCAAATGGACTACACAGGTACACTACCAAAAAACTGCCTCCAGTTTTGCAACTGATTCCTATAGATTTTGGGGTGCTGAATCCAGGAAAAATAGCCAAAATGTTCCATCACGTCACGTTTTCTTGCAAAATTAGATTTCTTACCCATATAAGGAATGTTCACATAATTTCTTTTTAGCCGACTGCAGTTTATTTTCTTGGCCCAAAACAGAGGTTGTAATGGTTAACTAACTAGAAACACTCCCTCATGATATTTTAGAGTGTTTTGTATTCATTTTATACATTAACAGGACAATTGGGAGGCGGGGGGCTAAATCCAGTACTCGCGCTGGCGCATGTTCTTTCCTGTTCGCCTCGCCTCGTTCGCTCGCTCGCTCGCTCAAACACGGTGGTTGCGACATGAACGTTCCTGTCAAATTTCAGTTTCTTGCAAGTTCATTATTACCTTTTGTTTGCTCAGTCGTAATCCAGCTTTATTCCGAAGTGGTTCACTACAGTTGTAGTTTGCAGTGCTGTGTATTTGTGATGGCTCACAGAGCCAGAGGTTGCGTCAACTCTCCGGACAGTTTTTGTTTTATTTGTGGGGAATATACCGTGAAAAAGCAGCAGAGGAACATTTCTGCATTTATTTAAAAAGTATATTTCGCCTATTTTGGTTTGAAGTTAGGCGATCAAGACAAACCGTGGGCTCCTCACAAAGTGTGCAAGACATGTGAGGAAGATCTACGCTTATGGATGAAAGGTAAAAAACAAGCATTTCGTTTCAGAATACCTATGATGTGGCGTGAACAAAGAGACCACAGCAGTGACTGCTATTTTTGCTCTTGCATTGTGAAGGGATACAACTTAAAAAATAAGAACGTAATAAGTTACCCCAACCTTCCCTCAGCAATTAGGCCTATGCCTCATAGCAACGAAGTACCTGTGCCTGAACCACCAAAATCTTTGGATCATATTTATGTGGACGGTTCTGATCATGATGAGACTCATCAGATGGCTTTTCCCGATGAGTCCAGTACTTCCGAGTTTGAAACTGAACCAGATCCGAAACCTGAACTTTTCTCTCAAGCTGAATTGAATGATTTAGTCCGGGATTTAGGACTCCCAAAAGATGCTGCCCAACTGCTAGGTTCTCGACTTAAAGAGAAAAATCTATTGTCACCAGGAACAACTTTTTATTGGTACCGCAACCGCGAGACACAATTTTTGAAGTATTTCATCAAAGAGGAAGATTTGGTATTTTGCAACGATATATACGGAGTGATGGAAAAGTTTAAACTCAAGTATGATCCTGCTGAATGGCAGCTGTTCATTGATTCGTCAAAAGACAGCATAAAAGGTGTTCTTCTTCATAATGGCAACACATTCGCTTCAGTTCCTATTGCTCACTCTGTAATTCTCCAAGAAAAATACGAGAATTTGGCCCTGATTCTTCAGAAGATTCGTTATGATGAGCATAAGTGGATGATTTGTGGAAACTTTAAAATTCTATCCATGCTATTAGGGCAGCAATCCGGTTTCACCAAATATCCCTGCTTCCTTTGCTTGTGGGATAGCCGGGCCCGCGACCTACACTGGGGGAAAAAAGACTGGCCAATTCGGGAGTATTTGAGACCCAGTGAGAAAAATGTTCTTCATGAGAGCTTAGTACCTCGTGATAAAATTCTATTACCACCTCTCCACATTAAGTTGGGTCTCATTAAGCAATTCATCAAGTCCCTTCCAAAAGATGGTGAGTGCTTTCGGTACCTTTGCTCAAAGTTCCCCCGACTTTCTGAAGCAAAGCTAAAGGAGGGAGTGTTTGTTGGCCCTGATATAAGGAAACTCATTTCAGATGGAGCATTCGCTGAAACGATGTCTGAGAAGGAAAAAGAAGCCTGGGATTCCTTCAAGGATGTTGTTCTCAAATTCTTGGGGAACAGGCGGGATGAGAACTATAAGGATATTGTTGCCAGGATGCTCAATGCCTTCAAAAAACAAGGCTGTAACATGAGCCTGAAAGTCCATTTCTTGCACTCCCATGTGAACTACTTTCCCGAAAACTTGGGGGCGTACAGTGAAGAACAAGGTGAAAGGTTTCACCAGGACATCAAGGACGCAGAGAGAAGGTACCAAGGAAGATGGAACACCACTATGATGGCTGATTTCTGCTGGTTGCTGCTGCGGGAAACCCCAGATGAAAAATACGCCAAGCAGCGCACCAAGAGAAGCATTCGGGGGAAGAAGAAACGGGCCCACCAGGAGATTGATTGACCCAAGAATGACTTTAAAATCTAAACTGTGTTGACAAATATCGTGTTTTTACTAAACTTTGAAATAAAAATTTGCTAGTTATTACCACAGTGTCGGATCTCATTTATTAGAATTTTATTTTCACACCATCGGGTGTTTGTCTTCATGTATTGCAATGGTGCGATTTGCGTTTTCTATTCTTACATACATACCTGTACAACATTTTTTGCACATTTCTTTGCTTTGCTTTGTGTCTAACCTCGCTCTTATATGCTCAATGTTTGTGCACATGTATGTGGCTGTTTTAAGTGCAGACAATTTTGCTACCATCACAGTGTGTTTTGTTGACATTACTCTATTCTTATGTGCTGCCTTGTTACAATTTTCTTTATTCTTATTTGAATAACTACTAAACAATTAGTATAAAGAATTCATCCAAGAAACTTTTATCTCGATCGCACTCAATCTGAAACGTTCACCTCAAACTGCTAACCCAATGTAGCAAAAAATCTGTACGTGATGGAGCAAATTGGTTACCAGATTTGGATTCAGCGCACCAAAAAACGTAAAAATCAATTGAAACATTAGAGGCAGTTTAAAAAAAAATAGCCTCGGACTTACAACTATTGGAACATTGGAAGACATATTAGAGAAAAACACTAACACTTTATTCTATGAGCAAGTATTAATCTTAAAATGGTCTCCCATATATTTATCCTGGCAGGGCCATCATGAAGCTGTAAAAATGACAATCTCACTCAAAATTGTTATATATTGACCATAATCCTCCTGGCATTCCCAGTCAGATGCAGTCTATAAGTGAATGGAATGCAAACTGGTAGCTTTCCTTTGGAGAAGGAAGACCCTAGATTAGTTTTATCCAAATTAAAGGGTCCTAAATTGAAAGGGAATCAATTTTCCTGATTTTTGTTTATATCATAATGCAGTTATGCCGAGTTGAGGTTTTCAGTAGTTCCAGGAATTTAATCCAGCATATTCACTTATATGGTGGCATTTGAAAAGAAATTTAGCAGCCCCTATATCAATTGGACTTCCTCCAAGAATGTCATTTTCTTTAGACTGTGAAAGCCTTCATGTTTTTGTTTCTGTTCAAGTTTTTCAGTATTGGCAGAAAGAGTTACAAATAGAGTAAGGCATATCTTTGATGATGCCTCTTTGGCATCAAGTTCACAGGGACACCCCCTTCAGCTGGGAACTATGTCAAAGGAAGGGTGTGTGGACATTAGGGCAATTTATGTGGGATAATAGGCTTAAATTGTTTCATAAGCTACAAAATTAATTTGGCCTCCTCAGTAATCAGTTTTTTTTCATTGGCTGCAGCTAACACACATCACTAGAGTGGATGTAGTCTGGGGGATCTAACAGAGGAATGATCTTACAGGAGGCCTGCACAAAACTGCTTAAGTCCTCCAAGCTTGTTTTTTTTCTCTATGGATTATTATGTCATTTTGATATTAAATGTTGCGTATGGTTGGAAAGGTTTGGGAGGATGAAATGGAACTGACCCTTAATTAATCTCAATGGGAACATTATTAGATCTGCAGGGTAAGGGTTTCTTTTTCTGCTGCCATAATGCAGTCTTTGTACTTCTTGGTGCACTGGATGCTAGTTAAGGTAGGAAAGGTTGCCAAGGACAGTCAGGGCCTGTGGTGGTCTTGTAATATGGAATGGGGCATCATGTCTCATGGGCTGTTTACTTGCCCTAACATAACAGGGTTTTGGAAGAAGGTGAAATTTTACTTACCGTTAATTTCCTTTCCTGGAATCCTGCTAGACCAGTCCAGACTAGTGGGTTGAGTTCCCCAGCCCGCCACTGATGGAGACAGAGAACTAATCAAAAGCTTCGGCTACGTCCCTCTCTAGCTGTAACCCACTACCCCTAGGGGTCAGCTTCAGTTTACCACTATCAAAGCATAAAATCCTTACCTGAAACAGCAACATAGCAATAACTCTTATTAACCAATTAGCAACATGCTCTTAATCTTTATCTGCCTTCTGGAGCACGGGCTTTCCGGAATGATGCACTGGAACTGCGCCCAATGCAACTATGTACAAGACAGAGACCAAGCCCACTGACGAACAAGTTGAAATCTTTTCAGCTTAGAGAAGTGAGCGTTGGCCCTGCAGAACAAAATTATGGGCGAGCTCTGGACTGGTGTAGCAGGATTCCAGGAAAGGAAATTAACGGTAAGTAAAATTTCACCTTCCAGCTCATCCTGCTAGACCAGTCCAGACTAGTAGGCAGTATCCAAGCTACTCCCACTCAGGGCGGGACCCAGCAGCAGCCAACATGGTGGCCCCAAAGCTCGCTGGTTCCCTGGCCTGGAGGTCCAAGTGATAGTGCTGAGCAAACGTAGAGTAAGAAGACTACGTTGCAGCCAGGCAAATATCTAGAACTGTGACCTGTGACCTTCTCTGCCCAGGATGTTGCTTGGGCCCTCATAGAATGAGCCTGTAACCCCTCTGGGACAGATAGGTGGATTCGATAGCCCGCTTGATCCACCTAGGCAATGGTGGACTTTGATGCGGCCCTGCCCTTACGCGCCCCGGCAATCAAGACAGAAAACCTGTCTGAGAGGCAGAAAGAATTGATGACAAAGCGCCACAGGGTACATCGCACATCCAGGAAATGGAGGTTGGCATTGCAACCCACACACTGCTCCTTTGAAAAGGAAGGTACAGACACCATCTGATTCACATGGAAGGCGGAGACAACTTTGGGTAGGAAGGCTGGAATGGTCCTTCAGGAGACTCCCTCTGCCGAGAAGGATGAGTCCCGGCAGGACAAAGCCTGGAGCTCAGACAAGCGTCGCACTGAAGTGATCGCCACCAGAAAGACTGTTTTGAGAGTCAGGTCCAATAAAGCGGCAGAGCGCAGGGGTTCAAAAGGCAAGCTCCCTAGTGCGCAAAGAACGACAAACAAGTCCCAAGATACCACTCACGGATGACGGGGAGGCCGGAGAAAACAGACCCCCCCCGAACGAACTGGGCCACATCAGAATGCGATGCTAAATAGATCAAGAGCATTACCCTGATTTATGACTCCCAGTACCCAAATGCCTAATGTAATCTCAGCCCATTCACGGGAGAAAAGGCTCACGCGCCCCCCTATCTGTGGCCCCGCGGAACAGGACGGAACACAGCGGGAAAAGCGTCCTCCCCAGAGGTCTTCATGGAGGAGGAGGAGAAACTGTCCTGCGACCGATGAAATCCACGAAAGGGCTGAGACTGCCCCTTGAAACCCTGTTGGTAAGATGTGTCAAAGGACTTACCCGGTCTATATCTCCGTGAGTCCCGAAAACAAGCTCGCCCCGAGGGCATCGCTGAGAAGGCCCCGGTCGATCTGTGACCAGAATTGCGAGGTCTATCCTCAGGCAAACGTTGAGGTTTGACCTCCCTCAAGTCCTTTACCAACTTCTCGAGATCCTTCCCAAACAGGAGACATCCCTTAAATGGGAGTTTAGCCAGATGAGACTTGGACACCAGATCCGCATTCCAATGGCGGAGCCAGAGCCAATAACGTGCCACCGTCACAGCGGCTATGGAACAGGCGGCAAGCCGGAGGAGATCATTAAGGGCATCCGCCAGAAAGGCGGTGGCTGATTCCAGGCGTGCAAGGGCAGAGTTATCCAGCAGCAGCTGGAGCCACTGCAATAAGGTGCGAGTAGCCAAGCCCCCGCATGAGGAGGCCTGTAAGGAGAGGGATGAGAAGGTGAAGGTCGTCTTCAGCAGACTCTCCACCTTGCGGTCCAGCTGATCCTTTAGAGCTGTGCCCCTTCCACTGGAATAGTTGTGTGCTTGATGACATCAGTCACCAATGCAACCACCTTAGGAAAAGAAAGTCACTTGTCGATGTCCGCGGGCCCAGGTGTAAATATGACCTAATCGCCACAAAGCGTGCAGTGAGGTCTCCGGAGAATCCCACTCAATGGAGACCATTTGCTTAAGCTCCGCCTGAAAGGGGAAAGCCCTGGAAGGCTTTCAGATGCCTACATAATGGGATCTGGCTGTGAGTCCTCCGCAGTTGCCATCGTAGAATCTGTGAGATGAAGAGACTCCACAATTTGTGCAATCAAAGCAGGAAGCTAATCCCTATTGAACAGCTGCAGATCCTGTCCATCATCTCGGTCATCCTCCAGGGGGGAGAGTTCTCCCTCTTCTTGTTCCAAAGTTCTACCGATGCTCAGAGACCCAAGAGAACTTCCCCAACATCGGACAGGACCCACTCCTCCAGAGAAGGGCGCCGACCCTGGGATCATTGCTCAATCTTGGACTGTTTTCTGGGCACGGATCCCTGCTCAGTTACCGGGAAGGGAGACTTTCCTGAGAAATTAAGGGTCCTGGACCGCCATAATTCCCAAGCTTGGATGAAAAACTGCATAAACTGGCCATCAGCCTCTGGCTACCTTAAGAAGCAGCCTGCTTCCGTCCCCAATTGACCCTCTAAATATAAAATTGGGTGTGTTACATCAGGCCCCTTGCTATTTGTAGGCTGCCTCGCGTTAAGAGAGAGACTGAGCTCCCCTACACTTTGAGTGTTCTGACCTGCCATAAGGGAGGAAGCCGTCCCTTGATCCGCTGTGCATGCTGCACACATTTTGTACTTAAGGTGGTGCCGCTTAAGGCCACAGCAGAGGCAGTGCATGAGGGCAGAGGACATGAATACCCCACAAGAAAATGGTGCATGCTACGTGGAGTCGACTTCAAAATAGCACTGGCAATGCTGTCAGAGAAATGGTGGGAAATGCGGCCACGTTTACAGATGACTCTCCTCCTGTCTCTTAGCTTTGGAGCCGCAGCGGTTATCGTGCCAGTAGCCGAGGGTATCACGCAAGGTTGGGAGGGTTGAGTAAGCTGTCCGTGAGGTGGTGTCTCAGCAACAGGAAGAGCAATTCTCCTTAAAACTGCTGACAGGTGGCAACCGCCACACGGCTCGGATAGGCCTCCCACCCGACCCCAGCATCGGCAGGAGGGGAGAAGGGGAGGGGAGCAGAAAAGCCCCAAGATTCCAACCTCCTGTGCTGAAACGGAGGGGCGGATATTAGGAAGGCTCGACTAAAGAAACACTCACTGCGGGACAGGGGCAGTTCGTCCATTAGGCCACCTGCGGTGGCACTCCGATGGGGGCTGCACTCCCGATGCCAGCACTCTGGATCTGTTTTAATTTTAGATTTTGCAGCCTCTGGCCTGCCTCTGATTTCCCAAGTGGGAAGGCAAAATCTAAAATGAAAACAGGCCGGAGTGCCGCCAGCGTTGGAGAAATCAGCCTGATTGCTTGCAGCTTGCAGCAGCACTCCAGTTGCCAGTTGTTTTAATTTTAGATTTTGCTCTCTGCCTTCCCACCGCTTTTTTTTTTGCTGCATTTCTTGAGGAAAAAAACATGGTGGGAAGGCAGAGGCGGCAAAATCTAAAATTAAAACAGCCGGAGTGCTGCCAGATGAGAGGTGCAGGTAGAGGGCATTGGGACAGGACGACGACAACAAGGACAAAGGTGAATGACAGGGGGGACAAAGGGGGAGACAGGGGACATGCTGGATAAAGGGGGAGACAGGGGGGACAAGTGCTGGACAAAGGGGGAGACAGGGGACATGCTGGACAAAGGGGGGAGACAGGGGGATAAGTAGCAGACAAAGGGGAGAGACAGGGGGGCAAATGCTGGACAAAGGGGAGAGACAGGGGGACATACTGGACAGACAGGGGATAAATACTGGACAAAAGGGAGAGACAGGGGGGAAAATGCTGGACAAAGGGGAAGACGGGGACATACTGGACAAAGGGGGAGGCAAGGGGACAAGTACTGGACAAAGGGGAGAGACAGGGGGACATACTGGACAGACAGGCAATAAATGCTGGACAAAGGAGACAGTGTGGATTAGGATTATAATGGGCTGATGGGGGGGCTAGCAATGGTAATGGGAAGATCGGGGGGGGGGGGCTAGGACTGGTAATGGGTTGATTAGGGAAGGCTAGGACTAGGAATGGACTGATCAGGGGGGGCTGGGACTGGTAATGGGCTGATTAGGGGGCTAGCACTGGTAATGGGCTGAGGGGGGATTAGCACTGGAAATGAGCTGATTAGGGGAGGCTAGGACAGATAATGGACTGATGGGTGGAGGCTAGGACTGGTAATGGGCTGATGGGGGTTAGGACTGGTAATGGGCTGATTGGGGGAGGCTAGCACTAGTAATGGGGTTGAGGGGGGACTAGTACTGGAAGTGAGCTGATTGGGGGGCTTCGACTGGGAATGGGCTGATGGTGGGGAGGGGAGGATAGAGCTGCTGGCCCTGGAAGAAAACTGGGGGCTAGGGCTACAAATGGGCTGATGGAAGAATATGGAAGAATGGAACTGGAAGGGAGTGGATGCTGAGAGGGGCTGCCATGGTATTTGGACTAGAAGGGCCTGGACAGTGGGGAAGGAGGGGGACTGGAAGGGAATGGACACCAGTGGCAGTCATGGGATTGCAAGTTAACATTGGAAGGTAATGGGAGGGAAGACTGGAAAGGGGCCGATACTTGGAAGGGTTACTGGGAATGTAAATAGACTGATGGAAAGAAGTGAAGAAAACAAAAGAAGAGATAAGAAATGGCAAATGGACCATAGACCATAGAAAGAGAGCTAAGAGAAGACTGGAAAGCAGAAGCCTCAGATCGAGACCAGCATGATCAGAAAATAAAATGGTCAGACAACAAAGGTAGAAAAGATAATTTTATTTCATTTTAGTGATTGGACTTTGTGCTATCTTTATATTTTACACCATATGGGGGAACTGAATATCTTATTTATCTGATATTGCACTGCTTGAAGAGTCTGGCTTCTTGGGGTTTCAGTTTAAAATTTGCCTACGTATTTTTATTTTTACTTTAGATTGTAAGTCACTTATTCTGTACTTGGTGAAGGTCTGTGTTCTGAGTGTGTGACTGAGCCCGGGTGTTCTGTTAACATGAAGTTTGTACATAAAGATCTATACTATACTGTAGTAATTTGACATGTTCAGTTTTTTAAATAGGTGTATGGATGTTCCAGGGCCCACTGTAGTATTTACAGTGACACTTTTTTTGGTGGGCTCCTTATGTGAGTTTTGGAAGTTGGTGCTGATATGGTATGGTAGATTTGCTCTACAGATACTCAATGACTTTGTTGTAGGGTTTTGTATTAGTTCACAATATGCCTGGTACTGGAGAATGTTTGTTGTTGTTGTTAGTGAGGTGATCAGAATCAGATTTTTTTTTTTTTTTTTAAGATATTGAGTTCTGTGGGTGAATGTCCTAGTTCTGCTCTGCACCCACTGTTGAAAGGGGTTCTGTGGATGCAAAACATATGTTGAAAAAGAAAAAGCAATAACCATAACGCAGTTTATAACAACAAAATAAAAATGAGTTATAATTTAGTTTTATAAACTGTGCTGTGGTTCTCGCTCTCTTTTAGTTCCTTGGTGTGCAGACATCTTGCATTTCCTCCATATAATCTAATCGGCTTTTTGGTTTGGTTCAGTCCTTGATTGGAGTTTTGAAAAAGCCCTGTCCCCTCTACCGAGGGGGGGGGGCGCCATCTCATCCTTCACCTCAGGCAGCAGATGGTCTTGAGCCGCCCCTGCTGCGGGAACTGATCAGCATGACGGCCACTCACCCAGTCCGATCAGGCACCGTGCAAGCACCACACTCCCCAGCCAGGGCCCAATGCATTGATTTCTTTTTTTTTTTAAACTGATCAGGCTGTTGAGGTAGGAAGATGTGCTTTGCAGGACATACCGTTGCAGAACAGATGAAGCTGCTCATCCTGTCTATTGAGGTACTCAACTGATCCTCATGACCAGGAGTGAACCCTCAGGATACCAGGAACAACACCTCGAATGAATCCTGGAGATGACCGGCCAGAAGGACCAAACAAGCCTGCCTTGAAAGAATCCCCTCCAAGGGTCTGTCAGGAGAGAAATTTAGCATCCATCAACTGCTGGACACAGAGAAAAACTGAAGTTGACCCCTAAGGGTAAGTCAGTTACAGCCGGGGGGGGGGGGGGGGGTGGCGTAGCCAAAGCTTTTGATTGGTTCTCTTTCTCCATCAGCTGCTGGCTGGGGAACTCAACCCACTAGTCTGGACTGGTCTAGCAGGATGAGATGGAAAGTGCGTATGTTTGGGGAGAGCATCTCAAGGATATTTTTAATTTCCAAGAGGCGATCTCTTACTAGATTTTCTTTTGGAAATCAATTGTTCTAAACTAAATTAAGGGTAAGTGATGCTTTTCTGTTTGATTTTTTGTTATTAATAGCATTGATGCTTGTCTTGCATTGTTGGAAGGATAATACAGTACTGAATTTTAATATGTGATGGAACTTGGCATGCCTTGATCAAAATACATGAAGGTGATCGTAGAAAAGAGAAACCATGGGGGTCATTTTAGAAGCCTTATTCAGCTTTGGACCTCCGACAATGGGCTTAGAGATGCTTAGAATCTGAACGGGGGCATGGCGTTCCCGGGAATCTGGATGGTTAGGTCATTTCCAGGGACCAGGTCATCCCTGCCTGATCACAGAAACATCATGGATGTCCGGCATCATGTGTAACCCTAGACCTGCTCCAAGGCACAAACAGTGACAAACAAGCATCTGAAAAGTGCTTGTTTTAGCTGAAAAACATCCAGAGGGTGTAGAGAAGAATACACTCTCATATCCCCAGCACAATGTCAAAGACAGCAGCAGTGGGATTTGAACCCTGGCTGCCCTGTTCCTAGCCAGCTACTCTAACCATTTACATAACATAAGAAATACTTTACTGGGTCAGACCAAACTCCATCAAGCCCAGTATCCTGTTAGTGGCCAATACAGGTCACAAGTACCTGGCGAGTTGCCAAAAAGGTACACAGGTTCTACAATGCTTGTCCTGGGGTAAGCAGTGGATTTTCCGGGTCCTCTTTAATAATGGTTTATGGATCTTTCCTCCAGGAACTTGTTCAAACCAAGCTACACTAACAACTTTTACTAATACTCCAGTAATGAATTTCAGAGTTTAATTAAGTGTTGAGTGAAAAAAAATCTCTCTTATTAGTTTTAAAACCGATCTACATTTACACTTTCCAATCCATTCATTAATTTATAGACCTCTATCATGTCTCCCCTCAACCATCTTTTTTCCAAGTTGAACAGCCCTAACCTTTTAAGCCTCTCCTCATAGGGGTATCTTTCCATGCCCTTTACCATTTTGGTGGCTCTTTCTCTGTACTTTTTCTAATCCTGCTATATCCTTTTAAGATATGGTGACCAGACTTGCAAACAATATTCAAAGTGTGGTCGCACCAAGGAACAATACAAAGGCATTATAATATTCTTGGTTTTATTCTCCATTCCTCTCCTTATGATTCCTAGCATTCTATTTGCTTTCTTGGCTGCTGCTGCACACTGGGCAGAAGGTTTAAACGTATTATCCATAATGATGCCTAAATCCTTTTCCTTGGTAGTGGCTCCGTGCATTGGCTCCCAGCAGCGCTCCCAGGAGGGAGAGAGCCGCTGACGTCCCCAGCGCCGCCTCCAGCCTGCTCCTGCTGCCCAATCGGGGCAACTCCGGAGCGATAAAAGGAGCGCCTTCCCCGCTGACAGCCTCTTCAGCCCAGCAGCGCTCCCAGGAGGGAGAGAGCCGCCGACGTCCCCAGTGCCACCTCCAGCCTGCTCCTGCTGCCCAATCGGGGCAGCTCTGGAGCGATAAAAGAAAAGGAGTGCCAGAAGGCGCACCCGCGCCTGGTGGGCCCATGCCTGAGGGCCTCGCCAGAGGGCCCTTTGGCGTGGCCCTTAGGCGGTGGCTCACGACTCGAGGCCCACCACGCCCTAATAAGCCTGCCTGAAACACCTAGAGCTCGACTTTATTCTAAAGAGAGAGAACTACAACCGCTCAGCAAGACTGAAGCTTGAGCTCCCCCAGGATTGAGCTTGCCCTCCAATAACACCGCCCGCCTGTGGACCATACAACATCTACAAGTCTTCACTGCCTTAGAGGCAAGCATCCCCACTCCTGATTTCTTGATCTTAATCGTGGCCCTTAGGCGTGGACCCCCAGCCGGGCCTCCCACCAAGAATCCACAGAGACCAGACCTGTGAACCTAAGGAACCCCAGAGACACAAACAGAGGTGGTGAAAGATGCCTTCACCAACTCGCGACGCAAAAGGATCCGCAGTGGAGCACAACTTCTCTCAGCTAAGTAGTATTGTCTGTACCGGCATGGCCTTGCTATGAGATTACATAAGTTGCCTGTTGTAATTGAAAACCTGCATTAGCTGCCTACTTGAATTAGACTGCATACCTGTTATAAACCTCATACCGTTGTTACTTGTCGGCCTGAATGTTATAACTACATACCTGTGTTAACTGCCTACCTGTCCGTTATAACTGCTTCTCTGTCTTACCTCCTGCCTGACTGTTAAAACTGCATGCCTATGTTACCTGCCGCATGTCTGTTATAACTACATACCCTTCCTACCTGCCTGATATTACTGCACGTCTGTCTACCTACCTGGGATAGCTCACGTTACTTGCTCTCTCACCGGCCAGCTACTTGCCTCGGCCATATACAATTGGGGATACAAAGAATGGCCTCCCCCCTCCTTACCGTAATTGGCTGTTACCTCCTCTTTGGATGGCTCAGTAGTTCTCTGGCTTTATTCCCTACCCCCAATCACATTCCAATTCTACAGAGCCATGGAAGGAGATGGTCAAGTGCTCCTCACCACAGGACAAAGGAAGATACCCGTGTGCTTCACCCCCACTTACTACAGGTTGCACTTCATCACTCCAGGAAAGCCAAACAAGAAGAAAGCTCCCACCCCCAAAACCCAAAATGCGCCCTCATCAACGCACACTCAATCCGCAAGAAATGGCCAGTGATCTCAGACATAATATCCCTCCATGAGCTCGACATACTCCTGATCACAGAGACATGGCTATCCAGTGGCGACAATGTCCTCCTCAACCAACTCTTGCCTACCAACTTCTCAATACATACATGCCATAGAGACAATAAAAGAGGGGGAGGAGTACTCATCCTCACCAAAACGGACCTCCACTTTCATCTGATTGATGCCACTAGCACAAACTACCTTGACACGATCACTATAGCCAATAAGCACTGCTCTATCAGCCTACTGTACAGAGCTCCATCAGTCTCCCCGGATGACCTCTCAGCAATAATTGACCTAGCATCCAAAATACATAACCCAAACACACCAAACTGGATACTTGGCGACTTCAACCTACCATCCCTGCAAGACAATCAAGCATCAGCCTTTCTCGAAGCCCTCAAGGAACTAGGATACAAACAGCTAGTCAACGATCCTACCCATGCGAAAGGAAATATGTTGGACCTGGTATTCGCCCCACAGTCAGCCTTCGACGCAGCCCAGGACCCAGTGCTATCCATTACAGCAGTACCATGGTCAGTCCACAAACTAATCCACTTCCAAATACCCATGCACAACAACCGACGGAACGCCAGAAATCTAGGAAGCACCACCAGAACACCAGCACGAAGGTTCCGACCTTTCAACAAAGAAATTATACTAACAAAAACCCACCCACTCCTCGCCGCGACAGCACCCAATCTCGACGACTTGATCTCCAGCTGGAACACTAGCCTCAGTGCCATTGCAGAATGCCCACCATCTAACAAACCTCCGAGGAAACGAGCGACCGCACCCTGGTACTTCACGGAGCTATGGTCCTCACTCACCCACTTAAGGAAGCTGGAAAGACGATGGCGGCGATCACACTCCACGGAAGACCAAAGGGCATACAACCTGCACCTAGCAAACCACCGCGAGGCAATAACAGAGAAAATAAGACAATTCCACACAGACACCCTAAAACGATCACTAAACAAACCACACGACTTGTTCAATCTAGTCAAGAACCTTACAAAGGAACCAGCCCCTGACCACCAAGACGGGATCCACCCGCAGGAATTTGCCGACTACTTACAACCAAAACTATGAGACAGATAAGTCTACAGCACCTGACATTGCACGTGAGTTAACCAATCTAACACCCCTGACCATCTTCACCACCCTATCCAAGAAGTACATTGAAGACATTATTGCTGCAATCAATACCACCAAGGCACAAACTGACCCCTGCCCGGCCTTCTGGATAAAAGAACTACACTGTGATCTTAGCCCGTTCATAGCCAGGCTTATGAATCTATCCTTCACAACAGGCTTGTTCCCCCAATCCCTCAAACACACGTCCATCAGACCCCTGCTGAAAAACTGCAAGCTCTACCCCCAGAAGGTGGATTCATACAGACCTATAGCTAGTATACCACTACTGGCCAAGATAATTGAAAAAGAAGTCCAAAGACAAATACAAGGCCACATCGAAACCGCCGCTCCACTGGACTCTTGCCAACACGGTTTCAGGGAGTCCCACGATGTTGAAACTCTCCTTACCACCCTCTTCAATAACATAATTGCTGGAATAGAGTAGTTACTCACCTGTAACAGGTGTTCTCCAGGAGCAGCAGGAATCAGTCCTCACATATGGGTGTCATCGACGCCGATGAAGCCCTAGCGGAGCATTTCCCCAGCTTTCCATGAAAGCCTTTGGGAATGCAGGCACGCATGCACGGTTCCCTTCCCGCCTAAAGGTGCCATCTTACCTCAGTCAAATGACATAGCTAAGAACAGCACACAAAAACGAAAAAACAAACTAGGTACAACTGCAACTCCCAGGGGAGGAGGGAGGGTTGTGAGGACTGATTCCTGCTGCTCCTGGAGAACACCTGTTACAGGTGAGTAACTACTCTTTCTCCAGGACCAAGCAGGAAGTCATTCCTCACATATGGGTGACTCCCTAGCTCTGGGCTACCGAGGAACCCAGGCTGAACAAGAGAACTCCCTCTAGTCCCAGCATCAAAGAAAGGCTTTTCACTGACACAACCTCCACCGGTAGACCAACAGAGGGCAGGAGTTGCCTAAACCTCAAAGAGAATCCAGAGTACTGCCTGGCCAAAAGCACTGTCCCTATGGGACTCCCTCTCCAGACAGTAGTGGGCCGCGAAAGTCTGGCTTGAAGACCAAGTTGCAGCCCTGCAGATGTCTACCAACGGTACAGAGCGGAGATGAGCCACTGAGGCAGCCATTGCCCTGACACGGTGGGCCGTGACCCGACCCTGCAAAGGAAGGTCAGCCGCCTTGTAAGCCCAGGTGATACAGTCAGCCACCCAGATGGACAAGGTACGCTTGGACACGGCCAACCCCAACTTATTAGGGTCAAAAGATACGAAGAGCTGAGTAGCCCCTTCTATGCCCCTGCGTACGGTCAAGGTAGAAGGATAAGGCCCTCCTACAGTCCAGGGTATGCAGAACTGCTTCAGCCTGGCTTGCATGAGGCATAGGGAAGAATGTTGGAAGAACCACCTCTTGGTTAAGTTGGAAGGAGGAGACAACTTTAGGGAGGAACTTTGGATGAGTCCTAAGGACTACCCTGTTCCTAGAGAAGCGAGTGTAAGGCCTGTCACAGACCAGGGCCTGAAGCTCACTCACTCGCCTGGCCGAGGTAAGGGCTACCAAGAAGAGTGTCTTCCAGGACAGGAAGCGTAGAGGGCAAGTAGCCATCGGCTCAAAAGGTGGGCGAGTCAGTTTCTGCAAGACCACATTCAACTCCCACTCAGGAGCAGGAGGACGGATTGGAGGCTTCAGCAAAAGCAAGCCTCTGAGAAACCGGGACACCAAGGGGTGAACCGAGAGAGAATGTCCTTCCACCAGTGAGTGGTGAGCTGCTAGAGCTGAGAGGTGGACCCGAACAGAATTGGACTTAAGTCCCTGATTGGATAAGTGCAGTAAGTACTGAAGCACTACTGGTACAGTACAGGAGAAAGGATCCTCTGTACGTAGCTGACACCACACAGACAACCTTTTCCATTTGAGAGCATAGGTTTTCCTAGTGGACTGTTTCCTAGAGGCTAGGACAACCTCCTCAACTTCCTGAGGTAGGCCCCAGGGAGCCAAAACTACCCTTGCAGCCTCCAGGCCATCAGACTGAGAGCTTTGAGATTGGGGTGCAGAAGGGAACCCTGATCCTGGGAGAGAAGGTCGGGTTGCAACCCCAGAGGCAGTGGGGGATCCACTGCCAGTTGAAGGAGAAGTGGAAACCAAGGCTGTCTCGGCCACCTGGGAGCCACCAGCAGGACTGAGGCCTTGTCCTGAAGAATCTTGAACAGAGTTCGGGCCACCAAAGGCGTGGGAGGAAACGCATACAGGAGGTCCTGAGACCATGGTACCAGAAAAGCATCTGCTGCCACCCGCAGAGGATGCGGCTGTCTGGAGCAGAACCAAGGCAGCTGTTTGTTCAGTGGACTGGCAAAGAGATCTATCAAAGGAAGACCCCATTTCAGGAAGATCTTCTGAACTACCAAAGGATGCAGCTGCCACTCGTGGGGCTGCAGAATTCCGCTCAACCTGTCGGCCAGGTAGTTTTCCTGGCCTGGGAGGTACACAGCCTTGAGGAGCATGTTGTGCTTGAGGGCAAATGAGCAAAGGTCCTGTGCCTCCTGACAAAGGAGCCTGGACCCAGTCCCGCCTTGCTTGTTCACATAAAACATGGCTACCTGGTTGTCTGTCTGAACCAGGACAGATTGATGAGCCAGGGCAGGAGAGAAAGCTTTGAGTGCTAATCGAATAGCCCTGAGTTCTAGGAGATTGATCTGCTGTGCGGCTTCCCAGGGAGACCACAGGCCCTGGGTGCACTTGTTCAGACAATGAGCCCCCCAGCCCTGCAGGGAGGCGTCTGTGGTCAGTACCACTGTGTACCCAGGAATTTGAAAAGGCAACCCTTTCAGTAGATTGGGTGGGTGCAGCCACCAGTTGAGGGAGTCCAGAAAAGGTCTGGACACCCTTATCATGTCTCTGAGGCTGCCTGTGGCCTGTGACCACTGACTCCGAAGGCACCATTGTGCAGGCCGCATATGGAGCCTGGCATTGGGGGTCACATGAACTGTCGAAGCCATGTGGCCAAGCAGCCTCAGGCAGAGTCTGGCAGAGACCATTGACCAGCTGAGAAACTGTTTTGCCAAGTCCATCAGTCTTTGGGCCCTGTCTGCTGGCAAGAATGCCTTTGCCAGGATAGAGTCCAGCCTTGCCCCTATGAACTCCAATTTCTGGGAGGGGAGCAAAGTGGACTTTGCGAAGTTTATTACAAACCCCAAGCTTTGAAGAAGAGCAATAGTTCTGAGGGTGGCCTGTCGAGCCTCCTGGCACGTCTGACCTCTTATGAGCCAGTCGTCCAGATAGGGAAAGACAAAGATGCCCTGATTTCTCAGGTAGGCCGCCGCCACCACTGCCAGGCATTTGGTAAAGACTCTGGGAGCGGAGGTTAGGCCAAAAGGCAATACTCTATACTGATAATGGTTTCCTCCCACAATGAACCTGAGGTACTTTCTGTGGTCTGGATGAATGAGGATGTGAGTGTACGCATCCTTTAGATCTAAGGAGCACAGCCAATCTCCCTGCTGGAGGTAGGGCAGAAGTGTTCCAAGAGTAAGCATCTTGAACTTTTCCTTCTCTAGGAACTTGAGGTTTCTGAGGTCTAGAATAGGTCAAAGGCCACCAGTTCTTTTGGGTACCAGGAAATACCTGGAGTAGAACCCTTGACCTTGCAAGTGGGGAGGCACAGCCTCCACCGCCCTGTCCACCAACAGACCTTGGAGCTCCTGGAGGAGAAGATCTGTGTGCAGAGGAGGCCTTGGAGGCTCTCCTGGAAAATATGGAGGAGGCAGTTGGTGAAAGTGTAGTGCATAGCCCCTGTGGACTATGTTTAACACCCAACTGTCCCCAGTGATGTGGGGCCACTGGTGGGCAAAGAGGGCGAAGCGACCTCCTGTGCAGGGTTGGGAGAGCAGGGACGGAGAGGCTATGCTTAAGGAGTCAAAAACCTCCACCCTACTGAGTGGGAGCAGGGGCCGGAGGCTTGGGGGTCCTCTGCCTACGGGGCCCATTACCCTGCCCCTTGGCTTGCTGACCCTGGGGTGCAGCTTGGGCAGCCTGATACTGAGGGTCCTGTTTGTAGGCAGTGCCCTTCCTCGGGTAAAAGGGCTTTTTACCCGAGCCCTTCTTCTTGTGAGAAGGGGCAGAGGTCTTTCTAGACAGCCTTGTCCTTGGTCTCGAGCTGTGCGGCCTTCTCGGCCATGGGCTTGCCAAAAAGGTTCTCACCTCGGCAAAGGACATCGACCAACTTGTCCTGAACCCATGGCTCGAGGTCCGATGACTGCAGCCATGCCTGGCGTCGAGCCGCGATGTCGGCTGCCGCAACCCGGGCCGAAGCCTCGAAGCTATCGTAGGCGGTGCGGGACATAAACTTGGAGCATTCCCGAATCCCCGAGGACAAGGACTTGAATCTCTGCAAGGGCTCCCCGGAGAGGCCAGCAGAGAACCCGGCGAACTCCTTGGCCAGGTCCCGCAAGTACATCAAGCAGCGGTATACAAATGTATACTAAATAAAATAAAATAATAAAATACATGCCCATGTACAGCTGGTAAGACTGGACACGGCAAGCAAGCATCGAGCCCTGGAAGCACTTTCTACCAAAACCATTGAGGTTCCGGGCCTCCCTGCCAGGAGGCACCGCGGAGTGCATCTTCTGACTTTTCAGGCGATGCATGGCCGATTCCACCACCATGGAATGGTGTGGTAGCTGCGCCTTCTAAAAGCCAGGGCTCTTCCGGAGTCGACAAATCGAATCGACCCGCTTGCTTAGAACCGGCGCCGAGGCCGGTGCCTCCCACATCCGGAAGAGGAGCCGTTCCAGCATCGGAGGAACTGGGACAGTAAAGGCCTCCTTCGGAGGAGAGTCGTACTGCAGGGCCTCGAGCTCCTCGGCTCGAGGCTCTTCCTCGGGGTCCGCCGAGATAGCCAACGCAGTGGCCATATCCCGGACAAACTCCGAGAACCATGTATCCTCTGGAGGGGATCTACTCCGGGGTTCAGACTGCGGTGAGTCCGACGGGACGCAGTGAGTCTTGAATGTGTCGGGGGACTCCTCATTCTCCGTCTCCCAGGCAGACTCGTCTGACGAGGAGTCAGGGTCTGACCCCGCGGGGCCCGGGAGCACCCGCCCCGATGCCGGAGGCACCGGCGTCGACACCCTCGGTCCCGAACGGGAGGTCGAGGGAGACCTCGACCGAGGTCGACCTTGAGCCTTCATGGTCTCGAGTATCGGCTTGGTCTCCGGGGTCGACTTCGATGTGGATGTCCCGGTGGTCGGGGCAGATTCGCCAGACAGGCTGGCCATCAGTGCCCGCTGTTGCTCCATGAAGGCAATCTGCACTCCAAGGCTGTCATCCTGAGACTCAGCTCGGGAGACGCAGCAGCCACCGACTCGGGCCCTGGCAGCGCCGGGCCCGACGTCGGCACTCTGGGAGGAGAGTCCTCGAGGACTACAGGACTTACGTGCCAGCAGACTCCGGCTCCACGCGAGGAACCTTGGCAGGGTTCTCCTGTTCCACGGGCCCGGGGCGACGTACGGGGGTCTTAGACCTGGCCCTCAAGGAGCCAGGGACCTCTTCCGACGATGCCCTCACGAGCCGCTTCTTCCTCTTGTGTTCCCGGTCGGGGGACCCCCTGTCCGAGGAGCCACGACGGCACTCGGGATCTGAATCCCGAGATGTCGAGGCCTCAGACGAGGTTCGGGCCCAGCCGGAGGCTGAGTCAGAAAAAAGCCTTTCTTTCTGCTGCTGGCGACTTCACAGTGCCTTGGAAGACATCCTCCCACATGGTCCACACGTCTTAGAGTCGTGATCAGGACCGAGGCACCAAAGGCAGCAGTCGTGTGTGTCGGTGAGAGACATCAACTTCTTACATCGATCACACTTTTTAAAACCGCTGGAAGCCATCGGGGAAAAAAAGAGTCCCCGCGAGGTCAAAGGCCCGGCCTTCCAGGGAAAAAGCAAAAAAAGGGCGCGAACGCCAGCCACGAAGGGCAAAAACTGAAAAAGAAGAAACGGGCTTGATACCGGAGTACCGAACCTGGCGGGAGGGGAACCGGCGTCGAACCGGAGAAGAAAAATAGCGAGAATCGCCGAAAAAATCAAACTTTTATCCGGGATGACAGGACACACGTCCGGTGGGCTTCTCGGAAAAAGAGAGACTGAGGTAAGATGGCACCTTTAGGCGGGAAGGGAACCGCGCATGCGTGCCTGCATTCCCAAAGGCTTTCATGGAAAGCTGGGGAAATGCTCCGCTAGGGCTTCATCGGCGTCGATGACACCCATATGTGAGGACTGACTTCCTGCTTGGTCCTGGAGAATGACAACATCCGTCAAGGGTTTGTTCTCATCTTCATGGACATTGCCACTGCATTCAACTCAGTAAGCCATAAACATTTCCTGGGGCGACTAAAGGAGAAGGGTATTTGTGACACAGCACTAGAATGGTGCAAATCATATCTGTCTAACAGGTGGCAGCACGTATGAGTCGGGACCTCAACATCAGAACCGTTCCACCAGAGGCAAGGCGTTCTGCAAGGATCCTCCCTCTCCGCCCTGATGTTCAACATATACATGCAGCCCATTTGTAATCTCATCTGATCCTTCAATGTCGACTGCTTGATATATGCTGATGTACTGCTCTACATGCCGTTCTCAACGGAACTGGACCTCTCCCCACTGACAGACTGTTTCAACGCAGTATCCGACTGGCTTCAAACCCAAAACCTCCGGATTAAACACAAGAAAACTGAGGTCCTCTTCATTACGAGGAACCAACTTCACCCCGCCTCCTCATTTAAAAGTTAAGAAAGCAGAGCTACAAACCAAATCCTCAATCTGATACCTTGGTGTCACTTTAGACCAACGCCTGGATATGAAGGAGCACATAAGCAACACGGTAAGAGCAGTCTACCACAAGATTCGAACACTCAGACATCTACGCTTCCTGCTAGAGCCAGATGACTTCGGACAATTTATCAAGCATTGATTATACCGCACTTTGATTAAGCAAACGTAATCCTACAAGGGCTCCCACAATCCACCCTGAACCCGCTCCAGCTTGCGATGAATGTCGCGGCGAGAGTTCTACACGGGGCCTCAAGGAGTGACCATGTGACGCCCATCCTCAAATACCTCCACTGGCTCCCTATACAAGCCAGGCTCTCTTTCAAAACCCTACTACTGACATTCAAGGCCATCAATGGGCTCTCCTCCACCTCACTCACGGAGCTTATCCACACCATCTCCCCAAATAGATCCAGAAGATCTGCAGCAGTCAATACCCTAGTAATCTCGAAGGCATTAACCTAATGTACCCCAGGCAACAGCAAGCAGGGCCTTCATATTCTGCGCACCGAGCTGCTGGAATGCCCTCCCACCTGGTATCCGGGCTATCCCTGAGCTAACCCAGTTTAGGAAGGCACTTAAACACCACCTCTTCCTCAAATACTACCTGGATGACAGTATGTCAAGCAGCCACCCCCCAGCGAGTACAGCCACAGCAACACTCCCAGCAAGCTACCCATGACAAAGGATTACCGACTAACATGTCTTGACGTGATGCCTGTATGTAAATAGTTACCCCAACGTTATCCAAGTTTCTAGTACCTGTTCTGTGTAAACGCAGTATAGCTTGCTGCACTGTGTACTTCTCTGTTTCATGTAAACCACACTGATGTTGAATAGCGTGGTATAAAAGAGAATGTAAATAAATAAAATAAAATAAAATAAAATAAATAAAACTGTAGTTTGGGTTGTTCTTTCCTAGGTGCATAACTTTGCACTTGTCAACATTAAATTTCATCTACCATTTGGACGTCCAGTCTTCCTATTTATCAAGGTCCTCCTACAATTTTTCATAATTCTCTTGCGTTTTCACAACTTTGAATAATTTGGTGACATCTGCAAATTTGATCACCTCACTTCCCCTCTTGCCAGTTCATGAATCAGCTGCTCCAAGAAGCAGTCATTTATTTCATCTAGAAAATTACGTTCCTATCATTTTGGCTCTGACATTGACCCAGTCAATACCGGGGTAATTGAAATCATCCATTATTCCTGTCTTGTAACTTTTGTTAGCTTCCCTAGTTTCTTTTAGCATTTCATCATCCATTTGTTCATTCTGGCCAGTAATATAATCCCACTGTCATTGCCTTCCCCTTTTTATATGGGCTTCAATCCAGATTCTACAGTGTATTTTGTTTCCTGCAAAACTTTAATCCTATGTAACTCAATGTCCTCTCTAACAGAGTGCAACCCCCTCCATCAATTTGATCTACCCTTTCATTGCGATATAGTTTGTACCCAGGTATCAGAGTGTCCCATTGGTTGTTCTCCTTCCACCAGGTCTTTGAGATGCCAATCACATCTAACCTTTTATTTAGTGCTATATATCCTAACTGTCCCATCTTATATTTAAGACTTCTAGCATTTGCATATAGACATTTTAGAGGTGGTATTTTATTCATATTATCTGGTTGATAGGGTTAATTTAAAGAATCTTTCAGCTCTGTCTGCTCCGTACTTAAGGGCATCTGGGTTACTTTTATTTTTATTGGAACCTCTCGACTGGGGTTCCCTAACTTTACTCTTCTGCTAGTATCCTTCAAGGATACATCCTTTGGAACTATGCACTCTTGGGAGACTGTCAACCTTCCTAAATTACCTAGTTTAAAAGCTGCTTTCTCTCCTTTCTAATGGTTAATGCCAGCAGTATGGTTCCAACCCTGTTAAGGTGGAGCCCATCCTTTTGGAAAAGTCTCTCCCTTCCCCAGAATGTTGCATAGCTCCAAACAAATTCAAAACAGTCCATCCTTCCACCATCATCTCATCCACACATTGAGACTCCGGAGCTCATCCTAAGCATGGAACAGGAAGCATTTCAGAGAATTCTACCCTGGAGGTTCTGGATTTCAACTTCCTATCTAAAAGCCTAAATTTAGCCTCCAGAATCTCCCTCCCATACTTTCCTATATCATTGGTACCAACATGTACCAAGAAAGCAGGATCCTCCCCTGCACTATTTAAAACCTTGCCTAGGTGGTGCGTGAAGTCTGCTACCTTTGTACCAGGCAGGCATGTTACCAGGCGATCCTCATTTCCACCAGCTACTCAGCTATCTACAGTACAAGCCTAATAACTGAATCACCAACTACAACAGTCATCCTAACCCTTCCCTCATGGACACATGTCCCTGGAGAAACCTCCTCAGTGTGAGTGGGTTTTACATCACCTGGAGGACAGGTCCTAGCTACAGAATCACTTCCTGCCACACCAAGATGATGTTCTCCTTTCACATGACCTCTCTCCTCCATGGCCGCAAAGAGGCTGCCAGACTAGAGATGGGACTTCAGTACTCCATCCCTGTAGGTCTCATCTATATACCTTTGTCTTCCTTAGGTCCTCCAAGTCTGCTGCTCTAGCATCCAGAAATCCTACTCATTCCCTGAGGGCAAAAAGCTCCTTGCAACTAGTGCACATGTAAGATCCCTCACCAACTGGGTGAAAATCGTACATGTGACACTCAATGCAAAAGACTGGATAGCCCCCATCTCACTGCTGTCTGCATCTTAATTTTAAGGTTTTGTATAGCTATTTAAGTTGTTAAGTTACTTAAAACATTCTAGGGGGATACTTGAACTAATACAACTATATCTAATAGGTTTAAGGGACTTTGTTCACCTGAAAATTAATTTCAAGGCCTTAATCAATTCCTGATGAGGCTATCCAGCTGAACCTGACAGTGAAATTGACCATCTCTAGACCTTTAATAGGTTTAAGAGCCTATAAAGCTAGGATTACGCCTAGGGTGGGTAGGAGGGAAATAACACTTAGTAAAAACTGGCTTGCTACACAGTACCCTGACCTGTGATTCTAAGGTAATCTCTTAATAGTTTACAGGGTGATTTACACAGCCCTTGGTTTGTTAGAGGGGGCCTTTCAAATTGCCCCTTTGATTTGTTACTTGGCTTTAACACCTATTTAAAACTATTTCACAGGTCTCTTGCCTCCTAACTGGAAGACCTCTTTTTAAAGGTCTCCAGAAACAATTTATTTCTTGTTGTTGTTGTTGTTAAGTGCCATCGAGTCGGAGTTGACTCATGGCGACCCTCTGGATAGCTATCCTAAATTGTGTTCGGTCTTGAGTCAGGCGGATCATTGTTGACAGACTGGTACCCGCAGCTGCTTTTATTGTATCAATCCATCTCATTGCTGGCCTTCCTCTTTTGCGTTGACCTTCTATCTTGCCAAGCATGATGTCTTTCTCTAATGATCTCTCTCTTCGCATGATGTGTCCAAAGTATGAAAGTCAAAGTCTTGTCATCTGAGCTTCTAAAGAAAGCTTAGGTTTGATCCCCTCTAGTACCGACTGGTTTGTTCTTCGGGCAAACCATGGTATTTACCCTATTCTTCCTTCTATGCTAAACTATACTCTGATTTGATTTAAATTAGAAACATGACGGCACAAAAAGACCACATGGTCTATCTAGTCTGCCCTTCCCACCCACTACAAGAGTTCCCTTTTTTCCTTTAGAGAGCCTCTATGTTTGTCCCATGCTTTTTTGAAGTTAGATACTATCCTCATCTCTACCACCTCCACTGGGAGACTATTCCATGCATCTACCACTCTTTCCATAAAGAAATATTTCCGCATTTTACTCGAGTCTATCCCCTTTCACTCTTATCCTATGTCCCCTCATAGCAGAGCTTGCTTTCAATCAAGAGGCTCTCCTTCTGTGCATTTATGCCACAGAAGTATTTAAATGTCTCAATCATATCATCTCTGTCCTGTCTTTCCTCTAAAACATACATTTTAAGGTCCTTAAGTTTGTCCTCATATGCTTTATAATAAAGACCAGTAACCATTTTAATAACCACCCTCTACACTTTTGAAGGTGCAGTCTCCAGAATTGCACACAATACTCCAAATGAGGTCGCACCAAAGACTTATATAGAGGCACTATCACCTCCTTTTTTCTGCTGACCATTCCTCTCCCTATGCACCCAAGCATCCTTCTAGCTTTCGTCGTCACCTTTTCTACCTGTTTAGCTACTTTGAGATCATCAGACACAATCACACCTAGGTCCCATTCTTCTTCCATGGACAGAAGTATGTCACCCCATACTGAATCGCTCCTTTGGATTGTTGCAGCCCAAATGCATGGCTCCTTTTAGCATTAAATCTCAGCTGCCAAATTCTAGACCATTCTATAAGCCTAGCTAGATCCCTCCTCATGTCACCTTTCTGGGTGTCTACTCTGTTGCAGATTTTGGTATCATCCGCAAAGAGGCAAACCTTACACAACAACCCTTCCACAATATCACTAACAAAGATGTTAAAAAGAATCAGACCAAGGACAGATCCCTGCAGCACTCCACTGGTGACCACCTCCTCCTCAGAGTGACCTCCATTTACCTGTACCTTTTGCCACCTTCTACTCAACTAACTTCTAACCCAAGCAGTAACTTTAGGGTCCATCCCCAGGGTGCTCAGTTTGTTTATAAGTCGCCTGTGCAGAACGGTGTTAAAGGCTTTACTGAAATCTAAATACACCACATCTAGGGCTCTCCCTCGGTCCAACTCCTTGGTCAACCAGTCAAAAAATCAGATTGTCTGACAAGACCTGCCTCTGGTGAATCCATGCTGCCTCAGATCGGGTAATCCATTGGACTCCAGAAACCTCAGTACTATCTCTTTCAGCAGTGTTTCAAATAATTTACTCACCATAGAGGTTAGACTAACCGGCATGTAGTTTTCAACCACATCCCCGCTTTTGTGTAAAGGGACCACATGTGCTTCTCTCCAGTCCTCTGGCATTACTCTCGACTCCAAAGAGGTATGAAAAGGTCAGTTGGTGGAGCTGCTTGAACTGTCCCCAAGTTCCCTCATTATTCTCGGGTGTATCCCATCTGGTCGCATCGTTTTGTCTACTTTAAGTTTAGCTAGTTCCCCACAAACTAAAAAATGTAGGGTCATGCAAAAAAAGAGCGCGAAGCCCGGAAAAGGGAAAAAGCATAGTTACTCAATTGTAACAGGTGTTGTCCAGGGACAGCAGGAATCAGTCCTCACATATGGGTGACGTTGGCGCCGACAGAGCCCTCATGTGGAGCAATTCCCCAGTTTTCAAAGAAAGCCTTTAGGATTGCATCACGCATGCACGTTCCCCTTCCCGCCCAAGGGTGCTATCTTGCTCAGTCAAATGACATAGCTAAACAGACGGCAAAAGGATAAAAATTAATCAAAAACTGAACTCCAATGGAGGAGGGAGGGTCGTGAGGACTGATTCCTGCTGTCCCTGGAGAACACCTGTTACAGGTGAGTAACTACGCTTTCTCCAGGAACAAGCAGGAAGTCAGTCCTCACATATGGGACTCCCTAGCTATAGGCTACTGAGAACCCATAGCTGAAAAATGGCTCCCTCTAGAAAAGCCGCAACAGCAGTGATAGGAATTCAGCAGAGATCGCAACACCTCCGGTAGCCTGACACCAACGGGTCGGAGGGTAGGAGTTGCCTAAACCTCAAATAAGTTAAGGAGTACCACCTGGCCGAAAGCACTGTCCCGTCGGGACTCCCTATCCAAGCAGTAATGGGCTGCAAAAGTCTGGCCTGAAGACCAGATGGTGGCCTGGCACATGTCTGCCAGCGGAACAGAGCGGAAGTGAGCCACTGATGCGGCCTTAGCCCTGACACGGTGGGCCGTGATTCGACCCTGCAACGGGGGGTCGGCCGCCCTGTACACCCAGGCAATGCAGTCTGCCACCCAGGTGGACAACGTGCGCTTGGAGACCAGTAGCCCCAGCTTACTGGGGTCATAAGAGACGAAGAGCTGAGTAGCCCTTTGATGTCCCCGCATACGCTCCAGGTAGAAGGCCAACACCCTCTTACAATCCAGGGTATGCAGGACCGCCTCTGCCCGGCTGGCATGCAGTCTGAGAAAGAAGGTTGGAAGAACCACCTCTTGGTTGAGATGGAATGAAGAGACCACTTTCGGAAGGAACCTGCACCCTGTTCCTATAAAACCGTGTGTATGGCCTATCCGAAACAAGAGCTTTCAGCTCACTCACTCGTCTGGCAGATGTGTGAGTGCCACCAGGAAAAGCACCTTCCAGGAGAGGAAGCGCAGATGGCAAGTGGACATTGGCTCAAAAGGTGGGGGAGTAAGCTGCTCTAAGACCACATATTCAAATCCCACTCGGTTGCTGGAGGATGAACCGGGGGTTTTAGTAGAAGTAGACCTCTGAGGAATCTGGACACCAAGGGGTGAGCTGAAAGAGGTTGCCCTTCCACTGGAGAGTGGTGTGCTGACAAAGCACTCAGGTGGACCCTGACAGAGTTAGACTTAAGATCTAATTCTGAGTGGTGAAACAGGTACTGCAGCACCACTGGTACAAGGCAAGTTAAAGGGTTTTCATTGTGCTGGATACACCACACTTGAAACCTGCGCCACTTGAAGGCATAGGTTCTCCTAGTGGACTGTCTCCTTGAGGCCAGTAATACTTCTACTTTCTTAGGAAGGAGGAGAGGAGCCAGTACTACCCTTTCAGCAGCCATGCCATCAGGTTGAGGGACCTGAGGTTGGGATGTAAGAGAGAGCCCTGCTCCTGGGACAGGAGGTCGGGCTGCGTCCCCAGAGGGAGTGGGGCTTCCACTGCCAGCTGGAAGAGAAGCAGAAACCAAGGCTGTCTTGGCCATCTGGGGGCTACCAGAATGACAGAGACCTTGTCCCAAAGGATTTTGAACAGAGTCCGGGCCACCAAAGGCGTGGGAGGAAATGCACACAGGAGGCCCACTGACCAGGAGATCAGAAAAGCATCTGCAGCCACCCTCTGAGGATGTGGTTGTCTGGAGCAAAAGCAGGGCAACTGGTGATTTTGCGGACTGGCAAAGAGATATATAGACGGATGCCCCCAACAGTGGAAGATCTGCTGGGCCACTTCCGGATTCAGTTGCCACTCATGAGGTTGAAGAATCCTGCTTAGCTTATCTGCTAGGAAGTTCTCCTGACCTGGCAGGTAAACTGCTTTGAGGGACATACCCTGCCTGATTGCAAAGGAGCAGAGGTCGAGTGTCTCCTGACATAGGAGATGGGACCCTGTACCTCCCTGCTTGTTCACGTAGAACATTGCTACCTGAATGTCGGTCTGCACCAAGAGAGACTGATGTGATAGAACATGACAGAAGGTTTGAAGAGCTAGGCGAATCGCCCGAAGCTCTAAGAGGTTGATTTGGTGTGTACTCTCCTGAGGAGACCAGAACCCCTGAGTGCATGATCCCTGGCAATGGGCTCCCCAGTCCAGCAAGGAGGCATCTGTCGTCAGCACTCTTGTGTGCGAGGGAGGCTGAAAAGGTACTCCCTCGAGCAGGTTGGGTGGCTGAAGCTACCACGCCGACTTTATCGTCCTGTGGCTTGTGTCCACTGATCTCTGAGGCACCACTGAGCTGTCCTCACGTGGAGACGGGCATTTGGGGTTACATGTACCGTGGAGGCTTTGTGGCCCAGGAGACGTAGAAAGTGTCTCACTGAGATCTGAGACTTGTGGCTGACTTGGTGCACCAGCGCCAGAAGCCTCTGTGCCCTGTCCTCTGGCAGGTAAGCTCTTGCCCGAAGGGTGTCTAGCCTTGCTCCTATGAACTCTAAGTTTTGAGTGGGGAGCAAAGTGGACTTTGCTTGATTTATGACAAAGTCTAGATGCTGTAGCATGTTGATAGTGCGAGCTGTGGCCTGTTGGGCCTCCTGAGGTGACTGGGCCCTGATGAGCCAGTCATCCAGGTAAGGGAAGACAAAAATCCCTTGGTTCCTGAGGAAGGCCGCCACTATCGCCAGGCATTTGGTAAACACTCTGGGAGCAGAGGCTAGGCCAAATTGAAGTAGTCTGTACTGAAAATGGTTTCCTCCAACTACAAATCTGAGATATTGTCTGTGGTCTGGATGTATGAGGATGTGCGTGTAGGCATCCTTCAGGTCTAAGGAGCATAGCCAATCTCCCTGGTGGAGGTAAGGCAGCAATATTCCAAGGGAAAGCATCTTGAACTTTTCCCTCACCGGGAACTTGTTTAAGTTTCGCAGGTCGAGGATGGGTCTGAGGCCCCCTGTTTTCTTTGGTATCAGAAAATACCTGGATTAGAAGCCTTGTCCCTGCAGGTGGTGGGGCACCGGTTCCACCGCCTGATCCTCTAGAAGACCGGCCAACTCCTGCAAGAGGAGGTCCCTGTGTAGAGGGGGAATGAGAGACTCTCCTGGAAAGGAGGAGGGAGGTACCTGGTTGAAGTGGAGCAAATAGCCCCTTTGGACTATTTGAAGGACCCAGGTATTTGTGGTGATTGTTGGTCACCTGTGGGCGTACAGGCTCAGCCTTCCTCCTGTGCAGGACCTCACCCCTGGTTGGAGAGAGACTATGCTGCGGCAGTCAAAAACCCCCTCCCGGCTGGGTCGGAGCCGGGGCATGAGGCTAGGGGTCTTCTGCTTACACGGGCCATGCCCCTGTCCCTTGGTCTGCTGCCCCTGTGGGCGAGCTGGGGCGGCCTGGTGAATGGGGTAGTTGTGGTAAGCAGCACCCTTCCTCGGGAAAAAGGGCTTTTTACCCGAGCCCTTCTTTTTAGAAGGGGCAGAAGTCTTCTTGGAAAGTCTTGCTCGGGTGAAGTACTCTGACTCGAGTTCAGCAGCCTTCTCAGTCATGGGTTTGCCAAAGAGGTTGTCACCACGGCAAGGGACATCGACCAACTTGTCCTGAACCCATGGCTCCAGTTCTGACGACATTAGCCATGCCTGACGGCGGGCACCGATGCTGGCTGCGGCTACTCGGACTGAGGCCTCGAAGCTGTCATAGGCTGCTTGAGACAAACTTCGAGCACACCCGAATCCCAGTGGACAAATTCTTGAAGTGCTGCAAGGGTTCCTCAGAGAGGCCAGCAGAGAACCTGGCAATCTCCTTTACCAGGTCCCGCAAGTACATGCCCATGTACAGCTGGTATGTTTGGACTCGGCATGACAGCATCGAGCCCTGGTAGCACTTTCTGCCGAGGGCGTCCAGGTTCCGAGCTTCCCTGCCAGGAGGCACCGAGGAGTGTGTTTTTTGGCTCTTGAGCCTGTGCATGGCCGATTCCACAACAATGGAGTTCTGCGGCAGCTGTGCTTTTTGGAACCCAGGGCTCTTGCGGACTCGATAGATGGAATCGACCCGCTTGCTGAGAACCGGCATCGAGGCCGGTGACTCCCACATGCGGAGCATCAGCCATTCCAACATCGGAGGAACCGGTACTGTAAGGCCTTCCTGAGGGGGAAAGTCATACTAGAGGGCTTCAAGCTCCTCGGCTCGAGGCTCCTCCTCGGTATCAGCCGGGAATGCCAAAGCCTTGGCCATGTCCCTGACGAACTCCGAGAACCGGGTATCCTCGGGGGGGGGGGGGGGGGGGGACCTTCTCAGAGACTCGGAACCCGGCGAGTCCGATGGGACATACCAGGTCCGGTGGGTGTCCGGGGACTCCTCATCTTCCATTTCCCATGCCGAGTCCTCTGAGGAGGAATCGATGGGCTCCGGCCATGAGAGCTTCGGTCTCGATCGCCCCGACGCCGAGGGCACTGGCGTCGATAACCTCGGCGTGTTCCCGCGAGGGAGACCCCCGCTCAGACGACCCCCGATGATGCTCGGAGTCAGATAGCTCCCGAGACGATGCTTCCGAAGAGGTCTGGACCCAGGTGGATGCAGACTCGGAGAAAATCCTTTCATGCTGCTGCTGCCTACATCTAAGTGCTTTGGAGGACATCTTGCCACATGGGCCACAGACCTTCGGGTCATGGTCGGGCCCAAGGCAGCAGAGACAGCAGTCATATGTGTCGGTGAGTGACATAAATTTTTCACACCGATCACACTTTTTAAACCCGCTGGCAGCCATCGGGGGGAAAAGGGCCCCTGCTAGGTCAAACGAGCGGGCTGCCCATGAAAAAGAAAAAAGCGCGAATGCTAGTCACTGAGGACAAAAAACGAAAAAGAATGACCGGACTCGATACCGGTGTACCAAACCGAGGCGGGAAGGGGAACCGGCGTCGAACCGGGCCGAAGAAGAGAATCTTCAGTAGTTTTGACGCACTTTTTCCACGAGGGAAGTTGGACTACGTCCGTTGGGCTCCGTGGAAAAAGGGAGACTGGGCAAGAAGGCACCCTTGGGCGGGAAAGGGACCGCGCATGTGTGATGCAATCCCAAAGGCTTTCTTTGAAAGCTGGGGAATTGCTCCGCACAAGGGCTCCATCAGCACCGATGTCACCCATATGCGAGGACTGACTTCCTGCTTGTTCCTGGAGAAAAAATGTTTACAGAAAGGATATCCCCTTGCTCGAGCGAAAAAGGAGAGCAGGGAAGGACGGAAGAGGACCGGTGCTATGGGAAAAACCACGGCCCAGAGGCCAAAAACGAAACACTTTTTCTGAGGGACGAGGACATGCGTCCGAAGGGCTCCGTGGGGAAAAGGGAGACTGAGCAAGATGGCACCTTTGGGTGGGAAGAGGACCACGCATGCATGGCAGCAATCTCAAAGGCTTTCTTTGAAAGCTGGGGAATTGCTCCACGTGGGCTCCGTCAGTGCCGATGTCACCCATAAGTGAGGACTGACTTCCTGCTTGTTCCTGGAGAAAGGGGGCGACATACTTCTGTCCATGGCAGAACAGGACCTAGGTGTGATTGTGTCTGATGATCTCAAAGTAGCTAAACAGGTAGAAAAGGCGATGGGAAAAGCTAGAAGGATGCTTGGGTGCATAGGGAGAGGAATGGCCAGCAGAAGGAGGTGATAGTTCCTCTATATAAATCTTTTGTGCGACCTCATTTGGAGTATTGCGTGCAATTCTGGAGACTGCATCTTCAAAAGGATATAAACAGGTTGGAGTTGGTGCAGAGGGTTGCTACTAAAATGGTTAGTGGTCTTCATTATAAAGCATATGAAGACAGACTTAAGGAGCTTAATATGTATACTTTAGAGGAAAGGCAGGATAGAGGTGAAATGATTGAGACGTTTAAATACCTCCACAGCATAAATGCACAGGAGGAGAGCCTCTTTCGATTGAAAGCTCTGCTACGAGGGGACATTGGATGAGGCTGAAAGGTGATAGACTCAGGATTAATATGCGGAAATATTTCTTTATGGAAAGAGTGGTAGATGTGTGGAACAGTCTCCCAGTGGAGATGGTAGAGATGAGGACAGTATCTGAATTCAAAGGAGAATGAGACATACACAGAGGATCTCTAGGGAAATTAGGGGACTAGATAGGCTATGTGGTCTTTTTCTGCCATCACGTTTCTATGTCAAAGATCCCAGGTTGGGGTGCAGGAGTGAGCCTTCCTCCTGAGACAGGAGATCCGGGGCTTGGCCCGGTGGGACTGCGAGTGCCACTGACAAGGAGAGCAGCAGTGGAAGCCAGGGCTACCTTGGCCACCTGGGGGCAATTAGTATGACTGATGTCCTCTCGCTCTGAACCTTGAAGAGGGTCCTGGTGACCGGGGGGAGTCAGTGTGAATGCATGGACTACGAGATCAGGAAGGCATCGGTTGCCACTTTCTCTGAGTGTGGTTAGCACGAACAGAAGCGAGGGAGCTGCGTGTTGTCCAGAGAGGCAAATAGATCCATCATGGGCCTACCCCAGAGGTGGAAGAGCCTCCACCCTAGGGTTCAAGCGACACTCGTGCAGCCAAAGGACTCTGCTCTGCCTGTCCACTAGGCAGTTGTCCTGGCCCAGAAAAGCATGTTGTTATGAGCTGCAAAGGAGAGGAGGGCCACTGCGTCCTGCCAGAGGGAGTACGAGCCCGTGTCCCCCTGCTTGTTGATATAGAACATGGTGACTTGATTGTCCGTCTGGATCAGTACAGACCGGTGTTGCAGGCGATGGCAGAACACTTGTAGGGCTAAAAAGACTGCCCTGAGCCCCAGGAGATTGATCTGTAGGAGCGACTCCTCCTGGGACCAGCTGCCCTGTGTGTGGCGGTCCCCACAATGTGCCCCCCAACCTAGGAGAGAGGTATCTGTTGTCAGTGTTCTCCGAGGTACGGGTACTTGGAAGGGCATTTCCACCTGGAGGTGGCAGAGGTTTTGCCACCAGTTGAGGGATTTTGCCAATTGGCGGGTAACCCTGACCCTGTCCAGTAGCCTGCCCGTGGCTTGAGTCCACTTTGAGCAGAAGCATCACTGGGCTGTCCGCGCATATGCAAGCGGGCTGAGGGCGTCATGTGGACCATAGAGGCCATATGGCCCAGTAGGCTGAGGAGGAGATGAGCTGGCACTGACCAGTGACGTTGTACCTCTCCTATCAGTATTCTGAGGCATTTTGCCCTTTCTCTGGGGAGGACTGCCTTGACCTGTAGGTGTCGAGCTGAGCACCTATGAACTGCAGATTTTGGGCTGGAGAGAAGTGGGATTTTTGGTAACTGATGACAAACCCCAGGTGCTGTAGAAAGAGGGACGAACGCTCTGCTGCCTGACTGGCTTCTGAGACTGTGCTGCCCCTGATTAGCAGTCGTTTAGGGAGGGGAAGACGAAGACCCTTGCAGTCGCAGGTGGGCGCCCACCACAGTCTAGCATTTGGTAAAGACCCTTGACGAGGCGGCCAGGCTGAAGGGTAGAACCCTGTACTGTTAGTGCCCTCCTCCTACCATAAACCTTAGGTACTGCCTGTGGGAAGGGCAGATTAGGATGTGTGTGTATGCATCCTATAGATCCAAAGAGCACAGTCAATCTCCCTGGTGGAGGTAAGGCAGTAGTGTTCCAAGGGGGAGCATATTGAAATTCTTCTTCACCAGAAACTTGTTTAAGTAGGTCTAGTATGGGCCTGAGGCCCCCAGTTCTCTTTGGGACAAGGAAATACCTGGAGTAGAAGCCCTCTCCCCATAGATGTTCGGGTACAGGCTCTACTGCGCTGTCCCTGATCAGACCTGTGAGCTCTGAAAGCAAAAGAGTCTGGTGAAGGAAGGGTTGCACCAGCTCTCCTGGGAAGAACCTGGGTGATATCTGCTATAGGTGGAGGAGGCATCCTTCTCTTACCACTTGCAGTACCCACTGGTCCGAGATGATGTTGGCCCATCTGTGGGCAAAGAGCACCAGGCAGCCCCCTGTGGGCTGGTAAAGGTCTCCTGGGGGAGGGGAGGCCCTGCCTTGGGAGTCAAAAGCTCCCCCTGGGTTGGGTGGGAGCTGGGGCCTGAGGCTTTGGTGCTTTCGCCTTCTGAGCCCCATGGCTCTGCCTCTTAGGGTGAGAACCTTGTTGCTGGCCCGAGAAGGGCTGGTAGTGGTGACTCTTTGGGAAAGGACCTTTTTTCCTTGGGAACAGGGGCCTTTTCCCCACTGGTTTCCTATGGGGATGGGAAGAGGTCTTTTTAGAGAGCCTCTGGCATGTCACCATGTCAGCCTCGATCTCAGCTGCCCTGTCAGCCATGGGTTTGACAGATAGGTTCTACCTGGTGCAGGGGATGTAGAGTAGCTTGTCTTGGACCCATTGGTCAAGGTCAGAAGACTGTAGCCAGGCTTGGCGTCGGGTGCCAATGCCGGCTGCTGTGACGTGGGCTGCTGACTCAAAGCCATCGTAGGCTTCTCAGGAGAGGAACCTGGAGCAGTCCTTGATTCCAGAGGTCAGGGACTGGAACTGTTGAAGGAGTTCCCCAACAAGACCATCCGAAAACCCTGACAGATCCTGGGTTAGAGCCTTAAGATACATGCCTATGTATAATTCATAGGCTTGGATCTGGCACCCCAACATCGAGCCCTGGTAACACTTGCGCCTGAGAGCGTCAAGGGCTCTGGCCTCCTTTCCGGGGGGGAAGAGAGGAGTGGGTCTTTTGGCTCTTATGTTTTTGCATGGTCAACTCGATGACCATGAAGTTATGCAGGAGTTTGGGTTTGTGGAACCCCAGGCCTTTCCGGACATAGCAAATGGCATCGAGGTGCCGGCTCACCACTTGTACTGACGCTGGTCTCTCCCAAATTCTGAGCAGTAGCCGTTCGAGGATTGGCTGCATGGGCACTGTGAGGGTTTCCTTGGTTGGAGACTTGTATTGGAGGATCTCCAGCTCCTCGGTGCACGGGTCTTCCTCCGCCTCGGTCTGCTCAAAGTCATGGAAGGCTATGTCCTCCAGCAGAGAGTGGGGCCAGGGCGCCAGAGGAGACAGATCCAAAGGAATATCTCAGTGCCGTTTAGTTTCCGGGGTTGCCTTGTCGTTGGTCTCCCACTTAGCAGCGAGTGGTGATGACGATTCCGAGGCCCCGCGACTCATTGCCTCGGGACTCCCTATCCAGGCAGTAATGAGTTGTGAAGGTATGAACCGAAGACCTGGTGGCGGCCCAGCAGATGTCTGCCAGAGGAACAGAGCACAGATGAGCCACTGATGCCACCATGGGTCTGACCCTGTGAGCCGCGACATTATTATTATTATTTTATTTAGCTGCATTTATATCCCGCTTTTCACAGGGTCAAAGCGGTTGGGGGATACATTTAACACGAGGGGATATGACACACATACACTAATACTTACAGGGAACATGAGCAATGGAGGGTTAAGTGGCTTGCCCAAGACCACAAGGAGCACCTGTGGGACTAGAAACCCCAGTCCTTCCGGCCCAAGGTTGCTGTCCTCTAGTGGGATTTGAACCACCTACCTTCCGGCCTGTGGTACCTTGCCCTAACCAATAGGCTACGCCTCCCAGTGGAAGCCTCGCCTCCTCATAAGCCCGGGCAATATAGTCCGCCACCCATGTGGACAGCATATGCTTGGTCACCGCCTCTCCCAGCTTACTGGGGTCATAGGAAATGAAAAGCAGAGAGACTTTCCGATGGCCTTGAGTACAAGGTATGGAGGACCGCCTCTGTCCGACTGATGTGCGGTCTGGAAAAGAAGGTAGGGAGGACTACCTCCTGGTTGAGGTGGAACGAGGACACCACCTTTGGATGGAACTTGGAGTGCGTGCAAAGCACCACCCTATTCTTGTAGAACCTGGTATAAGGCTTCTCTGCCACGAGGGCATGAAGCTCATTCACCCTTCAGGCGGAAGTGAGCGCAACCAGGAAAACCACCTTCCAGGAGAGATAACGGAGGTGACATGTAGCCATCGGTTCGAAGGGCGGCAAGGTGAGTTGCCCCAACACCACATTGAGATCTCATTCGGTCGCTGGAGGGCAGACCGGGGGGCTTAGACAGGAGTAGGTCCTTTAGGAACCGGGATACCACTGGATGAGCTGAGAGGGGCTTCCCCACTAGGGCACAGAGATGAACTCTGACAGAGTTGGACTTGAGCCCCGTCCTGGAGAGGTGGAGAAAGTATTGTAACACCACAACCACCGGGCAAGAAAAGGGGTTGACCCCCCGCTCAGCGCACCAAAGTGTAAACCTGCGCCACTTAAAAGCGTAAGCCCATCTGGTAGACGCTCTGCGTGAAGCCAGCAAAACATCCTCCACTTCCTTCAGAAGGAGGAGCAGGGCTAGTGTCACCCTCTCAGCAGCCACGCCGTCAGCGAAAGGGAGTTGAGGTTGGGATGCAGAAGAGAGTCCCCCTCCTGGGAAAGGAGCCATGGAGCTGATTCCAAGGGGATGGGGGCCTCCACCGCTAGCTGCAGGAGAACTGGAAACCATGGTAGCCTGGACAACCATGGGGCTATCAGGATGACTGAAGCTCTGTCGTGAAGAATCTTGAACAGAGTCTTGGCGATGAGGGGTGTCGGGGGAAAAGTATAGAGAAGAACCACCGACCATGAGACTAGAAAGACATCAGCGGCCACCCTGATGGGGTGCGGCTGCATTGAGCAGAAGCGCGGCAACTGGTGATTGTCTGGGCTGGCAAACAGGTCCATCACTGGTTCCCCCAGGTGTGGAAAAGCCCGCTGGCCACTTCCAGGTCCAGCTACCACTCGTGCAGCTGGAGCATCCTGCTGAGTCTGTCGGCCAGCCAGTTGTCCTGGCCTGGCAAGTATAACGCCTTGCCCTGCCGGACTGCATAAGAGCACAGATCCAGGGCTTCCTGACAAAGGGCGTGGGGCCCCGTGTCCCACTGTTTGTTCACAATGAACATAGCAACCTGGTTGTCTGTCTGTACCAGGACAGACCCGTGGCGCAGGCACTGCCGAAACGCCTTCAGGACGAGATGGATTGCACGCAGTTCCAACAAATAGATCTGCTGAGCACTCTCGTCTGGGGACCAAATGCCCTGGGTGCGGTATCCCTGGCAATGGGCTCCCCAGCCCAGCAGGGAGGCATCTGTGGTGAGGACCCTTGAGTGGTGAGGAGCCTGGAAGGGCATTCCTGCCCCCAAGTGACGGGGCCAGAGCCCCCAAGAGACGGGGCCAGAGCCACCAGGTCAGGGACTGCACCAGGCCCTGGTCACTCTGATTCTGTCCTGGAGATGTCCCGTGGCCTGGGACCATTGGTCCCTGAGGCACCAATGCACAGTTTGCATGTGAAGGCAGGCATCTGGAGTGACATGGACCGTGGAGGCCATGTTTCAGAGGAGGCGCAGCAGATGCCTTGCTTTATGTATGTCTTTGGCTAGCGCCATGAATCTGCCCGCTGTGTCTGCAGGCAGGAAGGCCTTCAACTGAAGGGTGTTGATCCTTGCCCCAATTAATTCCAGCTCTTGTGCCGGGCAAAGGCTGGACTTGGGGTAGTTGACAACGAAACCCAAGTGTTGAAGGACCTGGGTGGTGCGTGCCATGGCCTGCTGCACCTCGGGGGCTGTAGTGCACCTGATGAGCCAGTCGTCGAGATAGGGGAAGACAAAGATCCCCTTGAAGCCTGAGAAAGGTGAAGACCACTGCCAGGCACTTTGTGAATACCTGGGGTGCCGAGGCAAGGCCGAAGGGAAGCACCCTGTATTGGAAATGATTGCCCCCTATCACAAAACATAGGTATTGCCTGTTGCTTGGGTGGATTAGGATGTGGCGGAGGTAAGGCAGCAATGTTTCAAGGGAGAGCATCTTGAACTTCTCCCTCACCGGGAATTTGTTGAGGTTGAACAGGTTGAGGATGGGCCTTAGGCCCCCTGTCCTCTTTGGCATGAGGAAGTATCTGGAGTAGAACCCCTTGCCCTTGAGGTGGTGGGGCACCGGTTCCACCGCTTGGTCCTCGAGAAGACCTGCCAACTCCTTAAGAAGGTGGTCCCAGTGAAGGGGAGACCTGATAGGCTCTCTCGGGAAGTAGTGTGGAGACACTTGGGCTAGATGGAGGAGGTAACCCTCCCTGATCACCTGCAGTGCCCAGGAATTGATGGTAATAGCTCCCCCCACCTGTGGGCATACAGGGTGAGCCGACCTCCTGTGGGTTGCCAAGCTCCGGCTGGGAGAGGGGCCTTGCTGCAGGAGTCAAAAGCTCCCTCCAGGCTGGGCCGGAGCTGGAGGCTTGGGAGCCTTCGGCTTACGTGGACCATGCCCCTGTCCCTTTGCCTGCTGCCCTTGCTGGGGAGCCGGGGAGGCCTGATAAGGGGGGAAGTTTTGGTAAGCAGTGGACTTCCTCGAGTAAAAGAGTAGATACTTACCTGTAACAGGTGTTCTCCAGGAGCAGCAATTATCAGTCCTCACATATGGGTGACGTCGGCGTCGACGGAGTCCCCATGCGGAGCATTTTCCCAGCTTTCAAAGAAAGCCTTTGGGAATGCAGGCACGCATGCGCGGTCCCCTTCCCGCCCAAAGGTGCTATCTTGCTCAGTCTGATGACATAGCTAAAAGACAGCACAAAAAGAAAATGAACTATATACAACTGCAACTCCAAGGGAGGAGGGAGGGTTGTGAGGACTGATTCCTGCTGCTCCTGGAGAACACCTGTTACAGGTGGGTAACTACTCTTTCTCCAGGACCAAGCAGGAAGTCAGTCCTCACATATGGGTGACTCCCTAGCTCTGGGCTACCAGGAACCCAGGCTGAAAAATACAGCTCCCTCTAAAGCCTCAGCAACAGTGAGAGAATCTTCTCTGAGACCACACCTGAACGGTAGCCCAACACCAGGGCCGGAGGGTAGGAGTTGCCTAAACCTCAAAGAGATTACGGAGTACCGCTTGCCCGAAAGCACTGTCTCTACGGGACTCCCTCTCGAGGCAGTAGTGGTCCGCAAAAGTCTGGCTTGAAGACCAAGTAGCGGCCCGGCAGATGTCTGCCAAAGGAACAGAACGGAAGTGAGCTACTGATGTGGCCTTCGCCCTGACCCGGTGGGCCGTGACTCGACCCTCCAGGGAGAGGCCGGCTGCCCTGTACGCCCAGGCGATGCAGTCTGCCAACCAGATGGACAACGTACACTTAGTGACAGGCAACCCCAATTTATTAGGGTCAAAGGAAATGAAGAGCTGAGATGCCCTTCTATGCCCCTGCGTACGTTCAAGGTAAATGGACAGCGCCCTTCTACAATCCAGGGTATGCAAGACAGTCTCTGCCCTACTGGCGTGCGGCCTGGGAAAGAACATTGGAAGTACTACCTCCTGGTTGAGGTGGAAGGAGGACACTACCCTTGGGAAGGAACTTAGGATGAGTCCTCAAGACTACCCTGTTCTTATAGAACCTGGTATACGGCCTATCCGAGACCAGGGCCTTAAGCTCACTCACCCGCCTAGCCGAGGTGAGTGCCACAAGGAACAACACCTTCCAGGAGAGGAAACGTAAATGGCAGGTTGCCATCGGCTCAAAGGTGGGCGAGTCAGTTGCTGCAAGACCACATTGAGATCCCACTCAGTGGCCGGTGGACGAATAGGAGGCTTAAGCAAAAGCAGGCCTCTGAGAAAGCGAGACACCAGAGGGTGGCCTGAGAGAGATTGTCCATCCACCGGCGAGTGGTGAGCTGAGAGGGCACTGAGGTGAACCCGGACAGAGTTGGACTGAAGTCCTAGGTTGGAAAGGTGGAGCAGGTATTGTAGCACCACCTGGACTGAACAGGAGAAGGGGTCCTCTTGCTGTTGAGAACATCAAGTAAAGAACCTATGCCATTTCAGAGGATAGGCCTTCCTAGTGGAATGCTTCCTGGAGGCCAACACTACCTCTTCAACCTCCTTTGGTAGGAGCAAGGACTACCCTTTCAGCAGCCAGGCCATCAAATTGAGGGACTTGAGGTTGGGATGCAAGAGGGACCCCTGATCCTGAGTCAGAAGGTCGGGTTGCAGTCCCAGAGGAAGCGGAGTATCCACCGCCAACTGCAGAAGAAGAGGGAACCACGGCTGCCTGGGCCACCTGGGGGCTATCAGGATCACCGTGACCCGGTCCTGCTGGATTTTGAAGGGAGTCCGGGCCACCAGAGGTGTGGGAGGAAAAGCATACAGCAGGCCTTCTGACCAGGGGATCAGGAATGCATCTGCCGCCGTCCGCAGAGGGTGCGGTTGTCTGGAACAGAACTTGGGTAGTTGCCTGTTCAGCGGACTGACAAAAAGATCCATGGTCAGAAGTCCCCACTTCAGAAAGATCTGCTGAACTACCAGAGGATCCAACTGCCACTCGTGAGGCTGCAGGAGTCTGCTTAGTCTGTCCGCCAGGCAGTTTTCCTGGCCTGGGAGGTAGACCGCCCTGAGGGTCATGTCCTGCTTGATAGCCCAGGAGCAGAGAGCTTGTGCTTCCAGGCACAGGAGTCTGGATCCTGTGCCTCCCTGCTTGTTGACGTAGAACATAGCCACCTGGTTGTCCGTCTGAACTAGGACAGACTGGTGAGACAGGATCTGAAAGAAAGTCCGTAAGGCTAGTCGAATGGCTCTCAGTTCCAACAGGTTGATCTGCTGGGCGGCCTCCCACAGAGACCATAGGCCTTGGGTGCAGGCCCCCTGGCAGTGTGCCCCAGCCCTGCAGGGAAGCATCGGTTGTCAGTACCTGAGTGTGTGGGGAGGCCTGAAAAGGAACACCCCTGACCAGATTTGGGAAATGCCTCCACCAGCATAAGGAGTCCACCAAGAGTTTGGACACCTTTACTTTGTCTGACAATTTCCCTGTGGCCTGTAGCCACTGTGCCCTGAGGTACCACTGAGCCGGCATCATGTGCAGACGAGCATTTGGGGTGACATGCACCGTGGAAGCCATGTGACCTAAGAGCCGGAGGAAGTGTCTGGCGGAGACCAGAGAGTTCGCCCGAAACTGGCCGGCCAACTTTATCAGCCTGTGAGCTCTGTCCACAGGCAAATAGGCCTTTGCATGGATGGTATCCAATCTTGCCTCTATGAACTCCACGTCCTGCGAGGGGACTAAAGTGGACTTGGGGAAGTTTATCACGAATCCCAGGTGCTGAAGCAGGGATATAGTTCTGAAGGTGGCCTGCCTGGCCTCTTGTGGAGACTGGCCCCTGATAAGCCAGTCGTCCACGTAAGGGAACACAAAGATCCCCTGGTTCCTGAGGTAGGCCGCAACCACCGCCAGGCATTTTGTAAAACCCTGGGGGCGGAGGTGAGGCCAAAAGGAAGAACTCTGTACTGGAAGTGTCTTCCTCCCACCACAAATCTGAGGAATTGTCTGTGACTTGGATGGATGAGGATGTGAGTATAAGCATCCTTCAGGTCTAAAGAGCATAGCCAATCTCCCTGCTGGAGGTAGGGCAGTAAGATTCCAAGGGTAAGCATCCTGAACTTTTCCCTCTCCAGAAACTTGTTCCGATTTCTTAGGTCCAGGATGGGTCTGAGGCCTCCTGTTCTTTTTGGTACCAGGAAGTACCTCGAGTAGAAGCCTTGCCCTTCCAGGTGGTGAGGCACCGGTTCCACCGCCTGGTCCCTTACAGACCTTCCAACTCCTGAAGAAGTAAGTTTCTGTGCAGAGGGGCTCTTGGAGGCTCCCCTGGAAAGTAGGAGGGGGGTATCTGGGTGAAGTGGAGCAGATAGCCCCTTTCGATGATGCTTAACACCCAAGTATCCCCTGTGATGGCTGGCCACCTGTCTGCGTACAGGGTCAGCCGGCCTCCTCTGCCCTGGAGAGGAGGAGAGGCTATGCTGGTATAGTCAAAAACTCCCTCCCTGCTGAGCAGGAGCCGGAGTAGGAGGCTTGGGAGCCTTCTGCTTAAGGGGCCCATGACCCTACCCCTTGGCCTGCTGGCCCTGTTGGGGAGCTGCAGAGGCCTGGTAGTGAGGGTAGGTTTTGCAGGCAGCGATCTTCCTCGGGTAAAAGGTCTTTTTCCCCAAGCCCTTCTTCTTCTGAGAAGGGGCAGAGGTTTTCCTGGACAGCCTTGTCCGGGTAAGAGTCTCAGTCTCGTGTTCTGCAGCTTTTTCGTTTTCGGCCATGGGCTTGCCAAAGAGGTTTTCACCTCGGCAAAGGACATCGACCAACTCGTCCTGTACCCATGGCTCGAGGTCCGAGGATTGCAGCCAGGCCTGGCGGTGTGCACCGATGCCGGCCCCTGCTACCCAGGCCGAAGCCTCAAATCCATCGTAGGCTGCTCGAGATATAAACTTCGAGCACTCTCAAATACCAGAAGACAAGGCCTTGAACCTCTGCAAAGGTTCCTCGGACAAACCAGCAGAGAACCCGGCAATCTCCTTTGCCAGGTCTCGAAGGTACATGCCCATGTACAGCTGGTAGGTCTGGACACGGCAAGCAAGCATAGAGCCCTGGAAGCACTTTCTACCAAGGGCATCCAGGTTCCGGGCTTCCCTGCCGGGAGGCACCGAGGAGTGCATCTTCTGACTCTTCAGGCGATGCATGGCCGATTCCACAACCATGGAGTGGTGCGGTAGCTGTGCCTTTTGAAACCCGGGGCTCTTGCGGACTCGATAGATGGAATCGACCCGCTTGCTTAGAACCGGCATCGAGGCCGGCGCCTCCCACATGCGGAAGAGCAACCGCTCCAGCATCGGAGGAACCGGGACAGTAAAGGCCTCCTTGAGAGGAGAGTCATACTGCAGAGGCTCGAGCTCCTCGGCTCGAGGCTTCTCCTCGGGGTCCGCAGGGAATGCCAGTGCTTTTGCCATGTCCCTTACAAAATCCGAGAACCTGGTATCCTCCGGGGAAGACCTTGTCTGAGGCTCGGATCCCGGGGAGTCCGAAGGGACGCACCGAGTCTGGAAGGTGTCATGAGACTCCTCCTCCTCCGTTTCCCACGCCGATTCCTCCGAGGAGGAATCGAGCGGCTCTGAGTGGACAGGCACCGACGCCATCCGCCCCGATGCCGAGGGAACCGGCATCGACGACCTCGGTCCCGAACAGGAGGTCAAGGGTGACCTCGACCGAGGATCGACTCGAGTTCGCATGGTCTCGAGGATTGGCTCGGCCTTCGGGGTCGACTTGGACGTCGATGTCCCAGTGGTCGGGGCAGATGCGCCGATGAGACCGGCGATCAGCACCCGCTGTTGCTCCATGAAGGCAGACAATCTGCTCTCCAAGGCCGTCAACCCGAGTTTGAGCTCAGGAGACCCAGCAGCCTCCGACTCGGGCCCCTGATGGCGTCGGGCCCGATGTCGGCTCCCCCGGAGGAGAATCCATGAGGACTACAGTACTCACGTGACTCGGGGTCTCCGACTCCACACGAGGATACTTTGCAGGCCTCTCCGACTCCGAAGACCCGGGACAGCGATCGGGGCTATGCGACCTGGCCTTTGAGGAGCCAAGAGCGTCCACCGATGCCGCCCTTGCGGGTTTCTTCTTCCTTCGATGCTCCCTCGAGGGGGACTCCCTTTCAGAGGAGCCCCGACGATGCTCGGGGTCAGACTTCCGAGACGTCGAGGCCTCTGAAGAAGTCCGGACCCGTCCAGAGGCAGATTCGGAGAAGATCCTCAGATGCTGGTGCTGATGGCTTCCGTAATGCCTTAGAAGACATTTTGCCACATGGACTACAGACCGTAGAATCATGGTCTGGCCCTAGGCACCAGAGGCAGCAGTCGTGTGTGTCGGTGACAGACATCAGTTTCTTGCACTGATCATACTTCTTAAAGCCACTGGCAGCCATCGGGGGAAAAAGGGCCCCTGCAAGATCAAAAGATTGGGCTGCCAGGGAAAAGAAAAAGGTGCGAACGCAGTCTCTAAGGACAAAAAACGAAAAAAGAGATCCAGGCTCGGCACTGGTGTACCGAGTCCAGGCGGGAAGGGAACCGAAGTCGAACCGAAGAAAAAACTCGATCCAACGCAGAAAAATCAACTTTTTTTCACGGGTGACAAGGACAGGCATCCGAAGGGCTCCGTGGAAAAAAGAAGACTGAGCAAGATGGCACCTTTGGGCGGGAAGGGGACCGCGCATGCATGCCTGCATGCCCAAAGGCTTTCTTTGAAAGCTGGGGAAATGCTCCGCATGGGGGCTCCGTCGACACCGACGTCACCCATATGTGAGGACTGACTTCCTGCTTGGTCCTGGAGAAAGGGCTTTTTACCCGAGCCCTTCTTTCGGGAAGGGGCAGAGATCTTCTTAGAGAGCCTAGTCCTCGTCATGAACTCGGTCTCCAGCTCGTCGGCCTTGGGTTTGCCGAAGAGGTTCTCTCCCCGACATGGGACATCGACCAACTTGTCCTGTACCTATTGTTCGAGGTCTGACGACTGTAGCCAAGCCTGGCAGCATGCACCGATGCCCGCAGTGGCTACCCAGGCCGCCGACTCGAACCCGTCATAGGCCGCACGAGACAAACTTGGAGCATTCGCGGACAGCTTTGGACAGGCCCTTGAAGCGCCGCAAAGGCTCCTCGGAAAGACCAGCCGAGAACCCGTTGAGCTACTTAGCCAGGTCTTTCAGGTACATGCCCATGTACAGCTGATAGACCTGGATCCGACAATTCAGCATCGCGCCCTGGTAACACTTCCTGCCGAGGGCATCCAATATGCGGGCCTCCCTGTCGGGGGGCACCAAGGAGTGCGTCTTCTGACTCTTCAGTCGACGCATGACCGACTCCACAACCATGGAGTTGTGCGGCAGTTGTGATTTTTGAAACCCAGGGCTCTGTTGGACTCAATACATTGTCGAGCCGCTTGTTGATCACCGGCGTTGACGCTGGTGTCTCCCACATGTGGAGGAATGGGCACCGTGAGGGTCTCTCGAGAGGGAGCCTCGTACTAAGGATTTCTAACTCGTCGGCTCGAGGATCCTCATCGGACTCAGTCGGGAAAGCCAAGGCTTTGGACATATCCCGAACAAAGTCCAGAAACCCCATATCCTCCGGTGGGGACCTTCTCCGAGGTTCAGACACTGGGGCATCGGAAGGGACATCTCAATGATGACGAGTGTCTGGGGACTCCTCGTTTTTGGTCTCCCAGGTGGAGGCCTTCGAGGAAGACTCGTGGAGCTCTTCGGGCCTCGAGGGCCATCCACCCTGATGCTGGCAGACTCTCCGGTGACGATCTTGGTCCCGAGGAGTGGGAGGCCGAGCATGATCTCGGCCGAGGATCGGCTCAGCCTCCGGGGTCGACTTAGAAGTCGAACACCCGGTGGTCGGGGAGGAGGAACTGGACATGCTGGACATCAGCACCCACTGCTGCTTAAAGAAGGCAGTGACACTGTACTCCAAGGACTCCATCCTGGACACCAGTTCTGGAGGCTCTGCAGCCCTTGGCATGGGCACCGACGCACTCGGGCCCAAAGCCGGTTCCCCCAGAGGGGAGTCCTCGACTAGGACAGTATGTACTTGCCAAGGCCGATCCGCGACCGGATCCTTTCAAGGAACCTTGGCTGATCGGAGCCGTCCAGAGACACCGCCTTAGAGGGTTTCTTCCTTCTTTTCGGTTCCAAGGGAGACCCCCTATCCGAGGACCCCCGATGACACTCGGGTTTGGAGTGCTCCTCCCAAGGCATGGAGGCCTCAGACAAGGACCTGGCTCTCGGAGGCATGGGGCAATCAGGAAAAATTTTATCATGCTGCTGCTGCTGGCGGCTCCTCAAGGCACCGGAGGCAGTAGTCATGCGTATCGGTGAGGGACATGACCTTCCCGCACCAATTGCACTTTTTAAACCCGCTGGTAGCCATGGGGGGAAAAAGAACCCCAGCAAGGTCAAAGACCCTTGGGGTTGCCAGCGAGGAAAAAAGGGCGCAAAGACACCTAAAAAAAAAGAAAATAAAACTTAGTAAAAAAAAAAAAAAAAAAAGGAACTGACCTGATACCGAGGTCGGGGCAGGAAAGAGTACTGGCGTGAGACCGGAGACAGCCAAAAAGGCACAAAAGAAAATCTACTTTTTCTGGGACAGACTACATCTGATGAGCTCCGTGGAAAAAAGGAGACTGAGCAAGATGTCACCTGTGGGCAGGAAGGGGACTACGCACGTGTGGTAGCAACTTCCAAAGGCTTTCTTTGAAAGCTGGGGATTTGCTTGGCATGGGCTCCGTCGGCGTCGTCACCCATATGTGTGGACTGACTTCCTGCTTGTTCCCGAACTGTGTATACCATGGACTGCCTGACAAACAAACCAGTCAGTACTAGAGGAAATCAAACCTAAGCTTTCTTTAGAAGTTCAGATGGTAAGACTTTGACAATTCATAATTTGGACACATATTGCAAAGAGAGAAATCAGAGAAAGACATCATGCTTGACAAGGCTGAAGGAAAACACAAAAGAGAAAGGCCAATAATGAGATGATCAATACAATAACAGCAGCAATGGATGCCACTCTATCAAAAATGAGCCACTTGACTGAAGACCAAACACAGTTTAGGACAACTATCCAGAGGGTTGCCATGAGTCGACGGCATTTAACACTAAAACTAAGTACAGAGATCTTCAGTAAAATTCCCATGCTAACATGATAGTACACAATTGAATGAAGATTGGGTGGATTAGGAATGGAATGTGGGTGGTAGTGGCACATCACAGCATGGTTGTTATGGGCATGTGCTAGCTGCAAGTGCTACCTGGGTGAACTTATAACCTCGATTGGTGGCGCTAATTGGATTGCATGGTGCTGCATGTTTGGAATGCACCAATGGCTGAAAGATGGATGTACACGCCCCCTGAAGTTGGTGCAGTCTTCCACAATAGTTTCACAGTCCAATCAGCACAGTCTTTACCAAACAGATTCAATGTCTTTAATAAGTATTCACTTCTACAGAGATTTTACTGGGCTCAGTTTTATTTAGTTTCTCATCTCCCCCCTCCAACCGCCCCCCCCCAAATGATCCAAAGGAAATACCCAATGGGAAGATAGTATTCTGCTCTGAATAAGGTATGTCTGCTTCACCTTGACATTTTTTCAAAAGAACACTGCCTTGGAATGAATCTATTCTGCTGATACTTTTTCTTAAATGATATAAAGCACAGTTACTCACATGTAACAGGTGATCTCCAGGAACAGCAGGAATTTAGTCTTCACATATGGGTGACATCGGGCACCGACGGAGCCCGCACGGGAAGCTCCCCAGCTACGAGTAGGAAAGCCTTTGGGAGTAGTCCACTGCGCCTGTGCTGCTGCCTTTCTACTCTCCCAACTCCCTCTCCTCAGTAGTGTTTGTAGCTGAAGAAAAGGAGTGGAAAAAAGAAAACAAAAAGAACCCTACAACTCCAAGGGGAGGAGGACGGGTTGTGAAGACTACAGGAACAAGCAGGAACATAGTCTTCACATATGGGACTCCCTAGCTCCCAGATCTCTGAAGAATTAGACCGGGTCAGAAAGTCAGACAAAGTCATTTGAACTAGACTTCTCCGCCAAGGAGATCTGGCAAGAAGTGGGCGTGGGGTAGGAGTTATCTTTACAATCCAAAGAGATGCTGAAGGACTGCCTGGCCAATGGCTGCATCCCAGCAAGAGTCCTTGTCCAAGCAGTAATGGGCTGCAAAGGTATGGATAGAGGACCACGTAGCAGCTCGGCAAATCTTGTCAATGGCTACTGATCGGAGGTTAGCAACAGAGGTTGCCATTGCTCAGACATTATGAGCAGTTATGTGTCCCGTGAGGGAAAGACCTGCTTTGTCATATGTGAAAGAAATACAGTCTGCTATCCATTTGGATAGTGTACTTTTGGTCACTGGAAGGCCCATGTGAGAAGGATCAAAGGAGACAAAGAGCAGGGAGGACTTTCTAATGTCTTCTGTCCTTTGGAGATAGAAGGCCAGAGCCCTCTTACAGTCAAGTGTATGTAGGGTGGCTACTGCACGAGAAGTGTGAGGTCTTGGGAAAAAGACCGGTAGGATTACTGACTGATTAAGATGGAGGGGTGAAATTACTTTCAGAAGAAAGTGGGGGTGTGTCCGAAGGACGACCTTGTCATGATGAAAACGTGTATACAGAGCATGAGCCACTAAGGCCTGGAGCTCACTGATGCACTTGGCTGATATCAGGGCTATGAGGAGAAAAACCTTCCATGATAAGTATCAGGGTTGTGTGGTTGCTAAGGGCTCAAACGGCAGTTTAAGGAGCTGAGCTAGTACCACATTGAAATCCCATGATACTGGTGGAGGTCAAATGGGTGGTTTGGTGAGAAGACTCCTCATAAACCGTGCTATCAGAGGAGCTATGGAGATGGGTCTACCTTCCACAGGCTTATGGAAAGCTGAAATAGCACTAAGGTGCACTCGCACTGTTCGTCTTAAGACCTAGAGAAGATAAATGTAAAAGATACTGAAGGAGCGTAGGGTACTGTTGCTTCAAATGGATTGTGACCATTTTGAGAGCACCATGAAGCATATCTACGTCATATGAAAGAATAGGTCTTTCTGGTGGAGAGCTTTCTAGAGGAAAGGAGAATATGCTTTACAGCAATAGATAGCGGCAAGTCCTGGAAGATTACGCTCTCAGGAGCCATGCTGTCAGTTGAAGGGACTGCAGATTGGGATGGAGAAGTACTCTGTTGTCCTGAGATAGGAGACCCATCCTGGAACCCAGTGAGATTGGTGATGTTTGCTTCAGATGAAGCAGAAGGGGAAACCAGGGTTGACGGGGCCAGCGAGGGCTATGAGAATCATAGAGCCCTTATCTGCTTGTAGTTTCAGGAGGGTCTTCAAGATGAGGGGAATGGAGAGATACGCATAGAGAAGTCCCTGACGATAGGCCTTAGTTTGGACGGAACTCTGGAGCAGAACTAAGGAAGTTGAGTGTTCTGCGGAGTGACAAAGAGATCTATCACTGGTATTTCCCATATGTGGAACAGTGTTGCCACTGTTGTTGGGTCTAAAGACCATTTGTGGGGTTGTAGGATCAGACTCAGCTTTTCGGCTAGGAGACTGGATTCTCCCAGAATGTAAACTGCACGGAGGTGCATGTGATGGAGGATGGCAAACTCCCAGATTTTGCAGGCTTCTTGACATAGGGGAAGGAAGCCCGTCCCCCCCTGTTTGTTTATATAAAACAGCCACTGGATTGTCTGTCCTGACTAGGATATGACTGAGAGGTGGTGCTGGAAAACCTGGAGGGCATTTATGACTGCTCGAAGCTCGAGGAGGTTTATCTGCTGTATGGATTCCTGTGTGAAGAGGTAATCCAGATGTGCTCCTCAACCCTGCTTGGAGGCATCCGTTGTTAGTGTATGCTGAAGAAGGGGTGCCCAAAAAGGTGACCCTACGAGAAGATTTATTGGAGTACACCACCATAGGAGAGATTCAGCCATGGGTGGTGTTATTTGGATGACATGCTGGAGGCTCCCTGTGGACTGGGTCCACTGGGTTGAGAGAGTCCATTGAGATTGATGCATGCGAAGTCTCGCATAAGGGACTACATGTACTGTGGAGGCCATGCATCCCAGGAGGGACAGAAAGCATTGAGTCGTAGCCGTCTGTTGTTGACGCATGTAGGTGGCTAGTTACACCAACCTGTTCATGCGGTCCACAGGGAGAAAAGCCATGGACTGTGTTGTATCCAGAACAGCTCCAATGAATTCCAACCTTGGAGTTGGAGTGAGATGGGACTTTGGGAAGTTTATCACAAAGCCCAGGCAATACAGAAGTGTAAGTGTTTTTTTGTTGAGATAAGCAGAGTTCTCCAGGAGAGTCTGCATTTATAAGCCAGTCATCTAAGTAAGGGAAGACAAAGACTTTGTTGCTCTGGAGGTGAGCTGCTACGATGGCCATGCACTTTGTGAAGACCCTTGGTGCAGATGCCAGACCGAAAGGAAGGACCCTGTATTGGTAATGGGTGCCCTGACAGGTGAAATGCAGATACTGTCTGTGGCCTGGATGTATCAAGATGTGAGTGTAGGCCTCTTTGAAGTCTAGGGAGCAAAGCCAGTCTTGTTTCTGTAGGTAGGGAAGAAGTGTTCCTAGAGAGATCATTTTGAATTTTTCTTTGACGAGGAATTTGTTTAGTTCTCTGAGGTCGAGAATGGGCATGTGGCCTCCTGATTTCTTTGGAATGAGGAAGCGTGGGTAGTAGAAGCCTATGAACAGTTGGGTTTGTTGGAAATGGTTCTACGGCTCCTTGGGAAAGGAGAATATTTATCTCTTGTTTTCGTGGTGCATCCAGGAGAGGTTTGGAATAAAGCTCTCCTTTGAAGTGGTGAGGAGGAAGCTCTCGGAAGTTTAGTTGGTAACCTCTCTGGATTATGTTGAGAGGCCACTGCTCTGTGGTGACAAAATGCCAGTGTTGAGCAAAGTGAGAGAGTCTTCCTGGGATGGTGGTAGGCTCTGGTATGTGAAGGAGAAGGCTGGCTGTGCTCCCTATGTAGGAGTCAAAAACTAGGTGTAGCAGCAGTTGGCCGAGTGGCTGTTTGTGGCTTGGTTAGGCAGGGATTTTTAACCTGTTTAGGGCCCTGTTGTTTTTAAGGGGCCTGATAGGCTGGTTGGGAGTATGAAGGATAGAATTTCCTCTTTTTAGGGTAGAAAGACTTTTTGTTAGGTGCCTTCTTTTTAGAAGGATCAGTATTGCATCATCTGTTTTAAGCTCTACTGCCTTCTCCTGCCAATTCTTCCCAAATACGTTTTCACCAGTGCAGGGGATGTTACACAACTTGTCTTGGACCCATTGTTCCAAGTCAGAAGCTTGGAGCCAAGCCAGACGGCTTGCACCTATGGCAACAGAAGAAGCCCTGCTTGATGACTCAGGCATCAAAAGCAGCTCTATTCACGAATTTAGAGACATTTTGGCTGTGAGCCAAGACAGCCGGGAAAGCTGGACGTTTCTCCTCTGGAAGAAAAGGGAGAAATCCTTCCCAGTCTTTATTAAGCTCCTTTAAGAACATTCCCATGTAAAGGATGTACAAATTTATCCTGCTGGATAGCATCGATGCTTGGAAGGAGCGACGGGCAAAGGAATCAAGATTCCTTGATTCTCTGCCCAGAGGGATGGGATGCATGATTTTTACCACCTTTTATATGGCACATCGCCGAATCCACTACCATAGAGTGGGTGTGGAAGTTGTGGCTTTTGGAAGCCGGGGCATTCAGGCATTCTATACATGGTGTCCAACCGACGACTTATGGGAGAAAGTGTTAGTGGTGTCTCCCACATCCGGAGCATCAAGTTATATAGGATCTGGTATACTGGGAGGATTGCGGCCTCTTTCAGGGCTGTGGGGTACTGGAGGAACTCCAGTTCCTCCGCTCTCGGTTCCGGTTGCGACACTGCCGGGATGGAAAGACCAGTTGCCATGTCTTGGATAAACTCCTGAAAAGACATGTTTTCAGGAGTGGATTTACAGCAAGTACTAATTGACAGTGACGAGGGCTCTGAGATGATGTCTTGGAGGTCATCGGAATCGAGGGATCAGTGATCAGAATCGGAAATGTCTGGATCCGATGCTGGAGAGTATTACTGATGTCGCTGGTGACATGCGTGGCGGTGATGTTCCTCAATGTCCTTGAGGGCTAATTTTTATGCAGCCCAGGGAGTTTCCGTGGTTGATGCAGACACCAGGTCTGGTACTGATACCCCGGTACTCAGTGCGCGATGCATCGATGACAAAAGCAAGACTGATGCCAACTGTTGTATTGAAGTGGATAGAGTCATCGAGGTTGATGCTCCCAGCTGCATTCCTGGGGCTGTCGGTGCTAATGGTACCAAAGCCACCAGGAGAGCCGCTATAGTCCTTTCCAGGGACAGCATACACTGATCCAGGGAAGTAGTCTGCTGGGCGCCACTGTACCAGAGCAAGGCATTGGGGGGCTCTCCTGAGGCTGAAGCCTCGAGTCCCTCCCGAATCCCCATCGAGACTTTGGAGGACAAGTCCTCCTGCCGTGGATGTCTGGACCGATGACCAGACTCAGAGGAAGTCCTGGACAATTCCCGGTGAGTCTAACGGGATCGTTCTCTGGATTCCCGAGACTTTTCCGAGGAGTCCTTGGATTTTTCTCGCGGTTCCCTTAGTTTCTCAGAGGAATCTCGGTTTTTTGACTTACCTTTTGGAGGCTTGGAGGAAGACGTGGTTTTATCCTTCTTCCCCGAGCAGGAGCAGGACAATGCTCTAGATGAAGTAGAGCCAATGACAAGTCCGAAGGAAAGAGTTCCCCAAACATTTTGGCCTGGTTCCCTGGACCCCTCTTCATCATCTGCTTGCAGAAGGAGCAGTCTTGGGGAATATGGCCGGGACCAAGACACTTCAGACACCAATCGTGTTTGTTGGTAACCGAGATGGTGCTGGAGCACTTGGTGCATTTTTTGAAACCGCTGGAGGGTTTTCTCCATCTTAAGATAGTAGGGCAAGGCCCAAGGGGCATGAGGCCCTGAGGAAAAAATAAAGAGGGATTTTTTTTTTTTTTGGAAACCAATTGAAAAAACAAAAAGATGAAGGGAATAGTATTGATATGGTTGCGATTAGGTAGAACGGTTAAGAAAAAGTTTTAGAATTTCTTTTCTCCAGTGATAGGGTAGTGACCCATTGGCTTCGCAGAAAAAGAAGCGAGGAGAGGGAGTTGGGAGCAGCGCAGGCACAATGGACTTCTCCCAAAGGCTTTCCTATTTGTAGCTGGGGAGCTTCCCAAGTGGGCTTCGACGGTACCCAATGTCACCCATAAATAAAAACTATATTCCTGCTTGTTCCTGGAGATAGAGAGAGAAATGAATCAATATACTTAGATTTTTGATATATTAATCATGCAGTAATATTTCATCTAAATAACTATATTTCCACAAAAAGATCACAAATTTCACTGCCACTATTTAGCAGAGGAAGATCAAACTTTATTGAAACTGCTTGCATACAAAATATATTGCACTATAACCAAACAAATGTCAACATAAAATCCAATCTGTTGTAGCTAATATGTACAGAGACTATTGTCCCAAGAGCAGGTACATTACAAGGTCAGTCTACCTTGGTTAATTATCTACAGTATTTTGAACCAAAACAGCTTACAGATGATGTGTGCAAGGTACCAATTATTGTTTCCAAATACTATACATTCCCAAAATAAATAACTAGAAATCAACATTAATGTTTGGCAATACTTTTTAAGACATTTTATATTTGTTAATCATGTGCAGTTTGTTGCCATTTTTATATACTCACTTGTATGCAAGTTAAAAAAAAACCAAAAAACAGAATGAAAGTAAAGCGACGAACAAAAGTCACAACATACATCAGAGGCAGGATTAGGGCTGTACAGTTCTGTACATGATCAGTGGCACCCTAGTGGAATAATGTTAAGAAAAATACAAGCTTAAAATGAAGGCTGTCACAGTTTTGCCTTGTACATTTCATTCATGATCGGAAACAATATTTAAAAAAAAAAAAAAAAAAGAGAAAAAAAATTCTAAATTTCTACTTGTTAAGCACCACTCTGTAGGAAATCCTTTGATGCCTAACTGAGCCTGCTGTTAAGTCAGACCTTGCACCTCAAAAACTTCCAGCATGACTGACCTGTTATCAACATGAGCTAGTTCTGCTCAGCCCATGCAGTCCAGAGCATGAACTCACTGTAGGTAATCTTCTCATCTCCCAATACCCCCCCTCCCCCCCCCCCCACCAGCCTCCCAGGTTGGCCAGAATTTAAAATTATAAACAGATTTTGAAAACTGTTGGGAGACGGACAATAATAAAGACTCTAAATGTTATTTTATAATTTTACATTTCAGGCCACACTGCAGGCATTGTATGTTCTTCTCTTAACAGGTACACCCCCTTTCAGACAAATAAGGGTACTTAGTTTCTCACAAATTAAAAGCTGCTTACTTGACGTTCTATAAAAACAAATTACACTCCTTTTGGTAATACTAATTGCTAACTCTTCAGTGCAAAACGAATTTCCTATCCTTTATACTGCCTAGACTGATGTTTTTGTAAGGAAAAAATTATGGAAAGCATGCATTTGTCTATAAACTCCTAATGTCTGACAAGGTTTGCTACATATATTTTACATTTAGTGTTTCCAACTCATCTTCCCTGATTTCTGCATCCAAATATAATATTCCTATCTGCCAAGATATAAAAAAGGCACAGGTCATACAACTTTTTTTTTATTTTTGCTAATGAAAATGACAGTTGTTACATCACACATATTTCAGGGCCCACTAAAATACTGAAAGAGTGGACCAAAGAACATGAACTGACACAGGACATGAAATGACAACATTTCATGAAGAACTTGTGGGATAAACTGAAAACAGAAGCCCGTGTTTATTACTGCAAATACTATTCATTTTGTAAATTGAAGTTTAGCAATGATTTTTGCCTTAAAATGATACAACTGAACATAAGAATAACACGCAGCTCAGTATTTTTGAAACAAACCAACCTAAACAAAAATTTTTCGTTATCAAGTGCAATATGTACTTGAAAGCATTTTTAAAGAAGTTTTTCATATTTTTATGCAGACATTTTTGCAATTTCTTAATCTGAAATCACTGTTCATAGCTGATGTTAATAAAATAAGGCTAATCAAGAACTTTCTTCAATCATGCCCTGTGCCATCTTGACTATTATTTGTCTTTGGCCTAACAGGTTTCTCTACTGTGGAATAATTATGAAAATGGTGTAGGAGATATGATTTAGAATTATGCAGTTTAGGGTACTCCATTAACCACCATCTGCTGACCATCAATGTTCTCTGTTTTTTCTTTCTTCTGATTCCGATCTTTACCCGTGCGCAGCCGACTCCCTTCACTGGATGTACTCTGCAATGTTTTATTATGCACACTCCTTTCATTATTACAGTCAATTCTGATCTGAAATTAGACACAGTTAATATTCAGTTTATAAGCAATATGGAGAAGTTTACATAATGTGTATTTAAGTGTTCCAAATTAAAAATATTAGAACAAAATTATCTAATGTGACAGAATTATCCTTATAATGATCAGCATATGAATATTTTGTATACCGATCAGCTTCACTGTGTGTAAGGCAGACTAATAAATTAACAGTTCGTTCTACTCGATCCAAAATTCTAATCTACTATGAGTAAAGAGGACTGCCCTTAAAAATGGCTCCTATATGGTAAGTGGAGGAGTGGCCTAGTGGTTGGGGCAAGGTACTTCAGGCCGGGGGTTCAAATCCCACTAGAGGACAGCAACCTTGGGCCGGAAGGACTGGGGTTTCTAGTCCCACAGGTGCTCCTTGTGGTCTTGGGCAAGCCACTTAACCCTCCATAGCCCATGTTCCCTGTAAAATAGTTATCTCCAAGTTCAATGCCCTGTTCAATGTAATTTCAGTTTGTTCAATGTAAACCGCACTGATGCAGAATAGCGCAGTATATAAGAGAATGTAAATAAATAAATAAATTATAAATAAATAACCATTTTTAAGTCAATGTGTATGGATTCCTGGGTAAGTAAAAGAAACAAACATCCAGTTGATTTGTCACCAGTACTAAAGGATTTAGGTCTATTTAAAACAAATTTAGTTTCAATCACACTGAAGTTCGGTTGCTTTAAATTATGGCCTAATCTTATGGTAAAGAACAAGCAACTATCTTCTACTTGGTTATGCCATTAACTTCTTATGCCCACAATTCTACTTTTGTGGGAAGCCTGGTGGACAGTATTTGCATTGAATTTATAAGAAATGTATTTGTTAATGTCAAAAGAAAAACACTTATGTTTATGGTTTACTGTACTAGACAACTATAGAACTAGAAAAAGAGTCCAGCCTATGATTACTATGATCTAAGTTATGGCTGTAAATGAATCTTAGGGCAGATAGAGCACAAGTATTGACGGCAAAGATTCCTGTTGTCTGAAGAGCAGTAATGGATGTAATTTCCAAATTAAGTCACATTCAGGCTTACTTGTCAAAGGTTGGCTACTTAGTTATAGGAAGATTTTTTTTATTGTTCCCTTTTAATTATTCCAAAAATATAAAATAATAAATTGGGGGGCTGGACTACATTAATGGAGTTGTAGCTCTTCCCTGTACAAGCTGGTTGAGAAAAATGTGATGCTCGGGGAAGGACTCAAGAAAATTCAGATTTGGGAAATGAAAGTGATGTATTCAATGGGTAAGATGCATGCAACTAGATAGAGTAGTTACTCACCTGTAACAGGTGTTCTCCAGGAGCAGCAGGAATCAGTCCTCACATATGGGCGACGTCGGCGCCGACGGAGCCCCCGTGCGGAGCATTTCCCCAGCTTTCAAAGAAAGCCTTTGGGAATTGCAGCGCGTATGCGCGGTCCCCTTCCTGCCCAAGGGTGCCATCTTGCTCAGTCTGATGACATAGCTAAAAGACAGCAAAATAGCAATAATAAATCATATGACTGCAACTCCAAGGGGAGGAGGGAGGGTTGTGAGGACTGATTCCTGCTGCTCCTGGAGAACACCTGTTACAGGTGAGTAACTACTCTTTCTCCAGGACCAAGCAGGAAGTCAGTCCTCACATATGGGACTCCCCAGCTTAAGGCTACCGGAGACCTCAAGCCGAAAAAATGAGCTCCCTTTAGCTTGTCAGTACGTAAGGAAAGAATCTTCTCTGAGAACGCCCCCGACCGGTAGCCCAACACAGCAGGGCCGGAGGGTAGGAGTTGCCTAAACCCCAAAGAGATTATGGAGTACTGCCTGTCCGAAAGCACTGTCCCTGCGGGGCTCCCTCTCAAGGCAGTAATGGGCCGCAAAAGTCTGGCTTGAAGACCAAGTAGCGGCCCGGCAGATGTCTGCCAACGGAACAGAGCGGAGATGAGCCACTGACGCAGCCTTCGCCCTGACACGATGAGCCGTGACTCGACCCTCCAACGAGAGGTCGGCTGCCCCATAAGCCCAGGCGATACAGTCAGCTACCCATATGGACAAAGTACGCTTGGAGACTGGTAACCCCAATTTATTGGGGTCAAAAGAAACGAAGAGCTGAACAGCCCTTCGATGCTCCCGCGTACAGTCAAGGTAGAAGGACAATGCCCTCCTACAGTCCAGGGTATGCAGGACCATCTCAGCCCGGTTGGCATGCGGCCTGGGAAAGAAGGTCGGAAGAACCACCTCCTGATTGAGGTGAAAAGGGGAGACAACCTTAGGGAGAAACTTCGGGTGAGTCCGTAAGACTACCCTATTCCTGTAGAACCTAGTGTAAGGGGGATCAGACACTAGTGCTTGAAGTTCACTCACTCGCCTAGCAGAGGTAAGAGCTACCAGAAACAAGGTTTTCCAGGAGAGAAAACAGAGAGGGCAGGTAGCCATAGGTTCAAAGGGCGGACAAGTAATCCGCTGTAAGACCACATTCAGAACCCACTCAGGGGCTGGTGGATGCAAAGGAGGCTTAAGCAGGAGGAGGCCTCTGAGAAAACGAGCCACCAAAGGGTGGTTGGAAAGAGGCCTCCCGTCCACCGGCGAGTGGTGCGCTGAGAGAGCACTGAGGTGAACCCTGACAGAGTTGGACTTAAGGCCTAGATTGGAGAGGTAAAGCAAATACTGCAATACTACCGCTATCAAGCACGAGAAGGGATTCTCGCTGTGCTGAGCACACCATGCGGAGAATCTATGCCACTTAAGAGCGTAGGATTTCCTGGTGGATTGCCGCCTAGAGGCTAAGACTACGTCTTCCACCTCTCTAGGCAGTAGTAGGGGAGCCAGGACTACCCTTTCAGCATCCAGGCCATCAGATGAAGGGACTGGAGGTTGGGGTGCAAGAGAGACCCCTGGTCCTGAGACAGGAGATCGTGTTGAATCCCCAGAGGAAGAGAAGTGTCCACCGCCAGTTGCAGCAGGAGTGGGAACCACGGATGCCTCGGCCACCTGGGGGCTATCAGAATCATTGAGGCCCCGTCCTTGAGGACCTTGAACAGCGTTCGGGACACTAGTGGCGTGGAAGGAAACGCATACAGTAGGCCTTGGGACCACAGAATCAGAAAGGCATCCGCTGCTACTCTGAGAGGATGCGGTTGTCTGGAACAGAATCTCGGGAGCTGCCGGTTCAGAGGACTGGCGAAAGATCCATGGTGGGGAGGCCCCACCTGAGAAAGATCTGCTGAACCACCAACGGATTCAATCTCCATTCCTGTGGTTGCAGGATCCTGCTCAGTCTGTCCGCCAGGTAATTTTCTTGACCTGGGAGGTAGACAGCCTTGAGGAGGATTCGGTGATTGACTGCCCAAGAGCACAATCGTTGTGCCTCCTGACAGAGAAGGAAGGAGCCTCCTTGTTTGTTCACGTAGAACATGGCAACTTGATTGTCCGTCTGGACCAGTACTGACTGGTGAGATGTGAGGTGGGAGAAGGCTCTCAGAGCTAGGCATATTGCCCGTAGCTCCAGGAAGTTTATCTGTTGAGCAGCCTCCCAAGGGGTCCAGAGACCCTGAGTACATGCCCCTTGGCAATGTGCTCCCCAACCTAGAAGAGAAGCATCCGTCGTCAGCACTTGAGAATGCGGAGGGGATTGAAAACCCACTCCGAGTACCAGATTCGGAAGATGAAGCCACCATTGTAGAGAGGAATGAGCAGGGTGGATATTCTCACCGAGTCTGCAAGGCTCCCTGTGGCTTGATGCCACTGAGTTCGAAGGCTCCACTGAGCAGGCCGCATGTGCAGGCGGGCATTGGGGGTTACATGAACCGTGGAAGCCATATGGCCGAGAAGTCTCAAGAATTGCCTGGCGGAGACCAGGGAATTGCTGTGAAACTGCCTGGCAACATCCATCAACCTGTGGGCCCTGTCCACTGGCAGAAAAGCCTTCGCCTGAAGAGTGTCTAGCCTTGCTCCTATGAATTCTAAGTTCTGGGATGGGAGCAAAGTGGACTTTGCGAAGTTTATGACAAACCCCAAGTGCTGAAGCAGAGCCACAGAGTGAAGGGTGGCTTGACTGGCCTCCTGGGAAGACTGGCCCCTTATGAGCCAGTCGTCCAGGTATGGAAACACAAAAAGACCTTGAAGCCTCAGGTAGGCCGCCACCACCGCCAGGCACTTGGTGAACACCCTGGGAGCGGAGGTTAGGCCAAAGGGTAGTACTCTGTACTGGTAGTGGTTTCCCCCCACAACAAATCTGAGATATTGTCTGTGGTCTGGATGAATAAGGATGTGAGTATAAGCATCCTTTAGATCTAAGGAGCATAGCCAATCTCCCTGCTGGAGGTAGGTAGGGCAGCAGGATTCCAAGGGTAAGCATCTTGAACTTTTCCCTCTCCAGGAACTTGTTGAGGATGCGCAAGTCTAGGATGGGTCTGAGGCCTCCTGTTCTTTTTGGTACCAGAAAGTACCTGGAATAAAAGCCGTGACCTCTCAGGTGGTGGGGCACCGGTTCCACAGCCTGGTCCTTTAGCAGACTTGCTAACTCCTGAAGGAGTAGGTCCCTGTGCAGAGGGAGTCTTGGAGGCTCCACTGGAAAATAGGAGGGAGGTACCTGGTGAAAATGGAGAAGATAGCCCTTGTGGACTATATGGAGCACCCAGGTATCTGATGTGACGGCTGACCACCTGTGGGCAAAGTGGGCCAGCCGGCCTCCTGTGCTGATGTGAGCCAGCTGAGGAGAAGAGGCTATGCCTTCTGAGTCAAAAACCCCCACCCTGCTGAGCAGGGGCCGGTGTTGGTGGCTTGGGGGCGTTCTGCCTACGGGGCCCATGACCCTGCCCCTTGGCCTGCTGACCCTGTTGGGGAGCTGCAGAGGCCTGATAATGAGGGTATTGTTTATAGGCAGATGACTTCCTCGGGTAAAAGGTCTTTTTTCCCGAGCCCTTCTTTTTCTGAGAAGGGGCAGAGGTTTTTCTGGACAGCCTAGTCCGGGTCAGAGTCTCGGGTTCTGCAGCCTTCTCAGCCATGGGCTTGCCAAAGAGGTTTTCACCTCGGCAGGGGACATCGACCAACTTGTCTTGCACCCATGGCTCAAGGTCGGATGACTGTAGCCAAGCCTGTCGGCGGGCACCGATGCCGGCCCCGGCTACTCGGGCCAAAGCCTCGAAGCCATCGTAGGCTGCTCGAGAGATAAACTTCGAGCACTCTCGAATACCAGTGGACAAGGCTTGGAACCGCTGCAAAGGTCCCTCGGAGAGACCAGCAGAGAACCCGGCAATCTCCTTTGCCAGGTCTCGGAGATACATGCCCATGTAGAGCTCGTATGTCTGGACACGGCAAGCAAGCATAGAGCCCTGGAAGCACTTCTTACCGAGGGCATCCAGGTTCCGGGCCTCCAGGCCGGAAGGCACCGAGGAGTGCATCTTCTGACTTTTCAGTCGATGCATGGCTGATTCCACAACCATGGAGTGGTGCGGTAATTGTGCCTTTTGGAACCCAGGGCTCTTGCGGACTCGATAGATGGAATCGAGCCGCTTGCTTAACACCGGCGTCGAGGCCAGGGTCTTCCACATGCGGAATTGCAGCCGCTCCAGCATCGGAGGAACCGGTACAGTAAAGGCCTCCTTCGGGCGAGAGTCATACTGGAGGGCCTCGAGCTCCTCGGCTCGAGGCTCCTCGGGAACCGCGGGGAAGGCCAAGGCCTTGGCCATATCCCGCACGAAGTCCGAGAACCGGGTATCCTCCGGTGGGGATCGTCTCCAAGGTTCGGACTCCGGCGAGTCCGATGGGACACACCGAGTCCGATAAGTGTCGGGTGACTCTTCGTCCTCCGTCTCCCAGCCCGACTCCTCGGAGGAGAAATCGAGCGGCTCCGGTCGGGCGGGCACCGATGCCATCCGCCCCGATGCCGAGGGTACCGGTGTCGACGACCTCGGTCCCGAACGGGAGGCCGAGGGAGACTGTGGCCGAGGATCGACTCGAGCCCGCATGGACTCGAGGATTGGATCGGCTCGGCCTCCGGGGTCGACTTGGACGTCGATGTCCCGGTGGTCGGGGCAGATGCACCGGTGAGACCGGCGATCAATGCCCACTGCTGTTCCATGAAGGCAGCGAGGCTGCTCTCCAAGGCCATCAACCTGAGTCCAAGCTCAGGAGACCCAGCAGCCCCCGACTCGGGCCCCGATGTCATCGGGCCCGATGTCGGCTCCCCTGGAAAAGAGTCCACGAGGACTACAGCACTCACGTGTCCAGGAGACTCCATCTCGATACGAGGATGCTTGGCAGGCCTCTCCGACTCCGAAGACCCGGGACGGCTATTGGGGCTATGCGACCTGGCCCTCGAGGAACCAGGAGCGTCTACCGACACCGCCCTCGCGGGTTTCTTCTTCCTGTGCTGTTCCCGCGAAGGAGACCCCCGCTCAGAGGAACCCCGTCGCTGCTGGGGCCGGAGTCCCGAGACGCCGAGGCCTCTGACGAGGTTCGGGCCCGTCCGGACGCGGAGTCAGAGAAGATCCTATCCTTCTGGTGCTGCCGACTCCTCAATGCCTTCGAGGACATTTTGCCACACGGACCACAGATCATCGGGTCATGATCGGGTACGAGGCAGCGGTCATGTGTGTCGGTAAGAGACATAAGTTTCTTACACCGATCACACTTTTTAAACCCGCTGGCAGCCATCGGGGGAAAAAGGGCCCCTGCGAGGTCAAAAGACAGGGCTGCCAGTGAAAAAAGAAAAATGGCGCGAACGCTAGTCACAAAGGACAAAAACCGAAAAAGAGAGAGTGGGCTCGATACCGGCGTATCGGGCCCAAGCGGGAAAAGGATCAGGCGTCGAACCGAAGGAGAAAAAGAAAAAACAGGGAAATCAACTTTTTCCTCGGCGAAAAACGAACTACGTCCGTCGGGCTCCGCGGAAAAAAGAAGACTGAGCATGATGGCACCCTTGGGCGAGAAGGGGACCGCGCATGCGCGCTGCAATTCCCAAAGGCTTTCTTTGAAAGCTGGGGAAATGCTCCGCACGGGGGCTCTGTCGGCGCCGACTTCACCCATATGTGAGGACTGACTTTCTGCTTGGTCCTGGAGAAAGTGCAAAACTCACATGCTTACAAAATCCTCCATGCTCAAATTCTACTTCTCCTCTTAAAAAACAAAACACACACACATATATATATGCAAATATCTATACCTATATATATATATATATATATGCAAATATAACATATACCTGAAGTGACCCATCTGCTGTTGTCCTTCCTTTAGCATCTCTTGAGCTACGCTGACGGTTATCTGTTCGTGATGGATCATCATTTACTATAAACAGATAATTCAGCAATGTTATTACTCAAACACATAATGCTGATAAAATGTGAGCAACCTTTCTTCATATTGTTTTAGCTAAAGTTACTTGATGTTATGCTCAATCTAGAGAAATAAGGTTCCTTTATAACAAAAATCTCAGCAAACAAGATGCATGCAATTAGACTTTTATACTCCTAATTTCTAAATATACAAGGAATAAAGAACAAAATCAGGAAACAACAAACAAAATAAAAACAAAACACAGTGCTCTTGCAGGAGTAAGTATAACAAACTTTGCGGCTATACTGAACCACTTTTTTATTTTATAAGATCTTTATTAAATCTCAAATAGACCACCACATGAATAAATCTTACATATTAACAAAGTTTAATACAATTTTTTGTCAAGCACAGAACTCCTACCTAACATTCTCTTATTAGATGCAGTAAGAAAGTTAATTCTTCTATTAAAAGTAAAAAAAAAAAAAGACCCATTGCACATATGGCTCATGCGACCTAAAACTTCAGGGCCACAATACTTGGAGCAAGATTTTCACTACAAAAAACAAAAATACTGTGCTCCAAAGGTAATTTCAAAACGAGTTTTCATTTTTTTTCTCATTGTAAAGTAGATCTTTAATAACCTTTGAAACCTCCTCGACCTCTTCCGCCTTGACCTCGTGCTCCGCCACCACGCCTTCGTCCATCACCCCTTCGAAGGTAGCTGTCCCGTTCTTCTTCTGCTGGAGCTAATGACCAATCACTGAGCTCATCCCTATGGTCCGACTCTGTTTCAGAGGCATTTGATGCTTCAGAATTTGTTCCTGTTAAAAATAAAACATGGAGAATAATCAATAATGCTTAAGTCGTTATAATGCACTATCAGTGAACAAAGCATTTCACAGTTATACGATATGGGGGTTATTTTAAGAGAGCTATTTGTGCTTTGGACGTCTGCAAATGAGCATGCAGACATCCAAAGCACAGAGATGTCTTCGGAGGCATTTTAGAAGCTGGCTCTGGGATGTCCCCGATGCAAAGACACCCAAGCAGTGAAGAGGGCGCTGTGGAGGCGTGTACAGGGCTTTCCCAAGAACATGGATGTCCTAGCCAGATTTCAAGCACACCCTGCACTTCCCAAGCAGCATCAAAGGTTATACCTGCTCCAGGCACAAACAGACATTGTAAACGTGCTCATTTTGCCAGTCAAACATCCGGAAGGTGTAGAAAAAGAGGTACACTCATATCCCATATATTTTCCATTTCTAAAGCATTTTCAACATGTGAAAATGTGCAAGTGTACATGCATGTCAAAGTTCATGCACCTATAAGAGTAAAGGCACATTTATGCAATTTTGCTTGTAAGCATTCCTGGAGGCATAGTTTAGACTAGGAGTTCTCAACTCAGTCCTTAGGACACAACTAGCCAGTCAGGTTTTCAGGATAACCATAATGAATATGCATAAGAGATATGCATACAATGGAGTCAGGGCATGTAAATCTATCTCATGCATATTTATTGTTGTTTTCCTGAAAATCTGATTGGCTAGGTGTGTTCCGAGAACTGGATTGACAACACTGGCTTAGATGGAGCTGTGAAGTACATACATACATGCAACTATGAAGTACACCCAAACATTTACACCTGCTTCACAACACTGGCAACATTTCTGCAGAGTATTAATACACTATTGGGGGATTACTGCAAGCGCCTACTACATAAAAGCACATAGACCTCTGTTGCCTTAAATAATAATAAAATAGGTGTTTTTTTGTGAATTTAATACCCCCATCCCCCCACATGGCTGAGGCTATTTTCAAAGGGAACAAATGTATGTACTTTCCCTTTGAAAATTATCCCAGAACATCTACATCTGCTAAAATGTGCAGCAGATCTTCTGGGAGAAATTTATATACAATCTATTTAAAATGAAATATATGTGCCCTCAGGAATATCTCTAAAGACTGTGGGAAAGGGTATACACATACAGGGATTATGCCTGTGGGTAAAGGTAAACGCATACAGGGATTATACCTAACAGAAAGGCAATTTTATAAAAAGACATTTCCTCAGAAATGCTTTCTGAAACGTCCCTCTATATGAATAAATTCTTCACCTAATGGGTTTGTAACCTTCACATGTGGAGGATAATTTATGTAACAGTTTATCTAGCTTAACTGGACTGGACAGGATAGCATCTATTTTTTGCTTATGGGTTTTTATAAATTACTAACACAAATCGGGCAGAAATCATGCCTACATTGAAAGCACAGGCATAAGGTGACATTTTACTTACCAGTTAATGTCCTTTCCTTGACGCCTGGTAGACCAGTCCAGACAAGTGGGTTGTGCTCCCCTATCAGCAGATTGGCGGAGACAAAGAACCAATGAAAAATCCAGGTTTCAATGACATCACTCCCATGCCTCTATTGGTCTCAGTCACCAGAGGTCTCTTCAGTATTCGTCCCAAAGCATATGGGAGAAACATGACAAGCCTCACACAACTTCAACCGTGGGCTAAAATGAGTGATCAACAGTAGAGAGCTATGTACAGGAAAGCATAAACACAAATCTGTCAGTAGATGAAGCTGCAGAGCCAAGTATAAAAATCAGAGTGAACCCAAAGGTACTGTAGTAGAAGAGTAGAGCAAATACAGTTTCAGAGGCGGGTCTAAAAGGGCATTCCAAACAACCACCACCCTTTCAGTGAAAAAGTATTTCATGACATTGCCTTTGTGTTTACTCCCTTGCAGCTTCATGTTATCCCCTCTAGTTTTATAGCTTCTCTGTCTTTGGAAGAGGTTTGTTTGTTGATTAATTATACTCTAAGTATTTGAAGGTCTGAATCATATCTCCCCTGTCCCTCCTTTCCTCCAGACTGTACTTATTTAGGACTTCAAGTCTCTTCTCATATGTCTTCTGACGCAGGCGCCAAATCATTTTGGTTGCCTTCCTCTGAACCGTTTCCTGCCTTTTTATATCCTTTGCGAGATACAGTCTCCAGAACTGAACACAATATTCCAAGTGAAGCCTCACCAGCACTTGTACAGTGGCATTAGTACCTCTTCCTTTCTGCTGGCAGTTCCACTTTGTATGCAACCTAGCATCCTTCAGGCTTTTGCCACCGTCTTGTCACTGTTTCGACCCCTTGAGATCCTCAGAAACAATCACTCCAAAGTCCGTCCCCTGGTCAGTGCACACCAACCTCTCACCCCCTATACATACAATTCCCTTGAATTTCTGCTTCCTAAGTGCATGACACTAGGAGTGGAGGAGTAGCCTAGTGGTTAGAACACTGGCTTGGTAACCAAGCAACCAGGGTTCGATTCCCACTAGCATTCCTTGTGGCCTTGGGCAAGTCACTTAACCCGCCATTGCCTCGGAAGAAAGGCCTGGCAATCTACTTCCGGTGACACTGCCAAGAAAACCCAGGAGCTTCTGGGTCGCCAGGAGTCAGGACTGACTCGAAGGCACACATTGCATTTGCAAGTGCATGACACTGCACTTCTTCACATTAAATCTTAACTGCCAAGTATTAGACCGTTCCTTCCAGCTTTTGTAGATCTTTCCTCATGTTATCCACTCCCTCTGGGGAGTCCACTCTGTTGCAAATTTTTGTGTCATCTGCAAAAAGACAGACGTTTCCTTTCAGTCCTTCAGCAATATCACTCACAAATACATTGAACAGTACCATTCCCAGGACCGAACCCTGGGGCACACCACTAATCACCTTCCTTTCATCCAAGTGAGTTCCGTTTACCATCACCTTTTGTTATTTGTCAGTCAACCAATTTCTGATCCAGTTCACCACCTTGGGACCCATCCCCAAGCTATCCTTATTTCTCTTTTTGTCTCTTTTAGTTTGATCCTGAATTCTTTTCTGTGTTCCTCTGTGAACTTCTGAATTTTGTGAAAGCTGTGTTTTTTGCCTTTATTTGTGCAGACACTTCTTTGGAGAACCAAATATCTGAGACTCATCATGAAATATTAATTAAGAAGACCAATAAACTTAAGCGGGACCACACTGACTATACTGTCGGTTACGTCTATCCGTGGATGGATGTTAAGCGGAAGATGAGAAGGACAAAAAAACGGGTAGACTTCACCGATTCTACTGATGATAATGTGTCTACTGACTCTAGTGCTTCTGGGAGGACAGGATCTTTTTTAGATCACGACAAGGACACTCAACAAAAGGACAAAAAAAAAGAAAGACTCTACTCGCGGGAAGGCTCGAGATCGGGCCCCCCCGAAGGGGAAATGAAGCATGGTGTGTGTCTTCCGACCTCACCTGTATTAGTAGTAAATATTTCTGGGGTAGATTTATCTTTACAAGAAGAGACTGTATTAAACAAGGGGTTATCGTATGTTCCCCATACTAATTTTGATCTTTTTCAGTTTCACTTGGATTTTGAACGTTTTTTGCGCAAAGTATCATTAAAACATTTTTTTGCAAATCAAATTTCTAGTCCATTAACAGGTTCATCAGCAGACACCCCTGAGTCGGTTGGGATATCTCGAGTTCCGCTTCCTTTAAAATCTAAATGGGTCCCTCCAGGTCCACCTCCACCAGAGATAGATATTTTTAGACAGCTGGTTTTACGGGACGTGAAAACCGCCTATAAGTCCAAGCCATCAGCTTACCATGCGCTTACATCTGTAGAAAATAAAGCTCTACAAAATTTGCGCAACCGCCCTGACATTGTCATTAAGAGAGCTGATAAGGGGGGAGCGGTTGTGGTTTTGAAACGGGAGGATTATTTACATGAAGCAGAGAGACAGTTGAGTGATGTGAATACCTATGAGCAACTATCCGCTGATCCGGGACCACTTTTACAGGTCCGGATTAAAGAAATGACCACTTTGGCCTTATTTGATAAACTGATTTCTAAGAAAGAATTTGATTATCTTAATGTGAGTTCCCCTTCAATAACCAAGTTAAATAATAGAACTTTTACGGGGCCCCGATAATCGGGGTCAATGACCCCTGCTCCTACATCTAAGGAGTACTTCACGGCCAACCCTGACCTGGGCGCGATGCGCCCATAACATCCATCCGGGATTTTTATCTGGATACCTGTGTCTACCAATGTTTTTCCCCCTTTTATAACGAGGGTGTCTTCTACACTAAAAAGATCATATCCCGCGGCTGCCGCGGTGGCTCTTTCTGGGCCCTTAGCCTGAACATTGGTCCTACAGAATTGCAGTACGAATTTTTTCCTATCGGGCAATATCGCCTTGGTAGGTGGCTGCTTTTGGGAGCCTGTCTTACGAGTTTTCCCAAATAAAGGACTGGGAATGCTAGCTGCTAAGGCCTCGGCTCCTATTTCTATCTCTGCCGGTTGGCAGTGTGCGGGTGTAGGGGCTAGCACCTTCTGAAGACCTCTCTCCATTTCCTGGCAGAAGGGTGCCCAATCCCTCCCGAGGACAACTGCATAGGGTAATTTGGGGACTACAGCTATTAATATTTGCCGGGTGATCCCTAAACCCTTTATGCTTACCTCATGCAAGGGATAGTGGGAAGCCTCTCCGTGTACGCTCCGTGTACGCACCTGGCCCTCCGCTTGATTCGGGGTCGACGACCGTTGGTTCTCGATGGTTTCCCAAAGTTTTTGGGAAACCATACTCTGATCGGCTCCCGAATCAAGTAACGCTAGGGCCTCTATCCCCTCCACCTGGACCATTTGGAGGAATCCCTCTGGGACTTGTCTTTCAGCCCTTGTTACAAGGACCGTTTTTACCCTACAATTTTTCTGGTAGTGACCTGTCTTTCCACATCTGTAACACTTCCTATTAACAGACAGGGGCGGCCCAAGGGGGGTGCGGGGCCATGTGCGGAGACTCGGTGCGGGGCCTCATTTGCATAAGTGGCCTTATTTGCATAAATATTTGCATAATGTTACCATACACTAACTTTTAGTAAACATGTCTCTTAATGAGTGTATGGATAAAGAAAGACTAAAAGATTTCTACATTACTATAATCCAGTGCCAACCGCCAGGCACATTAGGAACTACTACAAACGCTGCCCATTTAGAACCCATAGCAAACCCGCTGTATCCTGACAGCATTACCAGGACTCACAAAGCACCAGTCCCTACCTATCAAAAGGAAACACTGCAAATATTAAACCAGTACATTTCAGAGAATACTGGGGAAAGAGAACAAGTGGCAATGTCAAATAGGAATTACATAAACAGAATACCTCAGCTCAGTTACACATGCAGAACATAGACCATCACCAAACAAGGAATCGCAATTTAGAAACAGGAAGGCAATAATTTAAACTGGGAACCCCAAAAGCCAAACTTGGAATGTACAACAACACTGTAGAAATAAAACTATAAATCAATTTCCTCTTGTACCAAACAAAGCGCAGACGTTAATGATGCACATTTCCCAGAACTTTCATATTCCAGTTAATAAATTCAAAATAAAGAGATATATTTCTACCTTTTGTGCATTTTTTTTCAGTTGCAATTGCTCCAGCCACTTTCTTCTGGTTTTCTTCATGTTTTCTGCTAACTCTCCATCGTCTGCTGTCCATTTGTCCTTTCTTCTCTCTTCTAGTTTTCTTTCCATCCTCTCTCTCTACATCTGCTTTAACATACTAATCTTTATCCTTTTGCTCTTTCCTCATTCTTATTTCATCCACACAAATTTTACCCCTCCATCCTCAATCCCCACTTACTCTCCCAATACCAGGCCAATTGTAGATTTTTCATCCCTCCCACACAAAATATTTTTCCCCTCTCCATTTTACTCTCCCAGCCCCATCCCATTCTAATCCTCCCCCAACATCAGCTCCCTTCTAGTTCCAGTCTCACCCAGCATCCATTCCCTTCTAGTCCCTGCATCAGCCCATTTCCAGTCCTAGCCCCCCATCAACCCATTTCCAGTCCTAGCTCCCCCATCCATTTTCAGTCTGAGTCCCTTCATCAGCTCATTTCCAATCCTAGCCCCCCATCAGCCCATTTCTAGTCATTTCCTAGCCCCACCATCAGCCCATGTCAAATCCTAGCTCCCCTCCACTCAGCCCAATTCCAGTCCAAGCCCCCCCATGAGCCTACTTCCAGTTCTAGCCCCTCCATGAGTCCATTTCAATTCAAGCCCCCACCACAGCCCATTTCCAATCTTAGCTCCCCCCAACAGCCCATTTCCAGTCCTATCCTAGCTGCTCCATCAGCCCATTTTCAGTTCTAGCTCCCTTCCCTCACAGCCCATTTCCATTCCAAGCTCCCTCCCCATCAGCTATTTGCAGTTCAAGCCTCCCCGTCCACTCAGTCCATTTCCAGTCATAGCAATCCCCCAACCCATTACCAGTCCTAGCCCCCCATCAACCCATTTTCAGTTTAAGCCCCCCCCTATAACCCATTACCAGTCCTAACCCCCCATCAGCCCACTTCCAGTCTTAACCCCATCAGCCCATTTCCAGTCAGCCCCCCATAGCCCATTGCCAGTCCTAACCCCCCCCCCATCAGCCCACAGCCCATTACTAGTCCTAACCACATCAGCCCACCTCAAGTCCTAACCCCTCCCCATCAGCCCTTTTCCTGTCCTAGCGCCCCCATAGCCCATTAGCAGTACTAACCCCCCCCCATAGCCCATTAGCAATCCTAACCCCCATCACCCTATTTCCAGACAGCCCCCATCAGCCCACAGCCCATTACCAGTCTTAACCCCCCCCAGCCCATTTCCAGTCCTAACCCCCCATCACCCCATTTCCAGTCAGCCTCCATCAACCCCCAGCCCATTACCAGTCTTAACCCCCCCAGCCCATTACCAGTCTTAACCCCCCCAGCCCATTTCCAGTCAGCCTCCATCAGCCCCAGCCCATTAGCAGTCTTAACCCCCCCCAGCCCATTTCCAGTCCTAACCCCTCCCCAGCCCATTTCCAGTCAGCCTCCATCAGCCCCAGCCCATTTCCAGTCCTAACCCCCCTCCAGCCCATTTCCCGTCCTACCCCCCCCCCCCAGCCCATTTCAAGTCAGCCTCCATCCGTCCCAGCCCATTTCCATTCCTAACCCCCCCCATGCACATTTCCAGTCCTAACCCCCCCCCTTGCACATTTCCAGTCCTAACCCCCCCCTTGCACATTTCCAGTCCTAACCCCCCCCCTTGCACATTTCCAGTCCTAACCCCCCCCCCCTTGCACATTTCCAGTCCTAACCCCCCCCCCCTTGATCATTTCCTGTCCTAACCCCCCCCCGTGAACATTTCCCGTCCTAACCCCCCCTTGCACATTTCCAGTCCTAACCCCCCCCCTTGCACATTTCCAGTCCTAACCCCCCATCACCCCATTTACAGGCAGCCTCCATCAGCCCCCCCCCTTCCCTTCCCTTCCCTTCCGGCAAATTTAAAAACAAAAACCTGGCTCTAGCTGCTGCCGCGTCCGTCGCAGCAGCGGCAGAATGGCGTGTCCCGCGGGGCCCCCTCTCCACGTCGAGCCCTCTGCAAGGGCTTTCAGATTCGCGAAGGGAGAGTGCTCCCTCGCGTCTCTGTAAAGCCCGCAGGGGATAATGGGAAATTTCCCATCAGCCCCTCGCGTCTAAAGGGGCTGATGGGAAATTTCCCATTAGCCCCTGCGGGCTTTACAGAGACGCGAGGGAGCACAACTCTCCCTTCGCGAATCTGAAAGCCCTTGCAGAGGGCTCGAAGAGGAGAAGGGGCCCCGCGGGACACGCCATTCTGCCGCTGCTGCGACGGACGCGGCAGCGGCAGCAGCTAGAGCCAGGTTTTTGTTTTTAAATGTAATAAAAAAAAAAGCAGAATGTTCTTTGCGCGGGGCCCCCTGAAACGCGGGGCCCTGTGCAAAAAACATTCTTGCTCAATGGACGGGCCGGCCCTGTTAACAGATATATCATCAACATTATCATCATACACATTCCTTTTATGTATCTTAACTTTTTCACCTTTCCTCATCTTACCAGGGTTTTCACTGCCAGTCATTTTTAACATGCCAATTCCAGAGGTATCAGCCCTTTTTGCTTCGTAAAATACATCTGCCATATTGGCTGCCTCTTCTGCATTACGGCAATCCTGTAAGGTGAGGAAGGTCTTTAGTTCAGGGGATACAGATTGCATAAATTGCTCCAATATTATATCGTCCATAATGGAGTCTAATGACCTCCCTTCGGGGTTCAGCCATTTATACGCCAGACTTTTAAACCTCTGGTATAAGGCTCTGGGAGTCTCCTTATTTTGTATCTTTACCTCCCTAAACAGATGTTTATAATGTCTGGGTGTAAGGCCCAGCCTATCTTTTACAGCCTTTTTAATTTCTAAATAATTAGTGGCTAGAGTAGCAGGCATTCCCTTAAATGCTGACAGAGCCTCGCCAGTCAAAGTCATGGCAAAGCGCATGGCCCATTGCTCTTAAGGGTCTCTGCTATCCTTTCAAATGACTCAATGTAGTCATCTAAATCATCATGTTGCGTTAGCTGTCCCATAGAAAAATTATGGCAACTATTCAGTTCTACTTGCGGCATCATAGGCAAATTCGCTGCTCCAGTTTCCTGGGGCTTCTTTACGAGAGCTTCCAATGCTTCCAATAAAGGTCGCTGCTGCTCTTTCATAGCGTCCACATATTGTTCTTGGAGACGTTGAACAAGCTCTGCTTGTCTGTCCCATTGTGCTTGCATCCACCTTTGGACATCACGCGGATCCATCTTCCTGGAGTTGAACCACCTGTAAAAATAAAAGAAAGGCCCACCAAGTGCGGTATTTCTTTTGCAAAATCCCTGTCTAAGTATAGCGCCCCCTTTCTCACTGGTATCCTTCTACCTTCCCGCCCAGGTTACCGTTACCTTAGGCTCCTGGTAGACTTCAGCATGTGAGAAAGGTCTTTGCTTTTCTGGCCGACCTGCCAGCGAAATCCTCCTTAGACAGTCCTCCTGTGTGGTCACCGTTCCTCCAGAGATGTCCTTTTCCTCTTTGTTTCTTCCTTTTTCTCTCAGGAAAAACCACGTGGTACACAAAAAAAATCCTAAAATACTACGCCATTATGTCACTCGTCCGTGCTGTGTACCTGTTGGTTGGGCAGGGCACTGCACTGGGGCTTCAGTGTAACTGGCCTTCTGGTAGTTGTAGTTGTGCTGCCAGTTAAAAATCAGTCGTGGAACGATGGTAAGGTTAATGAGGGTTTTATTTCCCCTTCCAAAAGGACTTCTTATCGTGGTACAAACAAAAGTAAAACATAACCCTTCCCGGGCATATAACAAAAGGAAAAATGTAACAAAAATAGCTTCTTCTCAGCAGTAACACAAATGTATATCAAAACAGTCTCTCACAAGCAGATACAAGCCTTCCTTTACAATGTCAGGCTTCAACAGCTCTTACTTCCCTTTTTACCTTAAAGAGGATATGCTGTCTGCTATAGAAATTGTACAATCCATATACTCCGTGCTTATATCAGCTTCAGACGGTTCACATTGCATTGCTTCTTCACCAGCACTTAATATCTCCTTCCTCTCAGCATGTGGGACCTCTTCAAACAGTCTCTCTCTATTCTGACGTACTTCTCTTTCTCTCTCTGTGAGAGTAAACTGACTGCTATTACCACATTCACTGAACTTCTTTGGGTAAGAGCCTTTCCCCTGCTGGTGGTTGTTAGGAAAACTATAATATTCTCCTGCACTTCTATTAGAGGAAGTTGGCTTACCACTTGCCTCTGCCTGGCTCAGGATTCTGTATATGGCTGGAGTTTGAAACGGCAGTTTTTCTGAGACTCTGCTCCTTACATTCCTTCCAGAGATATTAGCTTCTTCAGGTAAAAAGCATTTAACCTTTTCATGCCTGTTATAAGGGTAGTGAAACTTCTCTGTTTCCCTTAAGCTGGCTTCATAAGGCTTTTGTGTTTCAGGGAACTGCTTCCTATAGCCAAGCCCTGTGCTTCCCCTTTCAGGATAAAAATAAAACTCTTCAGATTTTACCTTTCTCCTCCCAGCTCCATTCCAACCTGGGCTGTTTCCAACACTCTGATAACTGAGGCTTCCTCTCCTTGCTTTGCTACCTCCTCTGTAGCTCTTTCCACAATTGCCGTTATCCTCACTTTCACTCTCTGAGTCCAGCTGTCTTGGCTTCTCACTCAAGCACTCATGGTAATCATTCAAACTTCCATTCAGGCTTCCGTAGTGATTGTCAGACACGCTTTCTCCACAGCTCTCTCTCCAGCTCTTGCAGCCCTTGCAGCTCTCTCTGCTCTTGCCGCTCCTCCTGTAGCTCTGCCTAACTGTTTGTGAGCTGTGCTTATCTAGGTATCTCCGAGCAGCACCTCCCCCCAGCTGACTTGTATCAGGTGATAACCACCTAGCTTCCCTGCTGGCTGGGTGTGTCTCTCTGGCTCGTGACCTCATTTGTTTTCGTTGCTCATAGCAACCTCCTGACATGTGCTTTCTACAAACGTCAGTGTCAGCCTTATCTGCTACTTCTCCATCTATCTCCATAGGCTCCACTGGGTCTGCTCTGCGACACCGGTCAACCACACGGTGAACAGGGAACACTGCCTGAGTTTGTCGAACTGCATGAATGAGAGGGTCCTCCAGGCCCTCATCTTCCGCTGGCTGGATCGAAGAAAGATTGAGCGCCTGCAGAGACTCCGTAATGAGCGCCGTAAGCTCTTCCTTTCAGAACACTCTAATGATTCTCGCCTGATCCTCAGGCTCTGTAATTTCCCCTTCCTGAAGTTCTTCCATTCCTGATTCAGGGTCACACTCTACATCTTCCGACTCAGGCCAATCCGAATCCAAGGGTTGATCCTCAAGAGGTCGGGCCCTCTTGAGATGCCTTCCTAGACTGCTACCAGGCTTTTCTGAGACTGATTGCTGCACCTCAGCCCCAAGCGGTAACGGGTCTAATCACCGTCCCCTGCTGCCGCATGCAATAAGCTTGATGCATCACCAGTACAGTCAGGGAAAAAACTCCAAGAGGCACCCCTGCTCCTGTTGAAGCCATGGGAATAGCTGACCCCGCTTGGTCTTCCAGAAGGGACATGGATGGAAGTTCTAACAGAGACTCACCTTCGCCCAATGGTGGCGGGCTCTGAGACCCCTCACCAGGCTTACCTTGAATCTCCTGCTCCAGTGTGGTTGAGACCACTACGCAGACCCTGCAAACTCTGGCGTCCGATACTGCGCCTCTGCGCGTGCCACAGACCAAACACTGTGGACGAGAAGGCATGAGCACTAAGACCCACTAAATGATTTAGCTATCAGCAAAGAAGGCCTGACTGAAATCAATTAGCTCTCTACACTTGATCCTTCTGCCTTTTCACTTTTTTTTTAAAATGTCTCCTCCAAGACAAGAGAGATGCAACTCCAAATGACCCAGAAATTAAACTAAAAGAAAATCAGCTAAACTACCTTAAATTAAATTAAGTCCTATGAATAAACTGCCTTCCTTAAGCAGCCTGAGTGAATCATAGAGCTGCCACTGACTAGCGGCCTACCCGTGCGGTCTAAATGCGCAGGAAAAAACAGCCTGCCAAAAAAACGCTGTTCCTGCTTGCCGCTGCTGAAGCCCGATTAGGATCCTCAGCCTTCACGCCTGCTCACGCCTCGTTGGCACAATCACCCGCTCTGCCGAACTCCAAAATGCCCTCAGGCAATCTCCTTTGCCGGCGCACTCAAGAGCCCTGCAATCCGCAATGCTGCTCCCCGGGAAATGCAAGCAGCGATCGTGGAGAGTGCTTGAAATTACCACAAGGCAAGCTGGATCACACCGGCCAGATTGCTTTCCCGCTGCTTAACTCCCCTCCGCTCACACCAGGAGGGGAGAGCAGTTCAAGGTACCGGAGCAGCCTTCACGAGAGGAAAAGAAAACCCAGAAAGCTGGTTCAAATCCTGATCAAATTTTTTTTTTATAAGACACAACTCTACAAATAAAAATAGTTAAACGGAATAAAGTATATTAAACCCTGAAAATAACCCCTTAAGGCTAACTATTCTAGCAAGTGCTCCTTATCTGTTCCTCTAGTGATCCCAGAAACTAGGCTCACTACGTCCTCCTGTTGCATGGAGACTGGACACACTGGGGCTGATGGGAGAGACCAGCAGGGTACATCCAGTGATGTCACAGTTTTGACATGCCCAGTCGCCATGCAGCAGGAGGAGGTACACTACCCAGAGATGGAGGACTGAACTAGAGAACGATAAGGAAATGGGGAAAAAACAAGGAAGGAGTCCGAGGAGCGATGCCAAGGCGAGCTGGCTCGGGGGCAGGAAGGAACCAGTACGCAAACAGGACAGAAATGTACAAAAAAACCCCCACACACTTTTTCCGGGGGAAACTGGACAGACGTCCGGAGGGCTCCATGGAAAAAAGGAGACTGAGGCAAGATGGCACCCTTTGGCAAGAAGGGGACCAAGTATGCATGGTGCATCTCCCAAAGGTTTTCTTTGAAAGCTGGGGAGATGCTTCCGTGGAGGCTCCGTCGGCGCCGAAGTCATCCATATTTGAGGACTGAATTCCTGCTTGTTCCCAGAGAATAATGAATAAGACTAGCAATTAAGAGTAGTAACTCATCTGTAACAGGTGTTCTCCGGGAGCTGCAGGAATCAGCCCTCACATATGGGTGACGTCGGTGCCGATGGAGTCCCCGTGCGGAGCATTTCCCCAGCTTTCAAAGAAAGCCTTTGGGAATGCAGTGCGCCTGCGCGGTCCCCTTCCCGCCCAAGGGTGCCATCTTGCTCAGTCTGATGACATAGCTAAAAGACAGCAAAAAACAAAATAAAGTATATGACTGCAACTCCAGGAGAGGAGAGAGGGTCGTGGGGACTGATTCCTGCTGCTCCTGGAGAACACCTGTTACAGGTAAGTAACTACTTTTTCTCCAGGACGAAGCAGAAAGTCAGTCCTCACATATGGGACTCCCCAGCTCTAGGCTACCGGGAACACAAATCTGAAAAAATGGCTCCCTCTTAAGAGCCTCAGCATCCGTGATAAGAATATCCTCTGAGAACACCCCCGTACGGTAGCCCAACACTAGGGCCGGACGGTAGGAGTTGCCTAAACCTCAAAGAAATTACGGAGTACCACCTGTCCGAAAGCACTGTCCCTTCGGGACTCTCTCTCGAGGCAGTAGTGGGCTGAAAAAGTCTGGCTTGAAGACCAAGTAGCGGCCCGGCAGATGTCTGCCAACGGAACAGAGCGGAGATGAGCTATTGATGCGGCTTTCGCCCTGACACGGTGGGCCGTGACTTGACCCTGCAAGGAGAGGCCGGCTGCCTTCTACGCCCAGGCGATACAATCTGCTACCCAAGTGGACAAGGTACGCTTGGAGACAGGCAACCCCAGTTTATTAGGGTCAAAGGAGATGAAGAGCTGAGTAGCCCTTCGGTGCACCCGCGTACGTTCTATGTAAAAGAACAATGCCCTCTTACAGTCCAGGGTATGCAAGACTGTTTGAGCCTGGCTGGTATGCGGCCTGGGAAAGAATGTCGGAAGAACCACCTCCTGGTTGAGTTGGAAGGAGGAGACAACTTTTAGAAGGAACTTTGGATGGGTCCGTAGGACTACCCTGTTCCTGTAGAACCGTGTGTACGGTCTATCAGAAACCAGAGCTTGCAGTTCACTCACACGTCTGGCTGAGGTAAGAGCTACCAGGAAGAGCGCCTTCCAAGAAAGGTAGCGTAAATGGCAAGTAGCCATCGGCTCAAATGGTGGGCAAGTAAGTTGTTGCAAGACCACGTTCAAATCTCACTCAGTGGCAGGTGGACGAATCAGAGGCTTGAGGAAAAGCAGACTTCTGAGGAACCCGGATATCAAGGGGTGAACAGACAGAGACTGTCTCTCCACCGGTTAGTGGTGTGCTGATACAGCACTGAGGTGGACCCGAACAGAGTTGGACTTAAGGCCTAGGTCTGACAGGTGAAGTAGGTATTGTAGTACTACTGGCACAAGGCAGGAGAAAAGATCTTCATTGCACTGAGCACACCATATTGAGAACCTACGCCACTTGAGGGCATAGGACTTCCTGGTGGACTGCCTCCTAGAGGCCAAGACCACCTCCTCAACTTCCCTAGGTAGAAGTAAGGGAGCTAGCACTATGCTTTCAGCAGCCAGGTCAGGAGATTGAGGGATCTGAGACTGGGGTGCAGAAGGGAACCCTGATCCTGAGACAGGAGATCGGGTTGCAACTCCAGAGGGAATGGAGTTTCTACTGCCAACTGCAGAAGAAGTGGAAACCACGGTTGCCTCGGCCATCTGGGGGCTACCAGAATCACCGAGACCTTGTCCCGGAGAATCTTGAACAGAGTTCGGGCCACCAGGGGCGTGGGAGGCAACGCATACAGGAGGCCCGTAGACCAAGAGATCATAAACGTATCTGCTGCCATTCTCAGGGGATGCGGCTGTCTGGAGCAAAACCTGGGCAGCTGATGGTTCAGTGGACTTGCAAAGAGATCGATGGATGGAAGCCCCCATCGTAGAAAGATCTGCTGGACCACCAGTGTATTCAACTGCCATTCGTGAGGCTGGAGAATCCTGCTTAGTTTGTCTGCCAAGACGTTCTCCTGACCAGGTAGATAAACTGCTTTGAGAAACATGTCTTGTTTGACTGCAAAGGAGCAAAGGGCCTGCGCCTCCTGACATAGGAGTATGGACCCTGTGCCCCCTTGCTTGTTCACACAGAACACTGCTACCTGATTGTCTGTCTGAACTAAGACAGACTGGTGAGAGAGGGCATGAGAAAAAGTCTATAGAGCCAAGCGGATTGCTCACAACTCCAAAAGATTGATCTGCTGTGTGGCCTCCCGAGGAGACCAGAGGCCTTGAGTGCACGTGCCCTGGCAATGTGCACCCCAGCCCTTTAAGGAAGCATCGGTCGTCAGCACCCTTGTGTGTGCTGGGGCCTGAAAGGGTACCCCGCCCCCCGAGAAGGTTTGGGAGGTATAGCCACCACTGCAAGGAGTCCAAAAGTGGTTTGGACACCTTTATTCTGTCTCGGAGGTCGCCTGTGGCCTGCGTCCACTGAGCTCTGAGGCACCACTGAGCCGCCCGCATGTGCACACAGGCATTTGGGGTCACATGTACCGTGGATGCCATGTGGCCCAGGAGCCGCAGGAAGTGTCTGGCGGAGACCTGAGAACTGCTTTGGAACTGGTTGGCCAAGTCCATCAGTCTGTGGGCCCTGTCCTCGGGCAAGTAAGCTCTTGCCTGCAGGGTGTCTAATCTTGCTCCTATATACTCTAGGTTCTGTGAGGGGAGCAAAGTGGACTTTGCGTAGTTCATGACAAAGCCCAGATTTATTTATTTATTTATTTATTTATTTAACACTCATTTATATACCGCATCTTCCAGCGATCAGTTGCGGTGTACAATTAACAACAGTTAACAAAGCAGCGTTTGTTTTACATAGAACATTTAACATTATAACTTATTACATAGAACATCTTAACATATATAAGTCAGGAATTCAGCAACTAATCAGGATATTTCAACTATAACAGCGTGTGTAACAATTTAAACAAGAGTACTGTCTGTACTGCATTAGGCAGAACATACCAGTTGTAACTATATACAAGTGGGAGAATCGAGGCATAGTAATGGAGTGTTATTTATTTAAGTTTTGTATATGCTGAAGAAGAGAGACAGTGCGAAGAGTGGCTTGTCTGGCCGTGTGGAGAGACTGACCCCTGATGAGCCAGTCGTCCAGGTATGGGAAGACAAAAATTCCCTGATTTCTGAGATAGGCCGCCACCACCACCAGGCATTTGGTGAAAACCTTGGGGGGCGGAAGTTAGGCAAAAGGGAAGTACTCTGTACTGAAAATGGTTTCCTCCCACCACAAATCTGAGATATTGTCTGTCGTCTGGATGGATGAGAATGTGAGTATAAGCATCCTTTAGGTCTAAGGAGCATAGCCAATCTCCCTGCTGGAGGTAGGGCAGCAGTATCCCAAAGATAAGCATCTTGAACTTTTCCCTCTCCAGAAACTTGTTTAGGTTTCGCAAGTCTAGGATAGGCCGGAGGCCTCCTGTCCTTTTTGGTACCAGGAAGTACCTGGAGTAGAATCCTTGCCCTTTCAGGTTGTGAGGCACCGGTTCCACCACCTGTTCCTTTAGAAGACTTGCCAACTCCTGAAGGAGGAGGTTTCTGTGCAGAGGGAGTCTTGGAGGCTCCCCTGGAAAGTAGGAGGGGGGTATCTGGTGGAAGTGGAGCATGTAGCCCTTTTGGACTATGCTGAGGACTCAGGTATCCCCTGTGATGGCTGGCCACCTGTAGGTGTACAGGGTCTGCCAACCTTCTGTGCTGAGTGGAGCCAGCTGTGGAGAAGAGGCTATGCTGTGGGAGTCAAAACCCTGCTCCCTGCTGTGCCAGTGCCGGAGCTGGTGGCTTAGGGGTCTTCTGCCTATGGGGCCCATGCCCCTGCCCCTTGGCCTGCTGGCCCTGTTGGGGAGCTGAAGAGGCCAGATATTGAGGGTAGGATTTGTAGGCAGCACCCTTCCTCGGGAAAAAGGGCTTCTTTCCCCGAGCCCTTCTTTTTCTGAGAAGGGACAGAAGTCTTCCTGGACAGCCTTGTCCTGGTGAGAGTCTCAGTCTTGATTTCTGCAGCCTTTTCAGTCATGGGTTTACCGAAAAGGTTTTCACCTCGGCAAGGGACATCGACCAACTTGTCTTGCACCCATGGCTCCAGGTCTGATGACTGTAGCCAGGCCTGACGGCGTGCACCGATGCCGGCCGCGGCTACCCGGGCCGAAGCCTCGAAGCCATCATAGGCTGCTCGAGAGATAAACTTTGAGCACTTTCCCTGTTGACAAAGCCTTGAACCTATGCAAAGGTTCCTCGGAGAGGCCAGCTGAGAACCCGCCAATCTCCTCAGCCAGGTCTCTTAGGTACATGCCCATGTAGAGCTGGTAGGTCTGGACATGGCAAGATAGCATAGAGCCCTGGAAGCACTTTCTACCGAGGGCATCCAGGTTCTGGGCCTCCCAGCCGGGAGGCACCAAGGAGTGCATCTTCTGACTCTTAAGGCGGTGCATGGCCGATTCCACAAGCATGGAATTGTATGGTAGCTGCGCCTTTTGGAACCCAGTGCTCTTACGGACCCGATAAATGGAATCAACCCGTTTGCTAAGAACCGGCGCCTCCCACATATGGAAGAGCAGCCGTTCCAGCATTGGAGGAACTGGTACAGTAAAGGCTTCCTTCGGAGGAAAATCATACTGGAGGGAATCGAGCTCCTCGGCTCGAGACTCCTCCTCGGCGTCCGCAGGGAAGGCCAAGGCCTTGGCCATATCCCTCACGAAGTACGAGAAGCGGGTATCCTCCAGGGGGGTTGGGGGGGGGGGGGACAGTCTCCGAGGCTCGGACTCCAATGAGTCCGAAGGGATGCACCGGATCCGGAATGTGTCAGGGGACTCCTCGTCCTCCGTCTCCCACTCCGACTCCTCCGAGGAGGAATCGAGCAGCTCCAGCCGTGTGGGCCTCCGTGCCACCCGACCCGAGGGTATCGGCGTCGAAGACCTCGGCCCGCACGGGAGGTCGAGGGGGACCTTGACCAAGGATCGACTCGAAACTTCATCGACTCGAGGATCGGCTCGATCTCCGGGGTCGACTTGGACATCGAGGTCCCGGTGGTCGGGGCAGATGCACCGGTCAGACCGGCGATCAGCACCCGCTGCTGTTCCATGAAGGCAGCCAAGCTGCTCTCCAAGGCCGTCAACCTGAGTCCAAGCTCAGGAGACTCAGCAGCCCCTGACTCGGGCCCCGACATCGGCTCCCCCAGAGAAGAGTCTATGAGGACAACTGCACTTATGTGACTCGGGGACTCCGGCTCCACACGAGGTAGCTTGGAAGGCCTCTCCGACTCCGAAAGCCCGGGACGGCGGTCAGGGCTACGTGACCTGGCCCTCGAGGAGCCAGGAGCCTCCACCGACGACGCCCTCACGAGCTTTTTCTTCCTTCTGTACTCTCAGGAGGGAGACTCCCTTTCAGAGGAACCCTGACGGCGCTCGGGGTCGGACTCCGGAGATATCGAGGCCTCGGACGAAGTCCAGGCCCGGTCGGACGCGGAGTCAGAGAAAGTCCTCTCACATTGATGCTGACGGCTCCGAAGCACCTTCAACGACATTTTGCTGCACGGGCCACAGGCCAGCGGGTCATGGGCAGGCCCGAGGCATCGAAGGCAGCAGTCATGTGTGTCGGTGAGACAAGTTTCTTGCACCGATCACACTTTTTGAACCCGCTGGCAGCCATTGGGGGAAAAAGGGCCCCTGCAAGGTCAAAAGACCGGGCTGCCAATGAAAACACAAAAAGAGCGTGAACACTAGTCACGAAGGACAAACAACGAAATTAAAACTCTGGACTCGAGGGATCACGTGATGTGGTAAGCCCGGGTGGACGTCGATCGCCTGGGCTCCGGACCTCTAACCCCTGGACCGATAGTTTCGAGCCGTTTCTTGGGGGCACGAGGAATAAGTATTCGGACCCCGAAGTGTGGAGAACAGGGAGGTCTTACTTGCACCGTGACTGGCGGCAGTGCCGATGGCTTCGGCGGCCAAATCGAGCCGGCGGGAGAAGGACCGGGCGGTAGGCCCGCAAAAGATGGCAGATCCGCCCTCGCCAGGTGCCCCTTCCCCAGCCGCGGCTTCTGTTGAGGAGATCTCAGCGGCGGTATCAGGAGCCCTATCGGCGCAATTTGCCGCTCTCCATGGGAAGATGGACATCCTGCAAAGCTCCGTGGACGGCCTGGGCATGCGGATGCAGGCTGCGGAAGACAGAATTTCACGCACCGAGGACGAGGTACATACCCTAACGCAAGAGCTGGGGACGGTGCAGGCCCTGCTCCAGGCCCATGAAGCAAAACTGGATGATATGGAGAATCGTTCCCGGAGGAACAATTTGCGATTTCTGGGGGTTGCCGAGAGGATAGCCGACAAGGAGCTAAAGTCCTTTGTGGCGGCCCTCTCTAAGTCCCTGCTGAGCACTACGGAGGAGGCAGAGCTGATACAGCTCGAGCGTGTGCACCGAGTTGGAGCTCGGCAGGTTGAGGGTCGGCGGCCCCGGATCGTCCTCGCCAAATATCTACAACACCCGCAGAAGGAGGCTGTCCTAAGCGCTGCCAAAAAAGCTGGGGTAGTGGAGCACGACGGAATGACAATACGGATTGCGCAGGATTACTCTGCTGCCTTAAGCCAGCGCCGGAAGGCTTATGCGCCTTTGTGCCAGCAACTCATTGAAGCCAAGATTCATTTTACGATGCAGTACCCGGCTCGGTTGGACATTGTGCATAACGGAGTGCATAAAGCCTTTGAGTCAGCGAGTGCAGCGGGGCCTTACATAGCTAAGCTGCGGAGCGGGGACAAAGGATCTGGGACTGAGTGAAGCGGGGGGCCAGGTCCCCTGGCGTGGTGGAGATCCATTTTACCTCCCGGGTCGGCGGGGGCCCCTGAACTGTGTTGGCCTCTGTTGCTGGGGGGGTCTGGTGGACTGTGGACGAGATAGCACCATACCTCCTGCAACGCCCGGATATGCTGTGTCCCTCTCCGCCCCCGGTGCGGGGCTGGCGTAAGTCTCTCATGGCGCCAGATCTGAGCCTGCTTCCCGTGGTGTGTTGGGCCGGCAGGAGCGGCGCCACAGCGGCTTGTTTAATATTGTGGTTGTGTGTACGCTGGCGGGTCGCTCCTGCCTCCCCGTTAGCGGGCGCTGCTGGCAGGCGGTGCGGGGGGGGCGAGCTCAGGTTGGCATGTCCGCTGGCCTCCCGCCCTCGTGCATGACCGCGTTTGATGGCATGAGGGAGAACTGCAATGGTGGTCCCTCTTAGGCTGACACAGCCTGCGGTAATATAGGGCTTGGGGGGGTTGTTAAATGTTACTTGTTTATTTTGTTTTTTGGAGTGGCATTATTTGTCCTATGTTTGGGTAGGGGTTGTGGTTGTTGTGCCTGCGAGTTGGGGGGATGGAGAAGGGAGGGGGGAGGACAGGGTAGGGAAGGTGGTGGCTGGGTAAGGGAGAAGGGTGGTTGGGGGATGTACGAAGGGGGGGCAGACTGCAAGTGGGTAAGGGGGTTAGGTGTGCGTGGAGTTGTGGGATAGAAGAGTAATGTTTGCCTGTAATGGTGGGAGGGGGAAGGGGGTCCGGAGCACATCAAGCGTGATCTCTGAGAGTGGGAGAGTGGAGGTGTGGCAGAGAAGAATGGGGGATCGGGAGGGAGAGGGTTGGTGGGGGGGAGGGGAAGGGGTGGCGGGGGGGGGGGGAGGGCTGGGGGGGTATGGGGAGAGGAGGGAGGGTGGGGTGGGGGATCCAGAACACACAGAGGAACGCGTACTTGTTTATTGGAACAGGGGCTGAGAGCACTTCCTTAACGGGGGGGGGGGGGACTTCAGGCTGGGGAGGTCCTGCCCTATTCTCACATTATGTCAGACAATTATAACTTGTTTCTCTATACTCCTCCCTGAGGGTTGTTTCGTGGAATGTATGTGGTGTAGGTAACCCCATCAAGAGATATAAAGTGTTGCAGGCTTTGGCCCGTCTGAAATGTGATGTGGCTATGCTACAGGAGACCCACCAGACGGCAGAAGAACATGCTAAGCTGAAGAAGACCTGGGTGGGGCAGAGTTGGGGTGCCCCGGCCAAAGGGAAGAAGGGGGGAGTGGTCATTTTGATTGGCACTCGGGTTCGTTTTGAGTTGGAAAAGCAGTATGTGGACTCAGAGGGCAGGTATGTTTTGCTATATGGCTGCCTAGAGGGACGGCCCATTGTGCTGGGCAATCTTTATGGACCCAATGTGTCGGATCATGAGTTCTATGCCCGCTTAGCTTCCCGGGTGGAGCAGCTGCCGGATGTTCCATTGATTTTGGCTGGAGATTTGAACGGGGTGCTGGACATAGAGCTGGACACCTGTGGAGGTGGGCATGAAAGGGGGCGAGTCCCGACCACTAAGGCATTGCGGGGGCTGTGCCATCGCCTGGGGATTGTAGATCCGTGGCGACTGTTACACCCGCTTGAAAAAGACTTTACATACCAGTCGAGAGCTCATGGCTCTAGTGCTCGCATTGACTATGTTTTGGTCTCGGAAAGGCTTTTTGCGCAGGTCGGTGACGCACAAATAGGCCCCACAGCGGTCTCTGATCATGCCCCGGTCTGGACGGATCTTTTCTGGGGGAGTCAGGTTCCTTCACAGCGGGTGTGGCGATTCCCACTGGGGCTGTATCATGACGCCCATTTCCGTGAGCACCTTGTACAGTGCTGGAAAGACTTTATGGCCCATCATGAGCAGCACAAAGAGGAACCGGAGTTACTTTGGGAAACGGCGAAAGTAGTGTTGAGGGGAAATGTTATCGAATATGCTGCAAGAAAGCGTAAACTGCTGGCGGCGCAAATTGTTCGGCTGGAAAGAGAGATCGTACGAGCCCGGCGGCGCTGTGCAGGGGACCCTAGCAGATCTCGCAAGCGCAACCTTTGGGAGCTGCAAACCTCTCTCAATGAGCTGCTTCACCAGAGAGCGAAGAAATCTCACATGTATTACCGGTATCAACTATACTGGTTTGGAGATAGACCCGGGAAACTTTTGGCTCGATGCCTGCAGGGCAGCCGAGGGGCTCGGCTGATTGCAGCGCTCAGAGATGAGCAGGGCTGCTTGCAGAAGGACAATGCAGCGATAGCACGTACATTTCGTTCTTTTTTCCAGAAGTTATATGCGAGGAGGGAGGGCTCCCCTACCGGAATGCAGACCTATCTACGGGGAGTGCAGTTGCCTACAGTGACGGCGGACCAACGGGCGTATTTGGACGCCCCGGTCACAGTGGAGGAAGTTGGTGGCGTTATTCAAAGAGCTGCTTGTTATAAGGCACCCGGTCCGGATGGGTTTGGGGCCGAATTCTATAAGCTGTTGGGGGATCTTGTGCCCCCCACATTGCTTGCAATGTATCATCGTAGAGTGGCACAGGGGACCTTTGGATGGGGCACCAACCATGCATATGTCACTTTAATACCCAAGCCCGGAAAAGATCCTACTCAGGCGTCGTCTTATAGGCCCATCTCTCTGTTAAACTTCGACTTGAAAATATTGGCTAAAGTTTTGGCGAATAGATTGGCCTCTGTGTTGGGAGATTTAGTACATGAGTCCCAAGTGGGTTTTGTCAAAGGGAGATACGCTGTGCGGAATCTGCGGAAAATCCTGGCCTCCCTCGAGTGGGTGCGTGAAAAAGATTTACCCTCGTTGCTGGTTAGTTTTGACGCTGAGAAAGCGTTTGACCAGGTGCATTGGGATTATCTGAAGCATCTCTTACCGTGCTATGGCCTGGGGGACTCATTCTGTAAGATGGTGGATTTGCTTTATGCGGACCCCACGGCGGGAATTCTCTGCAATGGGGTGATTTCGGATAGCTTTCGACTGGAGCGGGACACACGCCAGGGATGCCCGCTCTCCCCCATGCTCTTTGTGTTGACCTTAGACCCGCTTATTAGGAAAATAGAGGAGTCCTCGGGCATCTATGGAGTCCGTATTGGGTTACATGAGTTTAAAGTGGCTGCCTTTGCTGATGATATGCTGGTTCACTTGACGCTGCCCCAACTGGCGCTGCCCCGGTTGCTGGAGGAGTTTTCCCTCTATGGTCGATTTGCCGGCTTACGTCTTAACCTGGATAAGTCGGAGGCTTTGGATGTGGGTGGGCGGTTGCAAACGAGTTGGCGGGGGAGTTTTCCACTTCGCTGGGCGGCAGAGTCCTTTGTTTACTTAGGTATCCTGTTGACTAGGACGCCTTCACTGCTTTATAAAGTTAATTTTGAGCGCGTCCTGTCTCGGTTACGAGCGCAACTACAAGCATGGGCGCCCCTTCCGTTGTCTCTATTGGGTAGAGTAGCGGCTTTGGGGATGGTAGTTCTCCCCAGAGTGCTATATTGGATGCAAACCTTGCCGGTGTGGCTACTGAGACGGGACTTGGGGCATTTAGAGAGGGAAATACGTGGTTTTCTTTGGAAGGGCGCCAGAGCACGCATACCGTTGGTTCGAATGAGGGGGGGCTGGCGCTCGGGGGGTGTTGGGGTCCCGGATATTTGGAAATATGCGCTGGCCTGTCAGGCCCGCCACCTTGCCGACTGGTTGGGGGACACTGAGGTTTATACGCCCCGAGCCTTGGAGGAGGCGTTTGTAGCTCCGCACAGTCTGGACGCGGTCTTGCATTTGAATCGCCTTGCTTTGCCGGCTCGCCTGACTGGCAGTGTCTTGATACGGGCGACACGGAGATCGTGGCAACAGCTCAATAAATACTGGGGTAGCAACCCGGAGGTCTCTAGCTGGTTGCCTCTACGGGGCAATGTTGCTTTTACCCCGGGCTCTGACTCCGCTTCCTTCCGGCGTTGGGAACAGTCGGGGATAAAGCGCATTGGACATGTAGTGGACCCGGACGGGCGCTGTAAAGCACTGGGGGTGCTATGTAGGGAGTACGGCTTGGACCCGGGGAAGTCGGGTTTTGCCTATATGCAACTGTCTCACTATGTTGGCTCGCTGTCGGGGTGTGACCTGCACGTGGAATGTTCTGCAAAGATTCTCGAATTCTTTGCCCTGGGGGCGGAGTCGCCCCCGACCATCGCTCTGTTAAAACGGCGGTTGGATTCCCTCGACACGCCTCTTGATTATTCGGTGGTGGAGCAGTCCTGGGCGCGAGAACTGGGTCGGGCGGTATCCCCGGGCTCTGTCCGGGATGCGCTGGGGCAGATTGCGCCCTTGGCGGAGGGGGCTCGGTGGCGTGAGATTCAGTTTAAATGTATTTTGCGAGCCCACTTCTCTCCGCGGCGAGCGTTGAGAAGCGGTATTGCAACCTATGGGGGGTGTCCAAAATGTTCTTGCCCTCTAGCGGACCTGGGTCATATGTGGTGGGGTTGCCCCCTTGTTCGCCGATACTGGTTGCGCATTGGGAAGTATCTTGGTGGCTTGTTGAAGCAACAGGTCTGCTGGACGGGAATGTTGGTAGTTTTGGATCAGTTGGGACCACTTCACCCTAAGGGTCGCTGGGAAAGATTATTGGTGCGGAAGGCCTGCCTGGTGGGTAAGGGCCCGCTCCTTCACCGTTGGAGGGAACCTACGGCTCCCACGTTTTGTGAATGGCGCAATAGCCTGCATCACTTTATGCTCATGGAAAGGAGGAGTGCGCAGCGCCACCCCCGGAAATGGGCCACGTTTTTGCTAGTTTGGATGCCCTACATCCAGGGGCTGGGGCCTAGATCCCGTAGTGACGTGCTCAAGGTGGGGGTGTAAGGGGCGGAGCGATGTGTTGCTCCCTGCTTGGTGCTCCTGTGTGTTCTGGGTCCTGGGGGGGGGGGGGTAGGGGGGGCCTGGGGGGATTTGGAGAGGATTTGGGTTTCAATTTGTTGTTCGTACACTCCTCGGGCGGTGGACAAGGAATAGCCCTGCCCGGGAGGTGCCAGTGTATCATGATGTTTATTATTGTGTACCAATGGTCACTGTTTGGATGTTGCTGTTATTGTTTATATGATACCAATAAACAGATTTGGAAAAAAAAACAAAAACTCTGGACTCGATACCGGTGTACCGAGCCCAGGCGGGAAGGGGAAACGGCATCGAACCGGATAAGACAACGCGAAAATCGCAGAAAAAAATCAACTTTTCCTGGGTGACACAAACTCACATCCGTCGGGCTCTGCAGAAAAAGAAAGACTGAACAATATGGCACCCTTGGGCGGGAAGGGGACCGCGCAGGCGCGCTGCATTCCAAAAGGCTTTCTTTGAAAGCTGGGGAAATGCTCCGCACGGGGGCTCCGTCGGCGCCGACGTCACCCATATGTGAGGACTGACTTCCTGCTTGGTCCTGGAGAATGAAGAGCTTCCCTATAAAACAGTGTTCCTCTACCTACTACTACTTCTTATAATTTAGGTGTAGGCAGTGCTGTACATACAAATGTAAGAGACAGTTCCCTTCAATCTAAACAAGACGAAGAACTTCACAAAACCTGGGGACTAGAGTATGGCAAGATACACATAAGTGATGAATAAGAGAGTGAGGAGCGTCAGGATCCAATAGAAGCCTCTAAGACAGGCATGTCCAACAGGTAGATCACAATCTACCTGTAGATCGCGGAGGGGTCAGAGGTAGATCGCCAGTCCCACTTGGCTCCATCTCTCCAGCATCTCGCCCCGTCGCTAGGAGAGAGCTCATGCCGGCAGGTCGTCTGCCAAGGGCTTGCCACCGCTGCTGATCCTTTGCCTGTCTTTTTTCCCTGCCTGCGTGAATCTTGCCTTCGGGTGTATTGGGAGTGCTTGTTGTTTTCGTGCCAATAGTTTGTGGGTACCCCGTGATGAGATGCCACAGGCCCCGCGTCATACCTGGTCTCCTGCCTCTCAGAATCACCTATTCCTGCCCCCGCCCAACACCCCTTAGTAGTGTGTTATATACCGGGCGATATCCATTCGCCCAGGCTTTACCTGAATACGCTTACCGTATTAGTTGTGTCGTGTGCTGGTTGTTGGTTGCTTTATAGTTCACTTTCATTAAATGTTTTCAGATAAACACAACAAAGTGTCAAGAATTTGGTGATTTTGGCAGGCTTTTCCAATTTTGTTCTAACTTGCCTATGCCTTGCCTTCGAATTGGTTCAAACCACTGTGTCTTTTGCTTGCCTCTGCAATTTTATTTTGCCAATCCTTTGCGTTGATTCTACACTGCTATTTTATTTCACCTAGCCTTTGCGTTGATTCTACACTGTGTGCAGAATTTATTAAATTGTGTGAGGTGGTATTTGAACTTGTTTGGCGGTATTTGATTTTATCTGGTTTGCTGGACAGGTGTTTGAGTTTTTTTGATGATTGTTTGGTGTTATTTGATTGGTGCCAGTATGATGAATTCATATTTTTACTTTTAGAGCTGCATATGTGGTTTTGGCATCTCCAGTCCTTGTATTGCACATCATCCAGAGGTCTTCAGTTCCTGTTGATCTTTAATACTTTGGGACAGTGACAGTTCTGGACCAGATTCAGCCAGTGTTTATGCTAACTTAGCAGATTTGGCATTCCTACATCCAGCCACCCCAGTATAATGAAGATGAGTGTTACAAAGAAGAGCAAAACCTACCACTTTCATGATGAATGGGAAATGGACTACTTCTTCATCATGGTGAAAGACAAGTGCTGTCTAATTTGTAACGCCCCAGTATCCTTGCCCAAAAAGGGTAATCTGGAATGTCATTATAAGGCGCTGCATAGTTTGATGCTGATTTTCCACCTAAAAGTGAAATTCGTAAACTGAAGCTCAAAGAACTTAAATCGAAATTGGCTACTCAGCAACAGTTGATGGCGAAGTCCAGGTCACATTCGGTCAATGCAACCATAGCATCCTTCAAGGTCAGCAACCTGATCGCAAAGATATGCAAACCTTTCACTGAAGGGGAATTTGTAAAAGATTGTTTTCTTGAAGCAGCTGACAATCTTTTTGAAGGATTTAAAAATAAGAGAGATCATAGCTGCTATTCACGATGTACAATTGTTAAGAAACACCGTCGTGCGGCAAATAGAAAAGATGTGTGGAGACACAACTGAACAATTGTTGGAGGATGTTTCAAATTGTGTTGCTTTCTCACTCCAACTGGATGAATCTACAGACATAAGAGACATAGCCCAGTTACCAGTCTTTATCCGGATGGTTTTTGAAGACGTCAGTGTTAAAGAAGAACTACTTGGAATGTTTTCTTTAAAAGGGAGAACTACCGGTCAGGAAATATTCAGTTCTTTCCATTCTTTTGTGACAAAGTGTAATCTTCCATTGCATAGACTTGTTTCCATCACTACTGATGGAGCAAGAGCAATGACAGGTGAGGTTAACGATTTCATAGCCCTCTGTAGACAGCATGACAATTTCCCAGATTTCCTTTCTTACCACTGCATCATTCACCAGCAAGTTTTGGCAAGCAAGAGACTCAATACAAAGAGTGTCATGGACATCACTTTCAAAATTGTAAATTCAGTTCATGGAAGATCACTTCAAAGACGGCTTTTCAATCTTACCCTTGATAAAGGGGCAGCGGAAATCATTTTGCACACAGATGTAAGGTGGCTAAGTAGGCACAAATTTATGCAAATATTTCATGATTTGCTGAATGAAATAAGAAGTTTTTTGAAGGAGAGGGGATATGACCAAGTAGAGCTGGAAGATGAGGAGTGGTTATGTGATCTGGCATTTCTCGCTGACTTTACAGGCAAACTAAGTGATATGAACCTTGAACTACAAGGTAAAAACAAATGCATTGGCGAGATAATGAGTACAGTTTCATCCTACAAGTGCAAATTTGAGCTAATGATGACTGACCTTGATCATTCTCCTAATACGCAGGACCATCTGGGACAATATCCGAATTTTGTTTTTCAGAACAAGAAGAATGTGACAGAAATCTGTTCTGTTATCCAGGAATTCGAAAATAGATTCTGTGACTTCCAAAAAATTGGAACAGTTGTGGAGTACTTGTCATACCCATTCAAAGTAGATGTGGACATTAAAGAAACTGCAGCTGCTATCAGTAAAAATTACTCATTGAACAAGCCCATCTCTTGAAAACAAAATATTAACCCTTAAAAATGACATTTTTCTCAAGACCCGCGCTGAGCAAGAATCTTTTGGGAAGCTAGTACCTAGAGACAAATTTCCCAACTTGAGAAGATGCAGTGAAGCTGTACACTCCTGTTCCGGTTGAACTTATTTGTGTGAATCTGCACTTTCCCATCTGAAAATGACAAAGAGTACACAACGTTCCAACATGACAGATGAACATCTCCAGGATTCCCTGAGACTGGCCCTCACGCAATATTCACCCAACTTCAAAAAGCTGGTGGATGAAATGCAGGCTCAGACGTCTCACTTATGAGCAAGAGCGAAATATTAAAGATTGTGTAAGATCAGCCTGGATCAATACTCGACCTAAATTTAACACAAATTACTCAATAAAAGTTAAAAGAAAGTTATTAAGACAGTTAAAGTTATTACTCAATAAAACTTTAAGAAAAAATGTACTTTCCATTTCCCCTCGCAGTTCTTATTGGATCTTCGCCTCTCTGTTTTGTTTTTGCTTAATTTGCTTAACAGCTGATCACATCCAAGTAAATGACAGAAGGTTCATTAAAAAGGGGAGGGGAATCCTCCAACTTTATTGGGTTAAAATTTAATTTGAAACTAATTTGAAACGTAATTTTCATGGTGGTATTGGCCAGAAAAAGTAGATCACGACCTGTTTGAAGTTGGACATGCCTGCTCTAAGAGATGAGTTTTAGTCTGGATTTGAACAGGGGTAGAGAAGTAGCCTATTTTGGATGTCTTCTCTCTTTCTGGTGAGGACTAAAATAAGGCTGGTATTGGTCTGTTAAGTTTATCTGACAAATAGAAGCCTAAATGAGAGCCTATTTTTATATTGGGCTATGCTTCTTTATCTAGAGAATGATGTAGGCTCTAAGGCTAGAGGAGAAAGATATTGCAGGGTTTACAATGATCTCAGATAGTATCAACAGTCTCTAACCTTCTCACCAAAAAGGATTATCTCTAGTAGCAACATGAATGTGCCAGCCTTGCATGAACATCTTCCTAAAGTCCTAAAGCTTACAATCAAGCAAGGCAATGTCTGATGCCAAAATTCTAGATGTCATAAATATCATATGCTGAAAGAATTAGGAGAATTCATGCTCATTCACCTTGGGCAAAACAGTAGTTAAATTTAGCTGAAACCTGAGCAAGAGATTAAACAATTCCTGGAACCTTCTGAAATAAAGTATGATTCTGCATCATTTATAACTGATGGAAACAATTCTTGTAGCAAGCATGACACCTTGGATCATTTAGGAGGGAAAATCTTCTAATGATCTAAGGGCCTGGAGTCTCAACCTAAGGCCATACTGGAATAGCCCCTACATTTCTTTGCTTTTCTAACTACCACACATGTAAGTGACATCTGTATTTTGTAGAATCCAGGAGTTGGTTATACCTTATATTTAAAGTATAACTTCTTATAGGCTGGCTGCTCATACAATGGAGTCTTCCACGTACAATGTTAGTGCTCTTGCAGTAAACCTTAAATTGGAACTCCTACATGGTTTTTGGAGTGTCTATAAATTTTAACAGATCAAGAACATCAGCCCTAGTTTCCAATTTCTGATGGAGTGGGAACGCAATCTCTCTTCACATTTACTGCCCAATCCTGGGATAAAGAAAGTCTCCTTATGAAGATGAGTTCCTTGTAGGAAGAAGAGAGAGATGGGAAGGGATTCTTGTGGACAGCTGCATCCTATCATGAGATGAGCCATCTAAAATGTAATGCAGATCTTTGCAGCCTTCCAAAACAGTTTGAGAATGTTATGACTGTGGAGGTGGTTATGGTGGCAATAAGACACCCTCCTTATGACCAAAGCCAATATGGAAAGAAGGGATATTATTGGATCCTGAGAAGATCCTCTTGAACATGGGTAACTCCTGTGGATTGAGAAGCTTGTGGTGCAGTATAATCCTGATATTCCACCCCAGAATATCACAGCAATAGCTCATGATTTAGGTCCTTGAACTTGTTTTGCATAAATAAGGAGGATATTCTGATGAAGATGGCTTATCCACCATGGTAATCAGATCTGGGGTTAATCTTATTTATTTATTTAATGTTTCTTTTACACCGCGCTATTTGAAATCAGTGCAGTTTACATGTAACACATTTGTCCAGTGCAGGCAGGTCTGCAAGGGACTTACAATGAACGGGGTTCTATATACAGGGCTAACAGGGTAACTATGTACACTTTGGCTATAGCAGGTTATAGGGCAGCTCAGCCTTAACTACAGGGTTAACAGCGTAACTATGTATCTTAGTGGCTTTATCACCAAAAAATGGAATTTGGACTCTGGTATAGTGGTACTGGGCTGAGTAGGTATACTGGGGTGAGTAGGTTGTGACAATACAGAGTTTGGTAGACATACAGGAGAACAGAATGTCTGCACCAGTTGTGCACTGGAAGTATCTCTGTGCATACCAATCTGTGCTACATCTGGCTGTGTCACCATGAGTTGAGAATGGCCAAAACCAAATAGTGCTGGATCTTTGTGCTAGAATTATGAAGTACCTTCTTACATGCAGAAGTGTTTTCTAATTTTTTGGCCTTTAGGGTGGTGCCATGAGTATTGTTTTCTGTGCTGAGATGATAGCGCTTTGTGACTACACAGAAATATAGAAAAAAATGGCAGATAAAGCACAGTTACTCACCTGTTATAGGTGTTCTCCGGGGATAGAAGGAATCAGTCCTCACATATTGGGTGACGTCAGCGCCAACGGAGCCCACGCAGAAGCATCTCCCGAGCTTTCAAATAAAGCCTTTGGGAGATGCCACCATGCAAGCTAAATTCCTGCTGTTCCCGGAGATAGCGTAGTTCTCCAGAAACAAGCAGGAAGTCACTCTTCACTTATGGGACTCCCCAGCTACAGGCTACTGAACTTGTAACCAAAAAACGCCTCCGCGAGGCCGTGAGCAGAAGCCGATGCCCGAAGGAGGCCGAGTCCTCGGGTCAAAGCCCTCAGTAGCTGTAAGAAGGGTCAGCGGGCAGGAGTTGCTTATACCCCGAACAGGTTACGGAGTACAGCCTGGCCGAAGGCGCTGTCCCGGTGGGACTCCCTCTCCAGGCAGTAGCGGGCAGCAAAAGTATTCGTGGAAGACCAGGTCGCCGCCTGGCAGATGTCCACCAAGGCTGCCTGGGCCCGAACCCCGTGTGCAGTGACTTGACGATCTAGCGGGGCACCCGCCTTCGTATGAGCAAAAGCGATGCAGTCCGTCACCCAAACCGAGAGGGTGCTTTTGGTAACTGCCTGTCCCGGCCTATTGGAATCGTAGGTCACAAAGAGTCGGCCAGACTTGCGATGAGTCTGGGTACGCTGCAGGTAGAAGGCGAGAGCCCTTCTGCAGTCGAGGGTGTGGAGATCCGCCGATGCCTGGGCGGCGTGGGGTCTCGGGAAGAAAGTCGGCAGGACTATCTCCTGGTTAAGATAGAAGTCCAAGATGACTTTAGGCAAGAATTTAGGATGGGTGCGGAGGACCACCCTATTCCGATAGAACCTGGTGTAAGGAGCATCAGCCATGAGAGTCTGGAGCTCACTGACTCGGCGGGCCGAGGTCAGAACCAACAGGAAGGTCACCTTCCAGGACAGGTGCCAGAGTGAGCATGTCGCCATTGGCTCGAAGGGTGAACGGGTGAGCTGCATGAGCACCACACATTCAGGTCCCATTCCGCTGGGGGAGGATGGATGGGTGGCTTGGAAAGCAGAAGACCCCGCATAAAGAGGGAGACTAACGGCTGCCCCGAGAGGGGCTTTTCTGCGATGGGGAGGTGGTTTGCCGAGATGGTGCTCAAGTGTACCCTGACAGAGCTAGACTTCAGCCTTTCCTTTGAGAGATGGAGGAGGTACTGGAGGATCCATTGAATGGGGCATGAGAATGGGTCGATTTGAAGCTCCGAGCACCAGACCGAGAAGCATCTCCACTTGAAGGCGTAGGCTCGTCTAGTGGAGTCCTCTCTCGAGGCGAGGACGACTTCCTCGACCTCCTCCGGAAGGGCAAATGAGGCTAGGGAAACTCGTTCAGTTGCCAGGCCATGAGGGATAAGGAGGCTAGGTTCGGGTGCTGCACCCACTCCTCCTCCTGTGTTAGCAGACCCAGGGCAGAGACCAGGGTAACAGGAGGCTACGTTGACAGCAGGAGCAGGAGCGGGAACCAAGGCTGCCAAGGCCACGAGGGGGCTACGAGGATCAATGATGCCCGATCCCGCTGAGCCTTGAAAAGGGTCCTCGCAATGAGAGGGAAGGGAGGGAATGCATAGAGCAGGCTGGATGACCAGTCCAGAAGGAATGTATCAGGGCTCTCCCTGCTCGGGTGTGATACCGGCCCACAAAAGTGGGGGAGCTGCGCTTTCGGGGGACTGGCAAAGAGGTCTATCGCTGGCATCCCCCAGTGAAGAAACAGCCAGCTCGCTAACCCTGGATGCAGCAACCATTCATGGGGGCGAAGAATTCTGCTGAGCCTGTCCGCTAGGACATTCTCCTGACCCGGAAGATAGGTCATCTTGAGGGACATCTTCCGTCAGACAGGGAAGGTGCAGATGAGGACCGCTTCCTGGCAGAGGGAGCGGGATCCCATGCCTCCCTCCTTGTTGATGTAGAACATTGCCACACGGTTGTCGGTCTGCATGAGAACCGACCTCCTCTTGAGGTGGTCCTCGAAGGCCCTCAGGGCCCACCAAATCGCCCGGAGTTTGAGCAAGTTTATCTGCTGCTGAGACTCCTCGGGCGACCACTGCCCCTGCGTGCATAGAGGCCTGCAATGGGCTCCCCATCCTAACAGGGAAGCATCTGTCGTCAGCACCGCATCGTGCTGTGGGGCCTGGAAGGGCAATCCCCATAGGAGGTTGCGGGGGTTTTGCCACCAGTTCAGGGATGAGCGGAGGTCAGGAAGGACCCTGACAGGGTCCCTGAGGTGACCGAGGGACGAGCTCCAATGGGTGCTGAGGCACCACTGAGCGCATGTGCAGGCGGGCGTGGGGGACCACATGTACGGTAGAGACCATGTGGCCCCAGAAGGCGAAGCATACTCCGAGCAGTGACCCGAGGAGTGCTTTGGACGCGTGCCGCCAGAGCTCGGAGGTGGTCGGCGCGATCCGCTAGTAAGAAGGTGGTCGCCTGCTGAGTATCGAGGTGCGCCCCAATGAACTTGAGTGCCTGCACCGGCTCGAGGTGAGATTTTGGGTAGTTGACCAAGAACCCCAAGCCCTCCAAAAGGAGGATGGTGAGCAACATTGCTCGCCGGGTTTCCTCGAACGAGGAGCCTGTGACGAGCCAGTCATTGAGGTAGGGAAAGACCGGCATGCCTCGATGCCTGAGACGGGCGGCGACCACAACAAGGCATTTTGTAAAGACTCGTGGGGCAGACGCGAGGCCGAAGGGAAGCACCCTGTACTGGAAGTGCTCTCCCTGCACCCTGAAGCGCAGATACTGCCTGTGTTGGGGATGAATTAAGAAGTGGGCATAAGCGTCCTTTAGATCCAAGGAGCATAGCCAGTCGCCCTGCTGGAGGAAGGGCAGCAGAACACCAAAGGATAACATCTTGAACTTCTCCCGCGTCAAGAACTTGTTCAGCTTGCGGAGGTCAAGGATGGGCCACAGACCCACCGCCTTTTTTGGGACGAGGAAGTACCGGAAATAGAAGACCTGTCCTCGAAGGTGCGAAGGGACCTTCTCGACTGCCTGTTGGGCAAGGAGAGAGAGTAATTCCCGCTGCAGCAGAAGTTGGTGCCCGGGGAGTCGAGGAGGTTCCGCCGGGGAGAAGGGAGGTCGAAGTCTGTCAAGATGAAGGCGATAGCCATCTCCGATGACCTGGAGAACCCAGGTGTCTGAGGTGATGGAAGCCCACGATAAGGCAAAATGAGACAGGCATCACCCCACTGGATGCTGCGTCGCCGGAGGGCAAAGGGCTATGCCGATGGCGTCAAAACCCCTGCGCGGATTGTGAAGGAGCCAAATTTTGGGCTTTCGGCTCTTTTGGCTTGCAATGCCCTTGGCCAGATTTACCCTGCGCCGGGGTAGTCGGGTATGGTGGATAGCCCCGATACTGGAGGCCCTTCCGAGGAAAGAAGGGCTTCTTGGCTGGTTGAATTTTCCAGGGCAGAGTGGAGGTCTTGTGTGAGAGACGGGTTCTGGTGACGAACTCCATCTCTATCTCCGCAACTTTATCCTCCATCGAAGAGCTGTTTGCCGAGGCAGGGAACATCCAGGAGTTTCTCCTGTACCCACTGCTCCAAATCCGAGGATTGGAGCCATGCCTGTCGGCGGGCCCCGATGCCCGCGGCCACCACATGAGACAATGACTTGAATCCATTGTAGGCGGCTCGGGAGAGGTATTTAGAGCAGTCTGCGACAAACTTCAACAGAGTGCCGAATCTATTGAGGGGCTCGCTCTTGAGGCCAGTGAAGAACTCTCCGAGCTCCTTCGCTAAATCGCGCAGCAACATACCCATGTATAGTTGGTATGCTTGAATGCGAAAAGAGAGCATGGAGCCTTGGTAGGTCTTGTGGCCCAGGACATCAAGGGCTCTCGACGCACGACCAGGCGGTACCGACGAGTGCGATTTTGTGTTCTTTTGCTTCTTCATGCCCGACTCCACCACCATAGATGTGTGGGGAAGTTGGGTCTTCCTGAAACCCGGCCCACGTTGTACCTTGCACATAATATCAAGGCGCTTGCTCATGATTGGGACTGAGGCAGGGGCCTCCCACATATGGAGCACCAGCCGAGATAGAATAGGAGGAACCGGCACAGTGAGAGATTCCCTGGGCAGGGACTCGTACTAAAGAATATCGAGTTCTTCAGCATGAGGGTCCTCCTCAGTTTGAGTGCCCGTACCATGTCCCGAACGAACACCAGGAAGGAGGTGTCCTCAGGTGGTGAGCGCCGCTGGAGCGTGGGCGGGGAGGGGTCCGACGGAAGATCCTGGTGGGTAGGGGTTTCCAGGGAGGTGTCTCCATCGGACTCCCACTCCGAGAAATCAGTCAAGGAGTCCGAGCCGGGCAAATCGTCCTGTCCAACAGCCAGTGCCCACTTGGAGCCGGAGGCCCTGGAAGATCTCGCCTCCGAGGAACGGGAGGGTGAGCGAGACCGACGTTGAGGACCCTCACGAGGCCCGCGGCTCTCGGGAGGTTTCCTGGATGGATTTTGGAGTCCCACGCAAGGGACCTACGGTCTTTGGGCGTGAGTCAGCAAAGTTGGCTGTGAGCGCTTGCTGGGAAGCAATGAATGCAGAAACCCTGCGTTCTAGCACCAGCATGCGGGACTCCCATGCGGCCGTGGGGCCCTGCGATGCCGATTCCGGGATCACCGGGTCGGGCGTCGAGGAGGAGAAGGGGTCCTCACTGGGACGGCCCTCAGGAGACCAGGCGCCTTCACCGGAGGCCTCAGCTTCCGTGCGGGGTACCTTGCGGGGCCGCTCCCTGTCCGACTCTCAGGAATACCGAAGAGGGCTAAGCGACCGAGCGCGGGAGCGTCCGACAGCAACTTCGAGGTCATCTTCCTTTTGTGGCGCACCACCTCAGGGGATCCCTGGTCGGAGTGCTGCCGAGAGTGCGGGGCCACAGGGGGGGACCCCACCGGGGGAGAGACGACCGAGGGTGCCACCGGGGATTCCGAGGCAGCCTTTTGGAAAATGTCTTTGGACTTCTGCTTACGGCTGAGCAGGGCCTTAGAGGACATTTTCTTGCAGAGCGAACAGAACCCCGGATCATGGTCAGCTCCAAGGCACCGCAGACAACAGTCATGAGTGTCCGTAAGCGATATGTTCCTAGAGCATATATCACATTTTTTGAAGCCAGTGGCCATAGGGGCAAACATGGCCCAAGCGAGGTCAAAGACCCATGCGGCCAGCCGTTAGGAAAAGAGGAAAGGGTGCGAAGCCCGTAACAAAAAAGGAAAAAAAATATCCCCAACAGCTCTAAGAAGGTAGAGTAGGGGAAGGACAGGTAGAGAACAGGTGCAACCAGAAAACAAAAGGCCTGTAGGCCAAAAACATAATTTTTTTCCGAGGGACGAGGACGTGCATCCAAAGGGCTCCGCAGAAAAGGGGAGACTGAGCAAGATGGCACCCTTGGGTGGGAAGAGGACCATGCATGCGTGGCAGCAATCCCAAAGGCTTTCTTTGAAAGCTGGGTAATTGCTTTGTGTGGGCTCCGTTGGTGCCGACGTCACCCATAAGTGAGGACTGACTTCCTTCTTGTTCCTGGAGAACACCTGTTAAAGGTAAGTAACTACACTATCTCCAGGAACAAGCAGGAATGTAGTCTTCACATATGGGATTCCCTAGCTCTCAGATGCCAGAGAAATGTCCCCAAAATCTGTAGATTTGCCTCAGAGCAGGCCTCAAGAGGGCATGGATCCTTAATGGACATCTGGCATCGAATGTTCCAGGATGGAGGGTAGGAGATGACCTAAGTCTGACAGAGGTGTTGGAGTAAAGTCTGACCAAATATGGCATTCTGGCGGGAGTCCTTGTCAAGACAGTAATGTGCAGCAAAGGTATGCACCAAAGACCAGGTGGCTGCTTTGCAGATTTCGTCAATGGCTACAGAACGTAGGTTTGCTGTCGAGGCAGCCACTGCACGAACATTATGGGCAGTGACATGACCTTCAAGGGATAGTCCTGCTTTATCATAAGCAAATGAGATGCAATCTGCTACCCATTTAGAAAGGGTACATTTGGATACTGGCAACCCCAAGTGACTGGGATCAAAGGAGATGAATAACTGAGCGCCTTTACTGTGTTCAGTTATCCTTTGAAGATAGGATGCAAAGGCATGCTTGCTGTCAAGGGTATGGAGGGTTTCCTCTGCCCTAGAGGAATAAGATCTAGGGAAGAAGACAGGTAGATAGACTGACTGATTCAAATGGAATCTTGGGCATGAAATGAGGATGAGTCCTAAGGACCATCTTATCATGGTGGAAGCAGTATAAGGCAGGTCAGCCACCAACACTTGGAGCTCACTGATGCGTCTAGCTGAAGTGAGTGCAACAAGGAAGATGACCTTCAAAGAGAGAAACTTTAGTGAGGTTATGGCTAAAGGTTCAAAGGGCAGCTTAAGGAGCTCACCTAATACGACATTAAGATCCAATGCCACCAGTGGTGGCCTGATGGGAGGCTTGGTCAAGAAGAGCTCTCTCGTGAAACGCGTCACAAGCGGTTGTAAGGAGATAGGCTGCCCATCCAAGGGATGGTGAGCAGCAGCAATTGCACATAGGTGAACCCTCACCAAGTTTGTCTTGAGACCAGAAGATGAAAGATGGAGGAGATACTGAAGGAGAACCTCCACCGAAGCTGAGAAGGGGTTAAGATCCTTTTGGGTACACCAAGTGGAGTACCTATTCCACTTAAAGTCACAGGAACGTCTGGTAGACGGTTTCCTGGAGGCTAGTAGAATCTCCTTTACTTCCTAAGGAAGGTTGAGACCTTGCAAAACTAAGCTTTAAACAGCCAAGCCATGAGATGGAGAGACTGCAGGTTGGGATGGCGTAGCGTCCTTTCCTCCTGTGAGAGGAGATTGGGAGCTGATCAGAGAATGAGAGAGCAAGTCTGTGACAGATGTCAGCAGGAGAGAAAACCATGGTTGACATGGCCAGCATGGGGCTATGAGGATTATGTGGCCCCTGTCCACTTGAAGTTTGAAAAGCATTTTGGAACATAAGATATGCCATACTGGATCAGACCAAGGTCCATCAAGCCCAGTATCCTGTTTTCAAAAATGGCCAATCTAGGTCACAGGTACCTAGCAGTTTCCCGAAAAGACAGGTTCCACAATGCTTGTATTGGGTCAAGCAGTGGATATTCTGGGTCCCCTTTAATAATGTTTTATGGACCTTTCCTCCAGGAACTTGTCCAAACCTTTTTTAAATCCGGCTACTACATCTTCCGGTAGCGAATTCCAGAGTTTGATTACACATTGAGTGAAAAAATATTTTCTCTTATTAGTCTTAAATCAGGAATCTGGGAGTAAAGGCATACAGGAAATCCTGACCCCAGTGAAGGTGGAAAGCATCGACCTGTTGAAGGTTGGACATCGATGTTCTGGTGCAAAAATGAGGAAGTTTGGCATTCTGCGGAGTGGCAAAAAGGTCTATCTCTAGAGTTCCCCAGGTCTGAAGATTTAGGAGATTGTCTCCTGATGGAGAGACCATTCGTGTGGAAGGAGGATCCGACTCAACCTGTCTGCTAAGACATTTTGGTATCCTGGCAGATCTACTGCTTGGAGATGCATCTGATAAGCAACGGCAAAGGACCAAAGATGAAGAGCCTCTTTGCAAAGGGCCCAAGAGCCTGTTCCCCCCTGCTTGTTCACGTAGAACATAACTACCTGATTGTTGGTCTTGACAAGAACTCTGTGGCCCTGCAGTTGTTGTTGAAACACTTTGAGGGCATTGAAGATATCATGAAGCTCCAGCAAATTTATTTGGAGGTGTGACTTCTGCTCTGTCCAGAAGCTCTGAGTGGAGAGAGAGTCCAAGTGGGCTCCCCAACCCAGTTTGGAGGCAGCTGTTGTCAGGATGCATTGATGTGTAGGCATTTGAAAAGATGACCCTACAAGGAGTTTTCCTGGGGGTAGCCCACCAGAGCAGAGAGTTCATGATTATGTTTGTGACTTTGAACTTGTCTTTGAGGGTCCCAGAGGCCTACTTCTACTGGGAGGCAAGAATCCATTAAGTTGTCCACATGTGCAGACGAGCATATGGTACTACATGTACTGTAGAGGCATATGGCCTAACAGTTGCAGCATTTCCCTGGCAGAGAGATTGTCTTTGAGCCTTGAGATGCTAGCTGTACTAGTTGAGTACAATGGTTTTGGGGTAGAAATGCCCTTGACCATCGAGTGTCTAGAAAAGCTCCTATGAATTCTAGTGTTTGAGCAGGAAATAGATGGGATTTTGGAAGATTTATAACAAATCCTAGATCCTGTAGTACTTGAATTCTATGAAGGAGGGATAGGTGAACTTCCTGAGAAGTGGCTGCCCTTATTAGCCAATCGCCTAAGTAAGGGAAGACGAATATTCCAAGAGTTCTTAGATATGCAGCTATGACTGCCATACACTTTGTGAAGATTCTTGGGGCAGAGGTGAGTCCAAAGGGTATGGACTCCCCGACTCCCACACACCCCTAGTGAGCAGTCTTGCTTTATAGGGTACCTCCCCATTTAACAAATCACAGAGAATTGGACCAGCACATTTTGAATATAATTAAAGAGATTTAACTGCTTTTTCTCTGAAAGGACAGCTGGGAAACCGGCTGGTACTTGGTAGATCTCTCTCTTTTGCTTTAACAGATACCTAAGCTCCATGAACAGAACAATGGCTGGGAAAAATCGTATCGCTAAAGCTGTTGCCCCCGTTACAGCTTCTGCCTCGGTCCAGACAGAGGTCCTAATGCCATTTGAAGGACTGGTTCCATGTGCAGGGTGCCTGCATGCTGAAGCTCTGAGGAAACAAGTGGAGGAACTCAGAGAGGAGGTGGCAAGGCTGAGGAGCATTCAAGACAGTGAGAAGTACATTGACGAGATGCTGCTTGCAGCAACCAAGCTCTCCAGCACAGGAGAAGATGGGTGCCAACAGAATGTCAATGGTTGGACACAAGTCACCAGGGCCTGCAAAATCACCAATCCAACTTCTCCAGCCCTTGAATTGAAGAAACATTACGCAGCCCTGGAAGTGGAGGAGGTGAAAGCATCCCTGGAAAGGGAAGAACCAGAGCTCAAGTACCCCAAAGTTGCAGAATCAGTGACCAGAAGGAAACGAAGGGTAGTGGTGGTTGGAGACTCTCTTCTGAGGGGTACTGAGGCGTCCATCTGCCGACCAGACTTGATGTCCAGAGAGGTATGCTGTTTGCCTGGTGCCAAAATCCAAGATGTTACGGAGAGTTTGCCGAGACTCATCAAGCCCACTATTACCCAATGTTGCTAATCCATGTTGGAACAAATGATACTGCCAGATATACCTCGGAACATATCAAAAGTGACTTCATGGCTCTGGGACAGAGGGTGAAGCAGTTAGCATGGCTGCGTGGATGGTGTCATCGAGAGCGTTTTGGTTTCCTAGATCATGGGATGCTGTTCCAAGGGTTGCAGAGCAGAGATGGCATCCATCTGTCCAAGAAAGGTCAACGCGTCTTCGGTAGTAGATTGGATAATCTACTGAAGAGGGCTTTAAAATAGATTAGTTGGGGATGGGTGAAGAAAGCCCCTGGGTAGGTGATACATTAAATACCTTTATGGAAATGAGTAACAGGGGTAACATATGTAAAGCAGTGTGTATAAATGCCCGTAGCATGGGAGATAAGATCCCTGATGTTGAAGCTTTTGTGGGAGTGGCTGACTTGGATTTAGTGGCAGTTACAGAAACATGGTTCACAGAAAACCATGATTGGGATGTAACTATACCTGGCTATAGTTTATTGAGAAAGGACAGGTAGGAAGAAGAGGAGGAGGAGTGGCACTATATGTAAAAACTACTATTAAAGCTTTGGAATTACAGAGCTTAAAAGGGAGAGAGGAGGCATGGTAGGTTAAACTAGAAAGAGGGAAAGAGAAATCTATTTGCTTTGGTGTGATATACAGACCTCCCTCACAAGAGGAAGAGGTGGACAGAGAGTTAATTGAAGACATACGCAGCATTGCTAGGAAAGGGGAAGTGCTACTGATAGGAGATTTCAATATGCTAGATGTTGACTGGCACATTCCTGCTGCAGTATCATCTAGAAATATATTTTTGTTCTGTGTTCACAGATGAAGAACCAGGAGCAGGACCTCAGAAAACACCCACAAATAGGAACAGAAGCGAGGGACATCTTAAACAATTTTCAGAAGACTGTGTTCATGAGAAACTAGCTCAACTTAAAGTAGACAAAGTGATGGGACCGGATGGGATACACCCTAGAATACTGAGGGAACTTGGGGACGTTCTAGCAGCTCCACTGACTGACCTTTTCAATGCCTCGTTGGAATCGGGAGTGGTGCCAAAGGACTGGAGAGAGGCTCATGTGGTGCCTTTACACAAAAGCGAAAGTAAGGATGTGGTTGAAAACTACAGGTCGGTTAGTTTAACTTCGGTGGTGAGTAAATTATTGGAAACGCTGCTGAAAGAGAAAATAGTGAGGTTTCTGGAGTCCAGCGGATTACAGGATCCGAGGCAGCATGGATTCACCAGAGGCAGGTCTTGTCAGACATATCTGTTTGATTTCTTTGACTGGGTGACCAGGGAGTTGGACCGAGGGAGAGCCCTAGATGTGGTGTATTTAGATTTCAGTAAAGCCTTTGACACTGTTCCTCACAGGCGACTTATAAACAAACTGAGCACCCTAGTAATGGACCCTAAAGTTACTGCTTGGGTTAGAAATTGGTTGGGTGGGAGGCGACAAAAAGTACAAGTAAATGGAGCTCACTCTGAGGAGAAGGATGTTACCAGTGGTGTGCCCCAGGGATCTGTCCTTGGTCCGATTCTTTTTAACATCTTTGTTAGTGATATAGCGGAAGGGCTGTCGGGTAAGGTTTGCCTCTTTGCGGATGATACCAAAATCTGCAATAGAGTAGACACCCAGGAAGGTGTAGATAACATGAGGAGGGATCTAGCTAAGCTTGAAGAATGGTCTAGAATTTGGCAGCTGGGATTTAATGTTAAAAAATGTAAGATCATGCATTTGGGCTGCAGCAATCCAAGGGAGCAATATAGTATAGGGGGTGAAGTACTTTTGTCCACTAAAGAGCGGGACCTAGGCGTGGTTGTGTCTGATGATCTTAAAGTAGCTAAACAGGTAGAAAAGGCGACGGCAAAAGCTAAAAGGATGCTTGGGTGCATACGGAGAGGAATGGCTAGCAGAAAAAAGGAGGTGATAATGCCTCTGTATAAGTCTTTGGTGCGACCTCATTTGGAGTATAGTGTGCAATTCTGGAGACCGCACCTTCAAAAGGATGTGAACAGGATGGAGTCGGTGCAGAGGGTGGCTACTAAAATGATTAGTGGTCTTCATTATAAAGCATATGAGGACAGACTTAAGGATCTTAATATGTACACCTTAGAGGAAAGGCGGGGTAGAGGTGATATGATTGAGATGTTTAAATACCTCCGTGGCATAAATGTTCAGGGAGAGAGCCTCTTTCAATTGAAAGCCAGTTCTGCGACGATGGGACATGGGATGAGGGTGAAGGGAGATAGATTCAGGAGTGATATGCGGAAATATTTCTTTACGGAAAGAGTAGTAGATCCGTGGGATAGTCTCCCAGTGGAGGTGGTAGAGATGAGGACAGTAACTGAATTCAAAAAAGCATGGGACAAACACAGAGGATCTCTAAAGGTAAAAAGGGGACTGTTGTAGTTGTTGATATGGAAGGACAGACTAGATAGGCCATGTGGTCTTTTTCTGTCATCATATTTCTATGTTTCTATGACTCTGTATTGATAGTAATTGCCCTGGAAGATAAAACACCTCCTGTGTTCTGGATGAATGAGTATATGGGTATTCGCTCCTTTTAGATCTAGAGAACAGAGCCAGTCCTGACTCTGGAGATAAGGCAGAAGGGTTCCTAGTGAGATCATCTTGAATGTCTCTCGAACTAGAAACTTGTTGAGGTTTCTGAGATCTAAGATGGGCCTGTATCCTCCGCTTAACTTTGGAATGAGAAAGTACAGAGAACAGAAACCCATCCCCTGCTGGGATGTTGGAACCTCTTCTATGGCACACTCTGACAGAAGAGAGGTGATCTCTTGCTGAAGGAGAGCAGTGAGTGGGGGTTGAGAATGATATTCCCCCACCATGAAGGCAGCAGGCTGTGCTCCAAGGCCGCCATTCTGGTCTCCAGTCTAGATAGCTCCGCAGCCTTCAGCGGGGGCACCAAGCATCTCGGGCCTGGTGCCAACTCCGACGAGGGGGAGTCCTCAACCATGATGGCCTCGGGGAGTCTGAGGCCAGTCACTTAAGGCTGATGCTTCTTTTCGGGCAACCTTAATAGGTCGCTCCCACTCCGATCCTTTGGACTCGTGGTGTGGACTGTGGGACCTGGTGCGGGACTTACCCGCCTTCCCCGATTCATCCACAGATGCTGCCCTCAAGGACTTCTTTTTGTGCTCCACCTCCAGGGGTGGACCCACTCAGAGGACCCACGGCCTTGATCGGAGGTGGTGGGGATCACTTTGAGGCTCCGGGATCCCAGATGGGGGCATGGAGCTCGGAATCACCGTAGCAGAGTCTGATCTTTGGAAAATCTTGTCATGCTGCTGCTGATGACTCTTAATGGCCTTGGAGGACATCTTTTTAAAGGACACAATCCAATGGAGGCTGCAGTCATGTGTGTCAGTGAGGGACATGGTCCGCGAGCACCAAGCACACTTCCAGCAAGGTCAAAGACCCGGAGTTCTGCTGGTGAAAAAAGGCACAAACCGCGCCGGGGAAAGAGAACAAAAACGAACTAGAGACATGATGCCAAGGCAAGCGAGCTCGGGGGCGGGAAAGGGTACAACCGGGGAAGAAAACTTCCAAGAGAGAAAAAACAGACTCTCTTTCTGGAGAAATCATACATACGTCCGGTGGGCTCCGTGGAAAAAGGAGACTGAGGCAAGATGGCACCCTTAGGTGGGAAGGGGACCACGCATGCGTGGTACATCTCCCAAAGGCTTTCTTTGAAAGCTGGGGATAAGCTTCCATGCAGCTCCATCAGCGTCGGCAGTGATGTCACCCATATGTGATGACGGACTTCCTGCTTGTTCCTGGAGAAGGTGAAATTAGACTTACCTGCTAATTGTAGTTCCTGTAGTGTAGCCAGGCTAGTCCCGGACCTCTGGGTTCCCTATCTCATCCAGCAGCTTTGGAGACTGAGAAAACTCCTCCTCTTTTTCGTGATGTCACCGGTATATCCCCTCAGGATCTGCCTCCTGCCATCAGTAACCTATTGACAAAGCAGACTCACCGGAGACACAACTAAGCGTGGAAGCACTATAGAAAGTAGTCAAACATTAACCCAAAAGGGAAACTATATACAAATGGAATGGAAAGTACTGTTATCACCGTGACTTTAAGCGTTGCAGGTCTCTCACAGAGCAAGCAAAGAAGAGGAATATGTAAAGAACTCTCACCTGTAAAGCAGACATGTACTTCTGGCTATTATGTCACAAACCACAGGGGAGGGATACGGGACTAGCCTGGCTACACTACAGGAACTACAATTAGCAGGTAAGTCTAATTTCACCTTCCTGTTCGTGTAACCAGGCTAGTCCCGGACCTCTGGGTAAGTACCAGAGCAGTGAGTCATCTGAGCACGGGAGGGAGTTTAAACACCCGCCTGAAGTACAGCAGCCCCGAACGCCGTATCACTTGCTCTTTGAACATCCAGGCGATAATGGCGCACAAAGGTGTGCAAGGAAGACCAAGTAGCTGCTTTACAAATATCCAGTGGCGGAACCCAGCGAAATTCCGCCCAAGAAGAAGCCTGAGCTCTGGTGGAATGAGCTCGAAGACCCTCCGGCACGGACTTACCTGCCAACATGTAAGCCGAAGCAATAGCTTCTTTGATCCATCGGGCAATAGACGCTTTGGAAGCCGCCTCGCCCTTCCTAGGCCCCGCAAAAAGAACGAAAAGTCTATCCGACTTACGAAAACCCGCCGTCCGAGAAAGATACTGCTTTAAGGATCGACGGACATCCAAACTGTGGAAATTGCCGGTAGAAGACGCCTCCGAGGATCGCGAAAACACAGGCAACGAAATCTCCTGATTCATATGGAAAGGCGAGACCACCTTCGGAAGGAACGAAGGGACAGTCCGTAGAACCACCTTCGACGGAAAAAATAGCAGATATGGCTCTCTGCAAGAGAGAGCTTGTAACTCGGAAATACATCGTGCAGAGCAAATAGCCACCAGAAATACGACCTTCAGAGTGAGGTCCTTGAGCGACGCCCGAGAAAGGGGCTCGAAGGGTTCACCCTGTAATGCATCCAAGACGGAAGGCAGGTGCCATTGAGGGACCACGGAACGCGAAGGAGGCCGTAACAGCGATCCCGCTCGGAGAAAACGTTTGATATCACCATGACAAGCAATAGTCTGCCCTCCAACCTTGCCCCTATAGCAGGAAAGGGCCGCGACGTGTACACGCAACGATGCAGGGGCCAACCCCTTATCAAAACCATGCTGAAGAAAATCTAAAATTTGCGCAATGGAGGACTTTAATGCCACATAGCTCCTGTCCGCACACCACGACTCAAAAATTCGCCAGACGCGCACATAAGCCAAGGATGTAGATCTTCTCCTGGCCTTCAAAAGTGTGGCGATCACCGACGACGAGTAGCCTCTGTGTAGCAATCTTGCCCGCTCAAGAGCCAAGCCGTAAGCGAGAACCGATCCACGTGAGGCATGAAGAGAGGACCCTGCGACAGCAGATCCGGCCGGTTCGGAAGCCGCCACGGCTTCGCCACCAGCATTCTCACCAGATCCGCATACCAAGGGCGGCGGGGCCAATCTGGCGCTATGAGAAGGACGCGACCGGTGTACAATTGGACCCGCTGCAGAACTCTTCCGATGAGAACCCAGGGGGGGAACACATAGAGAAGCTGTTCCGGAGGCCAAACTTGACTGAGAGCATCGAGGCCTTCCGACATGCGTTCCCGACGCCTGCTGAAAAACCGGTCCACCTTCGCTGACGCGAACGTCGCCATTAAGTCCATGACCGGCGTGCCCCACCTGCGGACGAGCATCTGGAAGACGTCGGGATGGAGAACCCATTCTCCGGGATCCACCCGAACGCGACTGAGAAAGTCCGCCTGGACATTTTCTACCCCGGCGACATGCGCCGCCGACAGCGCCAGCAGGTTCGCTTCCGCCCAGTTGAAGAGGGCTGCGGCTTCGGCTGCTAGCGCGGTGCTGAAGGTACCTCCCTGTCGGTTGACGTACGATACTGCTGTGGCATTGTCGGAAAACACGCGGACTGCCGCCTGATTGATCAGTGAGAGAAACGCTTGAAGTGCTAGGAAAATCGCTCGCAGCTCCAGGCGGTTGATGGACCATCGGCTCTCTTGGAGAGACCAGGTCCCCTGCGCGAAACGGCCTTGACAGTGAGCACCCCAGCCCAGGAGACTGGCATCGGTCATCACCGTGACCCAGGTCGGGGCTACCAACGTTTGGCCCGCCCCCAGGGACGTGGGACACAACCACCACAGGAGCGAGCGGCGCGTGTCCAGCGGACACGGTAACCTTCGAGACAGTGGATCCTCCTGATGAGACCACCGGTGAAGCAGGGCACTCTGCAACGGACGCATGTGCGCTGTCGCCCAGGGCACCGTTTCTATGGACGCAGCCATCGTACCCAGCAATTGAAGATAAGTCCAGGCCGACGGCGCTCGGAAGCGCAGGAACCGGGACACTCGACTCCGGAGACTCTGAGCTCTGTCGCGGGTGAGAAACACCCGACCGACCTTGGTGTTGAAGCGAGCCCCGAGATATTCCAGATTTTGAGAAGGGATCAAATTACTCTTTGCCCGGTTGATTACCCAGCCGAGCTCCTCCAAGAAGGCCACAACTCGGGCCGTGGTCGACAGGCTCTCGGCACGCGACTTTGCTCGAATAAGCCAGTCGTCGAGGTATGGATGCACGAGAATCCCTTCCCGTCTCAACGCCGCTGCCACCACCACCATGACCTTGGTGAAGGTCCGAGGAGCAGTTGCCAAACCAAATGGTAGGGCGCGAAACTGGAAATGCCCGAACGGAACCGCGAACCGGAGAAACTGATGATGGTCGGATCTGATGGGAATGTGGAGGTACGCCTCCGATAGGTCGAGAGAGGTAAGGAACTCTCCTTGCTGGACTGCCACTATCACCGATCGTAGTGTCTCCATATGGAAATGAGACACGCGGAGGCACCGATTCACTCCCTTGAGGTCCAAGATCGGACGGACCCCGCCATCTTTCTTTGAGACGATGAAATAAATGGAGTATCGACCTTCGCCGCGTTGGTCGTGCGGAACCGGGACGATGGCCTTGAGATGCAGCAACCGCTGGACCGTTGCTCTCATCACAGCGATCTTGAAAGGAGATTTGCCGGGGGAGAGAACAAAGGCGGGACGCACGGGCTTCAGCAGCTCCAGCGCGTAAACCTCTCGAATCACTTCCAGGACCCACATGTCTGAAGTTACCCGGGTCCAGGCAGGATAAAAGTCTCGCAACCGGCCTCCTACCGGCACTAAGGTTGCCTGGACCCCCCGTATATCATTGCTGCTTCTTGGCCTGGAAGGCAGAGGACGAGGAAGGTCCAAATCCCCGACCTGCTCCTCGAAACCCCCGGAAACCCTGACTCCGGTTAGAGTAACGTCCTCTCTGGCTGGCAGGGAAACGCTGCGACCGAAAACGCCGAAAATCCCGCAACTGGCCCCTACCCGGTTGAAACGGACGGGCAGGCTTAGCCTTATCTTCGGGCAGTCTACCTCCTTTAGACTCACCCAAATCTTTGACCAACTTCTCTAAGTCCTCTCCAAACAAAAGCTTCCCTTTAAAAGGAAGCTTGCTTAAGCGAGCCTTGGAGGACACATCTGCAGACCAGTTTCGAAGCCACAAATATCGCCTTGCCGCCACGGCGGATGCCATGCTGTTAGCCAAGCTACGCATCAGGTCATACTGCACATCGGCCAGATATGCCGCCCCTGATTCCAATTTAGCCAATTCACCAGGCCCTTCCGCGACTTGGCTGGTCTGCACCCGCTGGGACCAGCGGAGACAGGCCCTAGCCACCCATGCTCCGCACATGGCGGCCTGGAGAGACAACGCATTGACATCAAAAATCTGACGCAAAAGCACATCCAACTTCCGATCCTGCGGGTCCTTGAGAGCCGCACTACCTTCCACCGGAATGGTAGTCTTCTTGGTGACCGCTGATACGGCGGCATCAACTTTCGGAGACTTAAAAACCTCTTTATCCTGATCCGACAACGGATAAAGGCGGCCCATGACTCTCGCCCCTTTCAGCGGGCCCTCAGGGACATTCCACTCCTCCTGAATCATCTCCCGGAACACCCGGTGCACTGGGAAGGCCCTCTGCGTCTTACGGAAAACCTGAAGCAAAGGATCTTCCAGGGTGTCATCCTCCAACGTACCGGGAACCGGAATATTGAGCACTTTAAGAGACTCCACAATTAAGGCTGGAAGTTCTTCCCGGCGGAAAACCCGAACCACTCTGGCTTGGTCTTCCGTCTCTGCCAGTTCGCCTTCCTCCAACTCCTCCTCTGCCTCATACTCACAGACCTCATCTTCTGAACAGGGACCTTCAGAGGGAGGAGCATAATCCGTCGGTAAGGCATCCAAACGCGGCCTCTTGGCGGAGGCGGAAGGCTCCTCAAGCGGGACCTCTATGGCGGATCGCTTCAGTCCCGCGAGCGGCTCCTGGCGCTGGCCCGAGAGCAAGGCCTGTTGGAGTAGAGTGACAAACTCACTCGAAAAAATAGCAGACCAGTCCTTGGGTAAAGGAGCGGCCGACCTAACCGTATCCGGGGCCGAGGACGGCCCGGCCAGAGGCTCGTCGCGAACCGCCTCCACCACCGGTAGGACCGAAGCGGCGGCCTCAGGGACCTGGACCTCCCCCTTATCAGCCTTGGAGGAGTCCAGGGGTGGAGAATCTCTCACACAGGCCTTGCACACGCCTGAAGAGCTTTTCCTTAGGCCACACACTAAGCAAAGCGTCTTGGAGGACATTGTCCCTCTGAGAATCGAGAGAGACCCAGGCCTGCCTGCTGATCAGAAAAAAAACAACTCTCTTCTCCGAACAGCCCGACCCTCGAGGGCAAGCTAAGGCCTTGAAGTCCCTAGGTCAGGGTATGGCAAGCTGTGTCTTATTTATTTATTTTTTTTTATTTAACGAACAGCCGTGAAAGCAAAACCAAACCCCCCCGAGAGCAAAACCGCCGTCAAAAAACGGCCGGCAAAGACTCCCGTACAAAGGAAATAGAGGGAGGGAGAGTAGGCCGAGAAGCGCTAGTCAAAGTACCTGAAAGCGCGTTCCCTGCCGCGCGCGCCACGCGGCTAGGCCCGACGGACCTAAAAGCGCGCCAAAACGGAAGCGCCGCTCCCAAAGGCCCGAATCGAGCCCGCTTACCTGGCACTACTTAAAAGAAAGGAGCCAGACGAAATTCAGGCAGGCAACACGGTAGCCGCAGCCTCGGAGGAAGACTGACCCCTCGAGCAGTCCGCTCCGGCATTGAGACAGAGAGTGATCTCCCGAGCCTGCCAGCACACGTACAGGCAGCCTTCTGTGTGGTGCTGGCTAGGCTGAGCTGAGTGCCTGCCCCAACCGGGACTGTCGGGCGAAGACTTCCGAGTCCCTTAAGACAGCGGAGCGCTGTGCAGGTAAGACCTCTGCAGACCCCGAAAGGGAGGGAGGGAGGGAGGGGGGGGGGGAAAATTAGGAAGACACCTGCAGGCAAACTCTTAAAGGCACAAAGCTTTCACCTCCTTTTTTTTTTTTTTTTTTTTTTTTAAATTGCTCAGTTTAAATGAAAAAAACTAAAGAAAATCTTAAACAAATTAACAAAAGAAAAGTAAAAACACTTAATTAAATCTCCAGTGAGCCCGGCTCTCCGGGCTCCTATCTCACAAGCTGCTTGGAGACTGAGGTAACTGATGGCAGGAGGCAGATCCTGAGGGGATATACCGGTGACATCACGAAAAAGAGGAGGAGTTTTCTCAGTCTCCAAAGCTGCTGGATGAGATAGGGAACCCAGAGGTCCGGGACTAGCCTGGTTACACGAACAGGAATGAACATTACTCCTAAACCAGAGTATGTGGAATATGATCTCTGTCTCGCAAATTTATTGCTAATACTTGCCAAAGTGACCTTGCTTTTGAAGTTCATAGGATGTAATATATCTAGGCAACTTATGAAGGTGTACTTGGAAATTACTTTTAATCATGCCTGTGGTACCCATTATGATAGGAAATATTTCTGTATCTTTCTGCACTTCTCGATACTTTTATCTTTTCACATAACACAGAGTCTGAAGATTTACACACATTCACATGTTTTACACATCTTCTGGATTTCACCAAAAATATACCTGAAGCATAGCCTGGACCACGCCTGTTTCGCCCTCTGTTATTGTATGGTCTACCACCTCGGCCCAGACCTGCGTTATCATCAAATACTTTCTCTTTATCTGTACGATTTGGTGGTGGTCTAGAAGTAGCCCCAATTTGTCGTAATTGCTCATCAATTTGCAATCTTTCCAAGCGCAATTGGTCCACTTCCTGTTTGGAATATAAAATAATATTTAGATGCTTTATATATCCATTATATTAAGGTGTCAAATATATAGCCTGCATCCCAAGTTACTTTTAAACCCCCTGCACCTCCTATGCTGTGCATCTTCTTGCTGTAGTAGCATCTCTCCACTTTCATTTCTGCCCTTTGCCCTGGTCCAGCAGCTTTTCCATACAGTCCAGCCCCCTCCCCCCATTCCTCCCTCTACTTCAAGCTGTGCCCACTGCAATCCTATTCCTCTGGGCCCACAGCAGTAGTAAAACAAGGACTTCAGTACTAGCTGCACAGCCTTTGAACCTCTGCACTCAGGCTATTGCTGGATCCTGCCCCTCTGAATCATACTTCCCATTTTTGAGGGAGCAATCTGCCATCAGTTTTGATGGAAAGTTTCTACAGACAGTGCTGAAATGCCTGTTTTACTGCTGCTACAAACCCAGTGGGATACAGCCACAATTGCAGCAGGACGTGGGGGTGAGTGTTAGGGAAGAGAGGGAAGATGCTGGATCACACTGGAGAAGGAAGAGAATGGGAAGATGCTAGACATGGAGGAGGGAGAATGGGGAGACAGAGATGTTGGATAGGGAGGGTCAGTTTGGAAGTTGAGAAAGAGTAGATGAGTTAGGCTGAGACGAGGGGACACTGAGGAGGTAAACACTGGTTGAGAGAAAGATGATGGACCTGAAAGGTGAAAGAGAAGGGCTGAACATCGAAGAGGAAGAGGGTATGAATGGTCGAGTCTGGGAGAAGTGATCCATGGAGTGCTGAGAGTGAATGAGTCTGGGATGAAGATGAATTTAAAAAAAGAAGGAAACAAACCTGTTCTGGTAGTTGAGAGAGAAGGGATGAATTTGGGGAGATAAGCCTGGGAGTGCAAGATATGAGAGAGAGAAGAGCCAAGGGAGGGATGAGAATGAGGATGTAACTTATGTGCAGGACTGGCCCATCCACAAGGCAAGCTAGGCTGCTGACCTGGGTGGGCGGCTCTGTGTCGTCGCTTTGTTGCCTGCAACAGGCCATGTGCTTCAGCACACATGGCCTACCACTTCTGACACCTCTCCGACAGTAAGTTGTGCTGGAGGGGGGTCAGAAGCAGCAGGCCTTGTGTGCTGAAGCACACGGCCTGCACGGACAACAAAGCGGCGGCACAAAGCCTCCGCTTACTGCTGCCCACCTCCCCTACAAGACGGAATCGTTGACAGCGGTGGGGCAATGGCACAGCTTGGCATGAGAAGGGGAGGTGCGGCCAGGGTTTCTGCTTAAGGCCTCAGAAACCCTGGGGCGGCCCTGCATGCATGAGGGAGTGTAGATGAGTGAAAAAGTATGAGTCTAGGGGAGGGGTTCAGTAAGAAGGGGTAACAGAGAGAGGATTATCCAGATGGGAGGAAAAGGGAAGAGGTTCATGCTATAACCCGTGTCTAAATTCTAAGCCTATGCGATAACATTAAGAGTCTGATGTGTGTAAATGCAACAATGCATGTGACTCAGTGAGTGGATTTGAGAAAGAGCATATGAGAGACTGGGTCGTGTGTGACTGTAGAAAAATCCAACTCAAATTTAACACAAAGTGGGGTTCCTATCTGTGCAAGTCTGTATATTAGTGAGTGCCAAGGTGGGAGTGTGTGTGATTGGTGGCTTTGAGTTGGTGTGAGATAGAGTGGATCTAGGAAGATGGAAGAGTGAGTGACAACATGGGCAGTGAATAGCTAAGGGGAGGGGTGCTTGAGGGGGAGGAAGATGTCTACACATGTGCAGTTGGGATGTGTACGTGCAAGTGTGTATGTTATGTTGGGCCCTCTGAGCTCTTGTGATTTGTGTGTAAAAGACATGAACTGGGGACTCCAGTCTTTTTAACTACTTACATCTCCATTGGTCTGGCAATCACTGTAATACCCCATTCTTCAGATCAGTTAGAACATCAAAGAGGGAAACCCCCCCTCCATTCAGTCAGCTCATTTAAAGTGGCTATTTTGTCACTGCAGCCTGCCTTTAAAATGAGTTTGATATAGCAAATATACCAGAAATTCCAACTTATTATACAAATCCCAGAAAAATATAGAGCGATCATTTCAAAGAAAACATGTGAACTCATCTTTTTGTTGGTATCTTTGTCTCGAGGAACTAAATGCTCTTCATGTAACTAAGTTTCTTTTTTGTTCTTGTATGTAAAAACGTCCACAGACGCCGAATAGTGAAATCACCACAAAGTGAACCACAAACAAAAGTATTATAACCCATGCATTTAGCTTTTTGATCCCAATAGCCTGTCCCTCAAAGTAGCAGCATTAACAGTAATAGCCACGAACAAAGGTAGTAGCACCAAAAGAGGCCCAATAGAATCCAGTAGCAACACAGAATGCGTTTCGAGCTCCCTGTATCATTCCCAGAGCTCTGTATCAGGCTTGGTCAACTAGGGCATGGCGCATCAAATATTTTATTGCAAAAGAAACAGAGGTCCACAAGACACCCTTAAATGAAGCCACAACCATGAGGTCATCAACCATTGAAAAACTGATTGAAAAAAATGAGACAGCAATCACCCCAAAGATACTAATTATTTATAAACTATTCATCAGCTATCAAATGACACTCCACCAGTCTAGCTCGAGGTTTAGGCCAAAAGGATGGATTGAATTTAAAGAAAAAATCCAACGTTGTCCACAATTTTGTAAATGTGATGTTCTGTCACCACCCTGAGGATCAGCAAGTACAAAATCTATAACATGCCATTTCAGATGTTCAAAGCTATGATTTTTCTCCTTGCAATTAGGCACAATAGGTGCTATAAGTACTTGATTCCTCATACGTGAACAGTGCTCAGCAAGTCTCGTTTTAACCGAGCATGTAGTCCTACCCACATATAATAGCGGGAAAGGACAAATCAAAAGGTAAACTATGTAAGAAGTTTCACAGGTAGTGTACTATGTTGCATAGTACATCGTCTTCGTTAAGGAGTCAATCCAACTTTGGCCCTTCATAGTAGTTTGACAAAAATTACAATGAGAACAGGGAAAATGACACATTTCATGCGACTGAGAGGAGGAATGATGGATCTACTGAAGTTGAAGTTTGAATTACCCAGTCTCTAATGGCAGATGAAATTTAATGTGGACAAGTGCAAAGTTATGTACCTAGGAAAGAACAACCAAAAAGCGTAGTTACTCACCTGTAACAGGTGATCTCCAGGAACAGCAGGAATTTAGTCTTCACATATGGGTATCATCAGTACCGACAGAGCCTGCGCGGGAATGCTCCCCAGCGTCCAATAGGAATGCTTTTGGGAGCATCCCTCAGCACATGCGCGCTGCCTTCCCAACTGTCCCTCTTCAGTTAAGTTTGTAGTTGAGTGAAAGGATAGAGGGAGAGAGGAAAGAGACAAAGAGATAGAGAGACAACTGCTAGGGGAGGTGGGTGGGTTGTGAAGACTAAATTCCTGCTGTTCCCGGAGATCACCTGTTACAGGTGAGTAACTACACTATCTCCAGGAACAAGCAGGAATGTAGTCTTCACATATGGGGATTCCCTAGCTGAAGATGCCAGGGAGATAGCCCCAGGAAGGTGCCACCCTAGAAAGGTAGGCATCCTTCCTCCCACGGATCTCTGGCATTCCACCAGGGTTGGTGGGCAGGAGTTGAATTAGGTCTGAAAGAGATTTTGAAGAACAGCTTGGCCAAAGAAGGCATCCCAACGGGAGGCTTTATCCAGGCAGTAGTGGGCTGTGAAGGTGTGTACTGAAGCCCAGGTGGCTGCTCGACAAATGTCATCGATAGACACGGAGTGGAGATTAGCCATGGAAGCTGCCATGGCTCTCACATTATGAGCTGTGCATGGCCCTGAAGAGGAAGACCCTTACTCTCATAAGCAAAGGATATGCATTGGGCAATCCATTTAGATAAAGTTCTTTTGGAGACTGGAAGTCGCAAACGACTAGAGTCAAAAGCTATAAAAAGTTGCGAGGACTTTCTATATTGCTGTGCTCTCTGTAGGTAAAAGGCTAAGGCTCTTTTACAATCCAAAGTATGAAGGTTTCTTTCTGCATTAGAGGCATGAGGCCTCGGAAAAAATACAGGAAGATAAATTGATTGATTCAAATGAAAAGGCGAAACCACCTTTGGCATAAAGTGTGGATGAGTTCTAAGAACAACCGTATCATGATGAAACCTAGTATAAGGAGGATCAGCCACTAAAGCTTGCAGTTCACTAATGCGACGTGCAGAGGTCACTGCAATTAGGAAGGTGACCTTCCAGGTCAAAAACTTACAGGTTGTATTGGCTAAAGGCTCAAAAGGCGGCTTCATAAGCTGCCCGAGAATTAGATTTAGATCCCATGTCACCGGTGATGGCTTAATGGGAAGTTTGGTAAACAGAAGACCTCTCATAAATCTGGATATGAGTGGATGAGAGGAAATTAGTTGTCCATTCAGAGGCTTATAAGAAGCTGCAATTGCACTAAGATGGACTCTTACCGAATTGGTCTTTAAACCAGAATTCGATAAGTGAAAGAGATACTCTAGTATCAATTCTAAAGGTATGACAAGGGGGTTTAATCCCTTCTTGGAGCACCATATAGTAAAACGTTTCCACTTGAAGGCATAAGATCTTCTTGTGGAAAGTTTTCTAGAAGCCTGAAGGATATCCTTTACCTGTTGGGACAGGTTGAAATCCTGGATGTCTAAGCCCTCAGCAACCAAGATGTGAGATGAAGGGAGTGGGGGACTCGGGAGCCATAGCGTCCCGTCCTCTTGGAAAAGGAGATCTGGAGCATGCCCTAACTCCAGAGGTGCAGCTTGAGAGAGATGTCGAAGCAGGGGATAGCACGCTTGGCGTGGCCATCGTGGCGCTATGAGAATCATGCGACCCCTGTCTCTCTGAAGCTTGAAGAGTGTTTTGGGGATGAGGGGAATGGGTGGGAAGGCATAAAGGAAGTCCTGACCCCAGTGAAGGAGGAAGGCATCCCTTGCCTGACAATTGTGAGTCGGAATCCTGGAACAGAACCGGGGAAGTTTGGCATTCAATGGACTTGCAAAGAGGTCTATGTCTGGAGTGCCCCAGAGATGAAATATCTTTGCCACCTGGTCTAGGTGGAGAGACAACTCATGAGGCAGCAGTACTCGACTGAGTTTGTCTACCCAAAGGTTTTGAATACCTGGAAGATATACCACTAGAAGGTGAACTTGATACTCTCTGGCGAGGGCCCACAGTCGTAAAGCTTTGTTGCATAACGACAGAGAGCCTGTCCCGCCCTGCTTGTTCACATAGAACATGGCTACTTGATTGTCCATCTGAACTAGGAGGACTGTCTTGTAGCTGAGCTGGGCATGGAATACTCGAAGAGCTAAATAGAATGCTCTTAATTCCAGGAGGTTTATGTGTAGACCAGCCTCCTGTGGAGTCCAGATGCCCTGGGTAGAGAGATGATTCAGGTGTGCTCCACAACCCACCTGTGATGCATCTGTTGTTAGGGTGGCCTGAAAAAGGGGTTGATGGAAAGGAGACTCCACTGTCAGATTTTCTAGTGATTGCCACCATTGGAGGGGCAAAATTAGTCGTTGAGAGTTTACTATTTTGTCTGATATATGTCCTGTGGCCTGTGTCCACTGTGTGGATAGGGTCCACTGAGCAGCTCGCATGTGGAGGCGAGCATATGGGACTACATAAACTGTGGATGCCATATGTCCCAGCAATTGTACTAGCTCTCGAGCAGTTAGGGAGGATTTCCCTGCTGATTGAGAAGTTAGTTGCATTATGCGAAGACACCGGACCTGTGGAAGGAAAGCCTTTGCCTGTCTGGTATCTAGACAGGCCCCTATGAATTCCAGGCATTGGGAAGGAACAAGTTCGGATTTTGGGAAGTTTATTACCAACCCTAATTATTGGAGGATTCGCATTGTGCGAGACAGTGCAGTGCTGGCCCTCTGCAACTGTAGGGGCTCGAATGAGCCAGTCGTCTAAGTAAGGGAAGACGAATGTCCCCAGGGTTCATAGAAATGCAGCTACTAACTGCCATGCATTTCGTGAATACCCTTGGAGCTGAAGCCAGACCAAAGGGAAGAACCCTGTACTGGAAATGTTTTCCCTTGAAAAGGAATCGTAAGAATTTCCTGTGATTTGTATGGATCAGAATGTGAGTGTATGCATCCTTTAAGTCTAGAGAGCAAAGCCAATCCTGGCTTTGAAGGTATGGCAGAAGAGTTCCAAGAGAAATCATTTTGAACTTCTCCCGGAACAGGTATTTGTTCAGTTCTCTGAGGTCTAGAATGGGTCTGTCTCCTCCTGTTTTCTTTGGAATAAGAAAATATGGGGAGTAGAACCCTGCAGCCCGTTGAAGAATGGGTACCTCTTCTATTGCCCCTTGGGCAAGAAGTGTTGAGACCTCGTGATCTAGCTGATTGTCTGCGGAGGTTTGAGAATTGAATTACCTTAGAATTGTAGGAGGGGGCATGTTGTGAAAATGGAGCTTGTACCCCTCTCCTACAATGGACAGAGTCCAATCTTCTGCTGTTATCTGATGCCATCTACTGGCAAAGTGGCATAACCTGCCTGGGATATTGGGGGGGTTGGGGACCCCTCAGAGGCAGGAAGGCTAAGCTCTCTAGGAAGGAGTCAAAGCCCTTGAGGGGGCTGAACCTGCGGAGCTGGTTGGGCTCTCGGGCCTTTTGGCTTCTTTTGCTGTCGTTTGTCCCTTTTGGGCAACCTGACCCTGAGTTTGACTCTGCTGGGTATAGGAAGGATAAAATTTCCTCTTTTTGCTGAAAGAGGGTTTCTTATAAGGCTTCTTTTTGGCTGGAGTGGCTGTAGATTTTGACAATCTATCTAGAGTGGTATTGTCAACATCTAACTCGTTAGCCTTTTCCTGCCAGTTCTTGCCAAAGAGATTCTCTCCCGTACAAGGAATGTTGCCTAACTTGTCCTGTACCCAAGTCTCCAAGTCTGATGCCTGAAGCCAGGCAATATGTCGTACCCCAATGGCAATAGCAGAGGTTCTGCTGATGCATTCAAAGCAGTCAAAGGCTGCAGGATTCACAAACCTGGAGACATCTTGAGCATGCTTAACTAGAGCAAGAAAGTCTTGTCTCTTGTCATCTGGGAGAAGTGGGCTCATAAGCTCCAAGTCTCCTGTAACTTCTTTGAGGAACATGCCCATATATAGTATATATGAACTGATCCTAGCTGAAAGCATGGAAGCCTGAAAAGTTCAGTGCCCAAAAGCGTCCAGAGTCCTGCATTCACGACCTGGGGGATTGGATGCATGCCTCTTTGCACTTTTCATCCTACGCATGGCTGACTCCACCACCATTGAATGGTGTGGCAGCTGAGTCTTTTGAAATCCAGGACATGGCGGAACTCGATACATAGTATCAAGCCTCCTAGAATGAGGAGATGTAGTCAGAGGTGTCTCCCATATTCTGAGCATCAAGTTATGCAGAATTTCATGGATGGGCAGAGTGGCTGCCTCCTTTGGAGCTTTAGGATATTGGAGAATTTCCAATTCCTTTGCTCTGGGTTCCTGTTCAGGTGCTACCGTGATTGAAAGACCTTTGGCCATATCACGAATAAAATCCTGAAAAGACATGTCCTCTAGAGGTGACATTCTGCGTTGGGGAGAAGAGGGATCTTCCGAGAGAAACCCTATGGTACCAGCAGAATTGTCAGAGTCTTCGGAATCGGAGGATTCGAAGTATTGCTGACCACGATGCTCATGCAAAGCACGGTCCCGGTATCGATCGAAGTCGGTACCGAGTTGATCCGGTAACGATCTGCCGATTCCAGCCAAAGATGGCGCGGGAAGAATTCCCACTGGGGCCGGTATCGCCTGTACTAGTGTACGTACCGGCATCGGTATCGATGTCAGTACCGGTGCCCGTTGAACCATAGGTGTCAACGGTACTGCAGCTGTGAGAAGAACCGCAATGCTGCGTTCGATAGCGAGGAACCACTGGTCTATCAACGCTGCCGATGCCTGGGTGTCGGTATCGGTGAAAACGGCCGGGACCCCTGAGCATGGCACCAGTAGTTCTTGTGAGGTCGAGGCCTCGAGAACATCCTGGAGCCCCACTGATGCTTTGGAAGCCGAAGCCTCCCGCCGGGGCTGTTTTGCCGGTGTGGTTCCCTCAAGGGCAATGCCAATGGCCTCTCGATGCTTAGCAGGAGAGCTACCCTTTGAGGACCGTCTTTTTTGTTTAGTTACCTGAGATCCATGGGAGGAAGAGGAGGCTCATGAAGATGTCGATGTAATGGATCTGGCATCCGAAGAAAAGAGAGTACCGAGCTTTGCAGCCCGGTTCTGTCTTCCTCTATTAGTCATCCCCATACAGGAGAGACATTCAGATGGAGAATGTTCAGGCCCTAAACATTTAAGACACCAATCATGGGTGTCAGTGACGGAAATGGTACCGCCACACTTAGTACATTTTTTAAAACCACTAGTTGTTTTTTCCATGTTTCAGGAATATGAGGCCTAATGTCCAAAATGGCGCCTAGCAACGAAAAAGAAAAGTTTCTGAAGAGAAAGCATAGTTACTCACCTGGAACAGGTGATCTCCTGGAACAGCAGGAATTTAGTCCTCACATATGGGTATCGTCGGTACCGACGGAGCCTGCGTGGGAACGCTCCCCAGCATCCAATTAGGAAGCTTTTGGGAGCATCCCACAGCGCCTGCGTGCTGCCTTCCCTCCTTTCCCAATTGCCTGTCTCCAGTTGAGTTTTAAAGCTGAGACAAAGAGAGAGAGAGAGGGAAAGGGAAAGAGATAGAGAGATACAACTCCTAGGAGAGGTGGGTGGGTTGTGAGGACTAAATTCCTGCTGCTCCCGGAGATTACCTGTTACAGGTGAGTAACTATGCTATCTCCAGGAACAAGCAGGAATGTAGTCATCACATATGGGGACTCCCTAGCTTTAGATGCCAGGGAGAGACCACAGAAGTTGTGCATCCCTGAGAAGGGCTCCACTTTCCCATATGGATCTCTGGCATCCTACCAGGGATGGTGGGTAGGAGTTGATTAGGTATGGAACAGGTGTTGGAGAACAGCCTGACCAAACAAGACATCCCGGCGGGAGTCCTTGTCCAAGCAGTAATGGGATGTAAAGGTATGAACCGAGGCCCAAGTGGCTGCTTGACAGATGTCATCGATAGACACAGAGAGCAGATGAGCCATTGAGGCTGCCACGGCTCTCACATTGTGAGCTGTGACATGGCCCTGCAGAGAAAGGTTGTTACTCTGATAGGCAAAGGAAATACACTGAGCAATCCAGTTAGACAGTGTTCTCTTGGAGACTGGAAGTCCCAAATGAGAAGGATCAAAAGCAACAAAGAGTTGAGAGGACTTTCTATGTTGCTGTGTTCTTTGTAAGTAAAAGGCTAAAGCTCTTTTACAGTCCAAGGTATGAAGATTCCTCTCTGCATTTGATGCATGAGGCCTTGGAAAAAACACAGGTAGGTAGACCGCATGGTTTAGATGAAAAGGCGAGACCACCTTAGGCATAAAGTGTGGATGAGTCCTAAAGACTACCTTGTCATGATGGAACTTTGTGTAAGGTGGATCAGCTACTAGCGCTTGCAACTTACTAATGCGACGTGCTGATGTGATTGTAATGAGAAAGATAACTTTCCAAGAAAGGAATTTCAAGGAGGTAGTAGCTAAGGGTTCAAAAGGTGGCTTCATGAGCTGCCCAAGAACCAGGTTTAAGTCCCATGCCACCGGTGGTGGCCTAATGGGAGGCTTAGTTAGAAGAAGGCCTCTCATAAATCTTGCTATAAGAGGATGAGAGGAAATAGGCTGTCCATTTAAAGGCTTAAAGGAAGCTGCAATAGCACTCAAATGGACTCTTACTGAGTTAGTCTTAAGACCTGCATTGGACAAATGAAGGAGATACTCCAGCAATGATTCCAGAGGTATTGCAAAGGGGTTAAGACCCTTCTGCAAACAACATATGGTAAACCTTTTCCACTTGAAAGCATAACAGCATCTCGTGGAAGGTTTCCTGGAAGCAAAAAGAATATCTTTTACTTGCTGAGGGAGATTAAGATCATGGAGATCTAGGCCTTCAGCAACCAAGCCCTGAGACGCAGAGACTGGGGATTGGGATGCCATAACATTCCGTCCTCCTGGGATAGGAGATCTGGAGCAGACCCCAACTCCAGGGAGGGAGCTTGAGAGAGATGTAGAAGCAGAGGGTACCACACTTGCCTTGGCCAATGTGGAGCTATGAGAATCATACGGCCTCTGTCTCTCTGAAGCTTGAACAGGGTTTTGGGAATTAGGGGAATGGGTGGAAAGGCATACAGGAAGTCTTGACCCCAGTAAAGGAGGAAAGCATCCCTGGCCTGAGCCTTCTGAGCCGGAATTCTGGAACAGAACCGGGAAAGTTTGGCATTCCACGGACTTGTAAAGAGGTCTATGTCCGGGGTTCCCCAAATTTGAAAAATCTTGGCCACCTGGTCTGCATGCAGAGACCACTCGTGTGGGAGCAGAACTCGACTGAGTCTGTCTGCCCAAGAGTTTTGTATGACAGAATATATAGGTATTTCCCTTCAAATAAATAAGTTAATACTCCGATGTCATATGATGTGTCAATGCATTCATTCATACACACTCATCCTTCTACGGTATGAACAATGCACTAGGATACTTCCATAGAAAGAACCACTGGTCGCAGACTGTGAATAACATTGCTCTAGATATATCTCTTATGAGCTGGATGTTAAAATAGCATCAACGACCAGGTAAGTTTAGGTTCTTTTAGTCATGTATCCAATATTATCACTGGCTCATTGTATTCAATATAATCATCATTTCCACGATCTGCGCTGCTTTGCTATAGATCGCGTGTTGGGAGGAAGAGAGGGCAAATCGAGAAACCAAAGTCTTTTATTATGTGAGCAAAAAAGCACAGTTACTTACCTGTAACAGGTGATCTCTGGGAACAGCAGGAATTAGTCATCACATATGGGTACGTCGGTACCGACGGAGCCCGCGCGGGAAAGCTCCCCAGCTTTTCAGATTAAAAGCTTTTGGGGCCTCCCACTGCACATGTGCGCTGCCTTCCCGCCTTCCTGACCAGCTCTCGTCAGTTCGAGTTTAAAGCTGAGACAATAGAGAGAGAGAACAGGAAGATAGATAGATAGAGATACAAGTCCTAGGGGAGGTGGGTGGGTTGTGATGACTAATTCCTGCTGTTCCCAGAGATCACCTGTTACAGGTAAGTAACTGTGCTATCTCCAGGAACAAGCAGGAATAAGTCATCACATATGGGGACTCCCTAGCTAAGATGCCTGGGAGATCCCCCTCCAATGGTAAACCATCTTCGCATGGATCTCAGGCATCCATCCAGGGAAGGTGGGCAGGAGTTGTTTAAGTATGGAACAGGTGTTTGAGGACAGCCTGACCAAACAAGGCATCCCGGCGGGAGTCCTTGTCCAAGCAGTAATGGGCTGTGAAGGTATGAACCAAGGCCCAAGTGGCTGCTCGACAGATCTGATCTATGGACACAGAGTGAAGATGAGCCATAGAAGTGGCCATGGCTCTCACATTGTGAGCTGTGACATGGCCCTCCAGAGAAATGTTCTTACTCTGGTAAGCAAAAGAAATACACTGAGCGATCCAATTGGAAAGTGTACGCTTGGTGACTGGAAGTCCCAAATGAGAAGGATCAAAAGCCACGAAAAGTTGGGAAGACTTTCGATGTGGTTGAGTCCTGTTGAGGTAAAAGGCAAGAGCTCTTTTACAATCCAGAGTATGAAGGTTCCTCTCTGCACTGGATGCATGAGGAGCCGGGAAAAAGACAGGTAGATATACCTCTTGATTAAGATGAAAAGGCGAGACCACTTTGGGCATAAAGTGGGGATTCGTCCTAAGGACCACCTTATCATGATGAAACCTAGTATAAGGTGGATGAGCCACTAAAGCCTGCAGTTCACTGATGCGGCGAGCCGAAGTGACTGCAATAAGGAAAACAACCTTCCAGGAAAGAAATTTGAAGGAGGTAGAGTCCAAAGGCTCAAAAGGTGGCTTCATAAGCTGACCTAGAACTAGGTTCAAATCCCATGCTACCGGAGGAGGTCGGATGGGAGGTTTAGTTAGAGTCAGGCCTCTCATGAAACGTGCAACAAGAGGATGAGAGGAGACAGGTTGTTCATTTATAGGTTTTAAGGATGCTGCAATAGCACTCAAATGGACCCTTACTGAATTTGTCTTAAGGCCTGCATTTGAAAGATGCAGGAGATAGTCCAAGAGGGAATTCAAAGGAAGTGCTAGAGGGTCAAGACCCTGCTGAGCACACCAAATGGAAAAACGTTTCCATTTGAAAGCATAAGAACGCCTCGTGGAAGGTTTCCTAGAGGCATGAAGGATATCTGTCACAGGTTGAGAAAGATTAAAGTCTTGAAGACTTAGGCCTTCAGTAACCAAGCTCTGAGATGTAGGGATTTGGGGTTTGGGTGCCACAAAGTCCCCTCCTCCTGAGACAGAAGGTCTGGCGCAGCTCCCAGGTCCAGGGAGGATCCCTGGGAGAGATGCAGAAGTAGAGGGAACCACACCTGGCGTGGCCAGCGGGGAGCTATGAGGATCATAGTCCCGTGATCCCTCTGGAGCTTGAACAGAGTCTTGGATATTAGAGGAATGGGTGGAAAGGCATAGAGGAATTCCTGACCCCAATGCAGGAGGAAGGCATCGTGGGCCTGAGCTCCCTGACACTGAGTTCTGGAACAGAATCGGGGAAGTTTGGCATTCCACGGACTTGCAAAGAGGTCTATGTCCGGGGTCCCCCATTCCTGAAAGATTCTGCGTATCTGGTCCATATGTAGGGACCATTCGTGTGGAAGCAGAACTCGACTGAGTCTGTCTGCACGAGAGTTTTGAACTCCTGGAAGATACACTGCAAGAAGGTGAATTTGATGCTCTCTGGCGAAGACCCATAATCTGAGAGCTTCGTTGCAAAGCGACAGAGAGCCTGTCCCTCCTTGTTTGTTTATATAGAACATGGCTACCTGATTGTCTGTCTGAACTAGGACAGTCAGGTTGACAAGGAGGGTATAGAAGACCTTGAGGGCAAGGTAAACTGCTCGCAGTTCCAGGAGGTTGATATGAAGGGTGGCCTCCTGTGGAGACCAAGTGCCCTGAGTGGAGAGGTTCTGAAGATGAGCTCCCCACCCTGTCTGGGAGGCATCTGTTGTGAGGGTTGCTTGGGGCAACAAAGGTTGGAAGGGGGCCCCCAACAACAGATTCTTGGTGGATGTCCACCATTGGAGTGACCAAAATAGACGGCTTGAGGTGAGTATTTGGTCGGAGAGCGCTCCAGATGCTTGAGTCCACTGGGTGGCCAAGGTCCATTGAGCTGCTCTCATATGCAGACGAGCGTAGGGCACCACATGTACCGTGGAGGCCATGTGGCCCAGAAGTCGCAGCATTTCCCGGGCTGTCAAATGACTGCTGGACTGAGCTTGGGAGGCCAAACTCAGCAGGCGTTGGGCCCTGACCTGAGGCAGGTAGGCCCTTGCAGTGATGGTGTCTAACTGGGCCCCTATGAACTCGAGAGACTGAGTAGGGATTAGTTGAGACTTGGGAAGGTTTACTACCAGTCCTAGATACTGCAGAAGACGCCTTGTGCGGTCCAGGGAAATTTGGGCCTGGGACTGAGAGGGAGCTCGGATGAGCCAGTCGTCCAGGTATGGGAATATGAAAATTCCCAGGCCTCTTAGAAAGGCAGCTACGACTGCCATGCATTTGGTGAACACTCCTGGAGCAGAGGCTAGACCGAAGGGGAGTACTCTGTACTGGAAATGTTTTCCCTGAAACAGAAATCGAAGGTATTTTCTGTGGGATGGATGGATGAGTATGTGTGTATACGCATCCTTTAGGTCTAGAGAACAAAGCCAATCCTGACTCTGAAGGTATGGAAGGAGAATGCCCAGAGAAAGCATTTTGAATTTCTCCTTGAAAAGAAATTTGTTCAATTCTCTCAGATCCAGAATTGGTCTGAAGCCCTCTATCTTCTTTGGTATTAGAAAATAAGGGGAGTAGAATCCCGTCCCCTGTTGAAGAAGAGGGACCTCCTCTATTGCCCCCTGGGCAAGGAGGGAGGAGACTTCCTGACCCAAGAGGGCCAGGAGAGATGGGGGAGAATTGAACTGCCTCACCATAGTATAAGGAGGAAGGTCGGAAAAATGGAGTTTGTAACCCTCTCTGATGATAGAGAGGGTCCATTGCTCTGATGTAATTTGCTCCCATCTGGGAGCAAAGTGAGCTAACCTTCCGGGTATGGTGAGGGGCTCTGGTTGTTCTAGAGCCAGAAAAGTTAAGTTCTCTAGGGGCAAGTCAAAACCCCTGAGGGGGTGGAGCCTGCTGAGGCGTAGCAGACGCCGCAGGCTTTGACCTTGCCTGTTTAGGTTGCTGACGTTTAGCAGCAAAACGAGGCTGAGAGGATTGTTGGCCAGTATTTGTGGAAAATCTGGACTTCTTGTAATAAGGCCTCTTAAAAGACTTCTTCTTGGCAGGAGTGGAGGTAGACTTAGAAAGTCTAGCTAAGGTGGCATTTTATGCGTCCATTTGAGTGGCCTTAATTTGCCACTCCTCACCAAATAAGTTCTCACCTGTACAGGGCAGATTTCGTAAGCCATCTAGGACCCAAGGTTCTAGATCAGAAGCCTGGAGCCAAGCAAGACGTCGGGCTGCTATAGCAATGCCCGAAGCCCTACCAGCACCCTCAAAGGAATCAAAAGCTGCCCTGTTGGAGAACTTTGAAATATCCAAAAGGTGTTTCACTAAGGAAATGAACTGCTCCCTCTTATCCTCAGGGATAAAGGGGGCAAAATGCCGAACTTTTAGAGCGATTTCACTGAGAAACATGCCCATGTAAAGACTATAGGAATTAATCCTGGCTATAAGCATAGTAGCCTGGAAAATTTTCCTGCCAAAAGAGTCTAGAGTCTTACATTCTCGCCCTGGAGGAGTAGAAGAGTGCCTTTTGGTACTCTTTATCTTCTTCATCGCAGACTTCACCACAATAGAATGGTGAGGCAACTGGGTTTTTTGGAAACCAGGAGAAGGGGGGACACGGTACATGGTGTCCAACCTGCGAGAAGAAGGAGACAATGTTAGAGGAGCCTCCCATAAGTCCATCAAGTGTTCTTGAAAGATTTCATGGATAGGCAGGGTAACTGCCTCTTTAGGAGACTTAGAGTATCCTAAAATATCCAGTTTCTTTGATCTGGGTTCCTTTTCAGAGGATGAAGCAATAGAAAGACCTTTAGCCATTTCTATGATGAAGTCCTGAAAGGACAAATCCTCTGGTGGAGACATTCTCCTTTTAGGAGAAGAAGGCACCTCAGGAAGATCAAGGGAGAACTCATCAGAATCATCAGAGGAGTTAAAATCCTCTGAAGAAGCAGAGTATCCTCTATGTGCTTCCAACGCACGATACGCATACCGTTCGGTATCGACATCGGGCGTACCGGGTATGGGATCGGTACTGGGCAAAAGCCCGGATCCGGCATGCGGAACCGATCTGCGTTTGGAAGACGATGGCCTCGGTTCCGGTATGGAAGCCATTACCGGAACCGGACCCGGTACCGCTGGCTGCGGTACCGAGGGCGTAGCAGCATTAATAAAAGCCAGAATGGCCTGCTGCATGACTTGGACAGTATTGCCCATAGACGCCACTGCTGCCTGGATGTCGGTACCGGTATGGGCCGGTACCCCAGAGCAGTACAACAGGTGATCTGTCGAGGCCGCGCCATCGATGTCAACCTGTGACCCCATGATTGCTTTGGAGGCCGGAACCTCCCGCCGGGGTTTTTTGGCCTGGGCAGAATCCTCGAACTCAGAATTGAGAGCCTCTCGATCTTTAGAAAGAGATTTGCTTTTAGAGGATTTGCCCACTGGAGTTTTGGTTACCTGAGATCCATCCGGAGAGGAAGACCTGGATGACTGTGATGCTTCTGAAGGAAACAGCACATGGAACTTGTTGGCCCGGTTCTGCAATCCACGTTTCGACATCTGGGAGCAGGATGGGCAGTCCGGTATGGAATGGTCAGGTCCTAAACATTTAAGACACCATTCATGGGTGTCTGTAAGAGGAATGACAGCACTGCACTTGGTACACTGTTTAAAACCAGGAACTGGCTTCTCCATGAGGAGAATTTGTGTAGGCCTGAAGGCCTAACAAAGTACCAAGCTGTGCTGAAGAAAGAAAATGTATTTTTTTTTTTCAAAAGAAAGAAAGAGAGACCGGCAGTACCGGTTTCAGAATGGGGAAGGCAGGTACGCGGTCTAAAGAAAACAATAAAATTAACAATTTCTTCAGCGGTGACAGGAACACGACCTGCTGGCTCCGCGGAAAAAAAGAAACTGACGAGAGCTGGTCAGGAAGGCGGGAAGGCAGCGCACATGTGCAGTGGGAGGCCCCAAAAGCTTTTAATCTGAAAAGCTGGGGAGCTTTCCCGCGCGGGCTCCGTCGGTACCGACGTACCCATATGTGATGACTTATTCCTGCTTGTTCCTGGAGATTGGATTTATCGACTGCAATCGGTTACCCCGGGGGGTTTGAATACCGTGATTGAATGGAGAGCTTGTCTATGACATCTCAAATGTAGACTTACATGCTGAAATGTAGTTCTGTTCCTTTAAAAAAAATTTTGGCAATGGGTCTGACGTCAAGATTGCTAGCCCATTTAATCTTGCGAGTCTCCCAGGAAACCCGCATGCGCGGCGTTTTTTCGAGAGAGCATGACAGCCATTGACAAACGCATTGAAGATCACGTAAGCCGAAGCTGCAAATCACTTTTTTGTTTTTTGCTTAGGTACTCTCACAGCCTTTTTGTATGAATTGAAGAATTTGTGTTGTCTATTCACCATTGCTTCTGTAGTAACTTCTATGCATTTTCTTTCTCGTAGTGCTAATGCACAGATTGCACACCCCCTGACGAAGAATTGAAACGTCTAATAGGTACCGCCAAGGAGGCGTTGGGGCAATTGCAATATTGGCACGATTGGAAGTTTAAACATGAACAAAACTTAAGTTAAGTCCGATTTGGTTGAAAAAATCTTTTTTGAAAGTGATAATATCGGATACATGACTAAAAGAACGTACTCCAAAACGTTATAACAAGGGACAGCAGCAATAGACCAAGAACCACCAATAACAACAACATGATCGACACACCTGCAGGCTATCACAAAACCAAACTTCAAAAAGAGCACCATCACTACTGGCATCCACACTATGGAACTCCCTACCAACGAGCCTGAGAGCTTTAGATGACCTCACAGACTTCCGCAAAGACCTCAAAACATTGTTATTTATAGAAACCTTTGAGCATTCAGGCAACATCCCCTACTCAAACAGTAACACTTCTATCTCCGCCAACTAAACACACCCCCATCCTATCCATACACACAAATATATCATACCACGTTATTAAATACCTTTATGTTAAATGTTACCTCAATTCTACTCTCTAAATACTGTTAAGTAACCGTACTGTCTAAATGTTCACATGTACCCTAATGTTAAATGTAACCCTCCAATTGTGATGTGACGTGACCACCTTGATTGAAGGAAAAGGTGGCATACAAATCTGTCAAAACAAATAAATCAGATATCCGAGTGTGCCCTTAGTTCATAGAAGGCCTACTGGCCAGGGACACTTGTGATATATAGCTACTTGGAACAGAAATATACATTGCTTTTAGACTTGCGGCTGGACCTGGTCTTCTACTTAGGTCTCCTACTTAATTTTGCAAGCAAAGGTATAATTTTAAGGTTACAAGGACCTTTGCTTAGTAGGCTGATACATAGCAGTAAGATTACAGTTTAGATTTTTTTAGTTTCCTTTGTTGCAAGCCTGCCTTACAGGGTGGGGCTAATTAAATTAAAGCTGCTCTATCACTGACCAAATACCTGAACCAGTCGGCTTATCAGAACTTCAAGAGACTACACACGCAGCTAAGGCTTTCAAACTTTATCACTGCCTGTTTTTTTTTATAAACTTTACCTGTTGCACATAGCTTTTTAGGGATCATCAGCCTGCCTACGTTCCTTGCTTAGCCTTTAAATCAGATATCTGAGTGTGCCCTCAGTTCATAGAAGGCCTACTGGTCAGGGACACTTACGTTCCCGCCCACCCTACCCCTCACCTATATAGTCATCATATACATTGCCATCTGTCCTATAATTAGGTGTTACACCCACTTTTTCTTCTTTTCTCCTTTTAGGACAGCTGAGTCAGAATGTTGTGTATTCAATGCAATAACTGTGGTGCTTTCATTCTAAGAACAATCATTTGGATCCTGCCCTATATGCCTCAAGTTAGCTGCTATGCATAAACATAAGAACATAAGATATGCCATACTGGGTCAGACCAAGGTCCATCAAGCCCAGTATTCTGTTTCCAACAGTGGCCAATCTAGGTCATATGTACCTAGCAGTTTCCCCAAGAGACAAGTTCCACAATGCTTGTACTGGGTCAAGCATTGATATCTTCGGTCACTTCTTAATAAAGGTTTATGGACCTTTCCTCCAGGAACTTGTCCAAACCTTTTTTAAACCCAGCTACACTAACAGCCTTTACTACATCCTCCGGTAACAAATTCCAGAGTTTGATTACACGTTGAGTGAAAAAATATTTTCTTTTATTAGTCTTAAATAGTTTACCCTGTAGCTTCATTGCATGTCCCCTAGTCTTTCTAAATTCTGATAACGTAAACAATCGATCTACGTTTACCCGTTCCACTCCGTTCATTAATTTATAGACTTCTATCATATCTCCCCCCAGCCGTCTCTTTTCCAGGTTAAAGAGCCCTAACCTTTTTAGCCTTTCTTCATAGGAGTATCCTTCCATCCCCTTTACCATTTTGGTGGCTCTTCTCCGAACCTTTTCTAAAATCGCTATATCCTTTTTAAGATACGGCGACCAGAATTGCACACAATATTCAAGGTGCGGTCTCACCATGGAACGATATAGAGGCATTATAATATCTTTTGTTTTATTTTCCATTCCTTTCCTTATCATACCTAGCATTCTATTTGCTCTCTTGGCCGCCGCTGCACACTGGGCCGAGGGTTTTAACATGGTATCCACAATGACGCCTAAATCTTTTTCCTGGGTGGTGGTTCCTAATGTGGAACCTTGCATCGTGTAACCATAGTTTGGGTTGTTCTTCCCTAGGTGCATAACCTTGCACTTGTCCACATTAAATTTCATCTGCCATTTTGATGCCCAGTCTTCCAATTTATCAAGATCCTCTTGCAATTTTTCACAATCCTCTTGGGTTTTAACAACTTTAAATAGTTTTGTGTCATCTGCAAATTTGATCACCTCACTCGTTATTCCACTTTCCAGGTCATTTATGAATATGTCAAAAAGCAGCGGACCCAGCACAGATCCCTGGGGTACACCACTATTCACCTTTCTCCATTGGGAAAATTGGCCATTTAGCCCTACCCTCTGCTTTCTATCTTTTAACCAGTTCCTGATCCACAATAGTACACTGCCTCCTATCCCATGACTCTTTAGTTTTGCCAAAAGTCTCTGGTGAGGGACCTTGTCAAAGGCTTTCTGAAAGTCCAGATACACAATATCAACCGACTCACCTTTGTCCACCTGTTTATTCACTCCTTCAAAAAAAACATAACGATTAGTAAGACAAGATCTTCCTTGTCTAAAGCCATGTTGGCTGTCTCCCATTAAGTTGTGACTATCTACATGCTGAGTAATTTTATTCTTTATGATGGTTTCTACCATTTTTCCTGGTACTGACGTCAGGCTCACCGGTCTGTAGTTTCCCGGATCACCCCTGGAACCCTTTTTAAAAATTGGTGTTACATTGGCGATCCTCCAATCTTCAGGTATTAGAGATGATTTTAATGATAGTTCACAGATTACTGATAGCAGTTCTGCAATCTCATATTTCAGTTCTTTCAACACCCTTGGATGTATACCATCCGGCCCAGGTGATTTGCTACTCTTCAGTTTATCTAATAGTTGTAAGACATCTTCCCGATGTATCGATATTTCCTTCAATTCTTCCGCACCTTTAAATACCACTTCAGTCATGGGTAACATCCCTACATCTTCCTCAGTAAAGACCGAAGCAAAGAATTCATTCAGTCTCTCCGCTATCGCCTTGTCGCCTCTTAGTGCTCCTTTAACCCCTTTATCATCTAATGGACCAACTGACTCTCTCACAGGTTTTTGCTACGAATGTACTTGAAAAGGTCTTTATTTTGCGTTTTTGCTTCCGCAGCAAGCTTCTTCTCAAATTCTCTCTTTGCCTGCCTTATCAATGCCTTGCATTTGACTTGCCAGTGCTTGTGCTGTTTCCAGGTTTCATCGTTTGGCTCTTTATTCCATTTCCTGAAAGATGCTTTTTTGGCAACAACAGCCTCTCTGACCTCACCTTTAAACCATGCTGGCAGTATTTTGGACTTCCACTTTTCTTAAAGCGTGGAATACAGCTGGTCTGGTCTTCCAAGATAGTATTTTTCAACAACACCCAAGCTTGATGCACGTCTTTAACCTTTGCAACTGCTCCTTTTAGTTTTTTCTTAACTGTTTTCCTCATTTTATCATAGTCTCCCTTTCGAAAGTTAAAAGGTAGTACTGTGGATTTCCTTACCATCCCTCCTCCACTAATTAAATCAAAGGCGATCATGCTATGATCACTATTGCCAAGTGGCCCCAACACCCTTATCTCTTGCACTAGATCTGGTGTTCCACTAAGGACTAGGTCTAATATGGCTTCCCCTCTGGTCGGTTCATGAACCAGCTGCTCCAAGAAGCAGTCATTTATTTCATCTAGGAACTTTATCTCCCTAGCATGTCCTGACATGACACTGACCCAGTCGATACCGGGGTAATTGAAATCACCCATTATTATTACTGCGCTGTAACTTTTGTTAGCTTCCTTGATTTCTTTGAGCATTTTATCATCCATTTGGTCATTCTGGCCAGGTGCTCGATAGTACACCCCCACTGCCATTGCCTTCCCCCTTTTATACTACTAAGAGAAGAATTAGCTGCAATTAAACACACTTCATCTAGGTCACAAAATCTACCACCGCTTCCACAAAGAATCAAACAGCCCAGGAACAAATGGATCATGGTAGGCTCTGGTAGGTTGCAACCTGTAACGCAGAGACACTCTATACATCAAGCGATATCCCTGCATAATGCCTTCTTTGCCTTGGATAATGAGGGTGCCCAATCTATGGAAATTGAAGTGCCCTTAAATGATAGACTTAATGCCAAATCTACTGATAATGTACCAAATAGGAAGGAAAAATCACAAAACAGAAAACTACTACTCCTTGGAGATTCCATCATCAGAGGCACCAACTTGGGAACCCAACTCAAAGGAGAGAGGATGTTCAAATGCTTCCGAGGCTCTTCAGTCAGCAGGAATACAAACCAAATTGTTGGTATAGTTAGTACAGAAAGTGAGCACTCCAAAACTGATATTGTCATCCACTTGGGGACAAATGACTTGGCTAGAAACAGTGCCTCTGCAGTTCAAAGGGACTTCCAGACTCTGGGAGAGAAATTCAAGCCCATTGCTAACACTGTAGCATTCTCAGAAGTCCTACCTGTTCTTGGTAAGGGGGCAGAAAGGCTGCATCGCATAAACAACTTTAATTCATGGCTCAAAACCTGGTGCAAACAAGAAGGATTTAGATATATAGGCAACTGGGGAAACATATGGATCAACAAGAGACTATACTGTACTGATGAACTACATCGCTTCGCTGCAGGGAAAAGGATCCTAAGTGAAAAATTCAGGTATTATGTGGACAGGCATTTAAACTAGGGAAAGGGTGTGACGGATAGAGAAGGACAAGTTCAGTACGTCACTCCCAGCAAAAGCAAAACAACATTGGAAACAGCCACACTTTTGAATACATCAATGGCAAGCGGGAAGGGGCAAAATCCATGCAAAAGGCAGGCAAGCCATTCAACAAATGCTGGAAAGCAATGAGTACAAATGCTCGAAGTCTAGCCAACAAAGTTCCTGATCTGGAAGTCCTAATGGTGGAAATGGACTTGGACATTGTGGCCATTACAGAAACATGGTTTAACGAGTCACATGAATGGGATACAGCCATAGCTGGCTATAATCTATTTAGAAGAGATAGAGAGGGTAGAAAAGGAGGAGTAGCAGCCCTGTATGTCAAAAGCAATATTAAAGCTGCTGAAATGCAGGGGACGTGGGGAAAAGCAGCAGCGCTCTGGATTGTGTTGGAAAGAGGAGATGGCACGGCCAACCACACTGGTGTGGTCTACAGGCCTCCAACTCAAACCTAAGAAATGGAAAGCGAATTGATTGTTGATATTGCAAAGATAGCCATGAAAGGGGAAATGATAATATTGGGTGACTTTAATCTCCCGATGTGGAGTGGAGTGTTCCTTCTGCAAATCTGGAAAGAAGTAAAAAAAAATTGTGAATGCCTTCCAAGATGCATTACTTAAACAAATGGTGATGGAACCAACCAGGGAGAGCTCCATGCTGGATTTAATGCTCTCCAACTGAGAAAGCACATTAAATATCCAGGTGGGTGCCCATGTGAGGAGCAGCGATCATCACACGGTGCAGTATGAGATAAAAGCCAAGGTGGAATCCAATCACAGTAAACTCAAAGTTTTAGACTTCAAAAACTCTGACTTCAGTAAAATGGCCAAGTACCTGAAGGAGGAGTTGGTAGGATAGGAGGGGTTAAGGGAAATGGAAATGCAATGGGTTAAACTAAAGAAAGCAATTAAAGGTGGAACAGATACATATGTAAGGAAAGTAAATAAAAACAAGAGGAAAAGAAAACCTATTTGGTTCCCCAAAGAAGTGGCTGCAAAAAAGGCAAAAAACACAGTTTTCACAAAATTGAGAAGCTCACAAACAGAGGAACACAGAAAAGAATACAAGATCAAACTAAAAGAGACAAAAAGAGAAATAAGGATAGCAAAATCAAAGGCAGAAGAAAAGATGGCTAAAGATGTGAAGTGTGGTAACAAGACTTTTTTCAGGTATATTCGGAAGAGGAGGAAAATCAGAGATGGAATTGCAGGACTCGAAAGTGCTGGGAACGGATTTGTGGAAAGTGACATTGAAAAAACAACAATGCTAAACAAATACTTCTGCTCTGTTTTCACTAGAGAAAATCCTGGAGAAGGCCCACCTGTGATTGACAAATATACAAATGGGAATGGAGTAGATACCACACCATTCACAAAAGATGATGTGTTAGTACAGCTTGCAAAACTGAAAGTGGACAAGTCTATGGGACCAGATGGGATACACCCCAGGATACAGAAAGAGCTCAGAGAGGTTCTTGCAGGGCCTTTAAAGGATGTTTTTAATAGATCCTTGGAGACAGGAGAAGTTCCATAGGACTAGAGAAGGGCTGATGTGGTACCTCTCCACAAAAGTGGTAATAGGGAAGAAGTGACAAACTAAAGGGCAGTAAGCCTTACCTCGGTGGCGGGAAAAGTAATGGAGGCACTCCTGAAAGAGCAAATAGTGGACTTCCTCGAAATCAACAGGTTGCATGATCCGAGGCAACATGATTTTACCAAAGGACGATCTTGCCAAAGAAATCGAATTGAGCTCTTTGACTGGGTGACCAGAGAACTAGATCAAGGGCATGCGATGGATGTGATCTATCTAGATTTCAGCAAAGCCTTTGATACTGTTCCTCATAGGAGGCTTATCAATAAACTCAACAGCTTGGGGATGGGTCCCAAATGGTGAACTGGATCAGAAATTGGTTGACTGACAAACGACAGAAGGTAGCGGTAAACGGAACTCACTTGGATGAAAGGAAGCTGATTAGCGGTGTGCCCCAAGGTTTGATCTTGGGACCGGTACTTTTCAATATATTCGTGAGTAATATTGCGAAGGGCTAAATAGAAAAGCCTTTCTTTTTGCAGATGACATGAAAATTTGCATCAGAGTGGACTCCCCTTAGGGAGTGGATAACATGAGGAAAGATCTACAAAAGTTGGAAGAATGGTCTAATGCTTGGCAGTTAAGATTTAATGTGAAGAAGTGAAATGTCATGCACTTGGGAAGCAGAAATCCAAGGGAAATGTATGCGATAGGGGGCGAGAGACTGGTGTGCACAGACAAGGAGAAGGACCTCGGTTTGATTGTTTCTGATGATCTCAAGATGGTGCAACAGTGTGACAAGGCGGTGGCAAAAGCCAGAAGGATGCTGGGTTGCATACAGAGAGGAAGTTGCTGGTGAGGTCTCACTTGTAAGATTGTGTTCAGTTTTGGAGACTGTATCTCGCAAAGGATATAAAAAGGTTGGAAGCGATTCAGAGGAAGGCTACCAAAATGATTTGGAGCCTGCGTCAGAAGACTTATGAGAAGAGATTTGAAGACCTAAATATGTACACTCTGGAGGAGAGGAGGGACAGGGAAGATATGATTCAGGCCTTTAAACACTTACAGAGTATTAATGGACAAACAAACCTCTTCCAAAGACGGGGAAGCTGTAAAACTAGAAGGCATAACATGAAGCTGCAAGGGGATAAACTGAAAGGCAATGTCAGGAAATACTTTTTCACTGAAAGGGTTTTGGATGCTTGGAATGCCCTCCCGATGGAAGTGGTGGGGACAAACACAGTGACAGAATTCAAAATGGCATGGGACAGACATAATGGATCCCTTTATAGCAACAGGATAAAATCAAACTAAGCATATCTCTTATATTTGAACAAATAGGGGTGACCTACACGGATCGGTGGTTACACCCTAAACAAAGGCACGGGGAGAGGTGACCTGCACGGAGCGGCAAGTGCACCTATTCTTGCCACCTTGCTAGGCAGACTAGATGGACCACACTGGTCTTTATCTGCCGTCATATACTATGTTACTATGACTGCTTCAGCATGGTCTCCAGCCTCCTTTCCTGTGGATGCTTGAGGGTTAAACCACCTTCGCCTGAAATGGTAGTTTTCTTTGTAACTGCCATCACCAACACATCCACCATTGGGAATCTAAAGTGCTCTTTGTCCTCTGGCAAAACGGGATAAAGCCTAGCCATCAATCTCCGCGTGCGTAGATTAGACTCCGGCAACTTCCACTCCGCCTCAATCATATCCCGGATAGCCCTATGTACGGGAAAAAAATGATGGTTTTCGGATCCATTCCAAAGATCTTTGAGCATACTTTCTGAAGGGAGATCTTCTGGAATATTGTCGGCGCTCCCCCTTGTGGCCAGGCAGTTGCCTAGGTGTAAGGGGGTGCCCCGATCGTCCTTCTTACTGAAATTGGCCTCTTCGCATGTAGTTATGTCTTACAGATTATAGCCGAGATTGAAGGTCACAGGAAAATTTCTTTTATTTGGAAAATAAAGTTCTACATAACCAAATTGAATTCTTTGGTTAGGAATTCAGCTACTACAAACAAAACTCAGGATGCTTCTCCATTTACAAAACATAAGCCTTGATACACAGTCCCTGGCTTGGCTTTGTTTCTGCGGCTTAGTTTAAACACGTCTCCAAAATCATTCCTTTACAAACAGAAATCTTCCCAGGTCTCCAGGATACAGCACAGCACTTAACTGTTTCTTTCACAGGTTTTAGCAGCACTTTAACTTCCTGGTCCACCAACAGTTTAAAACTTATGACATTTCTTTCCAAAGGTGCTTTCACACTTTAGTTTTCACAGGCATCTATTAACTCTTGAAGCTTATCAAACCAGCTCTCATTAATTGCCTAACTAAAGTCATGAGCTTTAGCATGGGAATGTTCTCCTTTTAAAACTTCTGGGTTTTCCCAATTACTTTAAAACCCCTCAGTTTCTTACTTCTGACTGGCACAGAAAGAACATTCTATTTCCATATCAGAATCATCATTCTCTATACAACTGTTTCCTATTTCCATTTCCTCTTCACTGGATTTTCTTAGTGACTTGCTATCCACAGCGTCTGCATGGGAAGGCTTCAACTGCCGCAACACTTTTATCAGCTGTTCCCATTGAGATCCCTCGCTACATGAGGTTGTGGGGGAAGGGCATGAAAGAGCTTTCTTATTCAGTAGCTTTTTAAGAGTTTGTAATGGGCTCACCTTGCTAGCAGTAGTGTGTCTCCTTTCAGACCCTGCCACAGATGTACATTTGCTCTCTGGTCCTCCCAGGAATATTCCTCTCTCCTGCTCCCCAACAGTACCTTGTTTAAAACAGGCTCTCCAAGGCTCCACGTTAGCTGCAGACTTCCTGTCAGCTGAACTGTGTTCTAGGCTTGAGCTGTCTCTGTACTGTTTGCAAGAGGAATCCCCTTTAAGGCTTTCAGTAAGATCTCTGTCCCTCAGCCTTGTCCTTCGAGACTCCTTACTTTTTGTATGGCCAGTCCACCAGCTTCTAGAGAATATCTCTTCCTCAGAAGATTCCTCCCCAGCTTTCTCTCAGACCTCCTCCTTCCACTTCGATTGAGATTCTCTTCTCCAATTCCACGCTGCTTCTCTTCTCTGCCAAACCCTTTCTGACTGAAACTTCCCTGCTTAAATGTTTGGGGCTGTCCTATAGTTCTCGACTCCGCCCCCAAACCTCTCCCATCACCTGCCTCGGTTTCCATGGGGACTGGGTGTGTCTCTGGTTCTACACTTCTGTGCAGGGAGTTTTTTCCTTTGTTTAAAGTTTTAACCCCTGCTGTGCCTGCAGTTCTCTTGGGCTCAGGGAAAAAAGACTGTTTTTCCCCCTTTACCTTCCACTCTAAACCCGCTTCGCCACCACAATATTAAGCACCGCCACTGACTGAGAATTAAGGGGCGCTAACTCATCCCTGCGGAAAACTCTCAAACAGAAGGAATCTCGCCTTCTTCAAGGCTTTCGACTTGCATGCTCTCATACTGGTCCGACAGCCCCTCCAGGGGATCCTCAGAGCGCCCGAGGCAACCAACATCTGATCTTCTAACTCCTCCAACCTATCCCACCTCGGCCGCTTAGCTGGAGGAGCTGACATGCCACTACATTCCCTAGGCACAGCCCAAACCCCAGGCACTGTTTCATGCAATAGGCCTGATGTATATCTGCATGTATATATATATATATCTACACAGGGTGGCCCAAAAAAAGCGAGAACATCTCGTAAATTAAAAGCTTAAATAGTTTACTTATTTACCTTTCTTAGCTATATAACGTCTTTATTTTGACAATTTCTGGACGCCATCTTTTTTTTTTAATTTGTCAATCGTTTACATCTGTCTTTTTGAATTTTTAAATAACTTAAATGCTACGAGATGTTCTCACTTTTTTTGGGCCACCCTGTATATATTTATTTATTTAACAGGTTTTATATACCGCTTTATCATTTCAATCAAACTTAAACTTGGTAATGTACATTAAACAGGGACACTGATAACTTGGATTTTTTTTCCTGAGGTACTGGAGGGTTAAGTGACTTGCCCAAGGCCACAAGGAGTGCTAGTGGGAATCGAACCCTGGTTTCTGGGTTTCCAAGTCAGTGTTCTTAACCATTTGTTGATGTGCCTGAACCCCCTGTACAGCCTGCAGGTGCCAAACTAGACACCAATACCACTGCTACCAGCAAACACGAGGCCTGACAGATTCTCACAGCCCGATGCAGGCCCCGACAAAATAACGGCATCTCCCATCAAAATCGGGTCCTGCCACGGCTGAGAGGAAGAAGAGTCAAGCAACAGGATAAAATCAAAATAAATATAACTAACTCTATATCTCAACAAATAGGGGTGAACTACACGGAGCGGTGGGTACACCCCTAAACAAAGGCATGGGGAGGGGCGACCTACACGGAGTGGCGGGTACACCTAACTCTTGCCGCTTTGTTGGGCAGACTAGATGGACCATGCTGTTCTTTATCTGCCGTCATATACTATGTTACTATGTACAGCTATGGCCCCACTACCCCCTCCGATGTGCGATCACCCTGTAGGAACTCTCTCGTCTGCGCGGCCCTCCTCCAAACATCTGTGGCAGAAACCGGAATCAGAAGAGAGACTCCAGCAGCTGCCGCAGGCCACACAAGCTGCATGTTGACTGAGCATTCTGGTGGTATCTCATGCGTGAAGCTCTCCCCCTTGCGAAACACCGTGATCTGCCGGAGAACTCACAGTGTGTCCCAATCATGCTCACGGGGATCACATACTCCAAGGGACTGTTCTAGGCCCTCTCCTTTTCTCCCTCTACACCCAGTCCCTTAGCGCCCTCATCTCTTCAAATGGCTTTCAGTATCATTTTTATGCTGACGACTCTCAAAATCTGTATATCTTCACCTGATATTTCTCCTGCAGTCCAAGCTCGTATCTCTGCTTGTTTATTTGACATCGCTGCCTGGATGTCTCACTGCCATCTGAAATTGAACATGGCTAAAACCAAACTTCCTATCTTTCTCCATAAACCCTCCTCCCACCTTTCTCTATCACTGTTGACAATACTCTTCTTCCTGTTTCCTCAGCCAGTAACCTTGGGGTCATCTTTGACTTCTCTTTCCTTCTCCTCACATATTCAGCAGATTGCTAAAACCTGTCATTTCTTTCTCTATAACATTATAACAATATATCATCAGATATAAGCAATCCTCTAACTGTACATAGTCACTCCAAGTTGTAAGAAACTCTAACTGTATATAGTTATTGTTTTGTATTATATAAAATGTTCGATGCATGTACTATTATAACTGTTAACCGTTACATGTAAATATTTTTCATGTAATGTTTATTTATGCTCCCTGTAAATAGCACTGATTTTTAGAAATGCAGTATATAAGAATAAATAAATAGATAATCTTCAGCCAGCCCCGATACACTCGTATAACCCCCTCTTCTGAAATCACTTCACTGGCTCCCCTTCCGTTTCCATATTCATTTCAAACTTCTTCGTCTAACCTATAAATGCATTTGCTCTACTGCCCCTCATTAATTATTTATTTAACAGTTTTTATATATCGTCTTTCATCAATTGAAGACGGTTTACAGAGAACAAAACGTAACAGCATGGCAAAGCTGTTTTACATGAAACAGAACTTTAGTTAACTTGAACTTTTAGAAAATGAGAATACATGGTACCATAAGGTAACTATTTACACATTTACAATAGCTTGAGAGACGTCGTTGAGTGAGGAGTGTTTAAGGGCAGAAGGGGGAGCGGAGAAAAGGTGCAGTGGTCATAGAGGGCGGAAGTTAAGGTGGTACAGAGAAGTGTTCCTGGAAATGGTGGGTTTTAAGTCTCTTTCCCTACACGCCTCCTCAAGAACTTCGCTCCTCGTCTGGTTTCCTTCTCTCTATACCTTTTTCTTCTAATGCCAACTGCAGACTTTGATCCTTTCACCTTGCTGCTCTTTATGCCTGGAACAAGCTTCCTCTATCCTTGTCAAGTCTCCTCTCTCCCTCCTCAAATTAATGCTAAAGGCTTACCTCTTTGAAGTCACTTTTGGACCCTTGCTTCCCTTGTGTCTCCTCTACCTATTGAGTTCTTATTTCTTTTGTATTATACTGTCTGTCTTAACTAGATTGTAAGCTCTTCAAGAAGCACTGTCTTCTTACATGTTTGCACAGCACTGTGTGTGCCTTGCAGCACTTTATGATTAATAGCAATAGTAGTAGTAGTTCCTTATCTTGGTAATTACCGTGGCTCCCAATCCCTTCAGTGGGTAAGGAGCCACTGGCGTTCAAAGGGGCCTGTCTCTCTCGGCACTCTCAAGGACTCCCGATGTCGCTGAAGCTGGTAAGGACTGGCAGAGTGGAGAGGAAGGATGTTATTAGTGGCTGGCCGCCAGTAAGGGCAGAAGTGGTTCCCTGCCTTGTTTGGTGTGATTGGGCCGTGGTTTTACGATCCATTCGCTTTTGAGGCTACGAGTGTTTTTTTAGTGACCGCATGGATGTGTGAGGTGTTTTCCCGCAGTGCGTGGGAACAGGTGCCATTTTGTTGCAACGGCCTCGGTCAGTGAGAAAGAAGGCTCCTTGGGCAGGCTTGGAAGCTGTGGGGGACCTCTCCTTCGCGTTTTATTGTTTGTTGCAATCCTGTTTTGCCTATCGCTTGTTAAAAAAAAGTCCCCAGAAACAAACATTGAAACCAGCACGGCCAGGGGAATGAGTGGCCTACTGTTTTGGTGCTCTGAGACGCTGATTTGGGCAGAGATCATACCCTCAAAACCTACGTGTTTAGCATTTGGGTCCTGCAAGGACTCTGTCTCAGCTGAGGGTTTGTGTCACATCTGCGAAACAGAGGCCCAGTCAGCTGATGAGGGTCTGCTAGAGGAGAAGCTGGACAGGGGTGAGAAAGCCTCGGGAGGTTTGGAGGGCCTCTCTCAGTCTTCAGGGAGGTCGCCGCTTCTGGTGGTGGGGTGGGGCAGAGGAAAACCCTGCCTCACCAGTGTTGGAGCCTCAAAGCAAGAAGGTCAGATCTCCCAAGCCCTCCTCGTCTAAGAAGGCACCCACTGACGGACTCCCAGGGGTTTTTCACATGACTTTGTCCTCCTCATGCATAAAGCGCTTTGTATGAGGCAGTATGGAGAGGAGGGCTTGTGGGGTTCTAGAAGAGAGCAAAGAAAGCGTAGTTACTCACCTGTCACAGGTGTTCTCCAGAGACAGCAAAAATCAATCCTCACATATGGGTGACGTCGGTGTGATAGGCGATGGCCTACTTCATCTTGTAAATGTAAGAATGTGGCAGAGGCCTGTCTCTGCCTGCCTGTCAGCTCTGCGTGAGTCCTCCCCCCTCCACCTCAGAGTATTATAAATGACTCTGGAATATTACAGAAATTACCAGTAGCTGTTAGAAACACTTCTCAGCTTTGCTTTGCCTTGATAAGAATGTCCTCTGATAAGAACGTAAAACTCTTCCACTGTTTTTGTTATGTTTTAAGCACAGATGTCTGTTCCAGTATTATTGCTTGCACACTGTATTCTTGCTAGAAACACTGACCTTGTAGAGAGAAGCAGACTTGAAATTCAACAGAATATATTATGTCTAAAGTTTTGAGCCATGGCGAGAGAGATGTGCATGGGGGGAACAAGGGGGTAAGCCCAGTCACAGATGGCTATTGGATGAAAGTAGCTGGGCCACCAAGACCAATGAGGAGGTTGACCTGTATTAGATTGGGGAAGAAAGGTATATAAACTGTCATTTTTCTGAGCTCTGGGCTCAGCCATTTTGAATGTAATCATTGTCTGAGTCTGTGCACATTAAACTGGCTTGAATTCTAGTCAATAGACTCCGGGTTTTATTGGTTGCACCGCTACTTTCCCAATATTCATAGCTCTCTGGCCTCCCTTCTTTAGGCCCTGCATCGGCACTGACGGAGACCTCGCAAAAGCATTCCCCCCAGTTTTCAAAGAAAGCCTTTGGGAGATGCCACCACGCATGTGTGGTCCCCTTCCCGCCCAAGGGTGCCATCTTGCTCAGTTAGATGACATAGCTAAAATACAGTAAAAATAAAGGATGGTAAAGGAGCAACTCCAAGGGGAGGAGGGAGGGTTTATGAGGATTGATACCTGCTGTCCCTGGAGAACACCTGTTACAGGTAACTATACTTTCTCTGGGAACATGCAGGAAGTCGGGTCCTCACATATGGACTCCCCAGCTACAGGCTACCGAAAGCACGAGGCAAAAATAGGGGCTCCCTCATGGGGAGCCGCAAGCAGCAGCAATTTAGTCTGTGTGCATAGACCACAGTAGCTCCCCTGTGTCCGATGAAACCAGTACTCCGGGGTAGCCTGAACACAGAAGGGTCGAAGATAAGGAGTTACCTAAACTACGAAAAGGTTACAGAGCACAGCCTGGCCGAAGGCATTGTCCTGTCGGGACTCTTCCAGGCAGTAATGGGCTGCAAAGGTATGGAATGAAGACCAGGTGGCGGCCTGGCAGATGTCCACCATCGGGACGGAGTGCAAGTTTGCCACCGAAGATGCCATAGCCCTGACACGGTGCGCCGTGACACAGCCTTCCAGCAGGAGCCTCGCCTGCTCATAAGCGAGGGCAATACAGTCCGCCATCCAGGTGGACAACATACATCTGGTCACTGCCTCCCCCAGCTTACTGGGGTCATAGGAGATGAAAAGCTGAGAAGCTTTGCGGTGGCCCTGAGTGCGTTGGATATAGATAGACAAGACCCTCTTACAGTCCAAGATGTGAAAGACTGCCTCCGCCTGACTGGAGTGAGGTCTTGGAAAGAGGGTAGGGAGCACCACTTCCTGCTTGAGATGGAAGGGCGACACTACCTTCGGCAGGAATTTGGGGTGCATATGAAGCATCATTCTGTTCTTGTAGAACCTGGTATAAGGCGCCTCCACCATAAGGGTCTGAAGCTCCCTAACTCTGTGAACGGAGGTGAGCGTAACCAGGAAAGCCACCTTCCAAGAGAAGTAGCGAAGGTGGCAGGTAGTCAGAGGCTCGAAGGGTGGGCGAGTGAGCTGCCTCAACACTATGTTGCGGTCCCATTCGGTTGCTGGAGGGCAAAACAGGGGCTTTGATAAGAGCAGGCCCTGAAGGAAATGGGTCACCAACGGTTGGACCGAGAGGGGCTTACCATCCACCAGATGGTGGTGCGCCGCCAGGGCACTAAGGTGCACTCAGAGTTAGACTTGAGCCCGGACAGAGAGGTAGAGAAGGTACTGTAACACCAGAGCCACCAGGCAGGAGAAAGGATCAGCCCTGTGTTCGGTGCACCAAACAGAGAACCTGCGCCATTTGAGGGCGTAAGCCTTCCTAGTAGATGCCTTGTGAGAGGCCAGCAGAATGTCCTCCACCTCAACCGAAAGGTTGAATGGGGCCAGACTCACCCTCTCAGCGACAGGGACCCCAGGTTGGGGTGCAGGAGAGGGCCCCTTCCTGAGATAGGCGTCATGGGGCGGTCCCCAACGGTATGGGGGCCTCCACTGTCAACTATAGAAGCAGTGAGAACCACGGTTGCCTGGGCCACCAAGGGCCTATCAGGATGAGCGAAGCCCTTTCGCAGGTCTTAAACAAGGTCTTGGCAGTCAGCGGCATTGGAAGGAAGGCGTACATGAGGCCTTCCGACCATGAAGCCAGGAACGCCTTCCGCTGCCACCCTGGAGCAACTGAAAATTGTCCGGGCTGGCGAACAGGTCCATCACGGGTTCCCCCCAGAGACAGAAAAGCCGACTGGCTACCCTGGGGTTCAGCTGCCACTCGTGCAGCTGGAAAACTCTGCTGAGTCTGTCGGCCAGGAGGTTGTCCTGGCCTGGCAGTTACACTGTCCACAGGAGGTTACCCTGTTGGACTGCGTACGAGCAGAGGACCAGTGCCTCCTGACAAAGGGTACAAGACTCCGTGCCCCCCTGTTAGCTCATGTAGAACATTGCCACCTTGTAGTCCGTCTGGACAAGCACCAGCTGGTGATGCAGGTGGTGACAGAAGACCCTCAGGGCTGGATGTATGGCTTTGAGCTCCAGGAGATTGATCTGCTGGGTGCTCTCGTCTGGTGACCAGTTGCGCTGAGTGTGGAGATCTCCACAGTGGACTCCCCAGCTGAGCAGGGAGGCGTCCATGGTGAGGACACTCGAGGGCCTTGGGGCCTGAAAGGGCATGTCCGCCTCGAGATGCTGGGGCAACTGCCACCAGACCAGGGAGTTTGCCAATTTGCAGGTCACAGAAACTCTGTCTCGGAGGCAGCCTGTGGCTTGAGACCACTGGTCCCAGAAACACCACTGCACCACCCTCATGTGGAGGCGAGCGTTTGGGGTGAAGTGGACAGTGAAGGCCATATGCCCGAGGAGGCACAGAAGCCGCGTGGGCACCAAAGGACGATACTGTATGTCCCAAGCTAGAGACATGAGACAATCGGCTTGGTCCCTGGACAAGAAAGCCTTCGACTGGAGAGTGTCGATCTTTGCCCCAATGAACTCCACACACTGTGTTGGGACAAAGCCCAAGTGTTGCGAAACCTGGATGGTGCGCACCTCTGCTGCATCTCTGAGGCTGTGCCTCCCTTTATGAGCCAGTCGTCCAGGTAGGGAAAGACGAAGATCCCCTGGAGCCGGAGGAAGGCGGTCACAACTACCAGGCATTTTGTGAAGACTCTTGGGGCAGAGGCTAGGCCGAAGGGGAGCACCCTGCATTGAAAGTGCCTGCCCCCCATTATGAACCGCACGTACTGCCAGTGGTTGGGGTGGATGAGGATGAGGGTATAAGCATCCTTGAGGACTAAGGAGCATAGCCTGTCTCCCTGCTGGAGGTATGGCAGCAATGTTCCAAGGGAGAGTTAATTGAACTTCTCCCTCACCAGGAATTTGTTGAGGATGAGCAGTTGAGGATGGGCCTTAGGCCCCCCTGTCCTTTTTGGCACGAGGAAGTATCTGGAGTAGAACTCCTTGCCCTTGAGGTGGTGGGGCACCGGTTCCACCGCTTTGTCCTCGAGAAGACCTGCCAATTCCTTCAGACGGTGGTCCCGGTGGAGCGGAGACCTGAAGGGCTCTCCTGGAAAAATAAGGGGGAGGTGTCTGAGTCAGGTGGAGGAGGGTAAACCCTCCCCGACTACCCTTAGTACCCAGGAATTGGTGGTGATGGTCACAAACCACTGGGCATAGAGGCCAGACGTCCCCCTGTGGGCTGCTGATCTCCTTGGGGTAGAGAGGCTATGCTCAAGGAGTCAAAAAGTCCCCTCTGGTTGGGCCGGAGCCAGGGGTTTTGGAGCCTTCTGCTTACGTGGGCAATACCCATGTCCCTTGGCCTGCTGACCCTGTTGGGGAGCTCTGATAAGGTGGGTAGTATCTGTAAGCAGCATCCTTCCTCATGTAGAAGGGCTTTTTACCCAAGCCCTTCCGTCGGGGAGGGGCAGCGGTCTTTTTAGAGAGCCTGGGCCTTGTCATGAACTCTGTCTCCAGCTCGGCAGCCTTGTCCGTCATGGGTTTGCCAAAGAGGTTCTCTCCTTTGCAGGGGACATTGACCAATTTGTCCTGAACCCACTGATTGAGGTCGGACGACTGTAGCCAAGCTTGGTGGCGTGCACCCATGCCAGCCGCCGCTACTCGAGCCATCAACTCTAACATATCATAGCCCGCCCAAGACATAAATTTTGAGCATTCACAGACTGCTTTGGCCAGGTTCTTGAACCGCTGCAAAGGTCCCTGGAGAGACCAGCCGAGAACCCGGCGAGTTCCTTCGCCAGATCTCTCAGGTATATGCCCATGTACAGCTGGTAGGCCTGGATGCAGCTGATGAGCATGGAGCCCTGGTAGCACTTTCTGCTGAGGGCGTCCAGGGAGCGGGCCTACCTGCCGGGGGGCACTGAAGAGTGTGTCTTCTGACTTTTCAGCTGAAGCATGGCCGACTCCACCACTATGGAGTTATGCGGCAGCTGTAACTTTTGAAAGCCCGGGTTCCAGTGGACTCGATACATTGACTCGAGCCGCTTGCTCACCACCGGCACCAAAACCGGTGTCTCCCATATTTGGAGCATCAGTTGTTCCAAGATGGGCGGGATGGGCATTGTGAGTGATTCCCGCGCAGGGGCCTCATACTGGAGGATTTCCAACTCATCTGCTCGAGGGTCCTCCTCCAACTCGGTTGGGAATGCCAGGGCCTTAGACATATCTTTGACAAAATCAAAGAAACCCATATCCTCGGGTGGGAACTGTCGTTGAGGATCCGAGACATGAGAGTCAGGTGGCACATCGCGGTGGCGATGGGTATTGGGGGACTCCTCATCCTCTGTCTCCCACTCGGAAGAGTCCATCGAGGATTTGTAGGAGGGCTGCTCCGTGGGCCTCGGGGCTCCCGATGCCCTGTGTCTTATGCCCGGTAAACTTGCTGGGGATGACCGCAGTCTCGTCGAGTGGGACTCGGATTGTGACATCGGCCAAGGATCGACTCGAGGCCTAAAGATCTCGAGGATCGGCTTGGCCTCTGGGGACATCTTGGATGTCAAAGGCCCAGTGGTCGGGGCGGATGAACCGGTCTTGCTGGACAACAGCGCCCGCTGCTGGTCCATGAAGGCAGACAAACTTGCTTTCCAGGGTCGCCATTCTAGACTCCAGAAAAGAAGGCTCCACAGCCTTTGGCGCGGGCACCGAGGGACTTGGGCTTGACGCCGGCTCCCCGGATGCGAGGTTCTGCCAATATATAATAATGCACAAGTGCATTGTAAAGTATAAACTACAAAGGTAGACTTACAAGTAGTCGGTCAACGACGTTCAAAAGAATGGCCAGTTGTTGGATCAGTCCAAAAAGTCCCTGATGAAGTCGTAGAACAAAATGAGCATGCCTTGCAAGGAAAATGTCCCCTAGTTTCCATGGGGGGAGGGGGGGGGAATCGGTCTGTCAAGAGGAGATGCAGATTTCATGAGTAAATCCCTCAAATTGGAACCTCTAGAGAAGGCAATCATCAGAGGCTTCATAAAACAAGGGTGTAACCCCAGCACAGACCAATGTTTTTTTATTATTCGAACAATCTCAGGACTGTGACACACAAATGGAAGAACTCCAACTATGGAATCCACAGAACTGACAGACGGGGGCTCCACACCAGTACCAAGCAACCACTCCTGATGAGCATGATAGGCCCGACGATAAGTTTGATCCACAATCCATTTATGATAGCCTCTACTTAACAATCTAGACCTTAAATCCTGGGCATGTTGTTTAAAATCCCCTATAGAAGAATACAAATGTCGCAGTTGGAGAAAGTTGGAGAAACTGCCCAAAGGGGAGACCCCAACGAAGAGGTCCAGGATGAAAGCTCTGATAACTTGGACTATTCCTCTGTACAGATTTTCTAAAGAGAGTGGTCTTCAATTCTCCCCTTTCCTTAAAGACAAGCATATCCAGGAACTCAATTTTATGCTGGTTGATGTGTTCAGTAAATTTGATGTTAGATTTCAAAGCATTCAGCCAAGACACAAACCTTTGAAGATCAGAAAGACTGGACGTTCACAAGAAAACGATATCATCCAGAAATCTCTTCCAAAATAATACATGGGTAAAGAATGGTGACAGGTAAATGTAGCACTCTTCCAAATCTGCCATGTATAATTTTGTAATCGATGGAGCCACAGTCGCGTCCATGGCTATGCCAGATATCTGTAGAAAAAATGTCCCCTCATATAGAAAATAATTACGTGTCAATACCAGCCGTATCAAGTCCAATAAAAAGGATTTAGGAAAACAAGGAGCAAAAGAGAATAATGATTCCTGTAAACCTAATGCTTTCACCTGATCAATGCTTGTATACAGGGCCGTCACATCCAAAGTCACCATGAAAAACTCCAAATTCGGTAAAGATAATGCCAATAATTGTGTTAAAAAATGAGTAGAATCCCGAATAAAAGTTTTCACCAGATATGCTTCCTGTTTCAGAAAAACATCACAAAATTGGGACAAAGGCTCCAAAATGGAGCCTCGGCAAGAAACAATTGGTTTTCCAGGAGGTGAACTCAAGGACTTATGGATTTTTGGAACAGTGTAAAAGATTGGAATTTTGGGGTGAGTCACAATCAAAAATTTATGTTCCTTCTTGGTGATCCAACCATTTTGTAAACCCGTAGTGACCAAAGATGTGATTTCTATTTTCAAATCAGTGGTAGGATCACCCTCTAAATGTTTATAAATCTGGGTGTCAGATAGATGTGAACGAAGGCCGCGAAAATAATCCTCAGTGGATTGCATCACAATTGCACCCCCCCCCTTTGTCTGCACATCGAATAGTAATATGAGGATCCTGAGATAATTGTTTTAAAGATGATCTACTCAATCTATCAAGGTTAGAGAAATGATGCTGTAAAGATTGCTCCAAAAATTGAAGATCTTTCAAAACCAGTGCTTGAAAAGTGGAAAAAGGTTTAGCTTGCAGTTCCCTTCGAATGCAGGTGGCAGCTATAACCTGTTATTGCGGTAAGATTCAGGGTGTGTCCCTGGTGACACACTCAGATGTCATCACAATCCTTCTGGCAGTGAAGCAGGTTCGGCCGCCGGTGGGTCAGCAATTACTCCATGGGACCTCAATCTAGTCTTGTCAGTGCTGATGGAAGCGCCTTTTGAAACGCTGGGTGGTTGCACTCTCAAAGATCCAACGTTGAAAACAGTTTTCTTTGTGGCCATTTGCTCGGTCAAGCGGATTTCGGAGCTTCAGGCGCAGTTGTGTCATGCGCTCTTTTTATCCTTCTCCAGGGAAAGAGTGGTGTTGAGGCAGGTGCCCTCCTTTCTTCCCAAGGTGCCTTTCATCTAAATCAATCAGTAATTCTTCCGGTGTTCTCAAGGATCAGGGGGGACACTGGTGTATCCCCCTCTTGTGTCTCCTGGATGCGCCAGGTCCTGCGGTGTTATTTGACGAGGATGGAACCCTTTCAAAAATCAGATTGTTTTTTTGTTCTGTTTGGGGGACCATGTAGGGGTGAGTCAATGTCTAAGGCCTCCATATCGCGGTAGGTGAGAGAAGCCATATCTTCTGCCTATCTGCTATGGTGCAGAGTTGCCCATGGGGTTGAGGGCTCATTCAACCCAAGCACAAGTGACATCCTGGGTGGAATCCAGCTTGGTTCCGCCGGTGGACATTTGTGGGGTGACCTGGTCGACTCTACATACCTTTGTGAAGCATTCTCGCCTGGATGTGCAGGCAGCAGAGGATGCGCGTTTTGGTTCAGTGGTGCTTCAGGCTGGGCCTGCGGTTCCCTTCCAAGGTTAGTACTGCTATGGTACATCCCACAGGTCGGGACTGGACTGGACTGGAGGGACAATAAGGAAGGTGAAATAAGGCCTTACCTGCTAAATGACTTTCCTTGAGTTCCTCCAGTCCAGTCTCAAACTCTCCCAGTGCATGATGGCATTCCCGGGCCTGAAGAAATCCATCTCAATATTTTTGGTCCGGAGGTTGGTGGTGCCGCCATCGGCACATCGGGATTCCTTCGGGGTTGCCGAGTTCTTCTCCGGGTGTGTTGGATGGGTGCAATGCTGGTGTGTGGCACCTGGAGAGAATAGAGTGACTGCTTTGCAAGTAAGCATTCTTGCAACCTAAATCGTGAATAGGTAAACAACTGTTAGTTGTGGAGGGTGTTTTCTGCCTGTTGTGGAAAGCATTTCTAAGTTACTGCTATAACACATTTTCTTAATTGTTGCTCCCGTGAGTCTGCTTTGTCAATAGGATACTGGGGGCTGGTGGGAGGTGCCAGCTACCTATCTAGAGTGATGTCATGAATCTTGACATGCTCAGTCTCCAAGCTGCTGGTGAGGCAAGACTACCCACAGGTTAGAAATAGGCTGGAGGAACTCAAGGAAAGTCAATTAGGTAAGACCTAATTTCACCTATCACCCCACCATTAAACCACACAACGTTGTTTGTTCTTTTTTGTCCTTTTTTAAAGCACAGAATATATTTTATTTGAGCTTCCAAAATGGTCTTTGTAAAAAAACACCCATGCCTCATGCAAACTTTTGACCCTGGCAAATATTCCTATTAGTTTACAAATAACTAATTTTCTCATTTTATAATAGTCTGCCCTTTTAAACATAAATACTATTATTCATTTTCTAAACTCACCTTTAAATAATTGAGGTGATAGTCCAAAAGAACAGTTGCATTAGTGATGCTGTCCTTCGTCCCCACAAATACGAATGGCACCATTCCCTGGAAAAAGGAAATCACTCTAATAATCACACAAGTTCACATGAACAGTGATATTTATAAGAAACTAATGTAATGATATAGATATGTTGTTAAACTTTTACATTTTTTTCAGCAGTACAAAGTTCACTACAAAACATTATACTGAAAAGCATAAATATTGGAATTCTTTACTATTGAGAAGGGAAAGGGATATATATTTCTTTTAAGTTTTCCTTGAAATTTTATAAACAGTTGTCTGCTTTATTAAGAATAAAAGGTTTGTTTACTGAAAACGACTAAAGGGAAAGATTTCTCCACTTCAACTATAAAAGTCACAATGAATTATGAAGATTCATTAGTCATGAGTGAACAGAGAAAACACCTTATATAAGTTCTGCTTATACCACATTTAAAGGACTTTTGTTTTTTTTTTTAAATATGCTAACTTGAAAAACAGGAAACTTAAAACATCAGTATTATACATTGCTTCAACAATTGTAAAGCATGCTGCATAAAACAGCATTTTAAATGCCCAGATATACTGCACCACTTAACTCAGATATGGAGTATGCTATAAGAATACCAATAAATTGGCATTGAATTAGGTGAATATTTTATTTTGCTAAACCTTTTAATTAATTTCAGTTTTGGTCTGCATGTTTCAATGGCCAATTTAACCATTAGGTAGTTTAGATGACTGCCTAGGGAGGCCGGCGGAGGGCGAAGACAAACAGCAGCAGTGGACTGCAGTCAATGCAAAGTAAGGGGTCCTGAAAGCCACAGAAACTGAAAAAAAGCAGTACAAATTCTTAATGCAGGGAGGGTGGGCACTGGGCGGTTTTCAAATTGCCCATTTACCCAGGTGAATGACTTTTTTGGAAATTAGCCTTATGAATATATACAATAAACTTAACATTCAGAAACATGAGGTTGAAATATGTGTTTTTACAAAACTGTTCTACAAGGGGAAGTGCTCAAATGATCAGGACTGTTGAGTCAAATTATTAAAATCTTGGGAAGAAGGGATGCTAGGGGCCTGAAAATTAACTGAGGGAGAGGGAGGCATGCAAGACTGAACTTTCACCTAGAGTACCTAATACCCTTGCAACAGGCATCTATTTACGTACATCTTGTTGTTGTTAAGTGCCGTTGAGTCGGAGTCGACTCATGGCGACCCTCTGGATAGCTATCCTAAATTGTGTTCGGTCTTCAGTCAGGCGGCTCATTGTTGACAGACTGGTACCCGTAGCTGCTGTTATTGTATCGATCCATCTCATTGCTGGCCTTCCTCTTTTGCGTTGACCTTCTATCTTGCCAAGCATGATGTCTTTCTCTAATGATCTCTCCGCATGATGTGTCCAAAGTATGAAAGTCGAAGTCTTGTCATCTGAGCTTCTAAAGAAAGCTTAGGTTTGATCTCCTCTAGTACAGACTGGTTTGTTCTTTGGGCAGTGCATGGTATACACAGTATTCGCCGCCAGCACCATAATTCAAAGGCATCAATTTTCTTCCTGTCTATCTTTTTCACTGTCCAGCTTTCACATCCATATGATGTTATTGAAAATACCATGGCTTGAACAAGTCGAATCTTTGTATGGAGAGAGACATCTCTGCTCTTGAGAATCTTATCTAGGTCTTTCATAGCCATTCTGCCAAGAGCAATGCGTCGTCTGATTTCTTGACTGCTTGTTGCTTCTTTATTGATAGTTGATCCAAGTAGGTTAAAGTTATTCACGATTTCAATTTCTTCTCCTTCGACGATGAACCTGTTGATTATGCCAGTTGTCATGATCTTTGTCTTCTTTACATTAAGGTGCAGGCCCATTTTGAGACTATGTTCTTTGATTGTGAGAAGCAAATGTTTCAGATCATCTTCGTTTTCTGCCAGTAATGTGGTATCACCAGCATAGCGAAGGCTGTTGATGAGTCCTCCACCAATCTTCACACCTCTGTTGTCTTCATACAATCCTGCTTCTCTGATGATTTGTTCTGCATATAAATTAAACAGGTAGGGGGAAAGTATGCAGCCTTGTCTTACACGTTTGCTTATTTTAAACCATTCTGTTTCTCCTTGTTCCGTTTGAACTGTTGCTTCTTGATCAATGTACAGATTGTGCAAGAGAACGATCAGGTGTTCTGGTATACCCATGCTTCTTAATGTGGCCCAGAGTTTCTCATGGTTTACACAGTCAAAAGCTTTGCTATAGTCGATAAAGCACAAATAGATATCCTTTTGGTATTCTTTAGTCTTTTCAAGGATCCATCTCACATCCGCAATGATGTCTCTCGTTCCTCGCCCTTTCCTGAACCCTGCTTGCACTTTCAGGTAGTTCTTGTTCCAGGTATGGTTGTAGTCTCTTTTGAATAATCTTCAGTAGAATCTTGCTGGCATGTGGGATCAGAGCGATTGTGCGATAATTTCCACAGTCAGTTGGATCATCTTTCTTTAGTATTGGATAAACACAGATCTTTTCAAGTCAGTTGGCCATGATGCTGTCTTCCATATTTCTTGGCAGAGCCTTGTAAGTATGGTAACAGCTGCATCAGATTGCTGTAATACTTCTATGGGAATGCAATCAATGCCTGGTGCTTTGATCTTTGATAAGGCTTTCAATGCTGCTTCAACTTCTTCTTTCATCACCAATGGTTCCAGATCATAAGGTACAGGTTGAAACGGCTGTTGGTGCACTTGATCTTTATCATATAAAAACCGAAATTAGACCTTACCTGCTAATTGTCTTTCCTGGAGATCTCTCCGGGCCAGTCCAGGAACAAGTGGGTTGTCAATCTCCTTCAGTAACTGAGGACTGAAATCTTAAACTTTGAAGAGCTGGTATCTGACTCCCTCTGCTGGCCACTCCCAGTCTAACCTTAACAAAGCAGATGAAAAAATTAATGGCCAAAAACCAGCAGAAAAGTAGAAAAAAGGGGAAATACGAAACCGCAGCAGCCACACAGTGATGTGATGGAACAGGCAAAAACCAGGTTTCTCACCGGGGGTTTTTTTTTTTTCCTTTTTCAATTTAATTATTCATTTAATTATTTGTTTCAAAATAACCAAGAAGATAAAACGTAACCCATGAACGAGAAGCCATGAGTGAGAACAGAAAAAACAACACATTAGAAGCCATGAAGCGGACGGCACCACTAGCCATCGAGAATCCTTAGGTACCCGCGCTACATGGAAATGCGACCAAAAAACATGGGTGGGTCCTGGACTGGCCTGGAGAGATCTCCAGGAAAGACAATTAGCAGGTAAGGTCTAATTTCGGTTTCCTGTTCGACTCTCCGGGCCAGTCCAGGAACAAGTGGGAAGTACCAGAGCAGTATCTAACCACGGGAGGGACCGAACAGGCATACGAGGACGACCGACGCCCTCACACAGGCCGAGCTCTCGGCCAAGCCCGCAATCCTGCAAAGTTTTGCAAACGCGGAATCGAAGACTACGGAGCTGCCCGACAAAAAGCCACCAGCGGAACCCAAGTATATGCCGCCCAAAAAAACACTGGGGTGCCCGTAAAATGATCACGAATATCCGTTCCCTGCGCTCTGCTAGGACAGCCCAAACGCCGGTCCACCAACGGACGACTAGAAGCGGTTGCGCCCTTTCGAGAACCGGCAAAGAAAAAAACGTTCCGAGTCCCAGAAAGACGCAGTGTTTCGGAGGAGCTCCTGAGCCATCTAAGAACATCGCCAATGGGAAGAACCCCGACACGAAAGGAGGGGAGAGCGATAGACTGAGGAATAGAGAATCTAGAGACAATCTCCGGAAGAAAGGAGGGAACCGTCCACAACCGCATTCCATCCTCTGAAAAGTGTAGAGAGGGAGCCCTACACGATAGAGCAGAGAGATCCGAAATCCACCTCGCGGTACAGAAAACCCCGAAAGAGGCCATTCGTAAGAAGATCCCCGAGCGAGAAGCGCTGCCTGGGAAACCAAAAACGAGGTCGCGCCACGTCGTAAGCAGTGAAGACAAAATCTCCAGTGGAACCCAATCGCGAAGAGGGGATCGAAAGTACTGAACCGCTTGAAGGAAAAAAGGAAGCCGCGCTGAAGGAGCTGGAGACGAAGCGCGCTCACCCCTCTGCGAAAGGAAGAGAGTGCCGCTAAGCGCCTTTATCCAAACTGTGCGGAAGAAAAGACAGCACGATCGTAACTAAGGCATCGCTCGGCCGTAGTTCGGCTCTCCGCAGCAAGACCTTGAAAGACGCTATCCCCGAACCAAAGCTAGGGGCTTGTAACATCTGCGATTCCGCAGCTCAGAGACTATGACCGAAGGCGAAGACCCTGACCAGAACCACCGATCCCTGCGCAGAGCCTAGCCGGAAGAGCAAAGTAATCCGCTGCGGGCATGAGTCGAGGTCCCTGGAACAGAAAACCCCCCCTCGAGGGATACCGCCAAGCTTCGAGGATGAGAAGACGCCCAAAATCCGCATACCACGCCTGCTAGGGCCAAACTGGTGGAAAGATAATCACTAGGTCGCAGCGACCTACTATCCACCGAAGCACTCTATGGACCATCCTCCGGTGGCCATGGCTTCCCCAGCCCAACGAGACCATCCAACATGCGTACCCTGCGCTTGCGGAAGATCCCGAGAAGCTTTGGCCCCGCCGAAGGTAAGCCGAAGAACCACTATCGGTTGCCTCCAACACAGGATCAGATTGTGAAACACCACAGCGTGCAGTGACCAAGCCCCGGAACCAGCACAGGCGTGTGGAATAAAGCCGCCCGGCTTTAATCGTATTTATTTATTTATTAATTTATTGATATATTTATTTATCTATTATTATTATTATTTATTTTTTTTTTTGCATCATTTCTGCCGCCGATAGGGCCAGGGAAAGCACTTCTGCCCATAACCTGAGCCGCAGACTCCGCTGCAACAACTCCGCGCGGCCAGTGCCGCCGCGATGAGAGAAAAAGAACACCGACAGCGCCTATTCCGAGCAACAAAACATGCCCATCGCCGTCTAGGAGCAGAGCTACCGGAACCCCACCAGATGAAGGGAAAAATTCTGGATCTCCGGTGCTCAAGCCCCCGTGCAATGACGCCGGACTCTGATCTCCGCAACCGACGAAACTGACAGTCGTCGCCACCAACAGCCCAGCGAGCTGGCCTAAGGGAAGTCCTGCACTCAGAAGAACCGGCCCCGGCCACCACCGGAGACGACGCACAACCGGGGCAAGCCGTATGCCAAGGGCAAATCTGGAGGATTGCCGTGCGATAACCACACTCGCTGCAATATCCACATGTGGGCCCTTGCCCACAGAAGGAGGCCGAAGGACGTCGCCATGCACGCAAGGAGCAGCAGCTAGCACCACGCCGACAACGCTCGAAGATGTAAGAAGCTTGCACCAGGCCAGGAACGGCAACACGGAGCCTAAGAGCAGAAAAAATACCTCGACCTGTACGGTGAAAACCGCCCTTAACGAGAGGAATCTCGAAACCGGCCGCAACTGAACGTTGGCCCGATTGAGCACCTAACGCCGGAGCTGCAGGAGACGGAGACTCCTATACCAGCGGGGCTCGAATTAGCCAGTTGTCGAGGTAAGGGTGCACGAAAAAACCACCCGCTCTCCGTAAGGCCGCCGTCACTACTACCAGCAGGGAGTAGCTGACGCCACCGGAAGTGCTATAGCCCGCCAGAGAGAACTGGTGGGGTGGTAGAAATGTGCGGGGTGTCGCATCCAGGCCAATCGGAGAGGCTGAAAAGTGGAAATGACCCGTATGCCCCGCAAAATGGAGCAAGACGGTGAAGCTCCGGCCGTTATACAAAGCATTAGTAACCCGAGGAGAACCTTTAGGGTGAGGCCAGCTGTTAGCTGTCGTTACTCTCTAGGCCTCCCTACACTGAGATTTTGACATTGAAATCCAACTATCATATTTACAATACCAGCATCCAGACAGGAGCCTAAAAACCCATTATTGTACATCACACTGCCACACATGAAGCTAGCAAAGCTGTCTACCCAGTCTCGTGGCTATATCTCAGTGGAAATGGGAGATCTGCAAGCTTCCCAGCCTTCCTGCAGATAAAAAACATATACCAATGGTTTCACTTGGGGAAATTGCTATCTACACCTCTTCCTGTGGCCAATCTGGCCAAGGAGCAACAGAGAGGAAGATTGTGAAGCCAGTGAAGAGCCCCTTAATATTATCATTCCGTACATTGCAACCACAATGGGCGATTAAGGAGAGATACACCCCCGAGAAGAGGCGGGCATACGACTTAAGGCTCGCCTACGGGGTTAATGCGTTGAGCAAACTCTGGGTGTATCCGGAGGGCTAATGGCCAAGGTCTGGAGAGTGAAAGAAAGAGAAAGTGTCTAGCATAGAAAGACTCGCAAGGACTTCAAGTACCAACTGAGGAAAAGTGAAAAAAATAAATTACACCACCAAATGGAGGTGGGAAAAAAGCAAGAAAGAACGCAGCTTCAAAGAAAAGATGCAGACCTGAATAAAAAATGTAGGGCACGAAGTATGGCGTACGCTCAAACAAGAGCAGGACAAAGTCGTGAGTAACAGCAATCATCGTGGAACACGTACTTAGCTATTGAAAAAGCATTCCATAATACAGGTGAAACTAAGCAAGCCAAGCCGTAAATAAATCTACGTCCTTTGAACCTGGACAAGATAAACAACACCCCAGACTCCCTTATAGCTGCCAGCCCAGATGTCTGAGAAAGAGATTTTTGTCGCTTCGAAGCATGACAGCGAAATAGCTTGTGTAATCCTTTGCCCCAGTCAACATGTCAACTGAGGCAGCAGGTATAATGAGTGGGACAATTAAGGCCTGCTAGGGATGTGTTTTCATTTCAGGCAACACATCAATCAATATACAGAAATATAAACTACTTTGGTTTTATCTTAAAAAGCAAAATAACATGCCATGTAAGGCCTCAGCCAGACATCTTCATTGGGCACTGTGGGGGATTGAACCCCTGATCCCTGCACCATTGGTCAGTGTCGGAACCATTGTGCTGTGGTTCTGTTCCTATTACACAGTTTCAACAAAAACCAAAGATTAGAAAATGGATCAATTGACATGAATGAGACTACAAAAATGTTAAAGTCAGCATCACAGATGCTGTGAAAAGAGTCTCAAACCCCAAAACGGAAGCAGCAACACCAATTGCACAATAGATAGCCCAAAAAGCCCAATACTGTCGCTGTGATTGTGAGGCCAAGAATAGTGTTTACACCAAACCAATGATGTTGAAGCATCTGATAAACCAACTTATGTGTTTCATGCCCATTTATTTCCATTAACCTTCTGCAATTCTAAGCAATCACTGCTGCACAGTACACTAATACAGAACAATAGTATCCAATTCACTCAGAGGTACAAACCCAAAGGAAAAAAGACTGTGCCTGTAGGCCATAGGAACAGTGTTAGCCAGGGTCCGTTCCCGCCAAAAATAAACCGTTGGAGAGGCCTGCTTCTGAGACAGGAGCTATGCTTAAAAGGCCTTACCCCAAACGGAGCAAACCGAAATTCAACATTAAATTCCAAACCGAAAAACGAAGAAAGAAAAAAGCCCTGTTCAAACCGGCTCCTGAGAGACCGCCGCGGGAAAAAGAACTGTCGACCAAACGCTAAGAAAAACATGGCCGCCGGCACCCCCAAAACCAAGAAACCAACTGATAAGAAAAAATGACCAACCTTAATAAAAAAGACTCCTTCTCCTGCAGCTCCTGGCACCCACTGCTAGTGGGGAGGGAAGCTGAGCCCCGGAGGCAGCAGGCAGGTATCTGGGGCTCCCAGCACCGCACTGCTCTCTGCTATAGTAAACGGAGCTGAAAGTGAGACAGGCTCTGCCTCTTCAGTCCCGTGCCTCGGAGCGCCGCTAAAAATTTGTCGGCTGCAATGTACACTGTTAGGAACCCTGCTAGGGCCCCCTGCTATGTACCAACATTGAAAGTACACAAAATAAAACAAAAAGAAATAAAAGTTGTAAAGCTTAAGCATCTGAAAGTGGGAGCCAGCCAGGATTACGTCCTTCAGCTGCTGAGGACTGAAAAGACTGGGAGTGGCCAGCAGAGGGAGTCAGATACCAGCTCTTCAAAGTTTAAGATTTCAGTCCTCAGTTGCTGAAGGAGATTGACAACCCACTTGTTCCTGGACTGGCCCGGAGAGGCGAACAGGAAACTCTGTATATTCCTTCCATCTTTTCTTGATCTTGTCAGCATCATTCAACATTGAACCTTGGGCAACTTGTAACATTCCAATTCGAGGCTGGAACTTTTTCTTTAACTCTCGTAGCGTTAGGAAAACTGATCTTGTTCTTCCTCTAATAGTTTCTGCTTCTATTTCCTTGCATGCTTCATTGTAGTACTTTTCCTTGTCCTGTCTTGCTGCACGTTGGAAATCTCTGTTGAGTTCTGTGATTGTCTTTCTTTCTCCTCTGGCTTTAGCTTCTCTGCATTTCTGGGCAATTTTCAGAGTTTCTTCAGTCATCCATTTTGGCCGTTTTTTCTTTTTTACCTTTTGTAGAGATTTCTCGCTTTCTTCCAACACAACCTTCTTGATGTCATTCCATAACTCTTCTGGAACTCTATCATTTGTATCTAAAGCAGCAAATCGATTTTGAAGGCAGTCTTTAAATTCCAGTGGTATATTCTCAAGGTCATATTTTGCTGCATTCATGAGTGGTTTGCTCTTTTTCAGCTTTAGTTTGAGTTTGCATACTAGTAGTTGATGATCTGTACCACAGTCAGCTCCAGGTTTTGTCTTTGTTGATGTTATAGAGCTTTTCCATCGTTGGCTTCCACAGATGTAGTCAATTAGATTTTTATACAATCCATTGGGTGAAGTCCATGTGTACAGTCACCGCTTGTGTTGCTGGAAGAAGGTGTTCGAGATGAATAGATCATTGGTCTTGCAGAATTCTATCAGTCTTTCTCCAGCTTCATTTCTGTTGCCAAGTCCATAGTTCAATGTAATGACCAGACATTTGTATATTGTCGGATGTTGTTGTTCTTTGTAAACCGCGCTGATCATAAATAGTGCGGTATATAAGAATTGTAAATAAATAAATATTTTCCAACTACTTTGTCTTCTTCTTTGTTGCCAACTTTTGCGTTCCAGTCACCCATGACTATCAGGATATCCTGTTTGCATGTTCTGTCAATTTCAGCTTGTACTTGTTCATAGAACTCTTCAATTTCATTCTCTTCTGCAGCTGTTGTTGGGGCATATACTTGAATTATAGTTGTGTTGATAGGCATTCCTCGTAGACGAATAGAGATTAAGCGTTCGCTGACTGCATTGTATTTCATTACAGTTCTTGCAAGTTTCTTCTTTATTATAAATGCAACACCATTTCTTCTTTGTCTTTCATTTCCAGCATAGTAGACCATGTGATCATCTGATGCAAAGTGCCCGATGCCAGTCCATTTCAGTTCTCTGACACCCAACAGATCAAGTTGTACACATTCCATTTCATTCTTGACCACCTCCAACTTCCCTTGGTTCATGCTTCGTATGTTCCATGTTCCAATGTGTAAGACATCTTTACAGCTTCTGACTCATTTCATGCGCAGCTACATCAGCAGTCAGACGTCCCGAGGGCTTTGATCCAACCACATCATAAATGCTGGCTTTACTCTGAAAAGTCTTCAGCTCTTCCCCAGTAGCTAGTTGAGTGCCTTCCAACCTGGTGGTCTCATCTTCCAGCACTACAGCACAATTTGTTTTGTTGCAACTATCCATTGGGTTTTCATGGCAAGATACAGAAGTAGATTGCCGGGCCTTTCTTCCGCGCAGTTTAAGTTTTGTGTTGTTGCTGTTGTCACAGGGGGGGGGGGGGGGGGAAAGGGGTGAAAAAAGGCTGAAAAGAAATACAGAAAGAAAGAAGGATAAAAGGGGACAGAGAAACCAAGATCCCTGCTGCTCTGCCCTGGCACTGCTGCCTCCACCTAAAAAGAAAAAACAAATGAAAGGATCAAATAAAAAATCAAAATCCCAGTAGGGGCCTATTGCTCTAATCTGCTTATTTGTTCCTGAACTGAGCCCAGAACCTAGGCTCAGCACCTTCTCCAGCTGCTATGGAGACTGAAACTACTGATGGGAGGAGGCGGTCCTAGCCTACTTATACTGGTGTCATCAAAGCGATGACGTTTTTCAGTCTCCAAAGCTGCTGGAGGAGGTACAGAACTCTCAGGTTCCGGGACTGGACTAGAGGGATGAAAAGGAAGTTTGGTGTTGTTGCCGTTGTCACAGAAATGTGATCCTCCGCCGTCAACACTATCCCATTCTGCTGCTGCCCAGATGGGTGGTTTGTCTTGGTTTGGCATCTCAGCTGAGACCTGTCCATCTTGGGAGAACCTGCCAGTAGTTAAACTACCGATAGTTTAGCTCTCAGCATCACTGATGCACACAAGCCCTCACAGTACGACAAGCTGCAAACCAAGTGAGGGACGTACATCTTATGCAAGTCTCATTTTTTAAAATTTATAACTTTTCAATAATACATTATTCATATATGAATAAAAGGATATCAGAAAATACCCCAATATTAAGCCAATAAAAAAGAAAGGAGTTTTGTCCAAAATTTATAAAGGCATAATGGAGGGGGGAACAACAAATTGAGATACATGATAAAATGGGAAGAAGATTTGGAGATAAGATGGTCTGAGGAGGAATGGGATAAGATAATACAAACAGTGGCAAATATTTCCATAGCCACAAGGGTAAAAGAGAATGCTTATAAATTGTTGTTCAGATGGTACTGGACTCCAGCATGTAAAAAAAGAGCTGGAAGCAATGTTCCCTCTAATTTTCTGTAGGCTGTGTGCGCATAAAATATCAGCTGTGCAGCTTTTGAAGGAAGGTTAAATTTTTGTGCGCCACATAACGACACTCGGAGTTATATACTTTAAAATTTGACTACAAGTCAGAATACAGTATGTACACCACATTGATTTTAATCAAATTAAATGAAAATAGACAATTACTAAATGAAGCGGAAAATTTCTAGCAATTACAATCACAACTTTTAAATTTTAAGACATCTGTGTTTTTTTCTATCAGAATCAGAACCGTAATTTTTGTGCGCTCTGTTGTAAAGTATGTGCGCTTGCTCGGTGAGGTGTGTGCGCGCGCACATGCGCACAGCTTAGAGGGAACAGTGGCTGGAAGGGGGATTAATGATGGGGGATTAATGATCAATGTCTTATTAATGATCAATGCTACCCAGAAGTCAACCTAGACATTATCAAAACTAGCTCCGCAATACAACCTGAAAAGGGCTAGCTGGTCAACCTTCTCTCTAGTCCTATTAGTGAACCACATTACAACATCCAAACGAGTTTCATATTACTGTATATATAACATTAAGTTAATCTGTACATAGTACATTAAGTTAATCTGTACATAGTTCCCCCGGTTGTCCTATTGTTGAAGTTCCCTGTTTAATGTAAAACTCAATGTTACTTGTATGCATTGTAGTATGTTCTTGTTCATTGTACACCGCACTGATTGTAATAGCGCGGTATAAAAGAATTGTTAAATAAATAAATAAAATAAATAAATAATGTTGGAGGGGATGCAATGAGAAATGGAATTGGTTGCATATGTGGTGGAATTGTAAGTGGATACAAGCCTTTTGGATTGAGATTTTGGAGTTGATATATAACATGACAGGATATTTATTTATTTATTTTTATTTAACAATCACTTATATACCGCACTTTCCTATGGATCAGGTGCGGTTTACAAAAAACAAGTTAACGGACAGAGCAAAAATCTGTTTTTACATTGAACATCCATAAAACTATGTACAGAAGGCTTGAGCCTTAGTAACAAAACGTACTTAGTTTCGATTGAAGCTGAATCTAAGTACAATAATAAAAAACAGCGTTCTGAGGTATTTCAACTATATACAAAATCTAAGTACAGTAACGAAATATTCTGGTTTGTCATTTGTTAGTTTTCATTATGGGAGGAGTATGTCATAGGGTCAAAGTGTGGTGTAAAAAGATGTGTTTTTAGTTTCTGAGTTCCTTAATTTCTGTTACTGCTCTGATTTCCTCAGGGAGGGAGTTCCATAGGATGGGTGCTGCATGGGAGAATGCCTCTTTGTTGGTTGTCTTTTTAGCTTTTATGAAGTCTTTCGGAGTTATTAGTTTGTTTGTATAACCTTTCCTGTGTGTGGTTTTATTATAATCCTTCGTGATAAGCTTGCTTAGTGTTGGTGGAGCCATGTTATTTAGTGCCTTGAATGTAGTTATTATGGTCTTATAGTTTATCCTGCATTGAATTGGTAGCCAGTGTAAATTAGCTAGTATAGTGTTGTGTGTTCAAATGTTTGGGTCTTCATTATGATTCTCGCTGCTGCATTTTGTGCTAATTGAAGTCTTTTAATGTTTTGTTTTGATGTGCCTAGTAGGATTAAGTTGGCAAAGTCAAAATGAGGTGTGATGATTGCCTGTATTATGCTCATAAAATCTTGAATATGAACAAGTGGGCATAGTTGCTTTAGTATTTTAAGCTTGAAAAAGATTTTTTTTGTAGTGTTTCTAATGTGAGAGGTCATACTGAGATACGTATCAAGGATCACGCCTAGATACTTCACTTCATTTTTTATTTTAATATCTTGATCTTGAAGTGTGATGTATGGTGGGGGAATGTATGATTGGTCTTTCATTACAATTAATATGTCTGTTTTTGAGTGGTTGATATGTAAGTTGTGATCTCTTAGCCATGCTGTTATTTCATTGAAGCACTCGTTTAAAAGTTACATTGGTAGGATAGGGATCGTGAATGGAATGTACATCATTATATCGTCCGCATATATATGATAGTGGACATTGAATTTTTTAAAGATGTTGCAAACCGGTTGAATATAAATATTAAAAAGGAGGGCTGAGAGGGTCGATCCCTGTGGGAGACCGATATCCTGGTTGTATGTTTTTGATGTTTGGGTACTAATTCTTACTGTTTGAGTTCTATTGGTTAGGTACGAAGCAAACCATTTGTGTGCTGTTGAATTAATTCCTATTTGAATGAGTCTATTGAGCATTAGGGTGTGATGTACGCTATCAAATGCAGCAGAGATATCAATGAATAGGAGAATGAACGCTTGTTTAGCGTTATCAGTTCCTCTTACAAGAGTGTCAAGTAGAACCACTAGAAGCGTTTCCACTCCATGGCAGAGCACAGTTACTTACCTGTAACAGGTGATCTCTGGGAACAGCAGCAATAAGTCTTCACATATGGGTACGTCGGTACCGACGGAGCCTGCGCGGGAACGCTCCCCAGCATCCAAAAAAGAAAGCCTTTGGGAGCATCCCACACGCATGCACGCTGCCTTCCCGCCTAAACACTTCCCTCTCATCAGTTGGGTTTGCAGCTGAGACTGAAGGAGGGAAGTAGACAAATCAGAAAGAGAGAGAGAGAAAAAGAGAGCAACTCCTAGGGGAGGTGGGTGGGTTGTGAAGACTTATTCCTGCTGTTCTCAGAGATCAGAGAGGTAAGTAACTGTGCTATCTCCAGGAACAAGCAGGAATGAGTCTTCACATATGGGGACTCCCAAGCTAAGATGCCTGGAGGAGGCCCCAGCATGTTGCAAATCCGATGGATGGGCAATGCTTATCCTTTAGAACCCCAGGCATCTAAGGAATGGAGGGTAGGAGTTGAATTAGAAAAGAAAAAAGGGTGCTGTGGAACAGCTTGACTAAACAAGGTATCCAGAGGGGGGCCCTTGTGTAGATCATAACTGTCAGGAAAATATGAATCCCAATTTTCTAATGTGGATCTTACTCAAAATATTGCAAAAGCATTTGTTGAGAACAATATGGGTCTGTAATTGAGAGCCAGTATATTATCCTCAAAGAAATTCCCTCACTGTGAAGTAGAGGAAAAATAAATTTTGCAATACAGGAAGAGATAAGAATTCTTGATGGCTAGAACTAACCCCAGAATAAGAAGTGGGGAAGTTTAATGGGGTTGGACTTTACAGAACTAGGTAAAGCTTCTGTAAAGTCCAAGTTTGAACTCTTTGTCCTTGGAGCAGAATAAGGCCCTAGGCAAGAGTGGAGATAAATCTGACTGGTTTGGATGAAAAGGTAGAAATACCCCTTACAGGAAAAAAGGGGTAGGTCTTTAAGACCCCTTTTATCCAAAAGAAAAAGAGTTATTTGTATTAGGCGTTGGGCCTCCAACTTCTTGAAGATCAGTAAAAATCTTTCATAAGTGATGTCACTTATGATAATGACTTTACATGAAGAGATTCAGATGTGACGTAACCGAAAAGGTTACGGTAAGAAGGTATTTCCCAATTTACCAGAGAAATTGGTTGTCCATTAAGTTTCATGATATGCTGGGACAGCATTAATATGGACAATAACAATTTTTTCAAAGTCAGATATTGTATAGAGATTAACTCAACAACAAGAAGGAATAAGACCTACTTGAGAATATTGATGGAGACTCTCTGCTTGGTTAAAAATGGAAGAACTATAGGGAAAGTTTTGTCAAAACTGGTATTATGTTCGTCACTTACCAGGAGAGGACTAGATTTCTTTAAAAGATCTAGGTCCCGAATAACCAGATCTGGAGACCTACGTGAAGGAGTGCAGAGGAGATCCTTAGTTTTATGACAGCAGTCTGGATCCTTCTATAACTTCAGGTAGTAGCTGGAGAAAAAGATGCAATATAAGGAGATACCATGTTTGCCCCTCCATGAGGGCAATATGAGTATCATGCATCCTTTTTATTCATTATAAGCCACAACGAAGTATAGGGAATTAGAAGAAAAGTAATAATTAAGGACAGACTGCAGTGAAAAGAATGCATCCCTGTTGTAGGAGTTCCAGTGAAATGTGGAACAACCCAGGGAATCGTGTAATTTTTTTACGCCTTCGCGTGGTCTAAGCCCTGGTTAATTTTCCTTAAAAGAAAAATTTTAAGGAAGATGGTAAGAGTAGGAACAAACCAGTCATGTAGGAGCATGACTGGGCAGAGTCTACCAGCTGAAGCCCTTTTAACTATCTGGAAGCTACCTGCTAGGAGTAGCTCTTAGGCTCTCTGGCAAGGCACATAGTTGCAGAGCTTCCTTATGTAATGGCAGAGAGCATGTTGTAGGTTGGTTAGATCTGGCTGTTTAATTGCCAGTGTGCAACCTAATCTATTCTGTTGGAGTGAAAAAAAGATGAAGATGGCTAAGAATAGTAGACAGGCCTGATGTCTGCAACAATAAAGTGTAACCTCTCTTGGAGTTATCTGTTATTAAAGCAGCAGAAAAAGTAGGTCCTATAGGTTGGAGAGGACCGACAGACATAATTTGGAGTGGTAATACTCAATTTTATTTATTTATTTAGCTGCATTTATATCCCGCTTTTCACCGGGTCAAAGCGGTTGGGGGATACATTTAACACGAGGGGATATGAGACACATAGACTAATACTTACAGGGAACATGGGCTAAGGAGGGTTAAGTGGCTTGCACAAGACCACAAGGAGCACCTGTGGGACTAGAAACCCCAGTCCTTCCGGCCCAAGGTTGCTTTCCTCTAGTGGGATTTGAACCACCGACCTTCCGGCCTGTAGTACCTTGCCCTAACCACTAGGCCACTCCTCCCTCCTCCAATTTCTGTCTGAAAAGCTGCCTTAAAGAAGTATCTGAGATACATAGAGAAGAAGATGAACCACAAAGGGGAAGAAAACTCTGTATGGAAACTACCCACTGGAGTAGGTATTGAAGAAAAATCCTATGGGCTTAGAGAATAAGCCCTCCAGTTGATTAGTAGTACTCTTAGAGACTGAAAGTCTGGACTAAGAGGGATAGAAAGTAATACAGAGTTGAGAGGATTTACAATTTGGTAAGTCTTTGAAGAGGTAGGGTCCCCTTGCGGTTAAAAGTATAAGATATCCTCGTACAGAAAACTGTCAAGGTGAAGGGTATAGCTCACCTTGTTGTTAGTTCTCCCTTTCTTTTAAAAGGAGAAACCTGTTATCTCTAGGGTATGATGGTCCTTAATAGCTCTTGGAGCTAAAAAGATGGATTTCCCTTGTAGTAAGAGATTCATGCCCAGAGTCGAGGATTGAGTCAATGTATGACTGGTATCTCAGCATCTCAGTACGGATGAGATGAACCTTAGATACTTCTGTTAAAAAGAAGTAGGCTCAGAGGTTCTAAACCTCACACAGAAAAACACAGAGAATAGAAATATCAGAAACCCTGCGACTGCTGGCTTGCTGAGGCTGTTGAGGTCTTGATTTTCTTAGCCTGGTTTGATGTTGCCTGTCTTTGGAAACATCTGCATGATGGGTAGAACATGGATACAACTTTTTTCCCCTAGGGGGATAAAGCTTTTTAGGAGAGTTTTTATTGGCTAGGATAGAGGAAAGTTTTGACAATCCTCTGACAGTAAAAGCATCAGTATTTAACCGAGTAGCTTGAAATAAAGCATCCTTGTTAAAGAGATTTTCACCAGTACAAGGACTATTTCCCAGCCTTTCTTGTACCCATCTGTCCAAGTCTGAAGCTTGGAGCCAGGCCAGGTGTCGTGCTCCTATGGCTATAGCAGACGTTCTGCTAATAGACTCAAAACAGCCTAGGGAAGCACGATTAAGGAACCTAGAGATATTTTGAGCATGATTGACTAGTAAGAAATAGTCTGCTCTTTTATGCTCTTGAAGGAAAGGGCTCAAAAGCTTTAAGCTGTTTGTGACCTCTTCAAGAGACAATCCCATATAGAAAATATATGAGATAATTCTTGCTGAAAGCATGGATGCCTGGAAGCATCGACGTCCAAAGGCATCTAAAGTCCTAGACTCACGACGTGGCGGATAAGAGGAGTGCTTCTTTGCACTCTTAATACGCCTCATTGCAGATTCTACAACAATAGAATGATGAGGAAGTTGAGTCTTTTGAAAACCTGGAGAAGGTGGCACTTTGTACCTAGTTTCAAGTGTCTCAGAATGTGGTGATACCGTTAAAGGAGTTTCCCACATCTTTAAAAGTAGATCTTGTAAGATCTGATGCAAAGGAGTGGCCTAGTGGTTGGGGCAAGGTACTTCAGGCCGGAAGGTCGGGGTTAAAATCCCACTAGAGGACAGCAACCTTGGGCCGGAAGGACTGGGGTTTCTAGTCTCACAGGAGCTCCTTGTGGTCTTGGACAAGCCACTTAATCCTCCTTAGCCCATGTTCCCTGTAAAATAGTTATCTCCAAATTATAATGCCCTGTTCAATGTAATTTCAGTTTGTTCAATGTAAACCGCACTGATGCAGAATAGCGCGGTATATATGAGAATGTAAATAAAATAAATAAATAAATGAATGATTAGCTCCTTTGGCAACCAGGAGGATTGCAGGGTCTCTGAATCCCCTGGTAAGGACTCTTCACCAGGTATAGAAATGGCAAGTAACCTCGCCATATCAAGCAGAAAAGCTTGAAAAGAAATCTCCCCTGAGGAGGACCCTCTAAAATGAGGGGTAAAGGCTAGACTTGTTAAAGATTCAGCCTTGGTACCGATGGGCTCATCCCAGTTATCAGTATCGGAAGACTTGAAAGGATGAAGCATCGGATTCTCCCTAAATCGATGTCTTCGGTACCACCCGAAGTCGGTACCGAGACGATTCTGTACCGAACCATCCATGCTAGGGATCGATTCCAGGCAAGGCATCGAAGGAATCGAGTCTGTTGAAGCAAGCATGGACGGTACCGACACCGATACCGGTACCGAAGGTGGTACCGATACTGGAGGAACGGTCTGCAGCCACTCTAACGGTACCAAAGTAACCGAGAGCGCTAGACTACGTTCATCGGTGAGGAGTATTTCATCCAACACCGTAGCTGATGCCGGGGTGTCGGTACCGCTCGAAGCGGCCACAACCACCGAGCATGGCTCAGGTATGTTCACTGAGGCGAGAACCCCGGGAACGACCTGAAGCCCCGTTAATGCTTTGGAGCCCGAAGACTCCCACCGGGGCTTTATTGCCAAAATGTCCTCGAGGGCAAAGCCGGAGCAATCTCGATACTGGAAAGGAGATCTACCACTCGAGGACTGGCTAGTCTTTACAGACTTTTGTTTGGTTACCTGATTCTGTGGAGATATTCTAGCTGGTGACATCGAGTGCGATGTGAACCGGGTATCCAGCTGTGCTCGATTCTGAAGATTTCTTCTGTTTGAAGTCCAGCAGGAAAGACACTCCAGTGAGCAATGGTCAGGACCCAAACATTTTAGACACCAAGTATGGGTGTCTAAAAGAATATTTGTACCGCCACACTTAAGAGCATTTCTTAAGGGTAGTGGCTGGCTTTTCCATAGCGGAAAAATGGAGGCCTGGTGGCCTAGAAACTGACAGACACTAACAGGAAAAAATTTCTGTCGGAATGAAGAAAATATTTAGAAAAAACAAAAGAAAAGCACCGGCGGTACCGGTGGCATCGAGGGAAGGCAGACGCGACCACAAAAAAGTAAGAATAAAAAGAAGAATTTTCGCGGTGACAGGAGAACGTCCTGCCAGCTCCGCGGAAAACTGATGAGAGGGAAGTGTTTAGGCAGGAAGGCAGCGCGCATGCGTGTGGGATGCTCCCAAAGGCTTTCTTTTTTGGACGCTGGGGAGCGTTCCCACGCAGGCTCCGTCGGTACCGACGTACCCATATGTGAAGACTCATTCCTGCTTGTTCCTGGAGATGGGCAAAATCCGTATTGTTGTTCATCTAGGGGGGCTGAAGTATCCATGTATTCCTGAGTTTGAATTTGGACAACCTTTTCTATTAGTTTAGCCATGAAGGGTATACTTGACATTGGTCTATAGGAGTTCGGTGATGTTTTGTCAAGGGTGCTGTTTTTAAGTATTGGGCGGATTTCTGCATGTTTTAGAGAAGGTGGTAAATATCCTTGTTGTAGTGAGAGATTTATTATGGGAAGGATGAAGGAGGAAAAAATAGATAGTGTTTTCTTTATCCAGATTACTGGACATGGGTCTAGGTAAGAAGTTGTAGTATTAAGGTTTGACATAATATTCTTGAGTGTGTCTTTGGTTATAGGATGGAAATCTGACCAGTCATTTGTATGATCATGGCATGGCTTATTGAGTGGTTTTGGTGAGAATGACTGCTGTTTTGATTTGTTCATATAGTGATTAGCTAAAGACTGGGCAGATATATCCATAATGCCATTGCTAGAGTTATATGTGTTTTTCGTTAGATCTTGAACAATGTTAAATAGTTCTCTTGGTCTATTTATTGAATTAGTTAAAATAGCTGCATGGTAGTTTTTCTTTGCTTTATCTGTTGCTTCTTTATACTTTTTTAGGTAGTCGTTATAGGTCTCATAGTGTATTGTAGATTTAGTTCTACGCCAGCATAATTCAATTTTCCTCAGCTCTCTTTTCATTAGTTTTAAGTCATTGCTAAACCATGGGGCATTACCATTTCTAGATCGGTTGTTCCTATTGATTGTTTGTTTCGCTGTTAGATTATATGCAGCTGCATTATTGATAGTTCTGTGCCAGTTTGCTACAGCTTCGTCAATATTAGTTGGTGAAAGAGAGAGATGAGGGATTGTTTGGTCAAGGAATTCTTCTTCAACGAATCTCTTAAATTTGGAGGTACTGATATTGAATATATGAAGATATTGAATACAAAGAAAGCCAGAGATTTGTTTTCTACATCAATTAGATGTAGATATTCCAAAGAGAGTTAGTGGAGTGATACATCATTGTATAGTAGCTGCTAGAAAAGAAATAGCACAACATTGGCAGGGGAAATCCATGCCACATAAGGCAGGTAGAGTGGCAGAGATGTGTTTGATGCATAGACTGATGGAGATGAGGCGGGGGACAGGTGAGAAAGTTGTGGAACAATGGAAGTGTGTGTGTAAGTGGTTGGAAAAATGAAAGGAAGAATGAGTGGGAGTGCTAGAGAAAATATGAGAGGGATTTTATAAAAAATTTAAATAAAATTTTACTGGAAGGATAAATGGTGACTGGGTGAAAGGAGAGAGGATATTAATTCAATAATGGATGAGGATGGATGAGCGGGGGAGGGTGGGAGAGGATGGTTAGAAAGGGAATGATATAAAGAGTATTTAGAGTAATATATGAATTAATAAATATAATATATAATTGTTAATAAATACAAATGTTGTGGGAAGTTTGATACATAAATGTTATGTGTAGTTTGATACATGTTAAGTGATGTTTGTAATGATACTAAATACTTAATAAAATGATCAAATGGAAAAAAAAAAATAGTTCTGCTCCTTTAATAAAAAAACACCTTTGAATTAAGGTGTAACATAGCAGATAAAGACCAGAATGGTCCATCTAGTCTGCCCAGCAAGATGGCAAGAGTAGGTGCAGGCCACCCTCCCCATGTCTTTGTTTAGGGGTGAACCCACCACTCCATGTAGGACACCCCTATTTGTTGAGACGTTAGATCTGGGGTCACCAACCTCCAGAGGGCCGCGGGCCGCACAGCCGACTACCGGGAGCCTCGCGGGCCGCACCCCCCTTCTCCCCGCCCCCGCGAAAAAAAACAACAAACGCAAAATTATGAAAACAATGGCTGATCACCTTTATTGAATTTAATGAGATGGCTGATGATTCATGCTAGCAGACAAACGCTTAAAGTCCGGCTTCACAGATGACACTGACAGGAGAAGGGACGCTTGCAGGTGGTCGTTGGTGAGCTGCGAGCGCGTGGATACAATGGCGGGAATCCTTGGCGGGCCGCACGTAATGTTAACCGGGGTAGAGCCTCACGGGCCGCACGAAGGGACCTCGTGGGCCGCAGGTTGGTGACCCCTGCGTTAGATGGTTCAGAAGTTATATGTTTCAGTTTATTTTGGTTTTATCCTGTTGCTGTAAAGGGATCCACTGTGTTTGTCACATGCCGTTTTGAATTCCGTCACCGTGTTTGCCCCCACCACTTCCATCGGGAGGGCATTCCAAGCATCCACCACCCTTTCAGTGAAAAATTATTTCCTGACATTGCCTTTCAATTTACCACCTTGCAGCTTCATGTTATGCCCTCTAGTTTTACAGCTTGCACGTCTTTGGAAGAGGTTTGTTTGTTCATCATTTCTCTAAGTATTTAAAGGTCTGAATCGTATCTCCCCTGTCCCTCCTCTCCTCCAAAGTGTACATATTTAGGTCTTCAAGTCTCTTCACATAAGGCTTCTGACGTAGGCTCCAAATCATTTTGGTCGCCCTTCTCTGAACAGTTTCCAGTCTTTTTACATCTTTTGCAAGATATGGTCTCCAAAACTGAACACAGTATTCCAAGTGAGGCCTCACCAGTGACTTGTACAGTGGCATAAGTACCTCTTCCTTTCTGCTGGTAATCCCTCTTTGTATGCAGTCCAACATCCTCCTGGCTTTTGCCACCGCCTTGTCGCACTGTTTTGCCACCTTGAGATCATCAGAGATAATCACACCAAGGTCTTTCTCCTGAACCGTGCACACCAACCTCTTGCCCCCTATCGCATACATTTCCCTTGGATTTCTGCTACCCAAGTGCATGACACTGCACTTTTCCACATTAAATCATAGTTGCCAAGCATTAGACCATTCTTCTAGCTTTTGTAGATCTTTCCTCATTTTATTTATTTACATTCTCTTATATACCGCGCTATTCTGCATCAGTGCGGTTTACATTGAAAAAACTGAAATTACGGGGAGCATTTTCCATCGTGCTGTCTGGTCCCGTGGAGGTGGAGTGTGCCGGCTGTGAATTCCTCTGCTGTGTGTGGCTGCCCCAGCTGACGTCATCATCCTGCCCGGTATAAAGTGTTTTGTGCCTGGGCTCTCAGTTGGGAGCATTTTCCATCGTGCTGTCTGGTCCCGTGGAGGTGGAGTGTGCCGGCTGTGAATTCCTCTGCTGTGTGTGGCTGCCCCAGCTGACGTCATCATCCTGCCCGGTATAAAGTGCTTTGTGCCTGGGCTCTCAGTTGGGAGCATTTTCCATCGTGCTGTCTGGTCCCGTGGAGGTGGAGTGTGCCGGCTGTGAATTCCTCTGCTGTGTGTGGCTGCCCCAGCTGACGTCATCATCCTGCCCGGTATAAAGTGCTTTGTGCCTGGGCTCTCAGTTGGGAGCATTTTCTATCGTGCTGTCTGGTCCCGTGGAGGTGGAGTGTGCCGGCTGTGAATTCCTCTGCTGTGTGTGGCTGCCCCAGCTGACGTCATCATCCTGCCCGGTATAAAAGTGTTTCTGTCTTACTACGGCGCTTGCCGTCGGTGCTTTGTTTAAGGGGCGTGTTTAAAGGGGCAGGTAACGCCCCTTGTGAGCCCCTTTGGAGCCCGGCTGGAGCGTGATTGTCTGCCTAAGATGCCGGGCGGGAAAAGGAAAAAGAAGCCTTCTATGGCCAGCAGCCAAGCCGGTTCTATTGATAAGCATGTTATATCCACACCGCGGCAAAGGGATTCAGGTACTGTGCCTTCTTTGCCTTTACTAGAGGGAGCAAGTTTGAGCTCCGTGGAGCGTTCACCACCCCTTCCACCTAGTTTTCTTCAATTATCTAATGAGTCCCAGTCCGTTCAGAATCTCCAACGGAACAGTGTGCTTCCTAAGGTGGTATCCTGGCAGAAGCCTACTGCTCCTATTAAAGATTCCAAAGATCCTGAAATTTCTTTAATGGATGTCTGGCAAATTGTAGCTCGTACGGAGCAAACTCTATCTGAGACGATTCCTCTGCTTTGTCAGTTTACTAAGGACACTGTTGTCAAATTTCAGAGTTTAGATTCACAGGTTGAAATGTTAAATCATAAAGTTTCTCTTATGGATAGTCAAACTAAATCTCTAGGTGAGTTTCAGTCTGCTAATGTAAAAGATACTGTTATGTTACATCAGAAAATTGAGAACCTTGAAAATTTGTCACGTGTCAGAAATTTACGTATACTTAATTTTCCCATTTGTGCTTTATTGTCCCCTATTATTTTGTTTCGTAAGTATCTTAAGGATAACCTCCTATTGGCACAAGCTGAAACTATTTCCATTAATAAATGTTACTACCTTTCATCTAAAGTTGCTACAGCCGGTGCACAGGAGGTTGAGGAAGGTCTAGTAGCATCGGATAAATTTAATTTAACTGCCTTTTTAGAGGATACCCGGGACGATATTTCGACCCGAGCTACTCTGTTAGTCGCTCTCTCTTCTGAGGAAGATAAGAGTGCTATCTTTAAAGCTTACTTTAAGAGAAAATCAATGAAATTTTGCGGGGATAACGTTTCCATTTTTCCGGATGTCTCACGTTCCATGCAGCAGCGTAGGAAGGCCTTTTTAGCGCTTAAGAGTAGAACGTTGGCCTTGGGGGCAACCTTTTTTCTAAAGTACCCTTGTAAGTGCTGTGTCACCTTAGGATATGAGAAATTTGTTTTTTTGTTATCCCCAGATTTAGAGAATTGGCTTTGTGGAAAGGAAGAGCCTCATTAACCTTTTTCTTTTTTCCTTTTGGTTTTTTTCGTAGACTAGGGTTTTAGGGGTGGTCCACATCGGACTATGTAGGTTAGGGTTTGTTTATCCTAGCTTTGATTTCTATTATTTTGTTGTTTGAAATTGAGGATTTTTCTCCCCGAGATGTGGACTGTTCTATTTTGATATTGTTGCTGGTTATCTTTTATTGTTCTGATAATTTCTTGTATTACTTTATACTGTATTGTTATACTGTATATTTGAAAAATTCACATAAATAAATAATTTAAAAAAAAAGAAAAAACTGAAATTACATTGAACAGGACATTATAACTTGGAGATAACTATTTTACAGGGAACATGGGCTATGGAGGGTTAAGTGGCTTGCCCAAGACCACAAGGAGCACCTGTGGGACTAGAAACCCCAGTCCTTCCGGCCCAAGGTTGCTGTCCTCTAGTGGGATTTGAACCCCCGACCTTCCGGCCTGAAGTACCTTGCCCCAACCACTAGGCTACTCCTCCACTCCTCATGTTAACCCTTTCCAGGCCGAGCCCAAAACTCTCGGGATCTAAAATTCTGACTAAATATTCCTATCAAATGGTATATAATACATGACCATAGTAGAAGGAAAATCACTATTAGAACATATTGAATAAGACGGGTACAATTTTCCTGAAATATCCAAAAATTAACCCGGCTGCAGAATGTGGATTAAAATTTTAAAGTAGGTTTTCAAAGGGTTAACCACTCCCTCAGGGGAGTCCACTCTGTTGCAAATTTTTGTGTCATCTGCAAAAAGACAGACTTTTCCATTCAGTCCTTCAGCAATATCACTCACAAATACATTGAGCAGTGCCGGGCCCAGGACCGAACGCTGGGGCACCCCGCTAATCACCTTCCTTTCATCCGAGTAAGCTCCATGTACCATCACCTTCTGCTGTCTGTCAGTCAACCAATTTCTAATCCAGTTTACCATCTTGGGACCCATCCCCAAGCTACTGAGTTTATTAACAAGCCTCCTATGAGGAACAGTATCAAAGGCTTTGCTGAAATCCAGGTAGATGACATCCATCGCATGCCCCTGATTCTAGTTCTCTGGTCACCCAGTCAAAGAACTAAATCTGATTTGTTTGGCAAGATGTTCCTTCGGTAAAAACATATTGCCTCGGATCTTGCAACCTGTTGGTTTTGAGAAAGTTCGCTATTCGCTCTTTCAGGAGTGCCTCCATTACTTTTCCCGCACTTTGAGCTTGCTATGATTGCACTGTACCATGGCTTTAATCTATAACCAGACCGTGCGATGATCACTGTTGCTCACAGGGGCACTCACGCAGACATTCAACACGCTATCATCGTTGGTGAGCACTAAATCCAGCGTTGAGCTTTCCCTGGTTGATTCCAGCACCATTTATTTATTTAATAGTATTTCTATACCGCCTTATCTTACAATCAAGGCGGTATCACAGCAAAACAATCAAGAGAGGTGATAGTGTATTCATGCAGTGAGGGTTATATCGTAGTTTGAGTGTATGATGTGTTGTGAGTTTGATTAGGTTGAGCTATGTACATTGTGCGCTATGATACAATATGTGCTATAATACAATCTTCTATAAATTTAGTGTTAGGAAACATGTGCCGTTATACATTCTCTTATCAGTGGGTCTGAGGGGCGATTCTGTTTGTCTAAGTAATGCATCTTGGAGAGCATCCACAATTTTTTTGCTTCTTTCCAGATGTGCAGGAGTAATCTAATCCACATTGTGGTAGGCCATGGCCTATATAATAGCCTGTACATGTATGAGAGGCCTGCAAGCTAGGTCTGAGTCCCCACCCCCACCTAGAAATAGTAGTGCTGAGAAAGATCAAAGTCAGTGAAGGTCACTGACCAGCACTACTATTTCTAGGTGGGGGTGGGGACTCAGACCTAGCTTGCAGGCCTCTCATACATGTACAGGCTATTATATAGGCCATGGCCTACCACATTCCCCCCTTTGATTATTCTCACCCACAAGTTAGAAAGGGTGAGAATTAAATCACATATTATACTCGTGTAACAGCATCATCTTGGGGTATAGGGTAATATTGCCACATAGCTAATACTTTTGTAGTCGCCTTCCTTTCTACAGTGTTATCAATGGCTGCTGACTTCACTTGACTGTGATGAATCCAGGGTTCGAGTTCTGCAACTTCAACTGCAGTTGGGGTTAATAGATGACAACATAAGGTCCCTTCCAATGCGGTGCCAACGGTGTCTTTCTCCACCCTTTGATCCACACCGAGACTCCAGGCTTGAGAGGATGCAGGGGTTCTGTTAGATGGATGGGCAGCTGAGCTTGTATTCATGTCTGAAGACTCTGCAAAACAGAACTTAAAACCAATAGTTCTTGTCTAGTAATTTCATCTAATCTGTTGCATATCTCCTTTTATTCCTTGTGCAATAGGCAGGGGTCGCCCATACAGAATCTCAAAAGGAGAAACTCCTAAAGACTTAGTAGGGGCTAAGTATATCCTAAGAAGGGCTATAGAAAGAACTCAGAACTGGGGCCACTTCAGGTGAACCTCTTGACAAAGATTAGATAACTGTGATTCCAGGGTTCTATTCATACGGTCTACTCTTCCTAAATTCTGAGGTCTGTAGGCAGTATGCATCTGATAATGTAAATATCTTGGGGCCATACTTAATGGCTTCCTGAGATTATCAACCCTCATTCTTTTTACAGGGCCCCATGTGCATGCAAGGTTGTAAGGGCATACTTGGAATTTGGATACACATTTAGACAGAGCCCTTTTCTTATTGCCAGAGCTATCAGTTCAGCTTTCTGTGCTGAAGTTCCTGGGGCCAGAGCTGTGGACTCAACTACCAGATCAAGGGTCACCACTGCATATCCGGCACAACAATGTCCATTAATGATGACAAGACTGCTTCCATCTACAAAGAAAGTCCGTTCAGGGTTCTCCAAAGGAACATCAGTCAAATCCAGGCGACTTGAGAAACAGTGTCCATAGTTTCTAAACAGTCATGATCAGGGGGGGTCAAGACCAACTGGTAACAGCGTAGCAGGATTCAAAGCTTGACTGACCTTCAGTTGTATCTGGGGGTTATCACACAACATGCTCTGATACTTCAACATCCGTGAATGCGTGAGCCAAAAACTTCCTTTGTGTTCCATAAGGGTCAGAACAAAGTGCGGTACAGTAACTTGAAGATTTTGTCCCAGGGTGAGCTTGTCAGCTTTGCTCACTAGGAGGGCTGTAGCTGCAACAGCTCTCAAACAAGGGGGCCAGCCTTTTGCAACTACATCCAATTGTTTTGACAGATAGGCTACTGGCCGTTGCCAAGATCCAAGAGATTGAGTCAACACTCCTAGAACATTTCCTTGTGACTCATGAATATAGAGACTGAAAGGTTTTCTGGACATCTGGTAGACCCAGAGCTGGTGATAACATCAGAGCGGTTTTCAAAGATTGAAAGGCTGCATCCTGTTCAAGTCCCCATTCCAATGGAGACTTTTCCATTCCTTTGGTAGCTTGATACAAGGCTTTTGCTAGCAGCGCAAAATTGGGCATCCATATACGACAGTACCCCGCGGCACCCAAGAAGGCTCTCACTTGCCTCCTGGTGGTTGGAGTAGGAATACTGCATACAGCTTATTTGCATTCTGGTCCCAGGCGTCGAATTCCGCTGGACAACTGGAATCCCAGATATTTAACTTGTTTGACATAATCGCGCCTTGGCTCTTGAGACTTTGTATCCAGCCTTATTAAAGAGGTGCAAGAGTTACTGGTGGCTTGTAGACATTCACTTTCTGAGTTGGTGGCTATGAGCAAGTTGTCCACATACTGAAGAACCCTTTATCCTGGGTTCACATAGTAGCTTGAAAGATCCTGATTTAAAACAGCACTGGAGAGAGTAGGTGAATTCTTAAATCCTTGGGGTAATAGAGTCCAGGTGAGTTGGCCCCACCTTCCTGTTGTGGGGTCTTGCCATTCAAAAGTGAACAAAAGTTGACAGGTGGGGGCTAAGCGTATGCAGAAAAAGGCATCTTTCAGGTCCAGGACAGTGAAATGAGTAGCCTCAGCGGGGATCAGTCCCAAGAGAATATAAGGATTTGGTACCACTGGGTGTATAGTTTCAGCTGCAGCATTCACTCGCCTCAGATCTTGTAATCCCCTGTCCCAGGTTTCTTGACTGGGAGAAGGGGGGTGTTCCAAGGTGACTGGCACTCCTTGAGAAGTCCATACTTCAGCAGTTTCATTAAATGGCAGTGGATACCTTCAATGGCTGGTCGGGGAAGAGGATACTGCTTCACATGCACTGGTTCCGCTCCTGGCTTGGGGGCGACGATGACAGGGGCTATGTTCTTCGCTAGGCCAGGTGGATTATCTTCTTCCCATACTTCAGGTGGGGCTAAAAGGTTAGGAGGTATACAGGAACTAGCTGGCTTGAGTGGAGATGCACTATAGAACCGCTACTCTTCTTCTCGGGGAACAGTCAGCACCATCAATCCAGCAGGCTTCGGGTTCGCAGTCATTTGCATTTCTCCCCCTTCAGCAAAGGATATCTGTGCCTGGAGCTTTGCAAGCAGATCTCGGCCCAAAAGTGGAATAGGGCATTCAGGCATATACAAGAACTGGTGCGTTATTTTCTGTCCCTCTAGTTCTGCAGGAAAGGCTTTGTGGCCTTAGCCCCAGTAGCTCTGACAATGGTGATGCATCGAGAAAACAAAGGGGCTACTGGCTTTAGTATTCTGCTCCTGTATCCCCCATAAAGTCCATATATTGGTCCTCTATTTTCAGACTGACCATAGGCTCCTGGGGACCCAGGGAAACTTGGAGCCCGGTCTGGCCTAGTCTTCATCCATGCTGTAGCCCACTTCGGCTGCCACTCACTCTATAGCTGCTTCCCTCTCTTGCTGGAACACTGTGCTCGGTTTATTCTTCCATGACTCTAAAAATCAACCTCCTGTTCTCCAAGTGCTCCCTCTTCCCTTCCTGGGGGTGGAGTCAAGATGCGGGCATTCACTTCTCTAATGTCCTTCTTCTCTGCAATGGGCGCACTGATTCGCACACAGTGGGGGCCGATCATTTTCACGACCCCTTCCACTTCCTCTGCTCCTTCGATTAGGAAAACCTCCTCTACGTCATTCAAGCAGCAGCAAGAAGATCTGCTTTCTTCTTCATCTTACGTTCACTTTCTCTGTCACATTCATTTTCACGATTCACAAACACTTTTCTGAGCAACTTTCATTAACTGTCATTAACTCCAACAACTTGAAGACAGTAAGCTTAGGGACTGATATAATAAGCCGTGCATTATAATCATGCAGCGAGCTTCAGTATACAATTTACTAATGTGCAATAAAAAAAAAACGTTTACTCCCAATGCAGTAAACTAACCTTAGGTAAATTATCGCGCATTAAAAAATAAGTGCAGAAAGAAAAAATTGTTAATATCGCTGCAGTAACATATCATAGTTTTCTACAGCAGGCAGAAGTCTTATTACCACAGTTGCCAAGTGGACCCCCAAGTGGTACCAAATAAAACAAAACTGCAGAGAGATCAATGGGACTTCCGGAACTAAAGTGTGCCTGTAGCTTTCTGTTTCGTTGCAAGGCCAGAGACATAACAGCACCCCCCTGGTATGGGTCAGCCTGTCAGATAAAGGCATGCTTAATATTCTGAATGGGGAATGGCTCATACACTGACAGGAAAGTAGATGGGGGGAAAAAAAGAGACTCCAGATAACTTTTTAAGGTGGCTATCATATCCAGGGTATCCAGCACAGAGAGGTCTTCAACGAGAGGGTCCCTGAAGCTGAGGCATCCTCCCCCCCCCCTCCCAATGCCACTCCACCAATGACAAATACAGCTGGTCTCAGGATTTATTATTATTTGGATTTAGCTCACACCTATTCACTAGTAGCTCAAGGTGAAATACATTCAGGTATAGTAGACATTGCCCTTTCCCCAAAGGACTTACAATCTACGTTTGTACCCGAAGCAATGGAGGGTTAAACGACTTGCCCAAGATCATAAAGAGTGCCAATGGGATCTGAACCCTGGCTCTCAGCCTGCTGCTCTAACCACTGGACTATCCTCATGGCATCCCACCTTGGAAAATGGTGGCGTTTCATCCCGAATAATATATTGGACTGTACTAAGGGCTCCCTCATTTGACATACTGACCCTTAGAAGTATGTTCCAATAGGAGTTGGATGCTGCCATTTTCCAAGGAGGCAATTCCAGAAGCAGTTCCCTGCCTCCCCATCTAAAGATGGGTTGTGGGTGAAGGGATCCAGTGTCCACTTAGGCCAACCTGGATTTTTCTGGGGAGGGATCCGCCTTGGCCACTGACTTATTTTTCTTTTTTAAAGGGGAGAGGGTTTTGAGGCTATACTTCACCTTATATGACCTTTTAGCTCCCACACTGGAGGCTTTACTATAGTTCAGGGTTGCACTAAAAATTCAGCGTTAAGGTGAAAGTAAAAAAACAAACAGAGAAATTTAGGGGTTTTTTTTTTGAACAGCAGAAGTGATTAGTCATTCTGTTGCTTTTCAACAGACTATGCTAACTTTTAGTGATGAGCTTTTAGTACGGATTTTTCCATGCTGAAAACCTTATTCAGGGACAGGCAAACTATGGTCCATAAGTCAGAATCAGTCTGCCTGCAGAAAACGTTTGGCCCACAGTCTAGTATCAAAAGGAATAACTACATAAATTAAAACAGCCTATGAAGCTGCCCCCCCCCCCTCTTCCCCACAGCCTGCAATCATTTACCTGTGGCTTGCTGCTGATGCAGTTACTGCTGTGACCTCTAACATGTCATTGGTTTGAGGTTTTTAATGATGAGCAAATGTCTTCTGCCTTAGGCACCTATTCAAAGTTCTTTGTAGCTATATGCTGTGATCATGGGTGAAGACACATTAGAGGCTGCAATGGGATCTGCATCAGTGGCAAGTGCTGGAGGGGCTTCACGAGTAGTTTACATATTCTTTTTTCTTATTGATGCTAGGTCACGATCCAAACTTTCTGATGAAGACCAACAGCTGCGGTAGTGGCATTTGCAGTTCTGGGTAGGTATTTCACAGGGGAATTTTGGCTTCATAAAGCATGAAAACTGTATTAGGAATAATGATTGATTTGGGGGATCCTCCTACTCCTCAGACTTCAGACTGCACTAGCCTTCCAACCTGGTCACAAGCTCCCAATTTGGCCCTTGGCCAAACCTTTGCCTATCCTTGTGCTCCTACAGCTGTTAGTAATGTTGGTGCAGAAAAATCAAGTGAACTGCTGTGCTACAAAAGAGTGCAGGTTATTAAAGAAGCACCTTCTGTTGCACAGTGGTTTTGATATTTTCTTAAAGGGTAAATGCTGCAGATCAAATGATAATAAAAGCACCCAGATGGGAAATTTCTCTCATTCAGTGTGCTTCAGGGTTGAGCATCGTCAGTTATACTTTCTAATGTATATGTAGAACTACTTTCTAGTATACCAATGATCCTTGAAGCCTATTGCAAATTATATAACAATGATTTATGTATTTAAATCTAATATACTAACTACATGTTTCCTAGAAAGTGATCGAAATGTTGTACAACAAAACTAGAATCATCAACCTACCTTGTTTAGGGAAGATAATTGAGCAAACTCTTCTGTTACAACTACAAGATTTCTTAGATGAGTTTACAATTATTTGGAACAGTATGACTTTTGTAAGAGCCATAATATTGAGATCTTGTTGATCTCTACCTATAATACTGTCCATTTGAGTTCCGGTAAAGGAGATAGCCCTTTTGGTTGTGGCCCTCAACAAATCTGTCTTTGATATGGTTTGTCATTTTTCTGAACTATGAGGAGCTTAGGTCTGGATCTGAATATTTGACCCAGTTGGTATTCTACAAGGTTCAGTGCAATCAGCCATATTATTTACCATCTACCTGCTGTCACTGCTTTTTGGTGCCGATTTTCATTTTTAATAATCTACACCGAGCACTAACATAAAAAAAAAATTATTTCATATCGGACCACCAAATCCAAACCAGCACCAACAACTAATTTAGAACTATTCCCGATTGTTCCTTTTTAATCTTGAACCCTTTAATTCATTCTCCCTGACAAACCATATCTAAAAATCTTCAACAGACACAATGTCATGTTTCGAACTGAAAGATACTTTTTCAGTTCTGCTTCAGGGTTCACATTTAAGCACTTATCTGATTACTTATCAATTCTTCATGCAGCTTCTCCTATCACCTTCAAACTTCACTTTCAAGGGGCCTACTAAAACATGGCCGTGGCATGCTTAAGCTTACTCTACCTGATGACATCATTATTTAAAAGAATAGCAACCCCTCAATCAATTTGTTGATTCAACCATCGGGTAAAGTATATATCCAGTATTGCTCCCTAATATTCAATTTTGTCTGACGATTACCCCCACAGGGCAAAGTGATCTATCACCCTCTATTTTAAATCTGCAAAAGTATGCTGATATTGCAAGCATTGCTAAATGATGGTGCCGATAACGTCTCAGTAGACAATCTCGATCCGTGCTCCCATAATTGGATTGTTATCATACTTTTTGTGTGGCCAATATAAGTTTTATTTCATGGACATAACAGGATATACATAACATATGTAGAAGTGCAAGTGGTATAAATTTACTAACAATTGGGTGACTCCCCGCTGGTGTCTCCCTTGCCGCTCCCAGTATCGTCTGGTCACACATATCACAAGCCTCACATGCAAAATGTCCCACTCGATCAGAATCCCATTGATCTATCCTCCAAGTTATGGATTTATTAACCATATCAATTACATACTGTTTCTGTTTTAGGATAATCTAGTCTTTGCTGTTTTTCTTGCTACTGATTGCATAGCTGCTAATAAATGGACATTAAACTTGGCAAAGATGGCACATTTTCTTGCTATTCATTCTCCTTTTCCTGGTGCTCCAATTCATGTTCCAATTAGAAGTTTTACTTTGCCACTACTCTCAGATATTAAAATACTGGAAGTGGTAAAGTCTAAGTTTACCAGGTCTGTTCAAACTGAATTTGTAGTTTGAGCCACATTCTATGAGCTGAAAAATTGCTCCAGAACTTACGACTGTTCCTTCTTTTCAGTGAATCCAGGATGAGCCTTCAAGTACTTGTCCTATTGCTCTGTAACTGGGGCCATTGAAATCACTTATTCATATACTTCAATTAATTCAGAACTTGGTGGTTTGTCTCCTTGCTAATCTTACAAGCTGCAATATTACTCCACCTTTATATGGTTTCCATTGTTTGCCTCTGGACTGGAAAATCAAGTTTAAAGTCATTGCGCTTGTGTTTAAGGCTGCAAAGGAAGATGCATGGCTTATCTGCACTCAGTAATCTGTGAATACATTCCTTCATGCCATCCGAGGTCAGTCAGCAAGGCTTTCTTGGCTGTCTCCTCTCTGCAAATGATGTTAGTTGTAGAAAATCTGGAACAAGTTATCACTTGAGCTCTGATAGAAACCACAGTGTTACTGATTTACTTTCCCACCTTGTGTCTTCCAAATAACCCACTAATAATCAGGTGCTCTCTTTCTCAATTACAGTTAAAGAATTTGGGTTTTTTGTTTTTTTTTTACCAACACTCTATTTATAAAGGCATAAGTTAGAACAGTAGCTTTGCTGCAGTTATGATCCTTTCTATCAGCTAACGACTTCAGAATAGTTATTCAATCCTCTGTGCTTGCCTCTGAATTGTTGAAATTCTTTGTACTTTGGTCTTCCTGCTGCTTTAAGTCCCTGAAAGTGATACAAATTACAGCAGCCCACGCTGTTGCTTGTAAGCATTAAATTGTGAGCAATTACTTTTGTTCTTTCCAGCCTTCGAATTCCTATCAATAAGCTGAAGGGTAAAGTGTAAGATGCTCAGTATAATTTTCAAGAAGCTAAAAAGGGATAGAACATGATTTGAAATTAGTGTTAAACATGCTCCAGTCTGATCTCTTCATTAAGCTAAACTGTCATTATTAGCTGTGCCTTCCCCAAAGCTGGTACACTTAGGCGAGACCTGATCATAGGCCTTGATGGTTGCTGTGCCAATTCTTTGGAATACATATCCAGAAAACATCCAGCTGGAAGAGAACTCTTTTTCCTTCTACAAAATGCTAAATCTAAATTTTCTTACACAAGCTTTTGCGCATTTCTGAACTGCAGCATTAACTGTTGAGACTAAGGAAGGCACAATACTGTATTTTTCATTGTCCTGAATTTGTGTTTATGTGGTATTAAGAAATTCTGATGTCCATTTGTTTGTATAAGTTTTTGTGTTAAATTGTAATCCACAAAGTACAATCTTTTTAGAACTGTGGACTAGAATAGTTTAATACATAACTCCCAGTTCTGTAACAGAGCAGTCACAGCTCCAAACGGTCCTGCAAAACCAGTGACAATTCCAAACTACCCTCCCCCTACCACTTTTTTTTCTTGGGGAAAAGGACCGAAAAAGGACTTTTACAGTTATCTGTCTAGTTAAGAACACAATAAATGGAAATTACACTAACCTGGTAATTGTAGTTCCTGTAGGATCCAGTTTAGTCCTCCACAATCGGGTAATGCCCCTCCTACTGCAGCCTGGAGACTGGACCAATCAAATCTTCTGTAGTACATATCCAGCAGGAGCTCCCAGAAGCCCCCCAGTGTACTAGTAACAAAGCAAACTTAACGAAGCAACACAACAGATTTTTATTAGGCTATCAATAAACTATGTACTTCCCCCCCTGGAATAACCAACTCCCTCCCCAAACGAGGAAGTCAGGACACTGCATGGCGCCGGTATCGACGCCTTTAAATTTACACCGAGCTTCCCCCAGAAACTAAGGAGCTGACTGAACTCCAAAAGAAAGGGAAGAGCCATAGCGATAAGCACGACTGCCGACAGAGTCCGAACGGGACGAAAACCATCCTACAGGCACCCGCTCGGGACAGCGCGCCGCAAAATCATACAGATAGTCGGGAGGGAAGGAGGACTAAACTGGATCCTACAGGAACTACAATTACCAGGTTAGTGTAATTTCCATTTCCTGTGCGGATATCCAGTTTAGTCCTCCACAATCGGGATGTAACAGAGCAGTTAAGACCGGGCGGGACCTTGCAGGCCGGCGCGCAAAACCGCCGAACCAAAACAAGAATCCCGAGCCGCTGACACATCCAAGCGATAGTGCCTGCTGAAAGCATGCAGAGACGACCAGGTGGCCGCCCTACAAATCTCTGCTGGTGGAACCAGGCTATGCTCCGCCCAAGAGGCCGCCTGAGCCCGAGTAGAATGAGCCCGGAGCCCCTCCGGGACCGGCCGCCGCTGCAACAGATACGCGGACGCGATCGCTTCCTTGAGCCATCGAGCAATGGAGGCCTTAGCCGCCGCCTCCCCTTTTTTTGTACCCCCAAAGAGCACAAAAAGCCGATCAGTCTTTCGAAAGGACTCGGTAGACTGCAAATACCGCCGCAGCGCGCGGCCCACATCAAGCCGGAGAAGACTCTTGTCCACCGACTCGACCGAGCATGCCGAAAGCACTGGCAGAAATACCGCCTGATTTAAGTGAAAGGGAGGCACCACCTTTGGTAGAAAGGAAGGAACCGGACGGAGCACAATCCGTTCCGAAGAGAAAGACAAGAAAGGCTCTCGGCAGGACAGGGCCTGCAGATCCGAAATACGCCGTGCCGAGCAGATGGCAACCAGGAACACCGTCTTCAATGTGAGATCCTTCAAGGACGCCCTCCGCAAGGGCTCAAATGGTTCCCGAACCATAGCCCGCAGAACTAAATTCAAGTCCCACGAAGGAATCACCGCTCTGCGGGAAGGCCGTAAATGAAAAACGGCGGTCAAGAAACGCCGCACATCTGCATGAGCACCAAGAAGGCGGCCCAAGACCTTGCCTCTATAACACGAAATCGCCGCCAGCTGGACCTTCAGGGAACTGGCCGCGAGACCTTTCTCGAACCCATCCTGAAGGAAGCTTAACACGACGGGCACAGAGACCGTCGCCGCCCGGACTCCCCGCCGGGAGCACCAGTCCTCAAAAATCCTCCAAATCCGAACATAAGTGAGAGAAGTGGAGGACTTTCTCGCCCGCAGTAAGGTGGAAATCACCGCGGGCGAATAACCCTTCTTTTTCAGCCGAGCCCTCTCAATGGCCAAACCGTAAGCGAGAATCGAGCCACCTGGGGCATCCGCAAGGGGCCCTGAAGGAGAAGGTCCGGCAACGCCGGTAGGCGCCACGGCACGCCGTCTTGAAGCCGGACGAGGTCGGCATACCAGGGCCTCCGGGGCCAATCCGGAGCCACCAGCAGCACTCGGCCCCGATGGCACTCGATGCGCTGTACGACCCGGCCGATCAGCGCCCAAGGAGGGAAGACATACAGTAGCCCGGACGTCGGCCACGGCTGAATGAGAGCGTCGAGTCCTTCGGACATTCGCTCCCGTCGTCTGCTGAAGAAGCGACTCGTCTTGGCCGATTGGTAGGTCGCCATGAGATCCATGATGGGCGGACCCCACCGCCGAACTATTTGCGCATACACCTGTGGATTTAACTCCCACTCTCCGGGGTCCACCCGCACTCTGCTGAGGAAGTCGGCCTGGACATTTTCTGCGCCCGCTATGTGCGCCGCAGAGATCGCCAACTGAATAAGGCCGTCGCCTCCGTCTCCAGGGCCACACTCCCTGTGCCCCCTTGGCGATTGATGTACGCCACCGTGGTCGCATTGTCCGACCAGACGCGGACCGCCCGACCCCGGACCAGAGGCTCCAGGGCCAACAGGGCTAGCCTGACCGCCCGAAGCTCGAGACGGTTGATCGACCACGCAGCTTCCCGAGAGGACCACACCCCTGCGTGAAGCGGGCCTCGCAGTGAGCTCCCCAGCCGGCTAGGCTCGCATCCGTAGTGAGGGGAACCCACAGGGGAGGCTCCAAGGGAATCCCCCGCGTCAGGTTCTCGGAGGAAAGCCACCATCGAAGCGACCGCCGCACTGCCTTCGGACAGGGCAGCCTCTTGTGCAAGGAATCGCACTGGTTGGACCAGCGGCGAAGGAGCGCCCTCTGGAGCGGGCGCATGTGGAACCGTGCCCATGGCACCACCTCCAAGGTCGCCGCCATCGTTCCGAGAAGCCGTAGGTACCACCACGCCGACGGAGCGGGCATCCCCCGAAAGAGTCGGACAAGAGCCCGCAACGCCAGGACGCGGCGCTCGGGGAGACACACCAGTCCCCGAGCGGTGTCGAAGCGCACTCCCAGATACTCCAGGTCCTGCGAGGGACGCAGACAACTCTTTATTTCGTTCACCACCCAGCCGAGAGATCGCAGCAGAGCCACCACCCTGCTCGTGACGCGCAGGCACTCCCGACTGGATTTTGCCCGTATCAACCAGTCGTCGAGATATGAATGGACCAAAATGCCCTCCTTGCGCAAGGCCGCCGCAACGACCACCATCACCTTTGTGAACGTGCGCGGAGCCGTAGCCAAGCCGAACGGCATGGCCCTGAACTGGAAGTGGCCCCACGGAAACGCAAAGCGGAGAAACCGCTGATGAGATGGATGTATCGGGATGTGCAAATAGGCCTCGGTGAGATCGAGGGACGTCAAAAACTCCCCCTGTCGCACCGCTACAATGACTGACCGCAAGGTTTCCATACGGAAATGCGGCACCCGGAGCGCGCGATTCACGCCTTTGAGGTCCAAAATCGGACGCAGGGAATCGCCCTGTTTGGGAACCACAAAATAGATGGAGTATCGCCCGGCGCCTCTTTCCAAAGGAGGAACCAGGATCACCGCTCCCAGCGTTAACAACCGATCCAGGGTCACGCGGATGTCCCGCGTTTTTTGCTCTCCCCTGCTGGGAGACAGAACAAATGAATCTGGAAGTGGGAACGCAAACTCCAGAGCGTAACCCTCTCCTATAATTTGTAGCACCCAGCGATCCGACGTGATTTGGGCCCAAGAGGAAAGAAAGTCGCGCAAGCGACCCCCGATAATCGGGCCTCCCTCCAGAGCCTGCCTCGCGTCATTGTGGCTTGCGCCCAAAAGAAGAGCCCGAGGAAGAGGCGGTTCCGGAGAAGCCTCTGCCGGCTCCCCGGAAGGTACGAAACCCTTGATTACGGGCTCCAAACCTGCCCCGCTGCGAAGCCCACAGGCGGGAGGAACGAAACCTGCGCTGATCCCGAAAGGACCCCCTCGCCGAGGGGGAGGACCTGTTGGACCTTGGCCTATCCTCCGGGAGCCGGCCCCCCTTGGACTCACCGAGATCCTTTACCAACTTCTCGAGAGCCTCCCCAAATAACAATCTGCCCTTGAAGGGCAGCTTACTGAGGCGGGACTTGGAAGAACCGTCCGCCGCCCAGTTGCGCAACCAGAGGGACCGGCGCGCCGCAACCGCGGAGGCCATACTGTTAGCCAACGCGCGGATTAAATCATAAAACAGATCCGCCAGATAGGCCGAGCCGGACTCCAGCCGGGTAACCTCCAACAGGCCCTGCTGGTCTAGCCCGGGGCTCGAGCGCAAATGCTGCGACCATCGCAGACACGACCGAGCCACCCAAGCCCCACAGATAGAGTCCTGCAATGACACGGCATCAGTATCGAAGGTTTGCTTGAGCAAATTATCAATCTTCTTGTCCTGACCGTCCTTGAGGGCAGCCGCCCCCTCAACCGGGATGGTGGTTTTCTTGGTCACTGCGGAAACCGCAGCGTCCACCCGGGGGGACCTGAACAAGTCCCTGTCCTTGTCGGCAAGGGGATAAAGCCGATTCATGGTCCGAATCCCCTTCAAGCCGGATTCCGGGTGCTCCCACTCCGCCTGGATCATATGATCCACCACGCGGTGAACGGGAAAAAACCACCTGGGAATCCCTGACTGCCTGAATTAGAGGATCCTCAAGACCCTCCTCCTCCAGGGGCCGCACCGCCGAAAGGTTAAGCACCTGCAGGGACTCCGTGACCAGAGGAACCAGCTCGTCCCTACGGAACACGCGAATGATCCGAGCCTGGTCCTCCGGCTCAAGGATCTCCCCATCCTCCAACTCCTCCGCTTCAGTCTCAGGATCGCCCTCTGCCTCGGAATCCAGGAGACCTAGGGCGTCCTGCTCCTGTTCCCCCAACCGAAGACGCTTGCCCCCGGGTTGCGAGGTGCATTGAGCCGCCCCAGAGGACCCCGGGGGGAGAGAGGGGGGCCAAACTGCCGGCAACTGACCGGACCTGCTCAAGCGAAACGCCTGATGCATGAGGAGCACAAAATCCGGGGAGAAATCCATAGGCGGTGCAGCTATAGCCGCCTGCTGGAGCGCAGCCACCGACCCGCTGGCCGGTGGAACCGACCCAGACTGAGGGAGGCTCGGGGAAAGAACACTAACCCCTGAATTAGAAGCATCCCCAGGGGTAGGCTGATCCAGGAGACTCACAGATTGCTCTAACTCTGCAGGCACTGCAGCACAGCTCCTGCAGATGCCAGAGTCAGTCCCTACTGCTCTGCGGGACCCACAAATCACGCACTGGGGCTGGGAAGCCATCCCAAGGCCACCTCTGCCCAGCGGGATAGAATACAACAGTCACAGGGAAGCCCACACCACAGGGGCAATCCTATGCAAATCAGCCCCGATTTGAAATTAAAACGTTTTTTTTTTTTTGTTTTTTTTTACAAGAAACAAAATATGCCCCAGACTCCCTGGGGTGCCCTGAGCAAAATCGCCAGCAAGAGGAACCCCAAAAACGCCAGGGGAACCTGTGCACAAGTGCTCAAAAGTGCCTCTAAAGCACACTTTTAAAATTCAAAATGGCCGCCGGACTTTTTCACCCGCGGTAAAAAACGGCGCGAAAATACAAAAGCCACCAAATAATATGGAAAAGAACTAAAACGACCCTCTAAGACAGGGCAAACGACCAAATTTAAGAAAAATTGCCAAATGGGCTCAGGAGAGCCTACAGAAATGCTGGCAGCTCTAACAGAGCACTGCACACAAGAAGAAATGAAATGAAAATCTCCTACCAGCTCAGGAACCACCAGGATTCAGCCAACATCTCCCAGTGCCAGCCACTACTGTATCAGGTATGGCTTTACCCCGTACTGTCCAGGGGGAGCTCACCCAGGGCTGTGAAAATTTGCTAGGCAGGAACACAGGAGCCAACAGGTCTGACTTCCCCCTAGTCCCCTGTGGCAGTGCTCCAGAGAGACAGACTTCTTCTTTTGTCTTCCTTTTAAAGATACAGCTAGCTATCAAAGAAATAGCAAGGAAATGCCCCAAAACAAACCCTAAAACAACTAACTAACAAGTGTTGCTCCTGCAATAGTCACTCAGTGTGCCCAGGAGGACACACTTTTACGTCTTCAAGCTGCTAGAGACTGGACACACTGGGGGGCTTCTGGGAGCTCCTGCTGGATATGTACTACAGAAGATTTGATTGGTCCAGTCTCCAGGCTGCAGTAGGAGGGGCATTACCCGATTGTGGAGGACTAAACTGGATATCCGCACAGGAACTACCATTTTGGATGAGACCAAAGGTCCATCAAGCCCAGTATTTTTTTTCAAACTGTGGCTAATCCAGGTCACAAGTATTAGCAGGTTCCCAAAAAGACACAGGTTCCACAATGCTTGTCCCGGGGCAAGCAGTGAATTTTCTGGGTCCTCTTTAATAATGGTTTATGGATTTTTCCTCCAGGAACTTATTTATAAATTTCTTATACATCACCCCTTCCATCAATCAGGGGCGGTTTACATTGAACAATCTTCCAGGGTCCTGGTTACAAAGAACATTTCAAACTATAAAACAATAAACTATTTACATTTTACAAATATCGCAGTAACTTGTCCAAACCTTTTTTATACCCAACTACACTAACTTTTACTACATCTTCCGGTAATGAATTCCAGAATTTGATTACACATTGAGTAAAAAAAATATTTTCTCTTATTTAGTCTTAAATGGTTTACTTTGTAGTTTGCACATTTCCCTCTCCATCTGAGTTAAAACTGACCATATCTAGGGCTTGTGCCTTTTCAATCCATGGGCCTTCTCTGAGCGCTCTTCTCTCTAGTTTAAGGGAAGAACAGATTTTACACCATTTACGCCAGGGTTTAAGATGCTGCTGTTTACTGAAGTATTTGGTGGAGATTTGGGTGGAATGTAGTAGGGATGTGCTTTCATTTCAAATGACAGCAAAGATCCCGGTGAAATAAAAAATTATATTGTTGTCATTATTTCCTTGTTCTCATCAATAGTTTGCACTCTTTGGTGAGAATGCGCACTATTCATGGATGAGCAAACCATGTGTCCTATCCAGCAATAGTGTGCACTATCACACAACGTGGCACACTATTAGAAAAAAAATTGGAAAAACACACACACATTTTTTGGCCTGCACCTTGCTATAAACTTAGTAATTAGGGTTCTGTGATTTAGTGGGTGCATTTTCTGATTGTTTTATGCAGTCTGGACAATGCTTTGGGAGGATACCCTGATGAGAGATAGTTAATTACACTGGTCAACAAATTTTTACAAAAGTCATGTTACTGAAATAAAAATAGTAATTTCTTATCAATTTTTATATGAACACGAATAGGACAGTGAAATTGCAAAGTTGGCTCTAGTTTTTTTATAATCTACAAGAATTAATGTTTACATCATAAAATGCATGTCAATAGTAAATATAATAGGTCTTCAGTTAATACCTGTAAAAAAACAAGTCATAGACTACTTCTTAGATTTTTTTGCCTGTCTCTTGTACAGCTGTTCGGGAGCTTCTCTGGGGAGTGTCTAGCAGTAGTCAGCCAGCATTGTAGTGGACCATTTTTCCTGGTATCTTTGCTCCATCGTTGCGATATCCTGGTGAAAACGTTCGCCCTGTTCATCACTAACCATACCACAGTTGTCAGGAAAGAAATCGAGATGGGAATCAAGGAAATGGATCTTTAGAGACATATTGCAGCCAAGTTTCTGATACTGCATCAGCATGTCTTCTACTAGTTCCTTGTAGTTTTCTGCCCTAACATTCCTGAGAAAGTTTGTTGACACTAGGCGAAAAGCATTCCATGCTTGTTTCGCATCACCCTGCAGCAAGTTATTGAACCAGTCATCTTTGAAGAGCTCTCGAATCTGAGGACCCACAAAAACTCCCTCTTTAATCTTTGCTTTGCTGAGTCGAGGGAATTTTTCATGCAGGTATCGGAAAGCTGGCGAAGTGCGGTCCATGGCTTTCACAAAGTTTTTCATCAAACCTAGTTTGGTGTGAAGGGGTGGTAGCAGGATTTTGTGAGCCTCAACCAGAGCTGGGTGCTGGATATTCTTCTCTCCAACTGTTACATTTTGTCTGCGATTCCATTCCTTCCGCAAGTAGTGTCAATCCCTTGCTCAGCTATCCCACTCACATAAGAAACACATGCATTTTATATATCCCTGCTGCAGTCCCATTAAAAGGGCAACTACCTTCAAGTCACCACAGAGGTGCCAGCTGTACTTGTTATAGTTAATGGAAGTCAGTAGATGCTTTAAGTTATCGTATGTCTCTTTCATGTAGACAATAAGACACCGTCTATCCCCTCAACAAGTTTTTCAGATAAGTGCAGTTTTTTCAACAAACTTTGAATCTTTGGTTTTTGAGATCTTTTAAATGACCTATTGGTTTGAATAAAAGGGATATGTATTGTGATTGGGGAATGGCTTGTAATGCCTACCCTACACGATCTATGTCCGACAAAAAAATTTAAAACTTGTTGAGGGGATAGACGGTGTCTTATTTTCTATTACCACTAATTTTGATCACTGGTTGGGGGTTGTTTGTGGATTTGATAGTCTTTCATGTAGACGGCATGCGCTACTGCAATAGATGGAAGACGGTTTCCATTGTTCAAAAGCACAGCCTTCAGACTCAGTTTCAAAGAGTCTATAAATAGTCTCCAGTCTTGTGGGTCATGAGTGATTTTTAAGGCATTCATGAGGCTTTCAATATCAGAACAGAATACCAGATTACTTTCCTTTCTGAAGAAAGGCTCCAACTGCTGGTGGCGCTTTCAATATGAAGTAATGTTGACTTCTTCTAGAAGATTCCATTGTTGGAGTCTTGATCCTAGCAATTCTGGCTTGTTCTTGGATAAGTCCAAATCACGAACCAGGTTATTTAGTTCTTCCTGAGTTATTCTGTGTGGAGTTGATTATGCATCCCAGTGAAAATCTGGGTCACTGCATGCTGACGGACAAGGAGAAGAACAGGTCGGCTCACCCTTGTCCTCATCAGATGAATCAAGAGAATATTCTGATGGAGATTCTGGAATAGGAAGTCCCTCACCATCTGGAACTGGTCTCAATGCAGACGGAATGTTTGGGTAGACTATGCTCGACTTCTTTTGCTTCATTATTCCGCTGGAAAGAGGAGGAACCAAGCAGAATTAGCAGTCATTTATGTGGTTGCTTGGCTCTCTCCACAACATGGGGACTGCAAACGGCATTGATGGTCTTTTGCAATTCAACCACTGTGAAAGCTGTGTTGTACATGTAGCGCAGCATATATGCAGGGCCCAAGGCTTGTCTTGATCACCAATCTTGCATCCGAAGTAAAGATGATATGCCTTCTTCAGTTGAGAAGTGATACTTTTCTTCTGGTTGGCAAATGTCACTTCCCCACAAATGCAGCAGAATTGTCAACGGTATTAACGCACTTTTGCGGCATTACTGTTCTGTATTGTACCTAAATGGCTAAAATTATATGATTAATAAAAGTTACATGTAACAGTACCTTAAACTGTCTTACACAGAGTCTGAAATATTTTAAATGCTCAACCTTTCCGACTGCGTATAGTACACTGCTGACGTCAGATGGCTTCAGCAGCCATCTGGCAGTAGTATTGCATTGCATCAGAAAATGATGCAATCAACTCTGGATGATGTGTGCATGCTGGCATTATGCAATGTGATGCAATATTACATCATTCAAGGCTTATTTGGGATGTTGTTGATGTTCTACTGGATAAATTTACACGGTGAAACAACAAAAATGAACTACATGCAATATCTTCAAAACGAGAGCCAATAAAATTTTTTAATGTTATATTCATGTTCAGCTCACCAAGATACTACACATTAGGGCCTTATAAAGTCAGTAACGATTTCAATGTTGACCAGTGTTATGGAAATTTATCAAACTACCTAACAACCTACCTCAGGAATAGCAGTGACTTCCCCCAAGTTTATCTGGATAATTTTTTTGTACTTTTCTTCAAAGAATGTGTACAAACCATTTTTAAGAGCAGCTTTGTAACTGCTTTAACGACATCCTTCGGCAACGTATTTCAGAGTTAACTGTGTGTTGGGTGAAAAATATTTTCTCTGATTTGCTTTAAAATGCTACACAGTAATTTAAGATGTGTTCCTTACTCTATATACTTTTGAAAAACTAAATAAATTGATTTGCATTGTCCTAAATTCCTAAAAATAGAGAAGACCTGAGGTTCCTGTATTGAACTGTGCAGCATTTTGGGCTAAGGATCTCCGAGGCTCAAGAAGGGAAGATCTTGTGCTGCTGAGCCGGGCTAAGATGCAGCAGGCATTGACGCAGCCACCTTTTAGTGATATCAGCAGAGGGACGCCCTCCTAAAGGCATTCATTCAAAAGCCGGTAGGCAGGCCTTTTGGGCCTGTGCCCAAAGGGGCAGGTCATGCCCCTTTGAAGCCGCATTGGAAGAATCCACAGAGGCCACCCCTCTCTGGGAGGAATATGAGAAGACCAGGATCTGTTTCAGCTTAGAAGAGTTTGCTAGCTTGGCGTCCTTTTTTCCATGGGGAAAAGGAACGACAAAGTAAAGAATGTGCCTAAAATTCAGCATGTTGTACAACCTTCAGGCAGAGTGATTGGCCCGCTTGATAAACTACTCCTACCGATTTTGAAGTGTTTAACTGTCATAGAGAACATAAAAGAGGTGGAACTCTAATCCTTGCAAGGAAAATCTTCAAATTTAAAACTGTCATAATGACAACCCATCTGAAACAACTTCTATCGTGATATCAAATCACCATCTCAACATTTGTTTCACTTACAGACCACCTAATGCTGCAAAAGACCACCTAATGCTGCAAAAGACCACCTATCAACAATCCTTGAATTAATTTGTTCTCACACCTCTTTGCATAAACCACTAATTGTTTTAGGTGATTTCAACTTAGGCTCTTCACCTCCTAAAGAATCTCAAGCTTTCTTAAAGGCTTTGGAATCTTTAGATTATAAACAGGCAATTACTCAACCAATGCATCAATATGGATCAATTTTAGATTTGATTTTCCATCCAAAGCAGCTTTTAACACTTAATCAAATCTCAACACCAAGAATAACTCCAGTACCCTGTTCTGATCATTACATAATTTCTTTTACACTAAATCTAAAACTTCATTCCCAACAATTAGAAACCAAATATAAAAGAAGAAAATTTAAAGCATTTCATGCAGAAATCTTCCTTGCAGAAGTCATTCCTCACTTGCACCAAGAATGCGATGAACTAGACACTTCCATACAAAACTGGAATAAAATCGTTTCTGATGCCTCTCTAGCTCCTAATAAAAATAAGACACAAATGCGCAGAAGAAACAGCACACCATGGTATTCAAATGAAGTCAGAAACGCAAAACGCACACTAAGAAAATTAGAACGTAAATGGAGACAAAATAAATCTCAGCACACAGAGTTCTTATATAAGGTTAAGCAAATAGAATATAATAACATGATTAACGATCGCAAACAGCGATACCACACAAATTTAATTTTGAAGTCAGCCAATAAACCAAGGGAGTTAGTCAGCATTGTGAAGCAACTCACCAAAGTAAGCACTCCACATCATGACCACCAAATAGATCCTCAAGAATATGCAAATTATCTAATAAGCAAAAATGTGAATCAATTAAGCATTATTACATCCTCACAATCTACTCAACTAATGGTAAAAACCTTCAATGATCCCAAAGATTTTTGGACTGATTTTTCTATACCGACAAAAAACAACATTGAAGATATAATAAGCACAATCGACACAACCACCTCTCCAGCTGATCCATGTCCAGTAGAGTGGATTAAAAACACTAAGAAACAATTGAGCTCACATTTGATGAAATTTGTGAAAAATTCGTTAAGACAAGGTTATTTACCTGCTATTCTCAAAAAAACATCAATTCGACCAGTACACAAAGGCAAATTATTAAGCACCTCTGACCCCAAGTCATACCATCTGATCTCCAGTTTACCATTTATCTCGAAGGTTATAGAGAAAGTAGTTAAAAAACAACTGCAGGATCACATAGATTCATATGCACCATTGGATTTACACCAACATGGCTTCAAACCATTTCACAATGCGGAATCTCTACTTATTTCACTATTTAATAACCTCATAACCGTCCTGGACAAAAAAATTAATGTTTTTCTTTTAATATTTCTTGACATCTCAGCAGCATTTGACACCGTATCTCATTCAATAATGCTCCAACGTCTTGAAGATATTGGCTTATGTAACTACACCCTTAAATGGTTCACATCATACCTGAGTAATCGTACACAAATAGTAAAATGCGGAGACAAAAAATCCTCTCAAATCCCCGTCACGCAAGGTATACCACAAGGATCAGCTTTATCATCCATTCTTTTTAATGTCTATATTCAACCCTTATGTCAAATTATTAAACAGCACGGAATAAATTACCATCTCTACACTGACGACATTATGATCTATACTACAATCGACCAAAATTCTTTAGAGACAGTAATCATTGCTAAATGTTTGATTGACATGAACTGGCTTGCAAATAATAATTTTAAAATAAATTCAGACAAAACCGAAGCACTATTAATCTCTAAATGTCAAAACCTAAAGGCTTCTAAAGAAATTAATATCCTAAACAAATCCATAAAACTTAGTGAAGAAGTAAAGTACCTTGGCGTAACCCTAGATAAACATCTAAATTTAAAATCACATGTAAATAAAATTACAAATAAAGATTACCATTGTTTAAACATCTTTAGAAGACTTAAATCAATTTTGCATACAAATCATTTCCGAACAGTATGCCAAGCAGTTATTACACCTTTACTTGACTTTGGAAACATCCTTTATCAAGGTCTTCCCAAATATACCATCCACCCCCTTCAAATGGTTCAAAACACCACTGCAAGAATTATAATGGGATCCACAAAATACGAGCATGTAACTCCCTTGCTTGAAGAACTTCATTGGCTTCCAATCACTGCAAGATCAAAGTACAAAAATCTGATGATCATTTTTAAAATTCTTCACGGACCATCAGCAGATATTCTAAAATCTAGTATTTCTAAAGTCACAAGCTCAAGACCCAGACGTTCCCAAGCTACCAACAGACTTAATACCCATCTTAATTTTAATAAATCTAAACAGATGACTTCTAAAAGGGTTTTTTCATTTATGGCACCAAAACTATGGAACTCTATTCCTGAGGAATTAAGATTTCAGACCGAAATGAAAGACTTCCGCAAGTCCCTTAAGACATATCTATTCATTGAGGCTTATGGCAAACAACCTATCACTTAAAAGTTCAAAAAACCTTACTAAATGTTTCTACTTAATTTTGTTATGTTATAGTATAACATTATAGTTTATCTTTATATACTATTACAATGTACTGTAATTTATTGTAAATTAATATGATGTACTCTAATTTATTACAATGTCTTGTCTTTCTGTCCTCCATGCCCCAATGTAAACCCTTTTATTGTCCTGTTAACCACTTTGATTGAAGGATAAGGTGGTATACACAACTGATTAAATAAATAAATAAACAAACATTTTACAGTCAGTATCAGCCTCCAGCTCTCCTCTGAGGAGGAATCTATTAGTTCTACAGAACAGTCTCCTCCCCCATTCCCCAATTGTCGTCTACTGTTTTATCTGATGTTTCTTTACCAGTAAGCCCTATTACCGTCACCCGGTCCTCTACCTAAGCCTGTTGTTCTGCAAGAGGATGGGCAAACAGTATTAACACAACCAAATGATATTACTATAAAAGATTTATTGTGTGCTATATCGAATAGAGTGGAGGAGTAGCTTAGTGGTTAGAACACTGGCTTGGGTAACCAAGCAACCAGGGTTCGATTCCCACTAGCACTCCTTGTGGCCTTGGGGAAGTCACTTAACCCTCCATTGCTTCGGAAGAAAGGCCTGGCAATCTACTTCCGGTGACACTGCCAAGAAAACCCAGGAGCTTCTGGGTCGCCAGGAGTTAGGACTGACCCGAAAGCACACACTGCATTGCATTGCATATCGAATATTGATAAGAAACTTACAATTGTTACATCACTCTGTCTCTTTTCGCAGGAGACAGTTCAAAAGCTGCAGGAAGCAGACAATAGATTACTGGCAGTGGGTAAATCTATTTCTTAAGTGGAAGGTCAATTGCAGTTCTTGAAGCAAACTTCTTCTGGCTAGGCAAGTTGTGGGTTCCACTGGAGCTGATAAGGAATGTGCTCACTGGAATTTAGTTAGGAGGGTTTTTTGTTATTTATTTATTTTATTTAATAGGTTTTTATTTTATACTGCCCTATCATTAAGTCGGAGCAGTTACATATAACTGCCACTTGACAACAGTGATCATAGCATGATCGCATCTGATTTAACTAATGGAGGAGGGATAGTAAGGAAATCCACATTACTAACTTTCAAAAGGGAGACTATGATAAAAAGAGGAAAATAGTTAAGAAAAAACTAAAAGGAGCAGTTGCAAAGGTTAAAGACTTACATCAAGCTTGGATGTTGTTTAAAAATAGTATCTTGGAAGCCCAGACCAGCTGTATTCCACGCTTTAAGAAAAGTGGAAGGAAGTCCAAAAAACTGCCAGCATGGTTTAAAGGTGAGGTCAGAGAGGCTGTTGTTGCCAAAAAAGCATCTTTCAGGAAATGGAAAAAAAGAGTCAAATGACGAAAACTGGAAACAACACAAGCACTGGCAAGTTAAATGCAAGGCACTGAAAGGCAGGCAAAGAGAGAATTTGAGAAGAAACTTGCAATGGAAGCAAAAAAGCATAATAAAGACTTTTTCAAGTACATTCGTAGCAAAATCTTGTGAGAGAGTCAGTTGGACCATTATATGATAGACGGGTAAAAGGGGCAGTAAGAAGGGACAAGGCTATAGCGGAGAGACTGAATGAATTCTTTGCTTCGGTCTTTACTGAAGAAGATGTAGTGATGTTACCCATGACTGAAGTGGTATTTAAAGGTGATATTGCAGAAGAATTGAAAGAAATATCGCTACACTGGAAAGACGTATTACTACTATTTGATAAACTGAAAAGTAGCAAATCACCTGGACCGGATGGTATACATCCAAGGGTGTTGAAAGAACTGAAATATGAGATTGCAGACCTGCTATTGGTAATCTGTGAACTATCATTAAAATCATCTGTAATACCTGAAGATTGGAGGATCGCAAATTTTTAAAAAGGGTTCCGGGGGGATCTGGGAAACTACAGACCGGTGAGCCTGACGTCAGTACTGGGAAAAATGGTAGAAACCATCATAAAGAACAAAATTAGTCAACATGTAGATTACTCAACATGGGAGACAGCCAACATGGCTTTAGACAAGGAAGATCTTGTCTTACTAATCTGTTATGTTTTTTTGAAGGTGTGAATAAACAGGTAGACAAAGGTGAGTCGGTTGATATAGTGTTTCTGGACTTTCAGAAAGCCTTTGACAAGGTCCCTCATCAGAGACACTTGGCAAAACTAAAAAGTCATGGGATAGGAGGTAATGTACTATTGTGGATCAGGAACTGGTTAAAAAGACAGAAAGCAGAGGGTCAGGGCTAAATGGCCAATTTTCCCAATGGAAAAAGGTGAATAGTGGAGTACCCCAGGGATCTGTGCTGGGTCTGCTGCTTTTTGACATATTCATAAATGACCTGGAAAAGGGAAGGTTATCAAATTTGCAGATGATACAAAACTATTTAAAGTTGTTAAAACCCAAGAGGATTGTGGAAAATTGCAAGATCTTGATAAATTGGAAGATTGGGCATCCAAATGGCAGATGAAATTTAATGTGGACAAGTGCAAAGTTATGCACCTAGGAAAGAACAACCCAAACTATGGTTACACGATGCAAGATTCCACATTGGGAAGCACCATCCAAGAAAAAGATTTAGGTGTCATGGTGGATAACATTTTAAAACCCTCTGCCCAGTGTGCAGCGGTGGCCAAGAGAGCAAACAGAATGCTAGGTATCACAAGGAAAGGAATGGAAAATAAAACAAAGGATATTATAATGCCTCTGAATCGTTCCATGGTGCGACCGCACCTTGAATATTGTGTGCAATTCTGGTCGCCATATCTTAAAAAGGATACAGCGCTATTAGAAAAGGTACAGAGAAGAGCCACCAAAATGGTAAAGGGGATGGAAGGATAGTCCCATGAAGAGAGGCTAAAAAGGTTAGGGCTCTTCAACCTGGAAAAGAGATGGCTGAGGGGAGATATGATAGAGGTCTATAAATTAATGAATGGAGTGGAGCGGGTAAATGTAGATCGATTGTTTACGTTATCAAAATATAAAAAGACTAGTGGACATGCAATGAAGCTACAAGGTAACCTATTTAAGACTAATAAGAGAAAATATTTTTTCACTCAACGTGTAATCAAACTCTGGAATTTGTTACCGGAGGATGCAGTAAAAGCTGTTAGTGTAGCTGGGTTTAAAAAAGGTTTGGATACGTTCCTGGAGGAAAGGTCCATAAACCATTATTAAAAGGGATCTGGAATATCACTGCTTCACCCAATACAAGCATTGAGGAACCTGTGTCTTTTGGGGAAACTGCTAAGTACTTATAACCTAGATTGGCCACTGTTGGAAACAGGATACTGGGCTTGATGGACCTTGGTCTGACCCAGTATGGCATATCTTATGTTCTTAACATAGCACCAAAACTGCACCAAAACCGAACTTTTACATAAAACAGAGTGTTGAACTTGGATGATTATATGGGGTTCAATGATGTGTTTTAAATAACAGGTATTAACATTAAAGCAGCAATGGTTTATACAAGATGTAGTTAGTTATGGGGTTGAGGGTACAGATCCATGGGAGAGATTAACTGAGATAGCACAGTTACTTACCTGTAACAGGTGATCTCTGGGAACAGCAGGAATAAGTCTTCACATATGGGTATGTTGGTACCGACGGAGTCTGTGCGGGGACGCTTCCCAGCGTCCAATCAAAGAGCTTTTGGAAGCATCCCACCACAGCTGCGTGCTGCCTTCCCGCCTTTCCCAACTGCCTCTCCTCAGTTAAGTTTTAAAGCTGAGACAAAGAGAGAGAGAGAGAGAGGAAAGGAAAGATAGATAGAGATACAACTCCTGGGGAGGTGGGTGGGTTGTGAAGACTTATTCCTGCTGTTCCCAGAGATCACCTGTTACAGGTAAGTAACTGTGCTATCTCCAGGAACAAGCAGGAATGAGTCTTCACATATGGGGACTCCCAAGCTGAGATGCCTGGAGTCCCGGCATGTCATAGGTTGGAATATGCTATCCCCCACAACACCAGGCATCCTGAGGATGGAGGGTAAGAGTTGAAGAAAGAAAGGTGCTGTGGAACAGCTAACCTAGCATAGGACTGCAGACAAGAAGTCCATGTGTGGATGATAATTATCATCAATGATATTGAAAGAAATATTGCAATATGGACCTCCCCTAACAGGATTACACAGCAGTAAGGCGGTTCATGGGATCTACTGGGGAACCCAGTAGAGGAACCTCAAAGAGGACCTCACTGTGAAGTGGAGGTAATAAACCTGTAGGAAAAAACAGTGGAGGTCAGATTCCTGAAAGGTATGAGGGGACCCCGGTAATAACTGGGGTAGTACCAAAAACGGTGGGCCTTCAGTGGTAGGCTTTATGATAAATGCCAAACTCTTTTGGCGACAGAGTGGCTCACCCTTGGGAGCAAAAAGAGAAGGCCGACCGAATTGGACAAACAGGCACAGCCCTTGTGGGAGGAAAAGGTATGGAAACCCCTTGTATCCCAAAAGAAAGGACAAACGCCTGAGGCGTTAGAGCCTGTGATTAGCTGAAGATCCGCAATGTCTCTCCTAACTGGAGTCAGCTAGGAGAGATATTGGAACATGGAGAGCTTCAGAGGTACCTAAACCTTAAGGTTATGGTGGAAGTTGTTAACTACCACCGAAGTGGTTGTGAGTGTAGAACCCCAAACATGCTGGATAGCATAGGTATGGGTAAAGCCCATCTGTCAGAATCATATAGCTATATGAGCCTCGACAGTCAGGTAGATAAATGCAGACTACATATCTACCGATAGTAAAATATCTCGACAGATATATATATATATATATATATATATATATATATATATATTTATATAACATATAGATAGATAGATAGATAAGAATATATCTATAGTGAGATATGAAGGGCATAAAATACACACAAATGATAGACAGACATCTGTAAGATGTATGCTATAGATATGAATATATAGGCCTCTATATGGGTGTCTGCAATGAAGCAGACAGAGATATGCCTACAAAAACGGTATTCACATAGGAAATGTGGAGAGGAAAGATTCATCTAACAACAAGAAGGTGGAACCTACTTGAGAAGATATACAGAGAATCTATTCCCACTGGTTATGAGCTACAGGGATGCTAGCTAGTGGAATAACCAGGATGGTTATGTGAAAAGCAGAGGATGATATCAGTCTGCAGCCAGCAAGTCCCGAGTATTCTAGAACTCTAGCATGGTAAGTGAACAGAAGACGCATAAAAATGAGATACCATGCTGACCTGCTTAAGGGCAAAAAAGGTATCATGCGTTCTTACCATGAGGACGAGCTGGAAGGAGAAAAGCATATTCCCGATTGGAAATACTATGGACCAAAGCAGGGAATTGGCAACTCCTTAAGCTTTCACGTAAGAGAAAGCCTATGTCCTTTATATTAAAAAGGAGAACCTTTCTAGTCATGGGAGACATGACTGAAAAAGCCTTTTCCAACCATCTAGGATAGCTGTTGGAGAAAAAAAAACCCCATGCTCTCTAGCAAGGGCCCATAGTGGAGAGCTTCTCTATAGAATTGCAGAGAGCATGATGCAGGAGAATGAGGAGATAGAACTGGCTGCTGAAGAGCCAGTACCTATGTCAACTATGCTGCCAAACCCAGGGGAATGGAGATGGCAGAAAGAGAAGACAATCCAACAAGCTTGTAGTGAAAAAATTTCCAAGACATATGACAGCACTGACTTGGAGCCACTACTAAGACCAGACAGAATGTTAGTGGAGGACAAATCTGGTTGCTGGTGGACAAGAACCAGTGGTCCAAACATTAAGGCTCCTGCATTGGCAGCTGCTTGCCAGACAGCAGAAAGAATGTTACTGTTTAAAAACAGAAAGAACAGACAGAACAAGAGTAGAAAACGCTGGACATGTCTGATGAACTGCTTCAAAGCAAGATTGAAAAAGAGGAGTCAACTCAGAGAAGAGAACTCCGCACTGGAAAGGTAACAAAACTAGAGAGGCTGAAGAAAAAGCCCTCCAGTGAAGCAATATCGCTCTTACAGAGGAAAAACCTGGTAAGAGGGTAAAGAGAATGGAGCTGAAGAAGACTTACAAAGTAGTAAGTCTATAGAAAGGAAAAAAAGACATGCTGGCACAGGAAACTATCGTTTGATAGTGGTTAGACTTCTTTCCCTAGCAGGAAGAAGAGGAGAACTCTGTGACCTAGAAGCATGAACATCCTGACAGCTCATAGAACATAGAAAGAATGGATGTCTTTTGGGAAGAGATCCATGTTTAGGATTTAGAATGACAGCAGTGGATTGCCTCTATTGAGAAGAAGCAACTGCAGATTCTAACCCCAAGAGTCACAAGCATCTGATGGAGATTGATCAGAAACCCTGTGGTTGCTGTATTTGCTGAGCCTGGTGAGAGGTTGAATTCTGCTTCCCCTGTTTGGGAACATCTGTATGATGGGCAGATGATGCATAAAACCTTCTTCTCCTACGGGAAGAAAGTTTGGCAGGACATTTCCTACCTACTGGGACAGAAGAAGGTGCAGAACAGCCCCTAGGGACAGGTAAGTCAGTGGACAACTGAGTAACCTGACGTAAAGACTCCTTGTTGAAAAGATTGTCTCCAGTGCAAGGAGTATGTCCCAGTCTTTGCTGTGCCCATTTGTCCAAGTCTGAAGCTTGGAGCCAGGCTCTACATCGTGCCCCTATAGTTATAGCAGAAGTCCTGCTAACAGACTCAAAAGAGTCTAGGGAAGCACGAGTAAGAAACCAAGAGATATTCTGAAGATGCTTGAGCAGTGAAGAATAGCCTGCACTCTTGGACTCTGGAAGGGAAGGAGTCAAAAGATGTAATTGCTTTGTGACCTCAAGAGATAGACTCATATAAAAAATATATGAGAGAATTCTTGCAGAAAGCATAGATGTCTGGAAGGTTTGACGTCCAAAGGCATCTAGTGTCTTAGACTCACGACCTGGCGGATAAGAAGAGTGCTTTTTCTTACTCTTTACCCGTCTCATTGCTGATTCCACTACTATGGAATGATGAGGAAGTTGAGTCTTTTGAAACCCTGGAGAGGGGGGCAACCGATATAAGAGATCAGTTGCTCTGGAAGGTGGGGGTACCCTTAAAGGTGTTTCCCACATTCCTAGAAGGAGATCCTGCAAGGAATGATGCAAAGGAAGCATTATGTTCTCCTTTGCTTTGGTAGAAACAGAGCCTTGTGCAGGATCATGTCCTGGGATAGGAATGGCAAGATATCTTGCTATATCCAGGAGGAAACTCTGAAAAGAGGGATCCCCCAACAGGAATCTCCCTTGGGCAGGTTAAATCTGAAGAACTAGCCTGAGCACCGACAGAGCTATCCAAATATATAGGAATAGAAGATCCTGCAGAGTGCAGTGTGGATGGTCGCCGGTAATGGCTGTCAGGAGCAGCGACCGTCATTACCACATTGTCCATGCCAGGTATCGACTCCAAGCTTGGTATAGAAGGGAGCGATCCTGTTGAAAAAAGCATGGCAGGAGGTGGCTACGATGCTACTGTGGATACCAGTACCGATGCCAATACCGGTACCGATGTCAGAGTCGAGCTCGACAGAGACATTGGAGCAGTCATCGGTGACAGTTCAATCGGTACCGAGGTAACCGAAAACCTCCGGCCGCTATCCTCGGTACCGAGCCACCGGTATCGATTGGTGTCGGTACCAAAGCGTATTGGTACCCAGTCTTCCAGACTAGAGATCGATTCCAAACTCGGCATCGAGGGCAGAGAGCCTGATAAGCGAAGCATGGAAGGCACCGACCGTAAGGGTAATGAGGACATCGGTACCGACTTCGGTACCGTATCTGATACCGGTGGATGAAAGTCAACCAGTGGCAACTCAATCGGCCTCGGGGGAACCGAGAGTTGCGGATCCGAATCATCGGAACCAAGCCTTCGGTACCGCCGAGAGCCGGTACCAAGGCGAGTCGGTACCCAGTCCTCCAGACTGGAGATCGATTCCAGACTCGGCATCGAAGGAAGCGAGGCTATCGATGCATGTCTGGAGGGTACCGACGTCGGTGGTAGTATCGGTGCTGGTACCGATAATGGAAAGTCAGTCTGGAGAGTATCCACCGGTCCCGAAGGCACCGAGGACGCCAGATGACCATCCCTGGTGAGGAGTGTTTCATCCAACACCAGTGCTGATGCCGGGGTATCGGTACCGCTCGAAGCGGATGCCACCACCGGACACGGCTCAGGTATGTTCTGTGAGGGGTGAACCCCAGGAACAACCTGAAACCCCTGAAAGGCTTCGGAGACCGAAGACTCCCGCCGGGGTTTTGAAGCCAGTGGGCCCTCGAGGGCAAGGCCGGAGCCGTCTACATGCTGTGCATGAGACCTACCACTCGAGGGCTGGCTAGTCTTAACAGACTGTTTGTGGGTTATCTGAACCTGTGTAGAAGAAGAAGGGGACGGTGCCCCGAAGTTGGAGGGAAACAGTGTATCGAGGGAACCTCGATGTTGAAGACCTCTTCTCACCAAACTGTTGTCAGGATCCAAGCAGGTTAGACACCGACTTCGAGGGTCTAAAAATAAAGTTGTACCGATACAGTTTGAACATTTCTTGGAGAAAGTGGCTGGCGGTTCCATGAAGGAAAAAGAAGAGGCCTAAAAGGCCTAAGAAACCGTGGGACACTATGAAGAAAAAATATCCCTTGAAAAAGGAAGATTTTACAAGAAAAGAAAAGAAAAGAAAAGACCGGCGGTACCGGTGGCGTCGGGAAAGACAGCCGCGACCACAAGAAAACTAAAGAAATAAAACAAGAATTTTCTGCGGTGACAGGACGACGTCCTGCCGGCTCCGCGGAAAAAGAAAACTGAGGAGAGGCAGTTGGGAAAGGCGGGAAGGCAGCACACAGGTGTGGTGGGATGCTTCCAAAAGCTCTTTGATTGGACGCTGGGAAGCGTTCCCGCGCAGACTCCGTCGGTACCGACGTACCCATATGTGAAGACTCATTCCTGCTTGTTCCTGGAGATTGTTTTTATAAACTGCAGTAGCTAGGTTGATGCAATGTGGTCATGGGGTGGGTCCATAGTATTCCATAAAGAGATACGTTTTTATTGATTTCCTGTAGTCCGATAAGTCCTTGATGGCTTGTATTGAGGTAGGTAGCTCATGCCATAGAGAGTAGTTACTCACCTGTAACAGGTGTTCTCCAGGAGCAGCAGGAATCAGTCCTCACTTATGGGTGACGTCGGCGCCGACTGAGCCCTCGCGGAGCAACTTTCCCCAGCTTTCGAAGAAAGCCTTTGGGAATTGCAGCGCGCATGCGTGGTCCCCTTCCCGCCCAAGGGTGCCATCTTGCTCAGTCTGATGACATAGCGAAAAGACAGCAAAAAAGTTAGCAAAAACAATGGATAAGAATGACTGCAACTCCGAGGGGAGGAGGGAGGGTTGTGAGGACTGATTCCTGCTGCTCCTGGAGAACACCTGTTACAGGTGAGTAACTATTCTTTCTCCAGGACCAAGCAGGAAGTCAGTCCTCACTTATGGGACTCCCAAGCTTACCGGAGACCTCAAGCCGAAAAATGAGCTCCCTCTAGCTCAGCAGTACAGAAGGAAGGAATCTTCTCTGAATACGCTCCCGGCCGGTAGCCCAACACCAGGGCCGGAGGGTAGGAGTTGCCTAAACCTCAAAGAGATTGTGGAGGACTGCCTGTCCGAAAGCACTGTCCCTGCGGGACTCCCTCTCCAGGCAGTAATGAGCCGCAAACGTCTGGCTTGAAGACCAAGTAGCAGCCCGGCAGATGTCTGCCAACGGAACAGAGCGGAGATGAGCCACTGACACAGCCTTCGCCCTAACACGGTGAGCCGTGACCCGACTCTCTAAGGAGAGGCCGGCTGCCCCATAAGCCCAGGCGATACAGTCAGCTACCCAGATGGACAAAGTACGCTTAGAGACAGGTACCTCCAACCGATTGGGGTCAAAAGATACGAAAAGCTGGACAGCCTTTCTATGCTCTCGCGTACGGTCAAGGTAGAAGGATAAGGCTCTTCTACAGTCCAGGGTATGCAGAACAGTTTCAGCTCGGCTGGTATGCGGCCTGGGAAAGAAAGTCGGAAGAACCACCTCTTGATTGATGTGAAAAGGGGAGACCACCTTTGGAAGAAACTTAGGGTGAGTCCGTAAGACCACCCTATTCTTGTAGAACCTAGTGTATGGGGGCTCCGACACTAGGGCCTGTAGTTCACTAACGCGCCTAGCGGAGGTAAGGGCTACCAAGAAGAAAGTTTTCCAGGAGAGGAAACGAAGAGGGCAGGTAGCCATGGGTTCAAAAGGCGGACAGGTAAGCCTTTGCAAGACCACATTGAGATCCCAGTCAGGAGCTGGAGGGCGCAACGGAGGCTTAAGCAGAAGAAGGCCCCTGAGAAAATGCGCCACCAAGGGGTGCGAGGAAAGAGGCTGGCCCTCCACCGGCGAATGATGTGCAGAGAGAGCACTGAGGTGGACCCTGACAGAGTTGGATTTGAGGCCTAGATCGGAGAGGTGAAGCAAATATTGCAGTACCACCGATACTAAGCAGGCGAAGGGGTCCTCAGAGCGCTGAGAACACCAGACCGAGAAGCGACGCCACTTAAGGGTGTAAGATTTCCGGGTGGAAGGTCGCCGAGACGCCAGGACGACAGCTTCCACCTCTGGAGGAAGTAAGAGCGGAGCTAGGACTACCCTTTCAGCAGCCAGGCCATCAGGTGAAGGGCCCGGAGGTTGGGGTGCAGGAGAGTACCCTGATCCTGGGTCAGGAGATCGGGCTGAAACCCCAGAGGAAGAGGGCTGTCCACCGCTAGCTGTAGGAGCAGAGGGAACCACGGTTGTCTCGGCCACCTGGGCGCTACCAGGATCACAGAGGCCCTATCCTGGACAACTTTGAACAGCGTCCGGGACACAAGTGGCGTGGGAGGAAAGGCATACAGTAGGCCCGTGGACCACGAGATGAGGAAAGCATCCGGCGCTTCTCTGAGAGGATGCGGGTGCCGGGAGCAGAACATGGGAAATTGCCGGTTTAGAGGACTGGCAAAGAGATCCACGGTGGGGAGGCCCCACCGGCGGAAGATCCGCTGGACAACTACGGGGTTCAACCTCCATTTGTGTGGCTGCAGAATCCGGCTCAGTTTGTCGGCCAGGCAATTTTCCTGCCCGGGCAGGTAAACAGCCTTGAGGAGGATGTCGTGGTCGACTGTCCAAGAGCACAGTCTCCGAGCCTCCTGACATAGAAGGAGGGAGCCCGTGCCCCCCTGTTTGTTCACATAGAACATGGCAACCTGATTGTCCGTCTGTACCAGTACAGACCGACGAGAAGTGAGGTGAGAGAAGGTCCGCAGAGCTAGGCGGATCGCCCGCAGCTCCAGGAAGTTTATCTGTTGAGCAGCCTCCCAAGGTGTCCAAAGGCCTTGAGTGCATGTTCCCTGGCAATGCGCTCCCCATCCCAGGAGAGAGGCATCTGTCGTTAGCACCTGGGAAGGTGGAGGAGACTGAAAGGCCATGCCGAGTACCAGATTGGGCAGGTGAAGCCACCATTGCAGAGAGGAGACCAGGCGGTCGGAGATCTGTATTAAGTCCGTCAGTCTCCCTGTGGCCTGATGCCATTGAGTGCGAAGGCTCCACTGAGCAGGTCTCATATGCAGACGGGCATTCGGAGTGACATGGACCGTGGAGGCCATATGACCGAGCAGTTGCAGGAGTTGTCTGGCAGAGACCGGTGACGCGCTGTGGAACCTGCCGGCCAGAGCTATGAGCCTGTTGGCCCGTTCCAGAGGCAAGAAGGCACGAGCCTGCAGAGTGTCCAGCCGTGCTCCTATGAATTCGAGATCCTGAGAGGGGAGCAAAGTGGACTTTTCGAAGTTTATGATGAAGCCCAAGTGCTGAAACAGAGCCACTGTGCGTTGAGTGGCCTGAGTGACCTCTAGGGAAGACTGTGCCCGGATGAGCCAGTCGTCCAGGTAGGGGAAGACGAAGAGGCCTTAAAGCCTCAGGAAGGCTGCCACCACTGCCAGGCATTTCGTGAACACCCTGGGAGCGGAGGAGAGGCCAAAGGGCAGTACACGGTACTGATAGTGATTCCCTGCCACCACAAATCTTAGATATTGCCGGTGGTCCGGATGAATGAGGATGTGAGTATAAGCATCCTTTAGATCCAAGGAGCATAGCCAATCTCCCTGCTGGAGGTAGGGCAGTAGGATTCCAAGGGTAAGCATCTTGAACTTTTCCCGCTGCAGGAACTTGTTGAGGTTGCGTAAGTCCAGGATGGGTCTGAGGCCTCCTGTTCTCTTTGGTATCAGGAAGTACCTCGAATAAAACCCGTGACCCCACAGGTGTTGGGGCACTGGCTCCACAGCCTGTTCCTGAAGCAGACTTTGTAGCTCCTGAAGGAGTAAGTCCCTGTGCAGAGGGGGTCTTGGAGGCTCCCCTGGAAAGTAGGGGGGAGGCACCTGGTGTAAATGTAAGAGGTAGCCCTTTTGAACCACCTGCAACACCCAGGAATCGGATGTTATGGCTGACCATCTGTGGGCAAAGTGGGTCAGCCGGCCCCCCGTGCTGAGCGAAGGCCGCGGAGGGGGAGAGGCTATGCCAACATAGTCAAAAACCCCCACCCTGCTGAGCAGGGGCCTGTGTAGTGGGCTTGGGGGCCTTCTGCCTACGGGACCCATTACCCTGTCCCTTAGCCTGCTGGCCCTGATGGGGAGCTGCTGATGCTTGATATTGTGGGTGGTGTTGTTTATGGGCAGACACCTTCCTCGAGTAAAAGGGCTTTTTCCCCGAGCCCTTCCTCTTCTGTGAAGGGGCAGAGGTCTTTCTGGATAGGCGAGTTCTGGTGAGAGTCTCGGACTCGAGTTCTGCCGCCTTTTCAGCCATGGGCTTACCAAAGAGGTTTTCACCTCTGCAGGGGACATCGACCAACTTGTCCTGCACCCATGGCTCGAGGTCGGATGACTGAAGCCAAGCCTGACGGCGAGCACCGATGCTGGCTCCGGCTACTCGAGCCGATGCTTTGAAGCCATCGTAGGCTGCTCGAGAAATAAACTTCGAGCACTCTCGAATACCAGTGGACAAGGCCTGGAACCTCTGCAAAGGTTCCTCGGAGAGACCAGCAGAGAACCCGGCAATTTCTTTTGCCAGGTCTCGAAGATACATGCCCATATATAGCAGGTATGTCTGGACTCGGCAAGCAAGCATAGAGCCCTGGAAGCACTTCCTACCGAGGGCATCCAGGTTCCGGGCCTCCTTATCCGGAGGCACCGAGGAGTGCATCTTTTGACTCTTAAGTCGATGCATGGCCGATTCCACCACCATGGAATGGTGCGGTAGTTGTGCCTTTTGGAACCCGGGGCTCTTACGGACTCGATACATGGAATCGACCCGCTTGCTTAACACCGGCGTCGAGGCCGGGCTCTCCCACATGCGGAAGAGCAGCCGCTCCAGCATCGGAGGAACCGGTACCGTAAAGGCCTCCTTCGGGGGAGAGTCATACTGGAGGGCCTCGAGCTCTTCGGCTCGAGGCTCCTCCTCCGGATCCGCGGGGAAGGCCAAAGCCTTGGCCATGTCCCTCACGAAATCGGAGAACCGGGTATCCTACGGGGGGGATCGTCTCCGACTCAGGCGAGTCGGAGGGGACGCACCGAGTCTGAAAAGACCCGGGTGACTCGTCCTCCTCCGTGTCCCAGCCCGACTCCTCCGTGGAGGAATTGAGTGGCTCCGTGTGGGCGAGTGCCGAGGATCTCCGCCCCGACCGGCGTCGACGACCTCGGTCCCGAACGGGAGGCCGAGGGAGACCTTGGCCGAGGATCGACTCGAGCTCGTATGGACTCGAGGATCGGCTCAGCCTCCGGGGTCGACTTGGACGTCGACGTCCCGGTGGTCGGGCAGATGCACTGGCGAGGCCGGCCATCAATGCCCGCTGCTGGTCCATGAAGGCAGCGATACTGCACTCCAAAGCCGTCAATCTGAGACCAAACTCAGAAGACACAGCAGCCCCCGTCTCGGGCCCCGACGGCGGCTCCCTTGGAGGCGAGTCCACGAGGACTACAGTATTCACGTGTCCAGGAGACTCCACTTCGAGACGAGGATGCTTCGAAGGCCTCTCCGCCTCCGAGGACCCGGGGCAGCTGATGGGGCTATGCGACCTGGCCCTCGAGGGACCAGGAGCGTCCTCCAACGACGCCCTTGCGGGTTTCTTCTTCCGACGATGTTCCCGGGCGGGGGACCCCCGCTCAGAGGAACTCCGACGATGCTCGGGGCCGGAGTCACGAGACGTCGAAGCCTCTGACGAGGTCCGGGCCCGACCGGACGCGGAGTCAGAGAAGATTCGTTCCTTTTGTAACTGCCGACTCCTCAGTGCCTTCGAGGACATTTTGTTGCACGGACCACAACACACCGAGTCATGATTGGGTCCGAGGCAACGGAGGCAGCAGTCATGTGTGTCGGTAAGAGACATGAGTCTGGTACAGCGATCACACTTTTTAAACCCGCTGGCAGCCATCGGGGGAAAAAGGGCCCCTGCGAGGTCGAAAGACCGTGCTGCCAGGGAAAAAGAAAAAAAGTGTCGGGAACGCCCGTTACAAAGGAAAAAACCCGAAAAAATGTGAACGGACTCGATATTGGAGTATCGAGGCCGGGCGGGAAAGGACACGGCGTCGAACCGAGAAAAAACAAACGAAAAAAAATCAACTTTTTCAGCGGCGATCACAAACTACGTCTGTAGGGCTCCGCGGAAAAAAGAAGACTGAACAAAATGGCACCCTTGGGCGGGAAGGGGACCGCGCATGCGCGCTGCAATTCCCAAAGGCTTTCTTCGAAAGCTGGGGAAAATTGCTCCGCAAGGGCTCTGTCGGCGCCGACGTCACCCATAAGTGAGGACTGACTTCCTGCTTGGTCCTGGAGAATGGGGGAGTTTATATGGAGAAAGCTCTTTTACAAGTTGATTGCTTGGCTTTCATCTTGCTTGTAGGGATGTCCAAGGTGTTGTTATTGAATGTTCTTCTTGTTCTGTTCTGTGATGTTTTGTGATCACTGGTTGAAGGACGGGAGGTGATAGGTTGTGGATTATCCTGAAGATTATTATTAAGGTCTTGTATTTGGAATATATAGTGACTGGGAGCCAATGCAGCGGTTGTAGTGTGGGGGTTATGTGACCATATTTTGCTGTTCCAGTAATTATTCAGGCTGCAGTGTTTTGCACCACTTGGAGAGGGAGTATTGTTTTCTTGGAAGGCCCTGATAAATTATGTTACAATAGTCTAACGTGTGTTACTGTGGCTTAACATACTGTTCTGAAGTCGCTATCACCGAGTAGGGGCTTGAGTTTGTGTATGGTTCTTAATTTGTGGTAGGCTCTCTTGGTTGTTCTCTTTATGTATGTTTGGAAGCTGAGTTGTTGGTTGAACGTAACTCTGAGATATTTGACTTCTTGCTTGGTTGTTAGGGTATAGTCTAAGATATTTATTGAATTTGGTGGGGAGAATATTGCGTTCCTAGTGATGTGTAGCACTTGTTTTCTTCCCTTCGACCTTCCTATATGTTCTTTGAATTGTATGGTAATTGCTTGTGTTTGCCTTGTTTTCCCTTGATGTGGGCTGTTCCTCTATTTCTTTGTATTTGAGAGACTGTAATTGTAATTGGGTTTTCCTTTTCCTTTGTTTCAGAAAGAGCATTTCCTTTATGTTTTACTGGATTTTTATTATGACAAGAACTTATTTAAAAAAACGAAAAAAAAAAAATAAATCCTAAAATTGTTTGCTTTTTTGGCTGCCACTGCACACTGAGAGGAGCATTTCAATGTCTTATCTATGATGCCTCGATCCTTTTCCTGGTTGATGATTCCTAATGTGGAGCCTAGCATTATGTAGGGGAAAGGTTCTGAAATTTTGGGGGTATTATTCAACAGAGCAATAAGGGGCATTTTCTCCTATGATTCCCCAAGCATCAAGATATTTTAAAGAAGTCAAAATCACATCCACAGATGTGGTATAGCTACTGCAATACTCTAAACATGCTGGAGCAACAGGAAATTAGGTGGATGCAAAGACTGCTACAGAGGTATAAAGTGTTTGTATATATTTGGGTTAATGGTTGTTTACAAGCAGATCTTTTACCTGGTGGTAGTTCCTCCTGCATGCTGCAAATATTTTTTCAGACAGTCACAAAGGCAAAATTAGACCTTACCTGCTAATTGTCTTTCCTTGAGTTCCTTCCAGGCCAAGTCTAGTAACGAATAGGTTGTCAGCCTCCTCAGGCAGCTGAGGAATGAGCATGACAGAGTCTTGTTGGTGCAGTATAAGAGCTCCCCCTACAGCTCCAGTCTACATCTGACAAAGCGGCTACAACTATGAAACGTTTAACCTTACAGACCAGAATACCTAACTTGCCTCCCGCCCCCGACAGTACCAACTCCTAGGAGAGAGCACAGGTTGCTGGGGGCCTGGAGGCCTCTTGGTCGATCAAGCGACTCGAAATGAGGGCGATCTTCCTAGTGCTGCAGAGTTTCCAATAGAGGGGAAGGCCTATATCAACCGTCAGGGGAGCAAAGGCAGTGCTGCCGTTAATGGAGAGTCAGAGGTTCCTTCTGTGGGCAGAGGAGCATCTGCTGGCCCTGTCAGCGGCTCACATCGCTGGAAGGGACAATGTACAGGCGGACTACCTCAGTCGGCACACGTTAGACCCTGGTGAATGGGAACTCATTGCGACAGTATTTCACGACATCACGGTATGTTGTGGGGAGACGGTCATGGATTTCATGGCTACCCTGACAAACACCAAGTCGATGCAGTTCTACAGCAGATGCAGAGAGCACATGTCCAAGGGGCTCGATGCCTTGGCCCAAGCATGGTTGGCAGAGGGTCTGCTATACGATTTTCCACCGTGGGCACTCATTGGTCAACTGCTACAGTGGATAGAAGGGCACAAAGGGCCCATAATTCTGATAGCGCCAGATTGGCCTTGGAGACCATGGTATGCAGATCTCACTCGCCTCCTGATCGAATGGCCTTGGAGGCTCCCCGACCAGATCAATCTGTTAGCGCAGGGACCAGTACTGATGCCACAGGTGGATCGATTTTCGCTTATGGCTTGGTTCTTGAAAGGGCAAGATTGCACCGACGGGGCTACTCCACAGCTGTCATTTTGACTATGCTAAGGTCCAGGAAACATTTGACCATGCTTGCCTATGTCAGAGTATGGCACCTTTTTGAGGAATGATGTGCTGTCAAGGACGTAGGTCCTTTCGTTTGCTCGCTTCCCGATATTTTGATGTTCATCCAATGTGGCTTTGAAAAGGGTTTGGCCCTTAATTCTCTGAAGGTACAGGTGGCAGCGTTAGCCTATTATTATTGGGGGTGTGTGCAGAGTCGCTCATTGGCAGCGCACCTGGATGTAACTCAGTTCCCTAGAAATCTACCAAACGTCACACCACTCAATATGACTCTCACACTACATATAAATCAAACCCTAACAAGAGCCAAAGTCTAGTAGCAATTTACAATGTTCAATATTAATATAGAAAAATGGGGAAAACACACATCAGCCCTGAAATGATTGGGCAGGCCTAAGTGAAGGGGGGTTTAGGTTGCACTTGCAAAATATTTACGCTGCAACACCTAACATACAATATTCACCCCACAAATTCAATCATAGGCCACTAACTAGTTTTTATACATTTTAAATGCATTTAAAACCCAAAACAAACTTAGCTGGTAATAAAGCACTCCCATCTCTCCGGACTCGAGATTACTGCTTGTCCTCTCAGGACCCAAAATTGCTGCTTGTCAATGCTGATTGTCGACATGAGAATTTGAGTTTCGCCTTTTCATTAAAAGCTGCCTCAGGACACAAAATAAGCAGGCAACTAGATCCCCTTTCGAACACCACCAAATGCCCCACACTAAGGGACTTAAAAAGAGGAACTAATGGCACACAAACAAACCATCCACCGGCTAAGTAGCCACATGGGACAAGCAACGTCAGTGACGACGTATACAGGAAGTACAATAGAAGGCGGTGGAGTGGTTCAGAAGGCTCAAGTGAGTCATTTAAGCCGATGGGTTGAACAGCATTTAAGTTTAAATATCCATTTCTGTTCCAAACGTGTCAAACAGCAATCAGCTGGATCTGCATGTAAATTTACAATTATGTTGATGACCAACCATTTTAAATCTTGCCACTGATGTCGATGGTCAACAGTGTTGCACAATAGGTGCTGTTAATACGGCATTATTCAATAAGTTGGACCCTGACCGGACGGCAAGTCTTCCCACATACATTCGTGGGCAGGGACAAATTATAACATACATAACCTATGATGACAAACAATCAGTAGTGTGTTTTAAAATGTATGCAGAGTCACTAACCGGATCCACCCAAAAATCAATATCCAGCGAGGTAGCACACATGCCACAATGACCCTTGGATTGAATCACTTAGCTTCATTTTAAAATGTCAGAGGTGACTAAAAAATCACCTAAATTGCATGCCCGGGTAAAAGCTATGCAAGGGCCAGTTTGAAAGATAGTATGCAATGCTAATCTATGCCAATGTTTAAAAATACTATTCGCTATTTTCAGTGCTTGGTCTGAATAGTGAAGGACACATATTTGTTTGTCCATATTCTCTTTCCGACTTTTTGGTAGCAACCAAGACCGTGAGAGTTTCTTTGGGTCGATACTCAAACTGGAGAATCTGCAGTTCCTCCTCTGCCTTGGTCTGCACCGAGAGGGCTCTGGCCATATCCCTGACAAAGTCGTGAAAGGCCACGTCCTCCGGAGAAGAATGGCACAGGGGCGCCAAGTCCGAGGGGAAGCCTTGGTGCCGTCTAGGTTCCAGGGAGGCCTCGTCGTCGGTCTTGGAGTCGAGGGGGAATGACGAGTCTGAGGCCCTTCAACTTGGAAAAGTGGTTCCTTTTTTTATTTGCATTTAAATATTTACAATTCAAATAAGAACAAAGGAAACAAATTCTCAATCAAAGAAAGCAACAGAAAAACATTTCCAAGGAAAATAAAAGGAAAAATGGTGGTGATTCCTAATGTGGAACCTTGCATCGTGCAACCATAGTTTGGGTTGTTGTTTCCTAAGTGCACTTGTCCACATTAAATTTCATCTGCAATTTGGACGTCCAGTCTTCCAATTTATCAAGGTCATCTTGCAATGTTTCACAATCCTCTTGTGTTTTAATAACTTTGAATAATTTTGTGTCACCTGCAATCATTTCACTCATTATTCCCATTTCCAGGTCATTTATGAATATGTTAAAAGCGGACCCAGCACAGATCCCTGGATCCATGAATTACGTGACTAGCGAGTGGAGGAGTGGCCTAGTGGTTGGGGCAAGGCACTTCAGGCCGGAAGGTAGGGGGTTCAAATCCCACTAGAGGACAGCAACCTTGGGCCGGAAGGACTGGGGTTTCTAGTCCCACAGGTGCTCCTTGTGGTCTTGGGCAAGCCACTTAACCCTCCATAGCCCATGTTCCCTGTAAAATAGTTATCTCCAAGTTATAATGCCCAGTTCAATGTAATTTCAGTTTGTTCAATGTAAACCGCACTGATGCAGAATAGCGCTGTATATAAGAGAATGTAATAAATAAATAAAAATAAAAACTAAATCGAGTAAAAGGATATGGCGACTGGTGAGTGTGACATTCTCCGCTCCTCCTCGTGACATCCGACAAAAAAATATACTGCTTTGCTCTTTATATAAAGGGGTTTTCTTTTCTACTAATACACTGAATTGTGATTACCTCTGGTGGGTTTTCTTCTTGACCACAGATGGAATGGCATCCTTAGATGGCCCTAATGCAGCTTTACAATAGGCAAAATGTCTGTTGCATAAAGTAGAAGAAATCTGGCGAAAACCTCCCCAGAGGATCCCAGAAGAGAAGGAGCCCCCCACCTTCAGGCAGCAACACAGGAAGGTGCCCAGTGCTAGTCCCAAAGCTGTGAGGAAGCCAAACCACAGTCTGCCAAGATGGTGGTGGTTCCTACCTTTTCTGCCGGCTTAGGAATGAAAGTGGGACATGCAATCCTCTAGCCGAGGATAGAATGTCCCTCTCATGCATCCCGGATGAAGGCCCTCTCATGTCCGAAGCACAGCTGGGACACAAGGCCACCGTAGCTATGGCAGGCAGATACATTGAACAGGCTATGCAGCACTGGCTGCAACCTGGTATGCAGAAGGTTGACACACCCAGTAAACACTGCTACCGCTGCTGCAAAGGAAGATAGTACTGTGAAACTGGTTAGGCCTGAAGGCAAACGCACACTCTCTGCTCTCTCTTCCTCCACTGCCAGTACAGAAAATGGGGCTGGCGGAACAGCATGGCAGGGAGTAGCACCACCAACCCTTTCTTCTTCCCCCACCGAGAGATGCGTTGACCACAACCCAGTTCTGCCTGGATCCAGGGAAACACCACCAACCAGGCTCTGCCCTGACCTGGAGAAAACATTCTTTTGAACCTTTCTAGAGTTACCAGGCGGGGAGTGGGGGGGGGTCAATAAAGAGAAAAAAAGATATGGTGCTGAGAGCTGAACTCCCGTTCCCCCCTCTGGGAAACCTTCCCAAACTGGGATAGCACCCTACAAAAGGACAGCCGTCTAGGAACCACTAGGACAAAAATTATTCCCCTACGAAACAATGCAGCCCTCAAGTTGGGGGCCCCAGGAGCAGTCAACAGAAAAAGACCACCAGCTGCATCAATCCAGCAACCACCATCTACTGGAGACACAGAAATACTGAAGAATGCCCCTAACTGCACCAATCCTAATACCAATGATGTCACTACGGCTTCTAATCTTTCTCTGTCACCATCATCTGCTGGCAGAGGGACATAATCCACTTGTCTGGACTGGTCTAGCAGGATGACCTGGAATGATCAATATGTGAGTACTAGGGATAAGACCCCTCATGACTATTGAGAACAGAACACTAAAAGCAGCTTATGGATAAACTTTTAAGCATTCTGAAGTTTACTCATTAATGTTTTCAACCTTGTTAATCTAGGTAATTGTTTAGTTATGTAAGATGAACTCACTGTAAATATTTGAAAAATATGAATTTTAAAGACAAAAGACATGCAACGTCATATTCAGTAATTAATATCTTCTTAATTTCCATGTATCCTGAGTCCATTTGTATCCCATAAAAAGTGAAAAGCACATATTTCTTTCTCCTGAAAGCTTTCTACACCATAGATGTTTTAATAAATATGCATACCTCTTCTTGTGGAATATTTTTATCATTTTCAGCTTCAATTCTGACTCGTACAACACCTGATTTGTCCACTATCTCTTGAATCAGTTTCCCATTTTTTCCTATTACTTTTCCTAGAAAAAGTATACAGAATGCATCATTTTATTACTTAGGTTTTTTTTGGGGGGGGGGGTTTACAGTAAATATGATCAGTATGTATTAGTTTCAGGCCATAACAACTGTTTTCATACAGTAATACAAACAGGAGTGGTAAAAGAGCAAACTGCTAGGTAACTATACTTATTCAAAATATCATGCAAAGAGAATGGTACTCAATGAGCAAAAGGTTAAGTTGTAATGACCAGTTGGAAACACAATCTGGTCTATTGTAATGATCAGTTGGAAACATAATCTGATCTATAAATTACTGAAATGCAAAGTTGTATGACTGGCAGAAAACTAATTTTATTCACAACACTGCTGCAATGTTAGGTCAAAACAAAGCCATTCAGTACATATTAATTTCACATAATGTGATAAAGACAAGGGTCACACAAAGAAAGTTGAAGCCATCTTTAAAACACATTTCAAATCTGATAAGCAGCTACCAAATTAAAGCTGGACTGAAATCTTTATCCAGATTTGTATCAGTAGCTTAGTGGAAACCTTATATACCAAAGGCAACGGGGCCAAAATCAACAAAATGCAATGTAACACGCAAACAGCAGCACAAATTATTTAGGTGGCTTCTGATCTAGTAAACATTTACTTGCCTCATACTTTGAGTTCCTTTTAATTTTTTCTTTAAACTGTAAGAACCACACACAACATTGTTTTGTCAGATAGCAGTTTACATATTTGGATAAGGCACCAGCAAAATTAGATCAACTATACTACTTGGACAAACAAGAAAAAGTGGAGTTTCTTACATGTAACAGGGTTTTTCTGCATAGAACAAGATAAGTCACACACAGGCGGGGGATGATATCTGATGGCACCAAAATGGACAGTTCTTATACAGCTCAGAAAAAAAAATCTGATTTTGCGGAGTCTGAGTGAATTTGTGTATTGCTACTGCCTCGTCAGTCTTCTCAATCTAATGCAGGGCTTAAGAATCAACGTCTTCGAAAGGTAGATGGATATGTGTCATTTATTTTGCTGACACTGTTTTCTTCATAAAGTTGATTACTTGTAACAGGTACAGGTGCTCTCTGATGACAGAATGCCAGTCTTCACAAGTACCAAAAGCGTTGGGGATGCAAGCAGGCTGGAACTGAAAAGATGAGCAGCAAAACAGCTGGCTGCAGAGAGACTGGCTCTTTCTCCTTGTTCGGTGGACAACTGCTGGGGAGAGGGGGGATGGGGGTTGAGGAGCACATGAGAGCTGGAGGGACTTCATTCACCACTGAGGTCTTCCATATGGTGATGGTAAGGATGGAAGAGCTGGGCAGGCAAAGATGGCTACAGCTGGCACACTGCATTTACTCTGTGGTAAGAAGGTATGAAGGACATGGAGGGAATGAGGGAGGGGTTGAGAAAGGAAGAGGATCTGGAGGGACAAGGGAGGGGATGGGAGGAAGAGGGACAAGGAGGGAACAAGGGAGGTAGAAAAGAAAATGGCAGGGGGCTGTAGGAGGAGTGAGAAAGACAGAGGAAAGGGATGGTTTTCTGAAGTGGGTGGACCATGAACAGAAAACAGATCGCACAGCAAGTAATGAAACAGGCAGCAACAGAAAAATGCAGAGCTGGATATAAGCCAGACATAGGGCAGGCTCAATGGATGACTTGCTAGATCAACAAAAGAAGAAATTAGATCTTACCTGCTAATTGTCTTTCCTTGAGTTCTCTCCGGGCCAGTCCAGGAACTTGAGGGTAGTTGACCTCCTCAAGCAGCTGAGGACTGAATACTTTTCAAAATCTTGCTGACAGCTCCCCCTGCTCCCCCTAGTGTCACAGACTCAGACTGCTATTGTCAAAGCAGCCTATGCCACCACTCCTGCCTATTAACCAAACAGTACTATCAAAACAAAAACAAACCTGAATTAACCACGCTGAAGGAAAACAACACTACTAACTTCATTCTGGACTTTTTACTCTTGGTGTCTTTTCCTCTTCTCTTTTTTTTTGTTACTGAAAAACCTACAAACTCCTATTGCATCAGGGAACCCCACAATCCCTGCCGCTGCGACCAACACCTCAACCACCAACTCATTCTCCAACCCTTAATCCATCCGCAACGACGATGACACTGACTGTGAGCTCCTGACTGAACTGCCACAACCTGGTTGTTCCTTAAACACTTGCAAATGAATCGGGAGGGCCCTGGATTGGCCCGGAGAGAACTCAAGGAAAGACAATTAGCAGGTAAGATCTAATTTCTTCTTCCTTTTTGTCTCTCCGGGCCAGTCCAGGAACTTGAGGGAAGTACCAAAGCAGTACTTAATCACGGGAGGGCCCCGTTAGACCCGCCACCATGGCCAAAGCACCTACATTTGCATCTCCCTTTGCCTGAACATCCAGTCTATAATGCTTCGCAAAGGTGTGAAGAGACGACCAAGTAGCTGCTCTACAAATATCCACCGGCGGAAATAAAGCCAACTCTGCCCACGACGCCGCTTGACCCCGAGTAGAATGAGCACGGAGTCCCTCGGGAGCCGATTCTCCACTCGCCTGATACGCCGCTTGTCAGACGGCTGCCTGGGTGAGAATCTTCACAGTCTTGGCAAGTGCATATTTCTATATGATTTGCAAGGGATTGTGGGCAATGCAGTTCATTCACACCAGACACAGCTGCTCACAATAATTAGTTGTGCTTTTGGGTAAAGCTAATAAGATATTTATTTATGGGGTTATTTCTCCCAACACAGATATGCTTGGTAGCACATAAATCAGGTTACTTGCTTTCAGTGTTAAACTTGAAAAAACAAAATCAGGAAAACAACATTTGAACTTATCAGGCAATCAAAGCAAAAGAAATAAGACCTGGTTGGTAACAAACTGGTCTTTTCTGTAGGCTTTAGCTAATATTCTCTTAGCAATGTCAAACAACAAACCAAAAGCCACAAAGAAGAGAAAAAAAACCTGTTCTTTTCAGGTAAACTTCTTATATCTTCCCACATAGATTCAGAAGTGATTCTCTCAGAGCTCACAAGCAATTAGGTAAGGCTCAATTGCTAGCAGTTACCCAGCTGAAACCCCTTAGCTGGCTTGCTTTCTACTGCGTGGCTAAAAACCCTACTCAGGAGCTTTTCTGAGTAGATTAAAGAACAAGTTTGTATTTCTTTGTGATGGTTGCTGTACTTTATAACAGAAAATCACCAAAGGAGTTTAGACAGAGAGCAGTCCATGTAAACAGATTCTTCATCTGCTATCACCCCCTCTTCTTCAAGCATGGGTTCAATATCATGGATTGGCACAGATGAATCTCCCAATGGAGCACTTTCAGGAGAATACTTGTTTCCCTGCTGTCTTTCAAGGTTATAGCTAGGGCATAGATCAGTGTTCATACCTGAGCTTCCATTGCTGTTAGAGTTCCTCTCTATATAGCCTGGCCAGTATGTAGTCCAGTTCTTATGAACAGCCTTCCAATCCAGATCCCTGGACACTGGATCTCTCTTCACATACCTTCTGGCACGGGTCTTAGGGTCCCTTCCACGTGCAGCCGTCTCCCTCACAGGTACCGTCTGGAGATTCCTAGCTCTGCAGCACCATTCCTCTGGCTTTCCCCAGTCCAATGGTGTATGCTGGACCTTGGAATGCCTCCCAGTATACGTTCTGCTCTGGACTCTTCTAGACCTCTCAAAGGCTTTTCTCCTCTTTCTTCCAAAGGGTTTCTTTCCCTCTCTGTCCGTCCGGTTGGGCTTCTGCTTCTGATGATCCTTCTGATGATGAAGATGATCAAGCTCAAGCTGATTCTCTGTAGAATAAACTCTACCTTTATTCTGCTTAGATGAGTGCTCCTCCCTAACACAGTGCAGCTGTGCTGAATCAGGCCCTGCCCTTTGAGATGAGTGCTTAGGGATTACCTCACAGCCCTCCTGATTGAACACACGTTTCCCCACTTCAGCTCCTCTAATGGCTGTTGGAAACCTGGTGCATTCTGGGACTGGTAGTCTTTTATGGGAAAATTCTGTTTTCTTATTTCTACCAGAACTGACAGGTTGCTTGTTCAGAGTCACTTCACCTTTTCTATAGCTCCTTCCTGAGCTATGATAAGCTTCCTTATCACACGCTGCAAAAACCTGTTTAACCCATCGGGCTATGGAGGCCTTAAAGGCCGCCTCACCCTTTCGTAGCCCCCCAAAAAGCGCGAAAAATCTATCCATTTTCAGAAACAGTTCCATTCTTCTGAGAAACCGACGAAGCATCCTTCCAAGATCCAACTTTCTAAGTGCACGATCCATACCAACACTCTCCCGGTTCTGAAAAGCCGGAAGTGAAATTGGTTGATTCACATGAAAAACTGATACTACTTTGGGCTGAAAGGAAGGTACCGGCCTTAACATTACCTTCTCCGCTGAAAACTGAAGATATGGTTCTCTGCACGATAAGAGCTTGTAGATCCGAGATCCCTCTGGCCGAGCACAAGGCCACCAAGAAAGCAGTTTTCCAAGACAGCTCCCTCAGAGCCCCCGCGGGCTCAAAGGGAAGCCGTGCCAACGCTTCAAGTATCAAATTCAAATCCCACGCCGGAACCACCAGTCTCACTGGAGGCCGGACATTCTTTACGGCCCTGATGAATCTCAGAACATCGGGATGTAAAGACAAGCTACCTCCCTGCACATTGCCCCTAAAGGACGCCAGTGCTGCTAAATGGACCTTCAGGGTGTTGAGGGCTAGCCCCTTATCCAAGCCCCCTTGCAGAAACGCCAGAACGTGAGGCACCGTAGCGGAAAAAGGGTTAACCCCACAACGCTCACACCAACCTTCGAAAATGTGCCAAATACGGACATATGCTGATGATGTAGAACGCCTCCTGGATTTCAACATTGTAGCCATGACTGCTGTGGAATAGCCCCTACGTCGCAGCCTTTCCCTCTCAAGAGCCAAGCCGTAAGCAAGAAGCGATCCACCTGCGGCATTAGTATTGGCTCCTGGCACAGCAGATTGACCCGATTGGGAAGCCTCCAAGGACGGTCCACAAGAAGCCTCACTAGGTCTGCATATCAAGCCCTCCTTGGCCAGTCTGGAGCAATGAGAATCACCTTGCCTCCGTGTCCTGCTATCCTCCGAATGATCCAACCTATCATCAGCCACGGAGGAAATACATAGAGAAGCCTGCTGGATGGCCAAGGCTGAGCTAGGCCGTCGAGCCCCTCTGACATGCGCTCTTCTACACCTGCTGAAGAACCACGGAGCTTTTGCATTTGCTAGAGTAGCCATCAAATCCATGACGGGCTGTCCCCATCGCACCGTGAGGTCGTGAAAAACTGCCGCATTCAGTTCCCACTCTCCTGGATCTAAGAAATTCCGGCTGAGATAATCAGCCTGCACGTTGTCCTTTCCTGCTACATGAGCCGCCGAAAAAGCCACTAGATGGAGCTCCGCCCACTGCATCAAGAGCTGACTCTCCTTCAGCAAGGCCGCACAGCCCGTACCGCCCTGCCGATTGATATAAGACACCGCATTGTCTTATATCACCGCATTGTCGTAAAACACACGCACCGCTTTTCCCGTCACCAGACTTTCGAACCCTTGCAGCGCCAAAAACACCGCTCTCATCTCCAGCCAATTGACTAACCAATTGCTTACCTCCGCCGACCAGCGCCCCTGCGCCACCTGGGACTGACAATGCGCCCCCCAGCCGGAGAGACTGGCATCCGTGGTGACCAGAACCCAATCTGGCTGCTCTAGGGGCACTCTCGCTTGCAAGTGCCGAGGCTCCAGCCACCACTGCAGACTGTCCCTGACTGTCTCTGGGCACCGCAACCTCTGAGTCAGAGCATGAACATGTGGCGACCACCTGGACGCATGTGAACCCTGGCCCACGGCACAAAGGCCAACGCCACCGCCATGGAACCCAGAAGCTGTAAGTATCTCCATGCCGTCGAAGCCTTCATGCATAAAAACGCTGACACCTGTCTCAATATTTTCTGCACCCTGTCCTCTGGCAGAAAAACCGCCCCGACGGCTGTATCGAAGACAACCCTGAGATATACAAGACGCTGCACCAGGAGCAACTGGCTCTTGGCCTGATTTATCACCCAACCCAGCTGCTCCAAGAATTCCACTACACGAGCTGTTGCCCTGACAGACTCTGCCACCGACCCTGCTAGATAGGGATGGACTTGAATGCCTTCCTTTCGCAATGCTGCCACCACCACCACCACCATCACTTTCGTGAACGTGCGCGGCGCCGCAGCCAGACCAAATGGCAACGCTCAGAACTGGAAATGTCCCCTGGGCACTGCAAACCGCAAATACTTCTGATGCTCTGGTCGGATGGGGATGTGCAGATACGCTTCCGTCAAAACTATGGAGGAAAGTACTTCACCTGGCCTACCGATCAAATCACTGACTGCAGGGTTTCCATTCGGAAATGCGGCACTCTCAAACAGTGGTTCACATGCTTGAGATCTAAAATTGGATGAAAAGAGCCTTCCTTTTAGGGAACCACAAAATAAATCGAGTATCGACCTAAGCCGTACTGGTCTCGAGACACAGGAACCACCGCTTGAAGCCGCAGCAAGCGTGAAGCGTATTGCACACTGCCTTTTCCTCTGCCTTGGAACCGCAAGGAGGCACCATGAAGACTTCCGCTAGCGGTTGATTGAACTTGAGCGCGTAACCGTCGTGGATGATCTCCAGCATCCACTGGTCCTCTGTTATGGTGGCCCAGACGGAGTAGAACCCCTGCAGACGCCCTCCTACTGGGACCTCCGCCTGGCCCAACCTGCCTTCATTGTGGCTTCTTTGAGGATCCCTGCTGGGGACTGAAATACCCCCGGCCGAATCCCCTAGCTCCCCGAAAGGGCTACTCCATCTTCACAAACCGACCTCTCTGATAAGGAGCAAACCGAGACCCTCTAAACCTGCAAAACTCTCTCCCTTAACCTCTCTGTAGAGTCGCCAGTCTCGGACCTTTCAGACGGTCTTCCGGGAGCCGACCCCCTTTGGAGTCCCCCAAATCTTTAACAATTTTTTCTAACGCCTCTCCAAAGAGCAACTTGCCTTTATAAGGAAGCTTACTAAGATGCGCCTTAGAAGAGGTGTCTGCCGCCCAATTCCTTAGCCAGAGAAATCTCCTAGCAGCGATCACCGACGCCATGGACTTCGCTGAGATGCGTATGAGATTATAAAAAGCATTTGCGAGATACGCCGCCGCAGACTCTAACTTTGCCCCTTCTGGCAAAGAACCTTCCTCCCCCTCAGAGGAAGTAACCCTTTGGAGCCAATGAGTAGAGGCCCTTGACACGTAGGCCCCACAGATGGAAGCCTGCAGCGAAAGGGCACTCGCGTCAAATGCCTGCTTGAGAAGAGTCTCTAACTTTCGATCCTGCAAATCCTTAAGGGCCGCTGCACCCTCTACTGGAATAGTAGTCTTCTTCGTTACCTCCGATACCAAGGCATCCACCTTTGGTGCTCGAAGGAGCTCCTGCTCCTCCTGCAGTACCCCAATGCACGCCCACCCCTCAGGGTAGCCTCTGGGAATTCCCATTCCGATTCCACCATCTGCTTGATAACTCTATGCACCGGAAAACACCTCTGCTCCGCTTTAAACCCCCTCGGCTCCGCTTTAAACCCCTGGAGCAGAGGATCCTCCAGCGGTTCTTCCTGAACCGCCGGTTTGGTAATATTTAAAGCTGCCAGTGTCTGGGCAATAAGCGCCCCCAGCTCTTCTTTATGAAAAACCCTGAATATATTAGGGTCATCGCCAGTTCCAATCTCACCATCTTCCAGATCTCCTACCGCCGTTGCCAGGGCCCAGGATCAGCAGCGCGTTTGACGGGGGTGAGAGCAGGAGCTCCCCCCTTCCTCCCAGAGCCCGCCTTCCGTCATCGGGGCCCAACGGCTTAAAAACCGCCGTTGCCAGGGCCCAGGACCAGCAGCGTGTTTGACGGGGGTGAGAGCAGGAGCTCCCCCCTTCCTCCCAGAGCCCGCCTTCCGTCATCGGGGCCCAACGGCTTAAAAACCGCCGTTGCCAGGGCCCAGGATCAGCAGCACGTTTGACGGGGGTGAGAGCAGGAGCTCCCCCCTTCCTCCCAGAGCCCGCCTTCCGTCATTGGGGCCCAACGGCTTAAAAACCGCCTTTGCCAGGGCCCAGGATCAGCAGCGCGTTTGACGGGGGTGAGAGCAGGAGCTCCCCCCTTCCTCCCAGAGCCCGCCTTCCGTCATCGGGGCCCAACGGCTTAAAAAACGTCGTTGCCAGGGCCCAGGATCAGCAGCGCGTTTGACAGGGGTGAGAGCAGGAGCTCCCCCCTTCCTCCCAAAGCCCGCCTTCAGTCATCGGGGCCCAACAGCTTAAAAACCGCCGTTGCCACGGCGCGCCCGCGCCTTGCGGGCCCGCGCCTGAGGCGTTGGTCCGTGGCATCTGTATCTGGAGTCCTTGATGATGTATTGATGCCCTACCTATGTATCAGGGTAACGTGTTGTGCCATGTCCTTCTCTTCCTCTTATCTGTTTGACTGTCTCTGTCCTCTACTCTGTCCTATCTTATAAATGGCGTTCTTTTCTTTGTTTTCCCTAAATGATGTAATATTGTAAACCGCTCTATGCCTTTGGGTCTGAGCGGTATATCAAATTCAATAAACATAAACCCACGGATCCAGTCCCGGTTCAGAGAGGATTTCTCTTTCCTCCGCCCCCTGAGGACCTGAGGCCTGTTGCTCAACTCCATTGGCTCCTGCCTCCATTAACCAGTCTCCTCTAGAAGACCCCTCGCCTGGGTCCATGAGACTGCTATCCTCTTTGGACTTATTGTTAATTTGGACAGCAGAAGACTTGTCTTATACCTGCTCCATCTTTAAACAATAAGCCTTATGCAACGACAGAATAAATTCTGCCGAAATCAAGGCTTCTAAACCCCCCTGCACCTCTGGCAGCGGAGTTGGGGTCAAAACTACCTCCGGAGCCGTCTTTTTGGACTTTGCTTTCTTTTTAATGGCTTTGCTCTGCAGCGTGGAAGAACCAGCCGTTCCATCTAAAATGGCTGCCGTTCCCGCTCTTTCTGAGGTGCTCTGATGCTTAGCTACCAACTCTAACGAGGCTGACTTCTCCTCCATGCCTATCCCGAACAAGCGCTCCACACTACTACCGTGACGAAAACAAAAGCGGCAAAGCCCCGGGTACGATATCCCTCGGTGACCTTCACACTGCGAGCACGGCAGCATGCGCGTATCCTAAAAACAGCTCCCTCAAGCCGCACCAATGCTGTCCGCTGCTCGCTGAATCAAGGCCAGTTCCCACTACAAGGAAATCCCCCCGATCGGCAAGACCTGCAAAACGTACCTGCAACTTTGTCTGCGGATACCACGAACTGTCTACCTCTGCTGCTAGCAGGAGATTAAGTTTAGCGATCAGACGCAGCGGGCCAGATCCTGGGGCTCCCAGTTCCACTCTGCCCTGCTCTGCCTCAGAACTGCTCAAACAAGGCAGGCTCTGCCTCTGCTGCCCTCCTAACTCCACTAACCGGCAGCTAAGCTCTGTTCCCGTGTCTCCAGGAAACTCTTTCCCAACAATTTCTTTCCTTTTTTCTCCTTCTCCACCGGGAGCTTGTGAGCAAGACGTCCTATCCAGCTGCTGAGGACTGAAGACTGAGTTTGTGACACTAGGGGGAGCTGGGTGAGCCATCAGCAAGATTTTGAAAAGTATTCAGTCTTCAGCTGCTGGAGGAGGTTGACTACCCTCAAGTTCCTGGACTGGCCCGGAGAGACGAAAAGGGAAGTGTGTTTATGCTGGCTTCCTTATATATGGTAGATATAACCCTTGCAGATCAATGGACTTCTTCTTGGAGCATTAACCTCCTTCTACCACTTCTACTCAAAAAGCTCTAAAGCAGCGCTTTGCAAACTTTTATCCCGTATGACCCCAATTTAACAACAAAGTTCACGTGATCCAGATGATGATAAAATCAAAAAAGCAGGTCTCCAAGCCTCCTTCCCTCCCTCCACTCATCTAAACCAGGAAGGTGCAGCAACAGTAGAGTTAACAGCAGCAGCAGTCAGCACAGGATCCCTTGTGTCAGTGAGCAGTGTGTGCTTACAGACCCAATACTTAGCATGAGTTTCCACCCTAACAGGAGGGGACAGGGCCTATGAATGTTCACTAGCTCACAGGCCACATGCTGACTGGTGACTGCCACTACCTGGCATAGGCTGCATTTTGGATGGGAATTCCCTCTGCCGATACAATCTGTGTAAAGGGGGTGGTGGAGTGTTGGTCCTGCTACTGGGCGCCAAGTGCCTATTTGGATCCTGCAGCCATTGGAGAAGGAAGCAGTTTTGGGCAGAAACTACAGTTAGCTTCTAAATTTGCTCTCCTGCCAGTGCTGAGACTGAACCTGGCAGAGAGGTAGCAGCTGTGCTGACACTTGTTAGAGGCTGAGTGGCCACTGACAGTACGTCGCTGTGGCAGCTGCTTTGAGCTGAGCTTGAGATTGATGACACAAACTGACAGCGGCACAGCAGTAATGTTTGTGAGTAAAAACGCTGCAACACAAATCTCTTATGCAAGCTAAGGTCGGTGTTGGAGGACTTATATGCATACTAGCTGCAGTTGAAACAGTTTGAAGTTTTCAATTAGAGGCAGTGGCTTTTACAAGCACAGAGAAGACCAATAAGACTTCTCATAGGTTGGAGAAAGCACAGTTACTTACCTGTAACAGGTGATCTCTGGGAACAGCAGGAATTAGTCCTCACATATGGGTATGTCGGAACCGACGGAGCCTGCGCGGGAAAGCTCCCCAGCTTCCCAGAAAGGAAGCTTTTGGGGCCTCCCACTGCACATGCGTGCTGCCTTCCCGCCTTCCTGACCAGCTCTCCTCAGTTCGAGTTTATAGCTGAGACAATAGAGAGAGGAAAGGAAGATAGATAGAAGATACAACTCCTAGGGGAGGTGGGTGGGTTGTGAGGACTAATTCCTGCTGTTCCCAGAGATCACCTGTTACAGGTAAGTAACTGTGCTATCTCCAGGAACAAGCAGGAATAAGTCCTCACATATGGGGACTCCCTAGCTAAGATGCCTGGGAGATCCCCTTCCAAGGGTTCGCCATCTTCGTATGGATCTTAGGCATCCATCCTGGGAAGGTGGGCAGGAGTTGTTGAAGTATGGAACAGGTGTTTGAGGACAGCCTGACCAAACAAGGCATCCCGGCGGGAGTCCTTGTCCAAACAGTAATGGGCTGTGAAGGTATGAACTGAGGCCCAGGTGGCGGCTCGACAGATCTGATCTATGGATACAGAGTGAAGATGAGCCATAGAAGTGGCCATGGCTCTCACATTGTGAGCTGTGACATGGCCTTCCAGAGAAATGTTTTTACTCTGGTAAGCAAAGGAAATACACTGAGCAATCCAATTGGAAAGTGTACGTTTGGAGACTGGAAGTCCCAAATGAGAAGGATCAAAAGCCACAAAAAGTTGGGAAGACTTTTGATGTGGCTGAGTCCTGTTGAGGTAAAAGGCCAGAGCTCTTTTACAATCTAGAGTATGAAGGTTCCTCTCTGCACTGGATGCATGAGGAGCCGGGAAAAAGACAGGTAGATATATGTCTTGATTAAGATGAAAAGGCGAGACCACTTTGGGCATAAAGTGGGGATTTGTCCTAAGGACCACCTTATCATGATGAAACCTAGTATAAGGTGGATGAGCCACTAAGGCCTGTAGTTCACTGAAGCGGCGAGCCGAAGTGACTGCAATAAGGAAAAGGACCTTCCAGGAAAAAAATTTCAAGGAGGTAGAAACCAACGGTTCAAAAGGTGGCTTCATAAGCTGACCTAGAACTAGGTTCAAATCCCATGCTGGAGGAGGTCGGATGGGAGGCTTAGTTAGAGTCAGGCCTCTCATAAACCTTGCAATAAGAGGATGAGAGGAGACAGGTTGTCCATTTAGAGGTTTTAAGGATGCTGCAATAGCGCTCAAATGGACTCTTACTGAATTCGTCTTAAGGCCTGCATTAGAAAGATGCAGGAGATAGTCTAGTAGAGAATTCAAAGGAAGTGCTAGAGGGTCAAGACCCTGTTGAGCACACCAAATGGAAAAGCATTTCCATTTGAAAGCATAGGAACGCCTCGTGGAGGGTTTCCTAGAGGCATAAAGGATATCTTTAACTGGTTGAGAAAGATTGAATTCATGAAGGCTTAGGCCTTCAGTAACCAAGCTCTGAGGTGTAGGGACTTGGGGTGCCACAAAGTCCCCTCCTCCTGAGACAGTAGGTCTGGCGCAGTTCCCAGGTCCAGGGAGGGTACCTGGGAGAGATGCAGAAGTAGAGGGAACCACACTTGGCGTGGCCAGCGTGGAGCTATGAGGATCATCGACCCGTGATCCCTCTGGAGTTTGAACAGAGTCTTGGGAATCAAAGGAATGGGTGGAAAGGCATATAGGAATTCCTGACCCCAATGCAGGAGAAAGGCGTCGCTGGCCTGAGCTCCCTGACACGGAGTCCTGGAACAGAACCAGGGAAGTTTGGCATTCCACGGACTTGCAAAGAGGTCTATGTCCGGGGTTCCCCATTCCTGAAAGATTTTGCGCATCTGGTCCGGATGTAGGGACCATTCGTGTGGAAGCAGAACTCGACTGAGTCTGTCTGCCCGAGAGTTTTAAACCCATGGAAGATACACTGCCAGAAGATGAATTTGATGCTCTCTGGCGAAGGCCCATAATCTGAGAGCTTCGTTGCAAAGCGACAGAGAGCCTGTCCCTCCTTGTTTGTTTACGTAGAACATGGCCACCTGATTGTCTGTATGAACTAGGACGGTCAGGTTGACAAGGAGGGTATGGAAGACTTTGAGGGCAAGGAAGATTGCTCGCAGTTCCAGGAGGTTGATGTGAAGGGTGGTCTCCTGTGGAGACCAAGTACCCTGAGTGGAGAGGTGTTGAAGATGGGCTCCCCACCCTGTTTGGGAGGCATCTGTTGTGAGGGTTGCTTGGGGCAACAAAGGTTGGAAGGGGGACCCCAACGACAGATTCTTGGTGGATATCCACCATTGGAGGGACCAAAACAGACGTTCTGAGGTGAGTATTTGGTCGGAGAGCGCTCCTGATGCTTGAGTCCACTGGGTGGCCAAGGTCCATTGAGCTGCTCTCATATGAAGACGAGCGTAGGGCACCACGTGTACCGTGGAGGCCATGTGGCCCAGAAGTCGCAGCATTTCCCTGGCTGTCAAGTGAGTGCTGGACTGAGCTTGGGAGGCCAAGCACACCAGACGTTGGCCCCGGACCTGAGGAAGGTAGGCCCTTGCAGTGGTGGTGTCCAACTGGGCCCCTATGAATTCCAGAGACTGAGTAGGGATGAATTGAGACTTGGGAAGGTTTACCACCAGTCCCAGATACTGCAGAATGTGTCTCGTGCGGTCCAGGGAAATCTGGGCCTCTGACTGAGATGGAGCTCGGATGAGCCAGTCGTCCAGATATGGGAATACAAAAATTCCCAGACCTCTTAGAAATGCGGCTACAACTGCCATGCATTTGGTGAACACTCTTGGAGCAGAGGCTAGACTGAAGGGAAGTACTCTGTACTGGAAATGTTTTCCCTGGAACAGAAATCGGAGATATTTTCTGTGGGATGGGTGGATGAGTATATGTGTGTACGCATCCTTGAGATCTAGAGAACAAAGCCAATCCTGACTCTGAAGGTATGGAAGGAGAATGCCCAGAGAAAGCATTTTGAATTTCTCCTTGTATAGAAATTTGTTCAATTCTCTCAGATCTAGGATAGGTCTGAATCCCCCTGTCTTCTTTGGTATGAGAAAATAAGGGGAGTAGAAACCTGTCCCTTGTTGAAGAAGAGGAACCTCTTCTATTGCCCTTTGGGCAAGGAGGGAAGAGACTTCCTGACCCAACAGGGCCAGGAGAGATGGGGGAGAATTGAAGTGCCTCACCATGGTATGTGGAGGAAGGTTGGAAAAATGAAGTTTGTAGCCCTCTCTGATGATAGAGAGGGTCCAGTGCTCTGATGTAATGTGTTCCCATCTGGGAGCAAAGTGAGCTAACCTTCCGGGAATGGTGAGGGGCTCTGGTTGTTCTAGAGCCAGAAAGGTTAAGTTCTCTAGGGGCAAGTCAAAACCCCTGAGGGGGTTGAGCCTGCTGAGGAGTGGCAGACGCTGCAGGCTTTGACCTTGCCTGTTTAGGTTGCTGACACTTAGCAGCAAAGCGAGGCTGAGAAGATTGTTGGCCAGTATTTGTGGAAAATCTGGCCTTCTTGTAGTAAGGCCTCTTGAAAGACTTTTTCTTGGCAGGAGTAGAGGTAGACTTAGAAAGTCTATCTAAGGTAGCATTTTCTGCGTCCATTTGAGTGGCTTTAATTTGCCAGTCTTTACCAAATAAGTTCTCACCTGTACAGGGCAGATTCCGTAAGCCATCCAGGACCCAGGGATCTAGGTCAGAGGCCTGGAGCCAAGCAAGTCGTCGGGCTGCAATAGCAATGCCCGAAGCTCTACCGGCACCCTCAAAGGAATCAAAGGCTGCTCTGTTGGAGAACTTAGAAACATCTAGAAGCTGTTTCACCAGAGAAATGAACTCCTCCTTTCTATCCTCAGGGATAAAGGGGGCAAAATGCCGTACCTTTAGGGCAAGCTCTCTTAAAAACATGCCCATATACAGACTGTATGAATTAATCCTGGCTATAAGCATACTAGCCTGGAAGATTTTCCTACCAAAAGAGTCTAGGGTCTTACATTCTCGCCCTGGAGGGGTAGAAGAGTGCCTTTTGGTACTCTTAATCTTTTTCAGCGCAGACTTCACCACAATGGAATGGTGAGGCAGCTGAGTTTTTTGAAAACCAGGAGAAGGAGGGACCCGGTACATGGTGTCCAACCTACGGGAATGAGGAGACAACGTTAGAGGAGCCTCCCATAAGTCCATCAAGTGTTCTTGAAGGATTTCATGGATAGGCAGGGTGACTGCCTCCTTAGGAACCTTAGGGTATCCTAAAATATCCAATTTCTTTGATCTAGGTTCTTTTTCAGAGGATGTAGTAATAGAAAGTCCTTTAGCTACTTCTATAATGAAGTCTTGAAAGGACAAATCCTCTGGTGGAGACATTCTCCTCTTTGGGGAAGAAGGCTCCTCAGGAAGAACAAGAGACAGCTCATCAGAGTCATCAGAGGAGTCAAAATCCTCAGAAGAATCAGAGTATCCTCTATTTGCTTCCAACGCACGATACGCATACCGTTCGGTATCGACATCAGGTGTACCGGGTATGGGATCGGTATCGGGCGAAAACCCGGATCCGGCATGCGGAACCGATCTGCGTTTGGAAGACGATGGTCTCGGTTCCGGTATGGGGGACGGTACCGGAACCAGACCCGGAACCGCTGGATGCGGTACCGAGGGCGTCGCAGCTTTAATAAAAGCCAGAATGGCCTGCTGCATGGTCTGAACAGTATTGTCCATAGACGCCACTGCTGCCTGGATGTCGGTACCGGCATGGGCCGGTACCCCAGAGCAGTCTAACAGGTGATCGGTCGAGGCCGTGCCATCGATGTCAACCTGTAACCCCATAGATGGAGCTTTGGAAGCCAGAGCTTCCCGCCGGGGTTGTTTGGCTGGGGCAGGGTCCTCCGACTCAAGATTGAGGGCCTTTCGATACTTTGAAGGAGATTTGCCTTTTGAGGACCTGCCCGAAGAAGGTTTGGTTACCTGAGATCCATCCGGAGAGGAAGACCTGGATGACTGTGATGCTGGATTATCTGAAGCAAACAGTACATGGAATTTGTTGGCCCGGTTCTGCAAACCACGTTTAGACATCTGGGAGCAGGACGGGCAGTCCGGAATGGAGTGGTCAGGCCCCAAACATTTAAGACACCAGTCATGGGTGTCTGTAACAGAAATAACAGCACTACACTTGGTACACTTCTTGAAACCAGGGGCTGGTTTCTCCATGAGGAGAATTTGTGTAGGCCTGAGGCCTAACCGAAGTCACCAAGCTGTGCTAAAATAAAAGGTTTTTTTTAAAGAAAAGAAAAGAAAGACCGGCGGTACCGGTTTCGGTATGGGGAAGGCAGGTACGCGGTCTAAAGAAACAAACTAAAATAAGAATTTCTTCAGCGGTGACAGGAACACGACCTGCTGGCTCCGCGGAAAAAGAGAAACTGAGTAGAGCTGATCAGGAAGGCGGGAAGGCAGCGCGCATGTGCAGTGGGAGGCCCCAAAAGCTTCCTTTCTGGGAAGCTGGGGAGCTTTCCAGCGCAGGCTCCGTCGGTTCCGACGTACCCATATGTGAGGACTTATTCCTGCTTGTTCCTGGAGATTGTCTCTGACTTCATCTGATGACATCACCTTCAAGTGTTCCTGCACTGCCCTGCCCTGCATACCTATGGAGAAACTTTACAAACTCTAAAGAAGGTAATGATTTATATTTACAGGTACTTAAACAGATTTTGTTTCGGTGTTCTAAATACTAGTACAATGCCATATTATACATTATTAAGGAAGACACAGAACCCTATATCTGATCAAAGGTTTTCTCCCATTTTGGGCTAATATAAAAGGTGTTTATACATGTAAGCACATCATTTGTAGACAACAATTATAGCTTCAGATAACAAGGGTCTATGTGGGTATGTGGTGCAATGGTGCTACACCTGTCTGTGCGTGGGATGTGGTGGTGGGTGCCTTTGTGTGGAAGTTGTGCAGGGCTGCAGAGCTGGGGTGCCAATGTCTGCGTGTGAGTGTGTGCGTTTGTGTGGTGCAGAGGTGAGGTGTCTGTATGTGTGTGGTGTGGAGCTAGGATGCATGGCTGTCCTACAGGAGTGGGGTGCTTGTCTGTGTGGTATGGGTGCTGGTGTATTCTGGGGGGGGGGGGGGAGGGGGAGGGAATGCACCTTTAGGCAAATGCACATTGTGCCCTTTCATTCAGCAATGATTTCATCCTTCTTTTATTTAGTAATGATTTCATCCTTCTAACATTCAACACCTTGCACTTTTCTATCCCCCTCCATCTTCTCCCTAGGGTAGTGGTGGTTGGAGACTCTCTTCTGAGGGGTACTGAGGAGTCCATCTGCCCACCAGACGATGTCCAGAGAGGTATGCTGTCTGCCTGGTGCCAAAATCCAAGATGTTGCAGAGAGTTTGCCGAGACTCATCAAGCCCACAGACTATTACCCAAAGTTGCTAATCCATGTTGGAACAAATGATACTGCCAGGTATACCTCGGAATGTATCAAAAGTGACTTCATGGCTCTGGGACAGAGGGTGAAGCAGTTAGGTGCACAGGTGGTGTTCTCTTCAATCCTTCCTGTTGAGGGTAAAGGCCAAGGCAGAGAGGCTCGCATCCTGGAGATGAATGCATGGCTGCGTGGATGGTGTCATCGAGAGCGTTTTGGCTTCCTAGACCATGGGATGCTGTTCCAAGGGTTGCAGAGCAGAGATGGCATCCATCTGTCCAAGAAAGGTCAACGCATCTTCGGTAGTAGACTGGCTAATCTACTGAAGAGGGCTTTAAACTAGATTAGTGGGGGATGGGTGAAGAAAGCCCCCAGGTAAGTGATACATTAAATAACTTTATGGAAATGGGTAACAGGGGTAACATATGGAAAGCAGTGTGTATAAATGCCCGTAGCATGGGAAATAAGATCTCTGATGTTGAAGCTTTGGTGGGAGTGGCTGACTTGGATTTAGTGGCAGTTACAAAAACATGGTTCACAGAAAACCATGATTGGGATGCAACTATACCTGGCTATACTTTATTCAGAAAGGACAGGGTAGGAAGAAGAGGAGGAGGAATGGCACTATATGTAAAAACTACTATTAAAGCTTTGGAATTACAGAGCTTAAAAGGCAGAGAGGAGGCATTGTGGGTTAAACTAGAAAGAGTGAAAGATAAATCTATTTGCACTGGTGTGATATACAGACCTCCCCTCACAAGAGGAAGAGGTGGACAGAGAGTTAATTGAAGTCATACGCAGCATTGCTAGGAAAGGAGAAGTGCTACTGATAGGAGATGTCAATATACCAGATGTTGATTGGCACATTCCTGCTGCAGTATCATCTAGAATTAAGGAGATCCTGGATTCTCTACAGGGAGAACTATTCAGGCAATTGGTAACAGACCCCACACGTGAAGGGGCCATACTGGACTTGGTGCTTACCAATGGTGAAAGTGTTTCTGATGTTGTAGTGGGAGATCATTTTGCATCCAGTGATCACCAAATGGTATGGTTCAGTATTAGGACTAGGGCTGTTAGAATCCATTCAAAGGTGAGGATCTTAGACTTTAGGAAGACTAACTTTGCGAAGATGGGCCAATACCTCAGGGAGTCGTTAGTGGGATGGGAACAGCTGGGGGATGTAGAAAAACAGTGGGCAAAATTGAAAGGGGATATTTTAAGGGCAACCAACCTTTAACCTGGTAAAGAGAAGGCTGAGGGGAGATATGATAGAAGTCTATAAATTAATGAACGGAGTGGAACGGGTAAACGTAGATCAATTGTTTACCTTATCAGAATATAGAAAGACTAGGGGACATGCAATGAAGCTACAGGGTAAACTATTTAAGACTAATAAAAGAAAATATTTTTTCACTCAACGTGTAATCAAACTCTGGAATTTGTTACCGGAGGATGTAGTAAAGGCTGTTAGTGTAGCTGGGTTTAAAAAAGGTTTGGACAAGTTCCTGGAGGAAAGGTCCATAAACCATTATTAAGAAGGGACCCAGGATATCAATGCTTGAACCAATACAAGCATTGTGGAACCTGTGTCCCTTGGGGAAACTGCTAGGTACGTATGACCTAGATTGGCCAATGTTGGAAACAGAATACTGGGCTTGATGGACCTTGGTCTGACCCAGTATGGCATATCTTATGTTCTTTTTGTTAAAATGGTAAATAAAGGTAAAAGGAAAAGGAGACCGCTATGGTTTTTGAAAGAAGTAGCTGAAAAAGTGAAGAAAAAGAGGGAGGCCTTCATGAAATACAAGAGATCACAGAGAGAGGAAGACAGGCATCTGTATTTGGAAAAACTTAGAGAAGCTAGCAAAGTAGTCAAGAAGGCAAAGATTCAAAAGGAGGAGGAAATAGCCAATGAAATAAAATGGGGGGATAAAGCACAGTTACTTACCTGTAACAGGTGATCTCTGGGAAGAGCAGGAATAAGTCTTCACATATGGGTACGTCGGTACCGACGGAGCCTGCGCGGGAACGCTCCCCAGCGTCCAATCAGAAAGCTTTTGGGAGCATCCCACAGCGCCTGCGTGCTGCCTTCCCGCCTTTCCAACTGTCTCTCCTCAGTTGAGTTTTATAGCTGAGACAAAGAGGGAGACAGAGGGAAAGGAAGAGAGATAGAGAGACAACTCCTAGGGGAGGTGGGTGGGTTGTGAAGACTTATTCCTGCTGTTCCCAGAGATCACCTGGTTACAGGTAAGTAACTGTGCTATCTCCAGGAACAAGCAGGAATGAGTCTTCACATATGGGGACTCCCTAGCTTTTGATGCCAGGGAGAGAGCCCATAAGTTGTGTGTTCCTGGGACGGGGCTGCACTTCCCCACCTGGATCTCTGGCATCCCCTGAGGGATGGTGGGTAGGAGTTGATTAAGTATGGAACAGGTGTTTGAGAACAGCCTGACCAAACAAGGCATCCCTGCGGGAGTCCTTGTCCAAACAGTAATGGGCTGTGAAGGTATGAACAGAGGCCCAAGTGGCTGCTCGACAGATGTCGTCGATAGACACAGAGTTCAGGTGAGCCATTGAGGCTGCCATGGCTCTCACATTGTGAGCTGTGACATGGCCCTCCAGAGAAATGTTCTTGCTCTGATAGGCGAAAGAAATACATTGGGCAATCCAGGTGGAAAGTGTTTTCTTGGAGACTGGTTGTCCCAAATGAGAAGACTTGAAAAGAGTTGAGAAGACTTTCTATGTTGTTGTGTCCTCTAAGTAAAAAGCTAGAGCTCTTTTACAGTCCAGGGTATGAAGATTCCTCTCTGCACTTGATGCATGAGGCCCTGGAAAAAAGACAGGTAGGTAGACCTCTTGGTTGAGGTGAAAAGGCGAGACCACCTTAGGCATAAAGTGTGGATTAGTCCTAAGGACCACCCTGTCATGATGGAACCTTGTATAAGGTGGATTAGCTACTAGTGCTTGCAATTCACTGATGCGGCGTGCTGATGTGATTGCAATGAGAAAGATAACCTTCCAAGAAAGGTATTTCAAGGAGGTAGTAGCTAAAGGTTCAAAAGGCGGCTTCATAAGCTGACCAAGAACCAAATTTAAGTCCCATGCCACCGGAGGTGGTCTAATGGGAGGCTCTGTTAAAAGGAGGCCTCTCATGAACCTTGCTACAAGGGGATGAGAGGAAACAGGTTGTCCATTCAGAGGCTTGAGGGAAGCTGCAATAGCACTCAGATGGACTCTTACTGAAATTGTCTTAAGGCCTGCATTAGACAGATGCAGGAGATACTCCAGCAACGATTCCAGAGGTATTGAATGGGGGTTAAAACCCTTTCCAGAACACCAGATGGTAAACCTTTTCCACTTGAAGGCGTAAGAACGTCTAGAGGAAGGTTTTCTGGAAGCATAAAGAACATCTTTCACTTGTTGAGAAAGAGGAAGATCCTGGAGATCTAGGCCTTCAGCAACCAAGCCCTGAGATGCAGAGACTGGGGATTGGGGTGCCACAACTTTCCGTCCTCCTGAGAGAGGAGGTATGGAGCAGACCCTAACTCTAGGGAGGGAGCTTGAGAGAGATGTAGAAGCAGAGGGTACCACACTTGCCGTGGCCAATGTGGAGCTATGAGAATCATGTGGCCTCTGTCTCTCTGAAGCTTGAACAGGGTTTTTGGAATTAGGGGAATGGGTGGAAAGGCATACAGGAAGTTTTGACCCCAATGGAGGAGGAAAGCATCCCTTGCCTGAGCCGGAGTTCTGGAACAGAACCGGGGAAGTTTGGCATTCCATGGACTTGCAAAGAGGTCTATGTCTGGGGTTCCCCAAATCTGAAAAATCTTGGATACCTGGTCCATATGTAGGGACCACTCGTGTGGAAGCAGAACTCGACTGAGTCTGTCTGCCCAAGAGTTTTGAGCACCTGGAAGATAGACTGCCAGAAGATGAATGTGATGCTCTCTGGCGAGGGCCCACAGTCGCAGAGCTTCATTGCAAAGCGACAGAGAGCCAGTTCCTCCCTGCTTGTTTGTATAGAACATGGCTACCTGATTGTCCGTGTGGACAAGGACTGTCTTGTGGCTGAGCAGGGTGTGGAAAACTCGCAGAGCAAGGAAGATTGCTCTGAGTTCTAAGAGACTGATATGTAGACAAGTCTCCTGTGGGGACCAGATGCCCTGGGTGGAGAGGTCCTGAAGATGAGCTCCCCAGCCCATTGGAGAAGCATCTGTTGTAAGACTTGCCTGGGGTAGAGGCAGTTGAAAAGGACACCCTAGCAACAGGTTCTGAGGGGACTTCCACCACTGGAGGGACAAAATGAGGCGACTTGTGTTTGCTATTTTGTCTGACAGGCAGCCTAATGCCTGGGTCCATTGGGTGGATAAAGTCCACTGAGCTGCTCTCATGTGAAGGCGAGCATATGGTACCACATGAACGGTGGATGCCATGTGGCCTAGCAACTGTAACATTTCTCAAGCAGTTAGAAGGGGTTTTGACTCTGCTTGAGAAGCTAACTGCATCAAGCGAAGGCAACGGGCCTGGGGAAGATAGGCCCTTGCCTTTGTGGTATCCAGTAGCGCCCCTATAAACTCCAGGGACTGAGTAGGGATCAAATTGGATTTTGGGATGTTTATTACCAGCCCTAAATATTGAAGGATACGCATTGTGCAGGTTAGAGCAGTCTTGGCCTCTGAGTGGGAGCTTGAATGAGCCAGTCATCCAGATAAGGGAAGACAAATATTCCCAGGGTGCGCAGGAAAGCAGCAACCACTGCCATGCATTTCGTGAACACCCTTGGTGCAGAGGCCAGGCCAAAGGGGAGCACTCTGTATTGATAGTGCTTCTCCTGGAAAAGGAACCGAAGGAACCTTCTGTGAGTTGGATGGATGAGAACATGAGTGTACGCATCCTTGAGATCTAGAGAACAAAGCCAATCCTGACTCTGAAGGTATGGCAGCAGAGTTCCTAGAGAAACCATCTTGAATTTCTCTTTGACTAGGAATCTGTTCAACTCTCTGGGATCTAAAATGGGTCTGAAGCCCCTTGTTTTCTTTGGGATAAGAAAATAGGGGGAGTAGAACCCTGTGCCCTGTTGTTGAGAAGGCACTTCCTCTATTGACCCCTGGGCTAGAAGAGTGGCAACCTCCTGCCCTAACAGGCTGAAGAGGGAGGTTGGAGAATTGAACTGGTGCACTCTTGTGAGAGGGGGCAAGCTGGAAAAATGAAGTTTGTACCTGTCTCTTATGATGGAGAGTGTCCAATGCTCTGCTGTGATTTGCCCCCATCTGGGAGCAAAGTGACATAACCTTCCTGGAATGGTGGAAGGCTCTGGTCCTTCTAGAGCCAGGATGGCTAAGTTCTCTAGCAGAGAGTCAAAGGCCCTGAGGGGGCTGAGATTGCTGGGCTGGAGCAGGCCTCGCAGCCTTTGCCTTGGTCTGTTTGGAGGATTGCTGACGTTTGGAAGGAAACTGAGCTGCAGAAGATGCTCTCTGACTATAAGCAGGATAGGATCTTCCCTTTTTAGAAAAAGGTGTTTTCTTGAACAACCTTTTCTTAGCAGGGGCAGCAGTAGATTTGGATAGTCTATCCAAAGCAGAATTTTCAGCATCCATTTGATTGGCTTTTGCTTGCCAATCTTTACCAAACAGATTCTCACCTGTACAAGGGATATTTCCCAATTCATCTTGGACCCAGGTCTCCAAATCAGATGCTTGGAGCCAAGCAATCCTACGTGCACCTATAGCTATAGTTGAGGCTCTGCTTACGCATTCAAAGGAGTCGAAAGTTGCACGGTTGGAGAATTTGGAGATATCCTGGGCATGTTTGAGCCCAGTGAGAAATTCTTGCCTTTTACTGTCAGACATAAAAGGACTTAAAGTCTGCAAATGGTCAGTGACTTCTTTTAAGAACATTCCCATGTAGAGACTATAAGAATTAATTCTCGCAGCAAGCATGGAAGCTTGGAAGACTCTTCTACCAAAAGCATCCAGGGTTCTACATTCACATCCTGGAGGATTAGAGGCATGTCTCTTGGCACTTCTAATCTTTCTCACTGCAGACTCAACCACAATAGAGTGGTGAGGAAGCTGAGTTTTATGGAAACCAGGACAAGGAGGGACACGATACATGGTGTCCAACCTGCGAGAATGAGGAGAGGTGGTTAGAGGTGCTTCCCACATCCTTAACATGAGATCATACAGAATCTCATGAATAGGCAAGGTAGCTGTCTCTTTAGGAGTTTTAGGATATTGTAGAATATCTAACTCCTTAGCTCTAGGCTCTGACTCTGGGGCTTCAGTAATAGAGAGGCCCCGAGCCACCTCTCTGATAAAGTTTTGAAAAGACAAGTCCTCTGGCGGAGACATCCTTCGTTTAGGAGAGGACTCCTCCTGTGGAAGAAGCATCGCTGTATCGACAGACTCTTCAGAATCTTCAGAGTCATCAGAGGAATCGAAGTATCGTCTGTTGGGATGCTCTTGCAAAGCCCGATACCCGTACCGACTGGGATCGGTATCGGGAATCACCAGTACTGGGGTATCGGTACCGGAGGGCTGCAGAGGGCAGAGTACCGGCATAGCTGACACCGATGCCGATGTCGATGCCACCGGTACTGTAATCGGTGCCGATGGCGATACCGGAGCTGGTACCGGCGGAGTAGTCTGTTGCGGTACCACGGGCGTCGATGCCACAAGGAAAGCCGCCAGACTGCGTTCGATGGACAGAATCCTCTGATCCATCGACGCCGCCAATGCTTGGAAGTCAGTACCGGTGGAAGCCACTGGAACCCCAGAGCATGGCACCAGGAGATCTGTTGAGGCCACGCCATCTAGATCATCCTGGAACCCCGATGATGATGCTTTAGAAGCCGAAGCCTCCCGCCGGGGTAATTTTGCCAGTGCAGAATCCTCGAGGGCAAGACCAGGGGCATCTCGATGCTTAGAAAGAGATTTGCCCTTCGAAAACCAGCTGGATTTATGTTTAGTTACCTGAGATCCATGTGAGGAAGAAGCAGCCCTGGAAGTCGTGGATGCCACCGAAGCTGCATCAGAGGGAAACAGGGTACTGAGCTTGGCAGCTCGGTTCTGTCGACCTCTCTTAGACATCATGGAACAGGGCACACAATCTTTAATGGAATGGTCAGGGCCTAAACACTTTAGACACCAGTCATGGGTGTCGGTGACGGAGATAGTACCGCCACATTTTGTGCACTTCTTAAATCCTGAGGCAGGCTTTTCCATATTTAAGGAAAAGGGTTTTGGGCCTAAGGCCCAAAACTGAAGTACACCTGAAGAAAAATAAATGGAAAAGAGGTCTTTTTTTTTTTTAAAGAAAAGAATAAGAACCGGCGGTACCGGTATAGCGTCGAGAAAGGCAGACACGACAGAAAAGAAATAAAGAAAAAATAAGGAAATTCTTCTGCGGTGACAGGAACACGACCTGCTGGCTCCGCAGAAAAAGAACAACTGAGGAGAGACAGTTGGAAAGGCGGGAAGGCAGCACGCAGGTGCTGTGGGATGCTCCCAAAAGCTTTCTGATTGGACGCTGGGGAGCGTTCCCGCGCAGGCTCCTTCGGTACCGACGTACCCATATGTGAAGACTCATTCCTGTTTGTTCCTGGAGATGACATTTTTCAGATTAGTGAAGGAAGGGCAAAAGTGGTATTGTCAGACTCAAGGGTGCAGGGGAGGAATATGTAGAAGCTGATGAGGATAAAGCGGAATTGCTTAACAAATATTTTTGTTTTGTGTTCACAGATGAAGAACCAGGAGAAGGACCTTGGAAAACACCCACAAATAGGAACAGAAGCGAGGGACATCTTGAACAATTTTCAGAAGACTGTTTGTGAGAAACTAGCTCAACTTAAAGTAGACAATGCGATGGGACCGGATGGGATACACCCTAGAATACTGAGGGAACTTGGGGACGTTCTAGCAACTCCACTGACTGACCTTTTCAATGCCTCGTTGGAGTCGGGAGTGGTGCCAAAGGACTGGAGAGAGGCTCATGTGGTGCCTTTACACAAAAGCGGAAGTAAGGATGTGGTTGAAAACTACAGGCCGGTTAGTTTAACTTCGGTGGTGAGTAAATTATTGGAAACGCTGCTGAAAGAGAAATAGTGAGGTTTCTGGAGTCCAGCGGATTACAGGATTCGAGGCAGCATGGATTCACCAGAGGCAGGTCTTGTCAGACAAATCTGATTGATTTCTTTGACTGGGTGACCAGGGAGTTGGACCAAGGGAGAGCTCTAGATGTGGTGTATTTAGATTTCAGTAAAACCTTTGACATTGTTCCTCACAGGCGACTTATAAACAAACTGAACACCCTAAGGATGGACCCTAAAGTTACTGCTTGGGTTAGAAATTGGTTGGGTGGGAGACGACAAAGAGTACAAGTAAATGGAGCTCACTCTGAGGAGAAGGATGTTACCAGTGGTGTGCCCCAGGGATCTGTCCTTGGTCCGATTCTTTTTAACATCTTTGTTAGTGATATAGCGGAAGGGCTGTCGGGTAAGGTTTGCCTCTTTGCGAATGATACCAAAATCTGCAATAGAGTAGACACCCAGGAAGGTGTAGATAACATGAGGAGGGATCTAGCTAAGCTTGAAGAATGGTCTAGAATTTGGCAGCTGGGATTTAATGTTAAAAAATGTAAAGTCATGCATTTGGGCTGCAGCAATCCAAGGGAGCAATATAGTATAGGGGGTGAAGTACTTTTGTCCACTAAAGAAGAGCAGGACCTAGGCGTGGTTGTGTCTGATGATCTTAAAGTAGCTAAACAGGTAGAAAAGGCGATGGCAAACGCTAAAAGGATGCTTGGGTGCATACGGAGAGGAATGGCTAGCAGAAAAAAGGAGGTGATAATGCCTCTGTATAAGTCTTTGGTGCGATCTCATTTGCAGTATAGTGTGCAATTCTGGAGACCGCACCTTCAAAAGGATGTGAACAGGATGGAGTCGGTGCAGAGGGTGGCTACTAAAATGATTGGTGGTCTTCATTATAAAGCATATGAGGACAGACTGAAGGATCTTAATATGCACACCTTAGAGGAAAGAAGGGATAGAGGTGATATGATTGAGATGTTTAAATACCTCCGTGGCATAAATGTTCAGGGAGAGATCCTCTTTCAATTGAAAGCAAGTTCTGCTACGAGGGGACATGGGATGAGGGTGAAGGGAGATAGATTCAGGAGTGATATGCGGAAATATTTCTTTACGGAAAGAGTAGTGGATCCGTGGAATAGTCTCCCAGTGGAGGTGGTAGAGATGAGGACAGTAACTGAATTCAAAAAAGCATGGGACAAACACAGAGGATCTCTAAAGGTAAAAAGGGGACTGTTGTAGTTGTTGATATGGAAGGACAGACTAGATAGGCCATGTAGTCTTTTTCTGTCATCATATTTCTATGTTTCTATGTTACTCTCTATTCCCCTTCCAGACACTCTCTCTCCTCCTCCCTTCCCCCAGCACTCCCATATCCCATCCTCTTTTCCTTTGTTTTTGCAGTTTTACTCTCCCTTCCCTCCCATCTACCCTTTTTTTTTTCTAAATTGCCACTCCCATCAGCTGCTGCCTTCCAGGCTGTAATCCTGGCCATGGGGATTCTAATTTTCCATAGGAAGAAAAGGTTGGTTGCGATCACTGCCCCAGGGTAAGCTGTCTGCCCATGGGTATCTGATCGCCCGTGGACAGAGAGCTTGCAACCAAGACTGCAATCGCAGCCATCCCCTTTCTCTTTTGACCACAGGGATCGATCTCCTTCGAGCAGACAGACGGATTCTTGCCCTGTGATCGTGATTTTATTTTTGGGAGAAGGAAGTAAATCTCAGGCATCAGATGTAAATTTCTGATTGCCATAGCGACCTGGCACTTGGGATTTGTCGAGCCCTGATTTATATATACTTTTGCTTATGGAATTTCTATGCATTCCTATGACACAATTTAGGCAGCCCGATATAAAAATTACTTTGTGGCTTCTTGGGGGGGGGGGGGAGTGGAAGGGTTAATTTTAAAGTTATTTTAGTGCAAATGTGGCAATATGCATGCACAAAGTCAAACTTTATGCTTAACTCTCATTTGATTTCTTTGAATTCTGCTAGACCAGCCCACACAAGTGGTCTATGCTCCCCAACCATCAGATGGAGGCAGAAAAGCACAGAGTTTCAGTGATAACATCACTTGTGTAAGGACTGGTGCAGCCCTGGAACTTGTGGTGCACTATTGACAAATCAAATTCAAAAATCTTAAGGAACATTTTTACCCATCCTCAGAAAATCAAATATTACAAAGTTTAAAAACTATTTCATTGAAAGTTGTATAGCAGTAACACTGAAAGACCAAAAAGGTTGCAAGAAGAAACCTAAAAAGTCTTAGTCTTCGTAGGTGGATGTTGGACAGAATTCAAGGAAAATAAATTAGCAAGTAAGAATAAATGTCACCTTCCTTATCATCCTGCTAGACCAGTCCAGACGAGTGGGATGTACCAAGGTCCTGGAAGGAAAAAAAAGACAAGACCCTTACGAACCTTGTCCAAAGATACCATTTTACTCTCTCTAGGCACGAGTTTGCTATGCTCAAAAATGAAAACTACTATTAACCAGGTAGCACTGTGTGAAAACCAGATGCTAACACAGAAAAACTCACCCCATCCAAGGAAGGACGAAGACTGATCAAACTAAGCATAGAAACCCATCTAACAACCTCTCTATTTGCAAGACCAACTAGGAACTGGAACCATACCATCCTTGTGCAGCCGAGCATTCAAAAGGTACCACATGACAAGAGAACCCAAGAACAAACTGATAGCCAATGGGAAATGTGCTGGACAATAAGAACTATCATATATATATGGAAGGTGTCCCACGGATGAGCCAATGAAATAAGTGAAGCATTGCTCACCTGAAAGAAAGGCAAGCAAGGAGTGGAGGAGTAGCCTAGTGGTTAGAGCACTGGCTTGGGAACCAAGAGACCAGGGTTTGATTCCAACTAGCACTTCTTGTGGCCTTGGGCAAGTCACTTAACCCCCCCCATTGCTCAGAAAAATACAAGTTATCAATGTCCCTGTTTAATGTACATTTACCAAGTTCTAGTTACAATGTAAACTGCTTTGATTGAAATGATAAAGCGGTATAAAAAAACTGTTAAATAAATAAATAAAATAAAATATCAAGAGCCCTACTTAAGAATGTCTGAGGAAAAGTGGACCACACACAAAAGGGCCGACCACCCCTAAATGGGTTTAGCTGAGGGAAGAAAGAAGCAGAGAGACTACCCCTGAAACTCCCCTCAAGGATGGTAGATTCCAAGAAAACGGGCCTACAAAAACAATTCACAGTGTGGCTATATCTGCACTGAGATAGCTGACTCTCAGCTTCTACTGGAGAACGAAAATTTTGCTTCCTGAACACTTTTGAGTGTATCTTATGGATTTTGGGTTGCTAATCATGAAAATCACTTGGAATGTTCCAATCACACACCACTTTTTTTGCAATCGCCTATTTTTATGATTTCCTCGCATATTTTAAGCCAACTCATATGTTGCCTAGAAAGTAAGCTTTTTTGTTTAGTCCAGGCATGCCTGGGCATGACCTCAGTGCAGGCTCACAACGTGCAATGGAAATGCTATTGCTTAGGAATGCGTGGGTATGCTTAGTCAAGATGGATGCTGGCAGTACAGGCTATAAAAGCAGCTTTCATACACAAATGCTATGTATTATGTTGATATCAATTTGTGTACTTAACAATAGTATTTACATGTAAGCTTCTCGTCTAGACGACAATTCATTACAGCAGAAGTGTCTCATCAATGTCGCAACAGCCACAATACATTCTGTTACATTTGTGGTGAGTATATGCCTCGAAGACGCAGCGTAAGAAAGCAACTGAGCTCTACTTTGGTTGTAAAGTTGGCGATCATGACAAATCCCGGGCTCCTCACATTTGCTGTACAACATGTGCTGTCCATCTCAGGGCTTGGCTCAGAAATACTCGAAGTCAATGCCATTTTCAGTCCCAATGATATGGCGAGAAAAGAAGAATCACATGACAGACTTTTACTTCTGTATGACCAATGTATCCGGCTTATATGCTAAAAATAAGAAATCTATTGAATACTCCAGTCTGCCCTCAGTGTAACATGATAACAGTATGCCAGTAGGAAACCACCAGAGACATGGAGCCTAGATGAGGCAGACAAAGATGCCATAATACACGAGCCAGACATGGAAACCGACATGAATCCAGATTTTAAACTGTTTATGTCTTGTGTGCCTCATCTGATAACACAGTCAGAATTGAATGACCTGGTGAAGGACTTAAGTTTGTCAAAAACAAAAGCTGAACTACTTGGTTCAAGATTTCAAGGATGAGGTTTGCTGTCACCAGGTGTGAAAATTTCGGTCTTTCGGACCCGCCAAGAAGATATGAAAAATTTCTTTGCACAGGTTGACAACCTCTGTTTCTGTACCAACACTGATGGATTGTTCACAGCTTTGGGCTGCGAGCATGACCCAGAACAATGGCGCCTTTTTATCAATTTGTCACTGTTAAGCCTGAAAGCTGTCTTGTTACACAATGGCAATGCCCACCCTTCAATACCTATTGCCTATGCAGCACACATGAAAGAAACCTATGAAAACATGGAACTGTTGTTGAGACGCATACAGTACAACAACTACAACTGAAACATCTGTGGTGATCTAAAAGTGGCGACACTGCTACTAGGAATGCAGCTTGGATATACCAAGTACTGTTGTTTCATTTGCGAATGGGACTCCCATGCTAGAGAGCCTCGTTACATTAAAAAGAACTGGCCGCTCCATAAGTGTTTGGTTCCAGGACAAAAAAATATGGCACACGAACCACTTGTCGACACAACTGGCCAGATGTCTGGAGGGTTTCTCAGAAAAAAGGAGATTGAGGCAAGATGGCACCCTTGGGTGGGAAGGGGACAATCATGCGTGGTGCATCTCCCAAAGGCTTTCTTGGAAAGCTGGGGAGATGTTTCCATGCGGGCCAATGTCGGCGCTGATGTCACCCATATGTGAGGACAGACTGCCTGTTTGTTCCTGGAGAACAATTTTAAGTAACTTCCCTTAAAATTTCATGTTCCTTTGCGTCCCTCTAGTCCAGTCCCGGAACCTTAGAGTTTAGAATGCCTTCCAGCAACCTTGGAGACTGAATGATGTCATCTTTTTCTGATGCCACCGATACAAGTAGGCTAACTCCGCCCCCTTTCAACAGTATTTCAGTCTCCAAGCAGCTTTTGAGATATCTGAGCCTGTATCTGGGCTCAGTTGTAACAAACAAGTAGAGCTGAATTATTTATTTAGTTTGATTTGGCTTGATTCAAATTTTGATTAGTGTTTTAAGAGCGCTGCTGCTGCTGCTGAAACTTCCTGCTGGGCTATTTTAATTTGTTTTGTTTTGCCTCCTCCTCATCTTTTAAACGATCAGAGGCTTAATAGTTTTAACGGATAGATCCTCCCTGCTCCCGAACCCGGGAAGAGGGGTGAGGAGCAGGTGGAGAGAAAGAGAAAAGAGAAACAAAAAGTTTTAGGCTGTGCACTGCCCTTAGATGTAAGGGATTGCAGGGCATTTTGTTTTCTCTGACGTTGGTGCCGAAGCCGCTGAACGGCTGAGCTCCGACGCATTGAACTTCCCCAGGACTTTAAGGTATGTGGGGGAAGGTACTGGTAATTAATTAGTTGTTTTTTGAATCCGCCTTGTTGCCGTTGATCGTTTGGCCCGCGAGTGTTCGGCGCACGAATGTTCGGTGCGCGAGAGTTCGGCGCGCGATTGTGTGGCGTGCGATTTCTTCATTAGCTTATGCGGGAGTTAAGCAGCAGTCTTTTTAATTGTGTTTTTGACTTTATTATTCTCTTTAGTTTGGGAAAATAATCCTTTTAAGGTACAGTCTTTTTAATTGTGTTTTTGACTTTTTATTATAGAATGCCGGCTAAGCCATGGTGTTTAGTTTGTGGCTCGCGGCGTGGAGAATTAATGGATTTGGGGGGGTGTAAGTCATGCACTTTGGAGCCCGATGGTGCAATCAAAGCCCAAGGAAGTTCCTTGGGTGCTCAGGTTGGTTTAACAGGGGAACTTGGTAATTCTCTGCCACCTGCTTTAAGTCCTGTGCGGACAGGGCCTGGGTCTTCTGCTGAGGTTGATGCTCTGGTGCTTCCATCTATGAGCACTGCAGATGTTCATTCTATTCCTCCTAATTTCTATTTGCTGATGTCTCAGGCCTTGGAACTTCTGCAGCCTATGTTAGAGGTTTCTTCTCAAACTTCAAAGAGTATGAAGCGTACTGGGTCTGTTTGTCTACCCGAGGAGGACGCAGGGTTAGCAAAGATCAGTAAGCAAGCAGTAAATGATAGTCTTCTCGAGGAAGTGTTGGAAGGTGCGGACGATGTAGATCAGTCCTCTGAGATGGAATTAGAGGAAGGAGAGTTGCCAGGAGAACAACAAAGTAGAGTTGTTAGAGTATTTTGTAAAGAGGAGTTGCCTGCTTTGATTTCTGAGACTCTCAGGTCACTTAATATGCCTGCGGGGGATTCGGTAGCTGAAGAATCTTTAGAAGATCCACTTTTACAGGCGGTGCGGAAGTCCCAGCGAGTTTTCCCAGTTCATAGAGTTTTCAGGTCTATAATTCAAGAGGAGTGGGACTGTCCTGAGGCAGCTTTTCGAGGTTCTAGATTTTTAACTCGTCTTTACCATCTTTCAGATCAAGATAAGGAGCTTTTTCGCTCTCCTAAAGTGGATGCTGCGGTTTCAGCTGTAACCAAGAAGACTACGATTCCGGTTGAAGGAGCCGCTGCATTAAAGGATGTTCAGGACAGGAAATTAGACACTTTGCTTAAACAGGTGTTTGATGTTAGCGCCCTTTCCTTGCAAGCCTCGATTGCGGGGGCATGGGTCGCAAGAGGATGTTTGCGATGGTCGCAAAAGTTGCAGGTAGATCAGGTAAATGAGCAGTTGGAGGAGGTAACTCGGTTGGAATCGGGTGCTGCTTATTTATCGGACATCCATTATGATCTTATCAGAGCTCTGGCTAAGAGTATGGCCTCGGTTGTAGCGGCCCGAAGATACCTTTGGTTGCGTAACTGGTCAGCGGACGGTTCTTCTAAAGCTCGTCTTAGTAAATTACCTTTTAGGGGTAAACTTTTTTTTGGTGAAGATTTGGAAAGGTTGGTTAAAGAACTAGGGGAGTCCAAGGGTGGTCGTCTGCCGGAGGATAAGCTGAGGCAGAGTCGAGGTGCTGGAGGCTCACGAGGAAATTCTAGAGAGTTTCGTAGATTTCGGACGCCTCGTTTTAGCCAGCCCCAACGGGGAAGGTTCTAAGTATGGGATCAAGGATTTCGGAGTTTCCGGGGAGCCGGAAGGGGATTTTCTCAGTTTCAGGCCACAAATCTTAAGAAATCCCAATGAGATGAGACAGGCTCAGGCAGGGTTTATTCCCGTGGGAGGAAGGTTGAGGGATTTTTACCCTGCCTGGGTCAAGATTACCACAGATCAGTGGGTTTTAGAGATCATTCGAGAAGGTTATGCTCTAGAACTCCTTCAGCCCGTGTCAGACTCCTTTGTTCAATCTCCTTGCTGCACTCCACAAAGAGTGAACGCAGTCGCAGACACACTGCAGTGTTTATTGCAGCTTCAGGCGGTAATTCCCGTTCCTGTGGAGCAGTGCGGTCTCAGTCGGTACTCCATCTATTTCGTAGTGCCAAAGAAAGAGGGCACTTTTCGGCCGATTCTAGATTTAAAAAGGGTAAATCGTTGTCTTCGGATCACCCATTTCAAAATGGAGTCGCTACGCTCGGTCATCACGGCTGTGAAGGCAAACAAATTCTTAACCTCATTAGATCTGACAGAGGCGTATTTACATATCCCCGTGCGGAAAGATCATCAACGATTTCTGAGATTCGCTCTGCCCATGGGGCATTTTCAATTTCAGGCGATGCCCTTCGGAATGGCTACAGCTCCGCGAACGTTTACCAAGGTTATGGTAGTGGTAGCAGCTGCACTACGCAAGGAAGGGGTACGAGTGCATCCTTATCTAGACAACTGGCTGATTCGAGCAAAGTCAAGGCAGGAAAGTCTAATAGCCACCGCGCGGGTAGTACAGTTGATGGAGAGTCTTGGTTGGGTGGTCAATTTTGCAAAGAGCAAGTTGGAACCAACACAGTCTCTAGAATATTTAGGAGCACGTTTCGAAACAGCGAAAGCTGCAGTTTTAATCCAAAGTCACAGAGTTCAAGGATTGAGGGAGATGGTCAGTCGGTTTCTAGCAAGACAGGCGCCGACAGTGTGGCATTATCTACAATTACTGGGTACAATGGCGGCCACGATCGAAGTGGTACCGTGGGCCAGAGCTCATATGCGAGCATTGCAGGGGGCTCTTCTGCAAAGATGGTCTCACCAGAAAGATGCGTTGACTCGGCGCCTAATCTGTCCTCCAGAGGTTCGTCAGGATCTTCTCTGGTGGTTAGCGGAGGAGCATCTGGAGGCGGGTATGCCTCTAGAGCATCCATCCTGGATTTTGCTAACGACGGATGCAAGCCTCACAGGTTGGGGGGCTCATCTCCAAGGCAGATTTGTCCAAGGTCTCTGGTCACCAGAGGAACAAACTTGGTCCATCAACCGTCTAGAGATGAGAGCTGTGAATTTGGCGTTGCGGGAATTTCAGAGATATCTGAATCATGCAGCAGTAAGGGTGTTCTCCGACAATGCGACAACAGTCGCCTACATCAATCGCCAAGGAGGAACCGGCAGTCTAGCTCTGCAAACGGAGGCGAGTCAGCTTTTGAAGTGGGCGGAGCGCAATCTGTTAGCTCTTTCCGCTCAGCATGTCGCAGGAGTGGAAAATGTGGAAGCGGATTTTCTAAGTCGTCGCAGAGTAGACCCAGGAGTGGCAGCTTCACCCGGAAGTGCTTGCGTTGTTGGTGCAACGATGGGGGATTCCCCTAATGGACCTGATGGCAACTTTCGAGTAGGCGCAGGTGTCACATTTTTTCAGCCGAAGACGGGAACGAATGTCCGAAGGCCTCGATGCCTTAGCACAGATATGGCCGGAAGACGGTCTCCTTTACGTGTTTCCTCCGTGGACTCTGATAGGGCATGTACTTCAACGGGTGGAGCGACATCGAGGTCGGGTGTTGCTAATAGCGCCCGATTGGCCTCGAAGACCTTGGTATGCGGACCTAGTGCGTCTGCTAGTGGACATGCCATGGAAGATTCCATTTCGAGAAGATCTTTTACAGCAAGGTCCATTACGCATGCCCCAGGTGGCTCGAATTTCGCTTACGGCTTGGCTCTTGAAAGGGCTAGGATGACTGCCAAGGGCTATTCGTCGGCGGTCATCTCTACTTTGCTGAAGGCACGAAGAGGTTCAACCTCGATGGCGTACATACGAGTGTGGAGAATTTTTGAGGCATGGTGTGCCGAACGGAATCTTAGTCCGTTAGGGGCCTCGGTGCCGCAGATTCTTTCTTTTTTACAAGATGGTGTGGAAAGGGGTCTAGCGGCTAGTTCTTTGACAGTGCAACTGGCAGCTATCTCATGTTATTGTGGTAGGATTCAGGGTCAGCTATTAGGTTCTCACGTGGACATTCGTAGATTTTTAAGAGCCGTATTGCTTATGCGGCCTCCTAAACGTAATTTAATGCCTTTATGGAATTTAAATTTGGTTTTAGAGTCTCTAATGGGTCCACCTTTTGAGCCATTGGGAGTTTCATCATTGAAGGATTTAACGTTGAAAACGGTTTTTCTCGTGGCAATCTGTTCTGCTAGAAGAATTTCGGAGTTGCAGGCTTTATCTTGTAAAGAGCCATATTTATCATTTTTTAATCACAAGGTTGTATTACGTACAGTGCCAGCATTCTTAACGAAAGTGGTTTCAGTGTTTCATGTCAATCAGGTGATCTCACTGCCTGTATTTTCAAAGAGCCAGAAAGATAAGTCAGGTCATAGATTGCATCTTCTGGATGTTCGTAGAGTGTTGAAGTGGTATCTCTGCAGAACCGCTACTTTCAGGAAATCTGATAGATTGTTTGTGTCCTTTGGAGGTCCTCGTAAAGGAGAAGCGGCGGCAAAGTCTTCTATTTCTAGATGGCTAAAAGAAGCGATAGCATCGGCATACCTTCTTAAAGGAAAGGCGGTTCCGGTGGGTCTTCGAGCCCACTCAACCAGAGCGCACGCAGCGTCTTGGGCGGAGGTTAGTTTAGTTCCAGTAGGAGATATTTGTAGAGCAGCTACATGGTCGTCTTTACATTCTTTTGCTAAGCACTATCGGTTAGATGTGCAGGAAGCAGAAGATGGGCATTTTGGTTCAGCGGTTCTTCAGGCTGGCCTTGCGGGTCCCTCCCATTAAGATTAACTGCTCTGTTACATCCTCTAAGGTTCCGGGACTGGACTAGAGGGACGCAAAGGAAGACAAAATTAGACTTACCTGCTAATTGTTGTTCCTTAAGGAACTCTAGTCCAGTCCTGGATCCCTCCCAGTGTATTTCAAGGGTTTTTTTCATCAGCCCGAGTCTTTTTATTAAGTTGCTAGGAATTTAATTTTAAAGCTTTTAAAATTTTGCAAACATTTACATATAGTTCAATGTTTCAGGATATTTTGTGGCAGCAGTGCTTTGTAAGCATGCAAAAAAAAATGTTTTATATATTTACGGTTTGTTGTTTAAAGGTATTTTTTGCCTATTAATATATTTTATTATCTACTTATTTGTTGCTCTGCTGAGTCTGCTTTGTCAATAGGTACTGTTGAAAGGGGGCGGAGTTAGCCTACTTGTATCGGTGGCATCAGAAAAAGATGACATCATTCAGTCTCCAAGGTTGCTGGAAGGCATTCTAAACTCTAAGGTTCCGGGACTGGACTAGAGTTCCTTAAGGAACAACAATTAGCAGGTAAGTCTAATTTCGTCTTTATATCAATTCACCATACGCCTTATTTGGTTTAGCAACTGAAAAAGGCAACATTTATGAATAATGGGGAAGGAGTCCAGAGCATGAAAGTATGGTTCAAGAAATAAATGATCATAAAAGATAAAAAGTTTGCTTATTGGTTTAAATTTCTTACTCATTTAATTTACTTATCTATTTGAATAACTGAATGCCATAAAAACTTTCTGCACTGGTTTCCAATCACACATATAATTAAATTTCAAGCTAAAATCAGATTGCAAGACAATTTGAGCAAAATGTTTTAAGAAAAAAATGGGGGTTTTTTGGGGGGTGGGAGGCGCTGAGGCCACAGGCCAGGTGATGTACTTGTTTAGATTTCTATAGAGAAATAAAAACATGCAATATGAGTAAGGCCCCAAAAATGACATACCTACTAAGTTTCGTGGGACCTGTATTACATCTTCAGCAAATTCAAGGTAACTTCGGGCCTTCTTTACAGCATCTTGGTCCTAAGACATTAAAAATAATTTTGTAGATTACTATTTTCTGGGATTTAAGTCAATTTCCATAACACATGATCACACTGACGATTACTTACTTCTCCATAGATATGAAACGTGCAGGTATCTTCATCTAAATCTATAGCGGTGACACCAGGCACTTTTCTAGCTTGCTGAATATTAGCACCATGAGTACCAATAGCTAGACCCATTAGGTCTTCACGTACAACAAACTGCTCATGAAATCGTGATGCAAGCTGCCTTGAGCTCTGAAGAAAAATGCAAGCCTCATTAGCTTTTTTTTTTTTTAAATAGATATTTAGAAAAAGCAAAGAAATGTTTTGCAAAGCAAAATTTTATAAGATAATATAGGGACAATTTCAAAACAGCCCGCTTAGTAAATAGCTGGCCCTCAAACTTTGCATCTGTATATTGTGCAGTCTAAATTTAGTTGGGATAAATCATGTTTACATTTGACAGCACCAGGGGTGGTTCTATCATTAGGCCAACTGAGGCGGTGGCCTCAGGCGGCAGTTTCTAGGGGGTGGCACTGATTTGCCCCTCCCTAGAAACTGCCTGATAGAACCGCCGAGCCGCCCAGCTGGATTTCCATTAAAATCAAATGAAAGCGGCCATGGGAACATTTCTCTGTTCCCATGGCTCTGCTTTCAAACTGCTGGGTCGCGTCCATCTTTATGGAGCTGGCGGGGTGGGGGGGCCTGAGGTCACCACTTCTGCTGCCCTTCCGCTTCCGCTGCTTCCTGCAAAACGAAAGCAGCCACGGGAACAGAGCTGCTTTCGTTTTGGAGGAAGCAGCAAGAGCGGGAGCGGAAGGGCGGCGGAAGCGATGACCTCAGGGTCCCCCCCCCCCCACCCCACCGGCTCCAGGAAGATGGACACAACCCAGCAGTTTGAAAACAGAGCCGTGGGAACGGAGAAATGTTCCCGCGGCTGCTTTCATTTGATTTTAATGGATGAATCAGTGAGGTGAGGGGGGAGGAGGGAAGGGAGCAGACAAGGGGGGGCCTGGAGGGGAGCAGAGTAGAGCAGAGCAGACATGGGGGGGGGGGGGCTGGAAGGGAGCTGACACCCGGAGATGGCACTGGAAAGCGAATGGACAGGGAAGAGGGGGAGCTGGAAGGGGGGCACTGGGACTGGAAGTTCGCTGATACCTGGGATGGTATTTTAACTAGAAGGGGCTGGACGATGGGGAAGGAGAGGGACTGGAAGAGAATAGACACCAGTGGCGGTACTGGGAAGGCAAGGGGGTTGGTACTGGGAGGGGAGCCTGTAAAGGGGGCTGATACTAGGGAAAGTTACTGGGACTGAAAAAAGGCTGATGGAAGAAAATGAAGAAAGCAAAAGGAGAGACAAGAAATGACAGATGGACTACAGAACATAGAAAAAGAGCTAAGAGAAGACAGAGGAAAATGGAAACCTCAGATCGGGACCAGCATGGTCAAAAATCATCAGACAACAAAGGTAGAAAAAAATAATTTTGTTTTCAATTTAGTGATTGGACTTTGTGCTATCTATATTTCACACAGTATGGGGAACTGCATCTCTTATCTGGAGTGGCACCGCATGCGGAGTTTGGCTTCTTGGGGTTTCATTTTAATTTTTGTCTACATATTTTTATTTTTGCTTTAGGTAGTGGTCACTTATTCTGTACTTGGTGAGGGTCTGTGTTCTGAGTGTGCAACCAAGGCCAGGTGTTCTGTTAACATGGAGCTTGTACGTAGGGATCTGTTCAGCTTTTTAAATAGGCGTATGGATGTTTTGGGGCCCATTGCAGTGTTTATAGTGCTACTTTTTTCTTGGTAGGCCCCTTATTTTGTGAGTTTTGGAAGTGTATGCTACTATGATATGGTAGATTTGGCCTTGCAGGTCTTAGTGACTTTAGTAGGGTTTTATATTAGTTCCCAATATGCCTGGTACTGGAGAATGTTTGTTGTTGGTGAGATGACCAGAATCAGATTTTTTTTTTTTAATATATATTGAGTTCTGTGGCTGAATGTCCTACCTCTGCTCTGCACCCATTGTTGAGGAGGGGGTTCTGTGAATGCAAAATGTATGTTCAAAAATAAAAAGCAAGCACCATAACGAAGTTTATAACAGAATACAAATTAATTATAATTTGGAGTTATAAACTGCTGTGGTTCTTGCTCTTTCTTTTAGTTCCTTAATGTGTGAACATCTTGCATTTGCTCCACATTATCTAATTGACTTTTTGATTTGGTTCAATCCCTGACTGGAGTTTTGAGAAAGATCCCCAACCGGGAAGATGCCGTGGGGGGGGGGGGGGGGGGGGGGGGGGAGGGGAGGGAGACGGGAGGGGGGGGGAGGAGGGAGACGCCGGGGGGGGGGGGGGGGGAACCATCTCATCCCTCGCGTCAGGCAGCAGATTGCCTTGAGCCGCCCCTGGACAGTACAATATATGAAGTCAACTTTCTAAGCTAGCCCATACAATCCCTTTCCCCTTTCTCACTGTGAGAACACTTCCACTTAACTCAGCCTGTCAATTATTTAGCTGGAATTAAGAGCGTGCAATTTTCAGACAGACTATTTACTAGGGTAAGTGGCTTTTGAAACTTGTCCTTATGTTTAGCTACCTTTTATATTTTAAATAGAACAGGGCTCAACAAATTCCATGCACCAGGTTACCATGCCACCTAGAAACTGCACCTTGGCACTCGGATTTTCATACCTCCTAATTTTTTTTTTTTTTTGCAACTCCTCAAAACCTGGTGTTTCTGATTTCCTCACTGTGACTGATTCTCTGCATGGTTGAGCTGCGTAGTGGAGGAAGTTCAGGCTGATCTTGTGGTTTCAAGTTCTCCATCACGTGGTTCAAACATGCAGAGAGATGATCGTGGTGGTGAAGTCTGAAAAAAAGTGATTATCAGCAACTGCAGCTAGGCACAAGAATCGGTGCGTGAGAGACTGGATGAAGGGGGGTGGTGTTTATGAGAGAGAGACTGAGAGAAGCTGAGAGGGGGTATGAGAGAGAGAACAGGGAAAGCCGGGGGGGGGGGGGAGGTGTTAAATAAGAGAGAAAGAGAGAGGGGAGACGAGGTGGTTTATGAGAGAGAGACTGAGTGAAGGCTGGGAGCAGGGGTGCAATGGCAAGAAGAAAAAGAAAAAAAAAAAGAAGAAATCTGTCTTCCTTTAAATATTCTGACAAATTCATTATCACCTAGTGGACCCCACATCTTCCCAAAAGTTGAATTACATACTGCAGAGAACAAACATACCTCAAGTTGTTTACTAGCCTCTTCATTCCTCATCATCAAAGACAATTTGGTACGAAGACTTCGAAAATGCATGTCGCTTAGCATGCTAGCTCGTTTTGTTGTTACCTCATTAATGGACTAAATTGTAGAGAAAGACAAATACCTGATCATGCCCTCTATTATTTTTGTTAATTAAAAGATTTAACTGCCTCCCCTCCCCCAAAATAAATAAAGCAAAGGAGTAGTGTACCACGAGATCATAATAAAATACAATGTATATACCCATCAAATACAATAAAACACCATAAACAGAATAATATATATAGAATAGTAGATACTAAAGCAGTGTTTCTCAATCTTTTTGTATTTTGTGGTATATTTGAGTTTGTTCAATCATCAGGGCATACAAAACAAATTTTGCATGCAGGGCCTGTGCCCTAGCCAAAACTTCCGTCCTGTATCCCCTCGCAATAAGCTTTATGAGCCCTAGCATCGTGCTGCATCCCCCCCCCCATCGCCCCCCAAAAAATCTTGGATGATCAAATAGTAATTACACTAACTTGGTAATTGTAGTGCCTTTAGTGACGACAGCTTAGTCCTCCACCTCTGGGGTTGTGAACCTCCTCCTGCAGCTTGGAGACTGGGCATGACAAACTTGTGACATCACTGGATATAGCCTGCTGGAATCTCCCATCAGCCCCAGTGTACTACTGACAAAGCAGACTCAAAAGAGCAACAAATAAGTAGCTATATTAACAATAATAATTCAACCCTGAAACTAGAACGGTATAACCAAGAATTTCTTGGCCAACCAATTCCCTTCCGACTCCAGGGAACGTGTGACCGCTCTCGCTCCCCAGCCCTCTGCCACACCAGAGACACCAGACAGAGAGCATAGAATAGTAAAGGCTTAGCTGGAAAACTCACCTGTAATGTTGTATTGAATTTCACCGAACGCGCTCCGACAGAAATCCATCCCTGGGTGGGAATGAGGACTAAGCTGTCGTCACTAAAGGAACTACAATTACCAGGTTAGTGTAATTACTATTTCCTTAGCGTTCCTCCAGCTTAGTCCTCCACCTCTGGAATGTAACAGAGCAGTATTAATGGAAGGGCCCTGTCCAGCCGGAGAGCAACACCGCCGACCCGAAACAGGCATCATTTGCTGCCAGAACATCAAGGCGGTAGTGTTTACTGAAAGTATGAAGAGAAGACCAAGTAGCCGCTCTACAAATTTCCACTGGCGGAACCAAGCTGTGTTCCGCCCCGGACGCTGCTTGCGCTCTAGTAGAATGAGCCCGTAACCCTACCGGCGCTGGGCACCCCTGCAAAACATATGCAGACAGAATGGCCTCCTATCCATCTGGCAATAGACGCTTTCGCCGCCGCCTCCCCTTTCCGTGGTCCCCCAAACAATAAGAAAACACGATCCGAACTGCGAAAAGAATCGGAAACCTTCAGATAATGCCTCAGCGCCCTCTTGACGTCGAGGCGGCGCAAACCACGGTCCAACACGGTTTTCCCTCCAGCCCCGAGGACCGGCAAAGAAACCGTTTGATTTAAATGAAACGGAGAGGAAACCTTCGGCAAAAATGATGGCACCGTGCGAAGAACAACCTTTTCTTTAGAAAAACACAAGAACGGCTCCCTACAGGATAGCGCCTGCAACTCCAAGATGCGTCTCGCCGAACAAATGGCTACCGAAAAGACGGTTTTCAACGTGACATCCTTAACCGACGCCTGGTCTAAGGGCTCAAAGGGTTCTTTGACCAGAGCCCCCAAGACCAGGTTGAGATCCCAGGGCGGCACCGAAGTACGCTGTGCAGGCCGCATTTTGGTGACTGCTCTAAGGAAACGCACCACATCAACGTGCGATCCAAGAGGCACTCCTTGAACTTTACCTCTATAACAGGCTAGGGCCGCTAATTGCGCCTTTAGCGAACTGGCTGCTAAACCTTTATCAAAACCATCTTGAAGGAAAGCCATGAGCAACGGAACGGACGCCGTAGCTGCGCGGCACTGCCGCTGCGAACACCAGTCCTCAAAAAGCCGCCATACGTGCACATACGCTAACGACGTGGAACGCTTTCTTGCTTGTAGTAAAGTGGTAATCATCTCTCTGGAATACCCCTTCTTCCTCAGCCTCGCCATTTCAATGGCCAAGCCGTAAGCGAGAACAGACCCACCTGGGGCATTTGGAGCGGACCCTGGATCAACAGCTTCTCTGATACCGGCAACCTTCAAGGGTCTCCATCCAATAAGCGCATGAGATCGGCGCACCATGGACACCTTGGCCAGTCCGGAGCTACTAACAGCACCCGACCCCGATGCGCTTCGATCCGCTGAATCACTCTTTCGATGAGCGCCCACGGTGGAAAGACATACAGGAGCCCTGCCGACGGCCACGGCTGCATGAGAGCGTCGATACCCTCCGACATCCTCTCCCGCCGCCTGCTGAAGAACCGTGTCGACTTTGCGGACTGGAAGGTCGCCATCAGATCCATGACTGGTGTCCCCCATCTCCGAACTAGTTGCTCGAAGACGTCCGGATGCAACTCCCACTCCCCTGCATCCACCTGGACCCTGCTGAGGAAATCTGCCTGCACGTTGTCCTTTCCAGCAATGTGCACCGCCGAGATTGCTGTCAACCGATGTTCTACCCAAGAGAACAGAGTTTCGTCCTCCTTTTCCAGCGCTACACTTACTGTACCGCCCTGCTGATTGATGTAGGCCACCGTCGCTGCGTTGTCGGACAGTACTCGTATGGCCCGGCCTGTCACTCTTGACTCAAAGCTTCCCAGGGCTAGCCAGACCGCCCTGAGCTCCAGTCGACTGATTGACCATTTGCTCTCTTCCAGAGACCAAACTCCCTGCACGAAGAGCTCCCCGCAGTGAGCTCCCCACCCTGCCAGACTGGCATCCGTTATCAGTGGAAGCCACTCCGGCGGCTCCAGGGGCATCCCCAATGACAGGGACTCGGGTCTCAGCCACCAACAAAGGGCCTGCCTGACCCGCGAAGGACAAGGAAGTCGCTTGCTCAATGAGTCGGTCTGATGAGACCATCGGCGCAACAACGACCTCATATGAAATCGGGCCCACGGTACCACCTCCAGGGTCGCCGCCATTGTTCCCAGCACCCGAAGGTAACTCCATGCCGTGGGCGCTGGAACTGACCTGAACTCTCGCACCAGCTGCTGGAGCGCTCGCACTCTCTGATCCGGCAGGAACACCGCTCCCCACTGCGTATCGAACCGCACTCCAAGATACTCGAGGACCTGGGTCAGCACCAGCTGGCTTTTGGACGGATTGATCACCCAGCCGAGACTCTGAAGGAACACCTTGACTGTGGCCATCTTGCTCTCAGCTGCGGACTTTGCTCGAATCAACCAATCGTCGAGGTAAGGATGAACCAGGACATCTTCCTTTCGCAGAGCTGCTGCGACCACCACCATGATCTTGGTGAAGCTGCACGGAGCTATAGCCAGACCAAAAGGCAGCACTTGGAACTGATAATGCCCCCAAGGGAGAGCGAAGCGTAAGTACCGTTGATGGGATGCCCTGATCGGGACGTGCAGATATGCCTCCGTGAGATCTACAGAGGTTAGAAACTCTCCTTGCTGCACTGCCACGATGACCGATCGTAGAGTTTCCATTCTGAAATGAGGTACCCGGAGCGAACGATTTACCCCCTTGAGATCGAGGATAGGCTGAAGGGCGCCATCCTTCTTTGGCACCACAAAATAAATGGAGTACCATCCCGCTCCATACAAAGAAAAAGGAGCGCTGTTCTTGCAAAAGTCCACCAGGAGCCACAAAAAGCAAGAAGCCAAGACGTCAGGACGATTCAAATCAATTTTATTAATACAGACCCCAACGCGTTTCGGCAATCAATGCCTTCATCAGGGGGTAGCAGCTACAATAAAATATAAGTAATATAAACATAAAAACATAAAAAGAAAAAATCAAAATCATAAACAAAAACATATATAATATGATCTTATGTAATCAAGAAGGACTGGTGAAATTCTTACCAATGTAGTTAACAAACAGATGTATATAAACGCAGGACACACACATGTAATGAAAAATAATAATTAATAATATTTAAAATAACAGCATAAATATCCTAAAAAGGATTATAAAAAGGTATTATATAATCATTAGTCAATAATTTTTCAATTTAATTAAAAGACTGAAGCAAAAGTCTTCCAAAAAGGTTGAAGAAAATTCTTGTATAAATGTAAACATGAAAGAAAACAAATCAAAACTATTATACTTACATGTAACCCTATTTATGGACTGTTAGTGTAATCTTAAGTCCAGGGTTGGGCGTATTCTGTCTCTTTAATATTGTGAGACAGAATACGCCTGACGTCTTGGCTTCTTGCTTTTTGTGGCTCCATCCCGCTCCATACTCCTGCACCGGCACCGGTACTACGGCTCCCAGCCGTACAAGCCGCTCCAGGGTCTGCCAGACCGCCAGAGACTTTGCGAGCCCTCTGCAAGGAGACATCACAAATGAGTCCCGAACTGGCCTCGCAAAGTCCAGCGCATAACCGTCGCGTATAATTTCCAATACCCACTGATCGGTCGTTATCTGGGTCCAGGCAGGAAGAAACCCCCGAAGCCGCCCCCCTATCGGCTGGTCGCCTGCCTGGACCCGCCTCCTTTCATTGTGGTTTACGCGCGGACCCTGCGGCTGACACAGCAAATCCACGACTTGCTCCTCGAAAGCCACAAAACCCCTGCGCTCGAGAAGCAAATCTACCCCGTTGGAAACTCCCCAAACGAGAAGAGCGAAATCTCTTGAAATCTTTAAACCAACCTCTAAAGGCCGGGGAGAATTTTCCTTGCTTGCGTTTGTCCTCCGGCAGCCTTCCACCTTTGGACTCCCTTAACTCTTTAACCAGCTTGTCCAGATCTTCGCCAAATAACAACTTTCCTTTAAAAGGGAGTTTACCCAGTCTAGATTTGGAAGACTCGTCTGCCGCCCAATTTCTGAGCCACAGAGATCTATGGGCAGCCACCAGCGAGGCCATGCTACTGGCCAAAGCCCTGACCAGGTCGTAGTGCACATCCACCAAATAAGCGGTGCGTGACTCGAGACGTTCTAGCTCCCTGACACTGTCCTGGTCTAAAACAGCCGACTGACGTAAGTGTTGCGACCATCTGAGGCAGGCTCGTGCCACCCAAGCTGCACAGATGGAAGCCTGCAACGACACTGCATCCGCCTCAAAGGATTGTTTCAACAAACCATCCACCTTTCGATCCTGCACGTCCTTCAAGGCCGCACTACCTTCCACCGGAATGGTGGTCTTTTTAGTGACCGCGGAAACTGCAGCGTCAACTCGCGGAGAACGGAACTTTTCCTGGTCTTTCTCCGCCAAGGGATAGAGCTTGTTCATAGTGCGAATCCCCTGGAGCCCCGCCTCCGGCTGATCCCACTCATCCTGGATCATCCGATCCACCACCTTGTGCACCGGAAACACTATCTGCGCCTGCTGCACTGCTTGAATGATAGGGCCCTCCCCATCGTCCTCTTCAACCGGCGGCATAGTGGCGAGCTTTAGCGTCTGGAAGATTCCGAGATCAATGCCGTTAACTCATCCCTTCGGAACACAAGAATGATCCTCGCCTGATCCTCAGGCTCCGGAATCTCCCCTTCCTCCAACTCTTCCATATCAGCATCCAATTCCAGGTCTGCCTCTTCCACCGCCTGCCACGCCGAGTCAGGAAATGGTAGATCCGCTGGGCGAGACCTCTTTGGTGGTTTCGGAGAAGACGCCCCCCCTTCCGCCCTACAGGATTGCGGGGTAGGTGAGGGAAGCAATGAGGGATCCAGCAATTTATCCTGACGCTTCAAACAAAATGCCTGATGCATCAACAGGACGAAGTCAGGACAAAAATCCACCTGCTGAGAATCCGTCCCTGCCCCCGCAGGCGCTGAAGGACCCGCTGCCGGGTCCTCAGGAACGGATGCCGACGGAGAAGGCCCCCAAACCTCGCCCTCCACCGCCGTCATGGACCCCTGCAAATCTGGAACCGCTGCGCTCTCCATCCGCTGCTCCACACTGACCGAAACAGCAGCACAGCCCCTACAGATGCCGGTTTCTGCCACCATGCCCCTGTGGGTGCCACAAACTACGCACTGCGGATGCGCCAACATGTGCTGGCGAGTCCCTGAGGCCTGGCTAGTTATGGCATCCGACCACTTACTTTATTCTATTTCCTTCTTTTTTTTTTTTAAATAAACACCGAGTCTCTAATTGTAATTCCCCCTGCAAGCGCCGGACGAATTAAGAGAAAATAAAAAGAATTAATAATGAATAATTAATAGAGGGCCCCCTCTAAAGGAAACCCCCCGTGCTAGCAGAAGTACTATCTGCTTCACATAGACCCAATAAAATAAAATAAACTGCCAAAGATATAGCAATGAACGGGAGCAGGTTCCTGAGCCCTCGCAGCAGACTGCACTCCCCGCCGACGCAGAAACAGCCACGCGGTAAAAATCGCTATCTTAAAATGGCCGCGGCTGGAAAGGGGACCCGGTTTTGGCACGTAGCCCTGTGGAGAGACAGCCTTAGGCTGCCGAAACACCCCCCGAATTCGGCCCCGCTGCCAAAAATGGCAAACTTACCACCGGAGTCCCGGGCCCTTCAAGCTGCGACGCTACCCCGCTCTAGGAGTAACGTTCGCAGCGAGAGCATACAGCACCTTTGCAGTTGCCGACCACGCTCCCGCCAAACTCAGCGTGTCGGGCCGCACAGCTAAGAATATTGAAGGGACAGGCAATCCGCTTCAGGAGCTTCCCCCCGCGCTGTCCAGGGGAGAGCCCCTGCAATGCAAAACAGAAGTCTTGGTGCAGCAGGGAGACTGACCAGCCCCCCCTTCTGTTTTTTTTTTTTTTTGAAGAACTACAATTTAAAGGGACACCCCCAAACAAAATAAGAAAACCAAGAGGGACCAAGCCAAGTGGAATGGACCTAAAATGTTTTAGGGACCTAATCCTAACACCCTAAGTTGCTCCTTATCCGTTTCTCTAGTGAGCCCAGCACCTAGGCTCACGAAGTCCTCCTGCTGCATGGAGACTGGACACACTGGGGCTGATGGGAGATTCCAGCAGGCTATATCCAGTGATGTCACATGTTTGTCATGCCCAGTCTCCAAGCTGCAGAGGTGGTTCACAACCCCAGAGGTGGAGGATTAAGCTGGAGGAACGCTAAGGAAACTCTATTGTAATCATAGTGGAGGAGTGGCCTAGTGGTTGGGGCAAGGTACTTCAGGCCGGAAGGTCGGGGGTTCAAATCCCACTAGAGGATAGCAACCTTGGGCTGGAAGGACTGGGGTTTCTAGTCCCACAGGTGCTCCTTGTGGTCTTGGGCAAGCCACTTAACCCTCCATAGCCCATGTTCCCTGTAAAATATTTATCTCCAAGTTATAATGCCCTGTTCAATGTAATTTCAGTTTGTTCAATGTAAACCGCACTGATGCAGAATAGCGCGGTATATAAGAGAATGTAAATAAATAAATAAATCTCAATACCATCCTTCCCTGAACAATCCTATAAAAGTATATATTTGGACATCATAATTTTAAATATTAAACTTTGTTTTTCAAATATATGCATAATGAGAGAGAACCAAAAAAGTCACTTACAAGGGTAAATAGACTATTTATATATCGCCCATTTTCCCACAGCCCAAAGCATGCACTGATAATTCTTTGAGTTTGTGTGGCTGCCAGGACTCATTGCTTTGCTTTAACTATAGCCGCTTTTTGCAACACCCCCCTTGCCCCCCACGCTGTAGCTGCTGTCCTAGGCAATCACCTAGCTGGCCAGTAGTTGGGATGGCCCTGTTTGCATGATCCTTACTGCTCAGTACCCCTCATCGGCAGAATTAGAGCAGCATTTTTTGCATAAGGGTGCCTCATTTTGTCAGATTCTGCCTCATATCTGAGGCCAGCATGTCATGTGAAATGGCAGGAATCCATGCATTCAGACACCAGCAGAGAAGGCACACAGGTAAGACTCCTCCACATACCCTGAATTACGAGTGGGGTTCATTACTGTTATGGTATGCACAAAACCATTTGGAGAAATTGCCCCTGTAAGGGCATGCTAGTAACAAGCAATAAGTTCAATTTGGTAGGGAGGATGAGAAAAATTGTAGAAATCTATTCTCAAACTACAACTAAAAACACATTCTTTCAATTTTACTACAAAATATTTTTGGGTTCAATACACAAGCCTGCCTACAAGACAATTAATTATAAATCAGAGAAAAATCAGATTATTTAACAGTGTCAAACTACTTCCAACATGCAAATTCTGTGTAGGAGATAGGTTCAAGTCAGATTTTGCATTGAGTTCCAGAGTATCCAGCTTATTCCAGAGAGTTTACATCTACTAGATCATACATTAGAATCACTAACCTGAAAATAAACGTTGTTTTCTTACATTAAGGAATGGAGCAGGGAGTGTAGGGGCTCTACTTTGAGATGGAATGTGTACTCCAGTCACACTCCTCTCCTGCCATTTCAGAACAACAGGGGGGGAGGGGGGTGGATTAAGAGGCACACTCTTTGCTGTTTCTGCTACAAGCTTACCCCATTCTCTCCTTATCTGTGTTCTGCTTGGAAGAAGATGGAGTTGGAGTACGGAGCAGATGGCTATTATTAGGGTACTGTCCAACTGAGATGGGGCAGGTGCCTCATGAACCTATGCTTAGCCACATCTCTGGCTGTCACCACTCAGGCATACCATGGACTTTCCCAAGGCACACTGGTTGACTATACTACTACTAATCATTTGTATAGCACTACAAGGCATATGCAGTGCTGTACATATACTGTAGATGTAAGACACAGTCCCTGATCATCAGAGCTTACAATCTAATCAAGATGGGAAAAAAATTACCACAAAACTGGGGACTAGAGTATGGTAAGATACACATAAGCAGTGTACAAGAGAGTGAGGAGCATCAGGATCCAAGAGCAGACTCTAAGAGGTGAGTTTTCAGCCTGGATTTGAATACAGCTAGAGAAAGAGCCTGACACACTGACTCAGGTAAGTACAAGGGAAATGTATTACAAGATTCTGTCTCTGGAAGTTCGAGAGAACAAAAAGCGTAGTTACTCACCTGTAACAGGTTTTCTCTGGGAACAGCAGGAATCAGTCCTCACATATGGTTGACGGAGCCTGCACGGAGCATTTCTCCAGCTTTCAAAGAAAGTCTTTGGAAATGCTACCATGCATGAGTGGTCCACGCCCTGCCCAAGGGTGCCATCTTGCTCAGTCAGATGACATAGCTAAGAATGCAGTCAAATAAAAATCAGAAGGACGGTAACTCCAAGGGGAGGAGGGAGGGTTGTGAGGACTGATTCCTGCTGTTCCCGGAGATCACTTGTTACAGGTGAGTAACTATGCTTTCTCCAGGAATAAGCAGGAAGTCAGTCCTCACATATGGGACTCCCTAGCTCCGGGCTGCCGAAGACCAAACCACAACAGTACCACCGACGACCTGTTGGGCGGCCGTGAGCTACAGAAGGTGAGTCCCTGCTGAGAGACTCTGCAAGACCCTAGCATCCAGCAACACTAATACCCCGGTAGCCTGAACACAAAAGGGTCGGAAGGCAGGAGTTGCCTACATACCAAGATATTATGCAGCACTGCCTGACCAAAGGCGCTGTCTCTGCGGGATTTGCTTTTCAGGCAGCTCTGCAAATCTCTGTCACCGGCACTAGTACGGAAGTGGACCATGAAGATGGCCATCGCCCTCGTGCGATGTGCTGTGATCTGGTGCTCCAGGGAGAGGCTTGCATGCTCGTAAGCGAGGGCAATGCAGTCCGCCACCCAAGAGGATAGGGTATGCTTGGTCACAGGGAGCTCCAGCTTGCTGGGATCATAGGACACGAAATGTTGAGGTGCTTTGCAGTGGCCCTGGGTCACCTGTAAATAGAAGGATAGGACCCGTTTACAATCCAGTGTTTTGAGTATGAGCTCCTCCTTGCCGGCATGGGGCAGTGGGTAGAAGGTGGGAAGTACCACTTCCTGATTGAGGTGGAATGGGGATACTACCTTTGGGAGGAACTTAGGGTGGGTGCGGAGCACCACCCTGTTCTTGAAGAACCTGGTGTATGGGGGAGTCCGCCACCAGAGCTTGAAGCTTGCTGACCCCGAGAGCTGAGGTCAGGGCCACCAGGAAGGCCACCTTCCAGGAGAGGTATCTGAGGTGGCAGGTGTTCAGGGGCTTGAACGGTGGTCTGGTCATCTGGGAGAGCACCACGTTGAGGTTCCAGTCTGCTGCCAGGGGGCAGATAGGGAGTTTGGATAGCAGAAAGCCCCGTAGGAACCGGGAGACCAAGGGCTGGCTGGATAAGGGCTTGCCCCCTATTGGGTGATGGTGAGCAGCTATGGCGCTCAAGTGCACCCGGACAGAGTTCGATTTCAGTCCAGTGTGCGACAGATGCACTAGGTACTGGAGTACCAGTTGGACGCGACAGGAGAACGGGTTCTCCTTCCTGTCTGCACACCACAGGGCTAACCTTCGTCACTTAAAGGCATAGGCCCTCCTCGTGGAGGGCTTCCTGGAGGCCAGCAGGATTTCCTCAACCTCTAGAGGCAAGCTGAGTGGGGCCAAGGCTAACCTCTCAACAGTCAGGCCATCAGTGTCAGTGACCCCACACTGGGGTGCAGGAGGGAGCCCTTTTCCTGGGTCAGGAGGTCTGGGGCTCGACCTGGATGGACTAGGAGTGTCGCTGACAGCGAGAGCAACAGGGGGAACCAGGGTTGCGTGGGCCACCTGGGGGCAATCAGTATCACCAATGCTTTCTTGCTCTGGATTTTGAATAGAGTCTTGGCGATCAGAGGAGTCAGTGGGAATGCATATAGCAGTCCCCCCAGACCATGAAATCAGGAACGCATCTGCCACTACCCTCTGTGAGTGTGGCTGATGGGTGCAGAAGCGAGCCAATTGTGTGTTGTCCGGGGAGGCAAACAGATCTATCTGGGGCCAGCCTCAAAGGCGGAAGAGCTTCTCTGCCACTGTGGCATTGAGGCGCCACTCGTGTGGGCGTAGGACTCTGCCGAGTCTGTCTGCCAGGTAGTTGTCCTGGCTTGGGAGGTAAATTGCTAGCAAGAGTATGCATTGCATGCCACAAACAAGAGGAGAGCTACTGTCTCCTGGCAAGGGAGTACGGGCCCGTACCCCACTGCTTGTTTATCTAGAACATTGCAACCTGGTTGTCCATTTGGATCCGGACAGGTCTGTTCTGCAAAAGGATGCAGAACGCACATAGGGCGAGGGACATCGCCCAGAGGTGATCTGTAACAGTGACTCCTCCCGGGACCAGCAGCCTTGGGTGAGGTTGGATCCGCAGTGAGTTCCCCAGCCCTGAAGAGAGGCATCTGTGGTCAGGGTCTTCTGTGGTGGGGGCACATGAAAGGGCATTCCGGCCTGGAGGTGGCCCAGGTCCTGCCACCAGTAGAGAGACCTTGCTAGCTGGCGAGTGACCCTGACTCTGTCCCAGAGTCTGCCCATGGCCTGGGTCCAATGGGAATGCAGGCACCACTGGACTGTCCACATGTGCAAGCGGACTAGGGGTTTGTCATGAACCGTGGAGGCCATGTGTCCTAGCAGGTGAAGAAGGCAGTGAGCTGGCACCATTCTATGGTGTTGGACCTCCCCTGCCAGCTGTCTGAGGCGTTCTGCCCTATCCTGAGGGAGGAAGGCTCTGGCCCGCACCGTGTCCAGCTGAGCACCGATGAACTCTAGGTTTTGCACCGGAGAGAGATGTGATTTGGGGTAGCTGATGACAAACCCCAGGTGCTGCAGGAGGAGGATGGTACGCTCTGTGCTGCGGCTGACTTCCACGGCTGTGCTGCCTCTGATGAACCAGTTGTCCAAGTAGGGGAGGACAAACACCCCTTGTAGGCGCAGATGGGCGGCTACCACTGCTAGGCACTTTGTGAAAACTCTTGGTGAGGAGGCCAGGCCAAAGGGAATTACCCTGTATTGATAATGGCCTCCCCCTAGCACAAATCTCAGGTATTGCCGGTGAGATAAGTGGACCAGGATGTGGGTGTAGGCATCCTTTAGGTACAAGAAGCAGAGGCAGTCTCCCTGGTGAAGGTAGGGCAGCAATGTTCCAAGGGAGAGCATCTTGAACTTCTTCAAGAACTTGTTCAGATCTCTGAGGTCCAGGATGGACCTGAGACCCCCAGTTCTTTTGAGGACAGGAAGTACCTTGAGTAGAAGCCCCTGCCCCAGAAGTGCTGGGGAACAGACTCCGCCTTGTCCCTTAGTAGACCTACCAGCTCTGAGAGCAAGAGAGCCTGGTGAAGGCGAGGTTGCACAGGCTGACCTGAAGAGAGTCTCGGTGGTGGCAGCTGGAAGTGAAGGCGGTAGCCCTCCTTTATCACCCAGAGCGCCCACTGGTCTGAGGTTACCTCGGGCCACTTATGGGCGAAGAGTACCAGGCAGCCCCCTGTGGGCTGTTGGGGGTCTCCCAGGGGTAGGGAGGCCCCACCCTGAGAGTCAAAAGCTCCCTCAAGGTTGAGCCGGAACTGGGGTCTGAGGCTTTGGGGCCTTTGGCTTCCTGGGTCCGTGTCCCTGGCACTTAGGCTGGGATCCCTGCTGCTGTTGGCTAAGGAAGGCTTAGTAATGGTGACTCTGGTGGAAAGTGCCTTTCTTCCTCGAAAAAGTTGGCCTTTTCCCCCGAGATTTTCTTTCTTCTTTGAGAGCCTCTGCTTGGTTACCACTTCTGCCTCAATCTCGGCCACTTTGCTTACTAAACAGGTTCTCCCTGGTGCAGGGGACATCCAGCAGCTTTTCCTGGACCAATTGTTCAAGGTCCAAGGTCTGCAGCCAGGCTTGGCGTTGAGCACCAATGCCTGCGGCTGCTGCCCGGGCTGGAGCCTTGAAACCATAGTAAGCAGCCCAGGACAGGAATTTAGAGCAGTTCCGGATGGCAACCAGGGTCTGGAACCACTGTAGGGGTTCCCTGGTGAGCCCTGCTGAAAAGCCAGAGAGCTCCTGAATGAGGTTTTTTTTTAGATACATGCCTATGTAGAGCTCATAGGTTTGTACCCAGCAGCTCAGCATGGACCCCTGGAACTATGCGTCCAAGAGAATTGAGGGCTCTGGCTTCTCTACCCGGGGGTACAGAAGAGTAATTCTTCTGGCTCTTGAGCTTCTGCACAGATGATTCCACCACCATGGAGTTGTGGGGGAGTTGGGACTTCTGAAAGCCTAGGCTGCTCTTGCCGCAGTAAATGGTGTCGAGGCGCCGGCTGACCACCTGTACCAAGGCCTGGGTTTCCCACATCTGCAGGAGCAGCAGCTCGAAGATAGGCTGGACCGGCACCGATAGAGCCTCCTTTGGCGGGGACTCATACTGGGGGATCTCCACTTCTTCCGTGTGCGGATCTTCCTCAGACTCTGTTGTGATCGAAAGGGCTCGAGTCATGTCTCAGACGAAGTTGTGGAACGCCATATCCTCAGGTAGGGAATGGTGTTGTGGCTCCGGGAAGATGACTCCGAGGGAATGTCCCAGTGTCGGGAGATCTCAGGTGAGGCCTCGATGTCCATCTCCCAGTCTGAACCCGAGGGCATAGAGGAATCCGAGACACGGAGCGCCCACGTCTTGAGACTAGCATTGGGGAAACGAGGTCCCCCGAAGGGTCTTGGGTCGAACTCCTGGAAACTAGCAGGAAACCCGAGGATCAGGACCAGGACTGGGACTTCTATCAGTGCCGAGGGCTCACCCGAGGCTGGTGGCGCTCGGGGCCTGGCTTAACGCCCAAGGATGCCACTGCAGTCGAGGGCCCGGTTGTCGGGGCAGATGATGTGGACGAACCTTACATCATCGCCTGCTGCATGGCCAGGATGGCAGAGATATTCTGCTCCAGAGCCGCCATACTGGCCTCGATGCGAGAAGGCTCCGCAGTTTTCAGCGCTGGCACTGAGGGTCTCGGGCACGGCGCCGGCACTCTTGTGAGCACATCCTCGATGAGGACCACGGCCTTGGGGAGCCTCGCACAGTCACCGCCAGCCGAGGACTCCTTCCAAGAGACCTTAGGGAGGCGCTGCTCAGAGTCACCAGAGTCCCACCACTGGACCTTACTGGGTTTCCCCGGTGGAACCTCGACTGGCTTTGAGTATTTTTTCTTTTTCTTGCCAGGATCTGGCATCTTTCTGGAGGAGCCACTGTTGCAGAACTCCGAAGACACCCGGATCTCATGGGAGGTGCTCGGCTTTGGGCTCAGCATTGGGGAAGCCGGAGTTGAGCCGGACCACGGCACGAAGTCATGGCCTGGCACAAGCTGCAGGAGATACTGTTGTGGTCCGCAGCGGTCATGGGTGTCTGTGACAGACAATTTGATTGCAGCGATCACATTTTTTGAAGCCACTGGGAGACGTGGTTGACGACCCCCGGGCAAAAAATGGCACAAACGTCGGTCGAGGGAAGCCTCGATGGAAAAAAGATGCAGGAGCCAAGGAGCGTGCCGATAACGGCGTCGGCTTGAGGAGGAACCGGTATGCAAACCAGGAAAAACCAACTATATGAGGATAATTTTCAAGAATTTTTCCAGGGAAAATGGGACATGCATTCGTAGGGCTCTGTGAAAAAAAGGAGACTGAGCAAGATGGCACCCTTGGGTGGGAAGGGGACCACGCATGCGTAGTAGCATTCCTAAAGGCTTTCTTTGAAAGCTGGGGAAATGCTCTGCGCGGGCTCAGTCGGTTCCGTCGTCACCCATATGTGAGGACTAACTTCCTGCTTGTTCCTGGAGAAAGTGGGATACTTTGAAAGCAAATTAATATAATACAATATATTAAATGGCAAATTTAAACAGCACGTAGAGATAGGAATTAAGACGTTGAGGCCAGGACATATACAAATCTGGTGGTACTTTATAAAAGACTACCAAATGTGGAGCCTTTTCTAAAATACATACAAACAAATGCAGTAGTGCACATGCACAAAAGTGAGAAAAATCAACAGAGGCAACTTGGCAACTTACATGTGCAAGTTGATATTATGCAAACCTATGCCACCAATCAACAACAGAGACCACTCTAATTCCTGCCTGGCTTTTATCTCTTGCTGTCCTGTCTAAATATTGTAACTTATTTTCCTTTTCATGGCCGGTGGCCCTCTTTTATATTTGGGAAATTGTTAACTGCCTTTATTGTTTGCCTGAAAGGCGGTATATCAAATGCAATAAACAAACATTTCAATTTCAAGGGGAAAATAAATAATGCTTGATTAAAGAGGATAACTCCCTTAGTCCCTCCTTAAAGGCATAGCCGAAACAAGCACTTTTTAAAACATGTATGTGCCAAGGGACAGCTATAAATATGGAAATTACACTTACCTGATAATCGTTGTTCCTTGAGGGAGTACAGTTCAGTCCTCCACCTCTGGGTAGTGCACCTCCTCCTGCAGCATGGAGACTGGACAAGTCAAACTTGTGACATCACCGGGTATATCCTGCAGGTCTTCTCCCATGACCCCCCAGTGACCTACTGACAAAGCAGACTCAAAGGAACAAACAACCAACCAATTAAGGTAAGAAACACAATGCTATGCTTAAACTTCAACTTTTAAACTACAGTGCCCTAAGAGAAAGGGCCGAGAACACCCTCCTGCTTGCCCCTGTCTCCCTGTGCCCAAAACAGCGGAAGACAGACAACCAGAAGGAAGGAGAACTAAGGAAGAACATAGGCAGAAAAGGCGCTATCGCGATTACCGGCAAAACAGAGCCCACTGCCGACTCTATGAACCGGAAACCCTCTTCTGACGGCCTTGCGCGTGAGTTGTTCATCCCCGGGCGGGAATGAGGACTGAACTGTACTCCCTCAAGGAACAACAATTACCAGGTAAGTGTAATTTCCATTTCCTTATCGGTCCTACAGTTCAGTCCTCCACCTCTGGGATGTACCAGAGCAGTAATCATTGGGAGGGACCTTTCCAGCCGGCTCGCCACCCAACCGAACTGAACAGGCACCGATCACTGCCTGCTCCTCCCGTCAATATGCGTTATTGAAGACACGACCGAGAGCCCACTCTGACCCTCTTCACTGGCGAAACAGCACAGAGCTCTGCCCCAAGCATCTCCAGTGCACCTGAAGGACACGCTCGCCACCGCCAAGGTACTGAACGCCCTACAAACAGACATACTGATAAGGCTGCCGGAGACCTGCTGGAAAGAGCCGCTGTAGACCTCCCTCGGTACGCGACCTCCCCAGAGCGTCAAGGTTTAGCTACCACTTCTACCCTGGGCGACCTGCTTCCGTGGAGGGACAGGTGGCGAAGAGACCTTCCAGAAAGCTACGTCAACTTTCCCTAATGCCCCAGGAGCGCAAGCTACGAGCAAAGTGTTCTTGCGTAAGTCTCGAAACCAGCAACTAGAACGGCACAGGCAGATTCCATGAGGAAGAGCTGAACTGAGGTCCATCCAGGGACAGGAGGGATGCGAATTGAGTGGAAGGGAAAAACCACCTGCAGCAAAACCCTACGGAACTGGCCACGAGGTCACCCCCTCTCTCTGGGTAAGACAAACTGTTCATGCCAGGCCCACGCCGGCAACGCCTAAATTCGCCTCGCCGCACCGAAGACCACCAACCTACTGTCTTCCAAATTGAGCAGCTTCGGTGGAATACCTAGCTTATGAAAAGACTGCAGCCTGGTAACCATCAGAGCAAGCGTACCACCTTGACCTGGGAACCGCAGCCACTCCCAGCCTGATGCCCCTATAGCAGGGCATGGCTGCCCACTGAACTCCCCAGGACCTGGATGCGAAGTCCGTATCAACCCGTCCTGTAGGAAACTCCATCCCAGGGGGACAGACACTGCTATTGCACGAAGCTGCCTCCGCGAGCCCACATTCTAACCGATGCTTCCTAAAAGTACCCAGGCCTCTTTTTCTTATTTTCTTTTAAAACTTAACCGAGCCATAGCCACCCCGTAAGGGATAATTGATCCACTGGAGACAGTCGAAGGAGACCCTGCAGCCACCGCTTCTCCAACCGCGGCAACCTCCCTGGGTTCCCGACGAGCATTCGTACGCGGGCGACGTTATAACAGATGCGCCCTAAATGCACACAGGCCTCTTTTTCTTATTTCCTGTGAAAACTTAACCGAGCCATGGCCACCCCGTAAGGGATAACTGATCCACTGGAGACAGTCTAAGGAATTCCTGCAGCAACAGCTTCTCCAATGCCGGCAACCTCCCTGGGTTCCCGACAAGTATCCGTATGCGGGCGACATACCACGGGTGTCTCGGCCAGCCCAAGACCCCCTATCAACAACTTTCCCCGATGCCCTTTGACACGCAAAAACACTCGACCTACAAGTGCCCCAGGAGGAAAGTTGTAGAAAGGACCGGGCCATGGCCTCCATTGTACCAATGTGTTGATGCCTTTCGGCATCCTCCCATGTCGCCTGCTAAACATCGACCCTTCTTCGCAGAATGAAACGTCGCCATGAGTTCCAATATGGGCTGACCGCATCCGAGCCCGCGAAGGCGAACTACTTCGGATGCAATCCCCCTTCTCCAGCCTTTACTCAGACTCTGCTAAAGAAATCCTCCACCACATTGTCCCCACCGAGAACGTTGGCCACCGAGGCTGTAACTGCGCACACCGCCTCTTTGCTCGGGCCATCCTGGCCACCCGACTGACTCTGCCCTGCCGATCAATGTAGGCCACCATCCCGGAGTTCTCGGACAGTACTTGGACTGCTCGATCTGCCACCGTGGCCGCAAACGCCTGCCATGCTCGTACCACTCGCCATTCCAGGCAGTCGATTGACCACTGGACCTGCTGCGTGCGCCAAGCACGATGCGCAAAAGGATCTCCGAAATGTAGTGGAGTCTAACCAAACTCCAGCCAAGCTCCCGGAGGAAGGATCAGAACCTTATATGAAAGAAGTTGGAACAATTATTAAGACATCCCCGATCTTTTTTTTTTTTTTTTTTAACAATTCCATAAGGGCCACCAGGCACACAACCGAGCAGCCTGCCATAACCGATGTATATGTAACGGACGGCTTTGAATATGAACCTACAGACATCCAGCGCTTGCACCGAGACAAGCACTGTATAGCCTATTTGTCTTCGTGGCGCACTGCCACGACCCGAAGACCTGGACCGGCCACCAAAAGAAGCCGGACACTGGACCCGAAGGAGCCTGGGTCTAACCCAGCCCAGCACTTCCTGTATCTTTAAGATCTGAGCCTCCCACAAGGTCTCTGCCTTGGCTGGAACCGGATGAGCATAAGTCTATGGACCTGCGGCTAACTCTCACGAAACAGTGAGACTCAACGATGCCTTGAGGAAAGGGAAGGCCTAGTGGTTGGAGTGAGTGGCCAGCCGACCAATGGATTGAATCCCACTCGCGTACCTCAACGTAGGGTCAGAAGAACTGAGGATTCTGGTCCCACAGGTGCACCATCTAGCCATGAGCTACATACACCTCCGCAGGTACCAAAAACTTAAATTGTGAACCCCTTCAGGATCAAGAGGAATAGAATACAGCATCTGACTGTTGAGCACCTTGACTTGCACAAACAGACAGCAGAATCAAACCAAATAAATGACTGGGCATATGTGACTTTAGCACCCCAAGGCAGTGGAATGACCTTAGAACTTGAGGGGAACGTGATTTTCCTGTCCTCCCAGCCCCCTGCCCGCATTAAGAAGAGGCTGAGAATAGCTTGACTGGTGGACCTGGGACCTTGCCTCCTGGGCAGCCGAGACGTAGAAGGGAACGCTGATGACTGTGAACCTAACTCATCAGCGGCTCCCTCCTGCATCTGCAACCCCATGTAACACAATCACAAGCTCTCTCAGGTTATCCCACTCGACCTCTCTCAGTACTGGACAATCACCTGAGCCTGAGACCACAGACTGAACATAGAAATGCAGATGCGCTCATGGGTGAGTGCAGCTAAGAATTATGCTTAAGCCAATGCGAGCACCTCCAACATGCGGCTCCACATGTCCAGGTGTTCAACTACTGTCACCCCAAACACAGGACAGCGAGCACAATTAAACCTAAGGAACCGCGATGGAGCAGACAGCGAGACTTGACTTCCGCTATCAAATCTTCCAGGACCCTGGAGCGCTAAGCCCCGGACTGTACTATCCAGCATTACTTCTCCTTACCTCCAGCATGGGCCTTTCCCCAGAAGACCCAGTGTTCCCGCTACGTGGACAAAGCTGCGCTCTGAAGATGTAGGGATGTTACCCATGACTGAACTGGTATTTAAAGGTGCAGAAGAATTGAAGGAAATATCGATACATCGGGAAGATGTATTACAACTATTAGATAAACTGAAGAGTAGCAAATCACCTGGGCCGGATGGTATACATCCAAGGGTGTTGAAAGAACTGAAATACGAGATTGCAGACCTGCTATTAGTAATCTGTGAACTATCATTAAAATCATCTCTAATACCTGAAGATTGGAGGATCGCCAATGTAACATCAATTTTTAAAAAGGGTTCCAGGGGTGATCCGGGAAACTACAGACCGGTGAGCCTGACATCAGTACCGGGAAAAATGGTAGAAACCATCATAAAGAACAAAATTACTCAGCATGTAGATAGTCATGACCTAATGGGAGACAGCCAACATGGCTTTAGACAAGGAAGATCTTGTCTTACTAATCTGTTATGTTTTTTTGAAGGAGTGAATAATCAGGTGGACAAAGGTGAGTCGGTTGATATTGTGTATCTGGACTTTCAGAAAGCCTTTGACAAGGTCCCTCATCAGAGACTTTTGGCAAAACTAAAGAGTCATGGGATAGGTGGCAGTGTACTATTGTGGATCAGGAACTGGTTAAAAGATAGAAAGCAGAGGGTAGGGCTAAATGGCCAATTTTCCCAATGGAGAAAGGTGAATAGTGGTGTACCCCAGGGATCTGTGCTGGGTCCGCTGCTTTTTGACATATTCATAAATGACCTGGAAAGTGGAATAACGAGTGAGGTTATCAAATTTGCAGATGACACAGAACTATTTAAAGTTGTTAAAACCCAAGAGGATTGTGGAAAATTGCAAGAGGATCTTGATAAATTGGAAGACTGGGCATCAAAATGGCAGATGAAATTTAATGTGGACAAGTGCAAGGTTATGCACCTAGGGAAGAACAACCCAAACTATGGTTACACGATGCAAGGTTCCACATTAGGAACCACCACCCAGGAAAAAGATTTAGGCGTCATTGTGGATACCATGTTAAAACCCTCGGCCCAGTGTGCAACGGCGGCCAAGAGAGCAAATAGAATGCTAGGTATGATACGGAAAGGAATGGAAAATAAAACAAAAGATATTATAATGCCTCTATATCGTTCCATGGTGAGACCGCACCTTGAATATTGTGTGCAATTCTGGTCGCCGTATCTTAAAAAGGATATAACGATTTTAGAAAAGGTTCAGAGAAGAGCCACCAAAATGGTAAAGGGGATGGAAGGATACTTCTATGAAGAAAGGCTAAAAAGGTTGGGGCTCTTTAACCTGGAAAAGAGACGGCTGAGGGGAGATATGATAGAAGTCTATAAATTAATGAACGGAGTGGAACGGGTAAACGTAGATCGATTGTTTACCTTATCAGAATATAGAAAGACTAGGGGACATGCAATGAAGCTACAGGGTAAACTATTTAAGACTAATAAAAGAAAATATTTTTTCACTCAACGTGTAATCAAACTCTGGAATTTGTTACCGGAGGATGTAGTAAAGGCTGTTAGTGTAGCTGGTTTTAAAAAAGGTTTGGACAAGTTCCTGGAGGAAAGGTCCATAAACCATTATTAAGAAGGGACCCAGGATATCAATGCTTGAACCAATACAAGCATTGTGGAACCTGTGTCCCTTGGGGATACTGCTAGGTACGTATGACCTAGATTGGCCACTGCTGGAAACAGAATACTGGGCTTGATGGACCTTGGCCTGACCCAGTATGGCATATCTTATGTTCTTATGATTGTATAGGCTCTAGAAACCGATGCGACTGACCTGCTCCCGCTACATTACATAAAGCAACTGTCATCTGCCGACCAATCGGGGAGGTAGCCTTTGATCCTGGGAGGGACCTGCTAAAGGGAGCTAGCGTGAATCCAAAAAACAAATGAAATCTCGTATTTTACCCACCCCCATGGATGGGAGCACTGAATAGTATATATGCTTCATGAACAGCGCTGCTCTCTGATGGCCTTTAGAACACAAGACCCTGCACAACGATACAGCAGATAAGGAATTTAATCCTTGTCACACCGTCCTGATTTGCAGCATCTCACAGCTGCATGTTTGGAGCTAAGCCCCCCCCTTTTTTTTTTTTGACTTCCAGAGATTAGTCAGAGAATAACTCCACTCAGTCACAGAAAGGCATTATTGAATGCCCCAGCTACCTTCTGGCGGCCACGGACAACCGTACTGGCCTTTATTGGTTTATAGCATTGATTATCCAAAGGTTCCCTACAAGCATAGGAATAGTAAGAACCGCCCCATAAAATGTAAAAGATCCTCTGCTATCCTAAACCTTAGGGTGCCAATTTAATTTACTTTCAAGAAACTCATCTGCCCTATGAGGCGTGTGTTAAGTTTCACCCTGCTTTTCCCTCCAGAACATAAGAAAAGCGCAGGGCTAACAGCTATTCAACCAGAAAGGTTTACAGTACCAAAAATCAGAACACGAGGATAGGTGGTTTTGTTTAATCGCTGTTCTAACTGGCCACAGATTTACCTGAATGGCCAAATCCAATTACTGACGCCTGCTGCTGACAGACGCTGCTAACTGCCAGAATGCAGGCAAAGTCAAAAACACACCACATGAAATAATCCCCAAAATAATCACATTGGATAATCACACTAACATACACATTCTAATAACCTTAAATTAAAAGTAAATTGAAATTAAAGTAACATTAAATTAACATGAAAATTAAATTAAAATTAAATGAATTCCTTATCTGGGTATAGCAGCGTGGAACAGCGTTGCCTGTCCAAACGCAGGTTGCTCTGCCCTCTGCCACAAGGCCACAGCCCTGTGGAGAAAATGGCGCCGATCTGAGGCAGGCCCGTTTGGCGCCAAACAACACAGCTGCGGTAACAGCCCTCAAGCCCCTCCATTCGGGCTTGAGAGCCTCCCCTGCGGCGTAGGAATTCAGCGATTACCCCGCTGTAACTCCGGGGTGAATAGCTTTCAAGATACGCTGCTGCCCTGCTCCACCATGAGCAGCCGACGCTATGAGCCCAGGCCTGCTGGCTGAAGAACCCCCAACGGCCTGAGGCTCCTGCCGCGCCGGGAATCTGCCGCATGTACACCTCCAGAATGCAGATGTGATCCACAGAGCTCTCCCCCGTACAGTCCTGGGGGAGAGATCATCATCGGGCACAGAGAGACCGAAGAAGCCCAAGCAGAGAGGCTAGCTGGCAGCATGTACTTTTAAAAGGGACAGATCCTCCCTTTACAGTAAGGCAGGCTAGATGAAAATAAATAAACTGAAGTATAAATTGAAATTAAATTGAAAGTAAATTGGAATTAAATTAAAATTAAATAAAACTTAAAGAATTTAACCTAAAGCAGGGAAAAAGAAAATCATCAATGTAAATCAAATCCTGACTAACTGCTCCTAAACTGAGTCTCAAGTGAGCCCAGCACCTAGGCTCACTACGTCTTCCTGCTGCATGGAGACTGGACACACTGGGAGAAGACCAGCAGGATATACTCGGTGATGTCACAAGTTTGACTTGTCCAGTCTCCATGCTGCAGGAGGAGGTGCACTACCCAGAGGTGGAGGACTGAACTGTAGGACCGATAAGGAACACAATATGGACAATTTTGTCATATCTATGCATTCACTATGGGATATGTTTACTAATGTGCACTAAGGGATCATCCCTGAGCACATTGTAGTAGACAAAAATTAGCATGGGGGCTGTTCCTGGCATATCCCTATAGAGTTAGTGTGGGCTGGAGAAGTCTGCTATAGTAAAGTGGCAGCCGCACTTACCACAGATGCACTTAATAGCACCCATTTGTACAGATGGCAGTAAGTGTACCCGTACTACCTGCAACAATCATGATTAGGGCACACTAATGATGCTGCGTTAACAGCGCTGTGCAGTCAAAATCCTCTCTTACCCTGATCCTCTCCCCCCAAGTGCCTGCCCTGACTACACTATGCAGTTACCACAAGATGTTCACCACAGTGGCTTTTAAGTGTGTGATAAGTTACAGTGGTCCTATGCTAACCGCTTAGCATGGGATTTAGCATGCAGTAACTGTTAGTGCACTTTACTAAACATGCCCTTATATGAAATAGGGAATATATTTTTTGACCTGCCCAGGCCATGCACTAACCATGCCTCCTTGCAATTTCTATGGTATGTATTATGGACACCCATGTGTAAAATGCAGCTCTTTCTAAAATTGCCATTTACACATGGATGCCTTTTCTACATGTAAAGGCATGATTTTGCACAGGGAAATTGTGAATAAGACTTTTAAAATAACCCCCTATATTTCACATAAACTTCCTGGGAAAAGTATAATGCCAAATGTAAATTATGACCTATGTTTAATTCCTATGAACTGCAGAACATTTAGGCTTTATTTTAACGTTTTCTGGGAGTTTGGGGCTGGCAGGCTAAGAAACAAAGAATATCAGGAATTTATAGGATAGTTGTTTGTAAAAGTTAGATATTTGTCGATCAAAGTGTATGTTTCAAAAACTCCCTAAGTGAATAAACCTGGCACAGCCTCTACATAGTACAAAGGTTCACATCACTGAAATGAAATTTACTAAATTATTTAGAAAGCAAGGAAGAAAAGTCCTCAGAGCTTCATTCACCCTTCTAAAACTTCTTAAAAAAGCATACAGGTCTTGTTTCAGTCACAGGTCTAACAAACCTGTTTACCATTTTAAAAAAGTAGTGCACAAGAAATTCCAGTCAAAACTGTCTTTACGCATTTTATATAATTCTGTTTTCTATTTTTTTTAAAGAGACTTTACTGAACCAGTATCTAATCATGTCTAATACAATGCAACATCATCCACTGTAGTTACCATACATCAAGCTTTATCTCCATAATATGCCCAATTATGCATATCCCACATACATCTCCATTTTTAGAAAAACATTTTTATTTACCCTCATCCACTCAAAGTCTCCTATCTCACCCTTCCCAACACCACGTCATTGCCCATCACCCCATCAGCCGCCTCCCTTTGCAAACATACCAGACCCACTGAAACACACTAAGTTCTATTTGCCTCTCCATATAACATGTAGAAAGGTTCCCAGATCTGTTGAAATAAGGTCTTCCTTGTGGCACTGCTTCACAGAAAGTTTTTCTTTATTACGGACTTACCACATTCTTGTTAGTCATATGCCCAAATCTGATGGACTATTTTTCCTTCAAGCAGCAGCCAAGTTTATCTTACTAGTACTACTACCATCATTTGTATCTTCCCTGCATTAATACAATGTCTCACCAATACACTGCTTGCTGATGTCTCTTCAAAATGCTTACTAAACCATGAAACTGCATACTTTACCCCTACCTGTTGAATTTATATGCAGAACAAATCAGAGAAGCAGGACCCTTTGAAGACAACCAAGGTGTGAAGATTGATGGAAGACTCATCAAGAACCTTTGCTATGCTCATACCACCACAATAATGGCTGAAAGTGAAGACGATCTGGAACATCTGCTTCTCAAGATCAAGGAACAGTCTTAAAATGGGTCTGCACCTTAACGTCAAGATGACGACGATCCTGACAACTGGCATGGAGAAGAAATTGCAATAGTGGACAACTTTAACCTGCTTGGATTAATAATCAATAAAAAACAACAAGCAATCAAGAAATCCAACGCCGCATTGCTCTTGGCAGAATGGCTATGAAAGACCTAGAAAGAATCTAAAGGGTAGGGATGTATCTCTCCATACAAAGATCCAACTTGTCCAAGCCATGGTATTTTCAATAGACACAAGGTCACCAATATAACACCAAATAGAGGAATGAGAAAAAAATGTAGTCAAAAAAAGCAAAAAAACTCATTCCAAAATAAACATACAAGGTTCCAAATTTCTACAGCATAAGGTAATAACTTATTGAGAAGAAAAGGATCTCAAACCATCTCCAACCCGCCATTGTGCATAAACACCACCAAGGCTCAATGTTGGGATCATAGCATCAATGATCCTCAAAAACTCCTCTATTTTTTAAATTATGAATATAAATTTTTATAGAAACAGTTTCAAAGGAAATTTTTCTTTCCAAAATAAAACTCATTAACGAGTATGACATCATTCTCACAGAGCAAGCGTCCAATGGTTCACACTAGATCTTCAATTTTGAACCATTTTCCAGAAACACAATCAAAACCAACACTTATCTGCATAGACACCATTCCCAATGCTGCAAGTGACATTGTCCTTTTGCCAGTGCTTCTTCAGAGATAACTAAGTGTCCCATCAAAAATTCATAAGTGTTGTTCAGAAAATCATAGTACTCCGAGATAAACACACGGATGCATCCCACCAACGCTCAACTCTGAAAGGAAGAAAATTGATGCCTTTGAATTGTGGTGCTGGTGAAGAATACTGTGTATGCCATGGACTGCCCAAAGAACAAACCAGTCAGTCTTAAAGGAGATCAAACCAAAGCATTCTTTAGAAGCTCAGATAAGACTGACTTTCATACTTTGGACATGTCATGCGAAGAAAGAAATCATTAGAGAAATACATGCTTGGCAAGGCTGAAGGACAATGCAAAAGAGGAAGGCCAGCAATGAGATGGATCGATACAACAGCAACAGCTTTGGATGCCGCTCTATCAACAATGAGCTGACTGACTGAAGACCAAATACAGTTTAAGACAGCTATCCAGAGGGTTGCAATGAGTTGACACAGACTTGACAGCACTTAACAACGACGACCACCAAGTAAACAAGAAAATCCCAGGTCCCATGGAAGATCCAATACCACCAGTCACCTAATGTGATAGCATATGACTCTCCAAGAGCATTTGATCTTTGGAGAAGTCTACCAAATATGCCCCATACTCCCCACCTGACCACACTGGCACCAGCATCGATCTGTATACCATGCAAAGAGCCTAGACAAGTTCTGATGAGTCAGATAGCATAGTTACTCACCTGTAACAGGTGTTCTCCGGGGACAGCAGGAATCAGTCCTCACATATGGGTGACGTCGGCACAGATGGAGCCCTTGCGGAAGCATCCCCCCAGCTTTCAAAGAAAGCCTTTGGGAGATGCCACCATGCATGCATGGTCCGCTTCCCGCCCAATGGTGCCAACTTGCTCAGTAAGATGACATAGCTAAAGACAACAAAAAAAAAAGATGGTAAAGGAGCAACTCCAAGTGGAGGAGGGAGGGTTGCGAGGACCGATTCCTGCTGTCCCCGGAGAACACCTGTTACAGGTAAGTAACTACGCTTTCTCTGGGAATAAGCAGGAAGTCAGTCCTCACATCTGGAACTCCCAGCTACAGGCCAAAAATAAAGCCCAAAGCAAATAAAGCCGAAAGCCCAAAGCAAATAAAGCCGAAAGCCCAAAGCAAAAATAGGGCTCCCCAAGGAGAGCTGCAAGCAGCAGCAAATGAGTCTGTGTCCACAGACCACAGTAGGACCCCTGTGTCCGATGAACCAGCACTCCGGTAGCCTGAACACAAAAGGGTCAGAGAGTAGGAGCTGCCTAGACCCTGAAAAGGTTACGGAGCACAGCCTGGCCAAAGGCACTGTCCCGTTGGGGCTCTCTTTCCAGGCAGAAATGGGTTGCGAAGGTATGCACTGAAGACCAGGTAGCAGCACGGCAGATGTTCACCATCGGGACAGAGCGCAAGTTTGCCACCGAAGCTGCCATGGCCCTGACACGGTGTGCCTTGACATGAACTTCCAGCGGGAGCGAAACAGTCCGCCACCCAGGTGGACAGCGTATGCTTGGTCACCGCCTCCTCCAGTCTATTGGGGTTGTAGGAGATGAAAAGCTGAGAAGCCTTGTGGTGGCCCTGAGTGCATTAGATATAGAAGAACAAAGCCCTCTTACAGTCCAAGGTATTGAAGGACTGCCTCTGCCCGGCTGGAGTGAGGTCTTGGGAAGAAGGTAGGAAGCACCACTTCCTGGTTAAGATGGAAGGAAGACACTACCTTCGGCAGGAATTTGGGGTGCGTGCGAAGAACCACTCTGTTCTTGTAGAACCTAGTATAAGGTGCCTCTGGTTGGGAACCATGGCTGCCTGGGCCACTGAGGAGCTATCAGGATAAGCGAGGCCCCTGAATAGGATCTTGGCGATCAGAGATATCGGAGGGAAAGCATACATGAGGCCTTCCAACCATGAGACCAGGAACACGTCCACTGCCACCCTGGAGGGGTGGACTTTCCAGGAGCAGAAGCGGGGCAACTGAAAGCTGTCCGGACTGGCAAACAGGTCCATCACGGGTTCTCCCCAGAGGCGGAAAAGCCAAATGGCTACCCTGGTGTCCAGCTGCCACTCGTGTGGCTGGAGAACTCTGCTGAGTCTGTCGGCCAGCAGGTTGTCCTGGCCTGGCAGGTACACTGCCCACAGGAGGATACCCTGATGAGTTGCGTACGAGCAGAGAACCAGTGCCTCCTGACAAAGGGCATGAGACCCCATGCCTCCCTGTTTGTTCACATAGAACATCGCCACCTGGTTGTCTCTCTGGACCAGCACCGGTTGGTGACACAGGTGGTGACAGAAAGCCCTCAGGGCAAGGTGTATGGCCCGGAGCTCAAGGAGGTTGAACTGCTGGGTGCTCTCGTCTGGCGACTAGTAGCCCTGAATGCGGAGAGCTTCACAGTGGGCTGCCCAGCCGCGAAGGGAGGCGTCCGTGGTGAGGACCCTTGAATGACTTGAGGCCTGAAAAGGCATACCCGCTTTGAGATGCTGGGGCGACTGCCACCAGACCAGGGAGTCTGCCAACTGGTGAGTTACCGAGACTTGGTCCCGGAGATGGCCTCTGGCCTGAGACCGCTGGTCCCAAAGACACCACTGCGCCGTCCTCATATGGAGGCGAGCGTCTGGGGTGACGTGGACCATGGAAGCCATGTGCCCGAGGAGGCACAGAAGAAGCCGGGTGGGCACCGAGGGACGGTGCTGCACTTCCCAAGCTAGGGACCAGAGTCAATCGGCTCGGTCCTTGGGCAAGAAGGCCCTCGACTGTAGGGTGTCGATCTTTGCTCCAATGAACTCCAGGCACTGTGTCGGGAAGAGGTGAGACTTGGGGTAGTTTATGACAATGCCCAAGTGTTGCAGAACCTGGATGGTGCGAGCGGTGGCTTGCTGAGCCTCAGAGGCTGTGTCTCCCCTTATGAGCCAGTCATCCAGGAAAGGAAAATCGAAGATCCCCTGGAGCCGGAGGAAGGCGGCCACAACTGCCAGACATTTTGTGAAGACCCTTGGGGCAGAGGCTAGGCCGAATGGGAGCACCCTGTATTGAAAGTGCCTGCTCCCTACTATGAGCCGCAGGTACTGCCTGTGATTGGGGTGAATGAGGATGTGAGTATAAGCATCCTTGAGGTCTAAGGAGCACAGCCAGTCTCCCTGCTGGAGGTATGGCAGCAATGTTCCAAGGGAGAGCATCTTGAACTTCTCCCTCACCAGAAATGTGTTGAGGTTGCGTAGGTCGAGGATGGGCCTTAGTCCCCCTATCCTCTTTGGGATGAGGAAGAATCTGGAGTCGAACCCCTTGCCCAAGGTGGTGGGCACCAGTTCCACCGCCTTGTCCTGCTAACTCCTTCAGGAGAAGGTCCAGGTGTAGGGGAGACCTGAGGGGCTCTCCCGGGAAATAAGAGGGAGGTGTCTGAGCCAGGTGGAGGAGATAACCCTCCCTGACTACCCTTAGTGCCCAGGAATTGGTGATGATAGTCACCCATCTCTGGGCATAGAGGGCCAGGCATCCCCCTGTGGGCTGCTGACATCCTTGGGTTAGAGAGGTTATGCTCAAGGAGTCACAAACTCCTCCCTGGCTGGGCCAGAGCTGGTGCCTGGGGTTTTGGAGCCTTCTGCTTATGTGAGCCATGCCCATGTCCCTTGGCCTGCTAACCCTGTTGGGAAGCCGGGAAGGCCTCATAGGGTGGGTAGTTTCGGTAAGCAGCTCCATTCCTTGGGTAAAAGGGCTTTTTACCCCAGCTCTTCCGTTGGGGAGGGGCCCTGGTTGTCTTAGAGAGCCTGGTCCTCATCATGAACTCAGTCTCCAGCTCAGCAGCCTTGTCGGTCATGGGTTTTCCAAAGAGGTTCTCCCTCAATATGGGACATCGGCCAATTTGTCCTGAACCCACTGCTCGAGAATGAACTGAAGCCAAGCTTGGCGGTGTGCACTGATGCCCGCCACGGCTATCCGAACCGCCGTTTCAAAGCCATCATAAGCTGCTCGAGACATAAATATGGAGCACTCACAGACGGCTTTGGCTAGGCTCTTGAACCGCTGCAAGGGTTCCTTGGAGAGGCCAGCCAAGAACCCAGCGAGTTCTTCCGTAAGATCTCTCAGGTACATGCTCATGTACAGCTGGTAGGCCTGGATGCGGCAGAGGAGCATTGAGCAATGGTAGCACTTTCTGCTGAGGGCATCCAAGAAGCGAGCCTCCCTACCGGGGGGGCACCAAGGAATGCGTCTTCTAGCTTTTCAGCTGACACATGACCGACTCCACCAGAACAAACAAATGTCTTCCAAAGACGGGGAAGTTGTAAAACTAGAGAGCATAACATGAAGCTGCAAGGGGGTAAATTGAAAGGCAATATCAGGAAATACTTTTTCACTGAAAGGGTGGTGGATGCTTGGAATGCCCTCCCGATGGAAGTGGTGGGGGCAAATACAGTGACAGAATTCAAAATGGCATGGGACAGACACAGTGGATCCCTTTATAGCAACAGGATAAAATCAAAATAAACTTAACTATCTAATTTCTCAACAAACAGGGGTGTGCCACACGAAGCAATGGGTTCACCTCTAAACAAAGACATGAGGGGTGGCCTGCACAGAGCGGCAGGTGCACCTACTCTTGCCATCTTACTGGGCAGACTAGATGGACCATACTGGTCTTTATCTGCTGTCATTTACTATGTTACTATCATAAAGTTATGTGGCAGTTGTGACTTCTGGAAGCCCGGGCTCCGGTGGACCCGATACATTGAGTCGACCTGTCTGCTCACCACTGGCATCGATGCCAGTGTCTCCCACATGCGGAGCTTGAGTGGTTACAGGATGGGAGAGATGGGTACCATGAGTGATTCCCGTGGTGGGGCCTCGTACAGGAGGATCTCCAACTCATCCACCTGAGGGTCCTCCTCCGACTCAGTCAGGAATGCCAGGGCCTTGGACATGTCTTTGACAAAGTCCAAGAAGCCCATGTCCTCGGGTGGGGACTGCCGCTGAGGATCCGAGATGGGGGAATCGGAAGGTACGTTGCAATGGTGACATTATCGGGGACTCCTTGTCCTCAGTCTCCCACTCAGAGTAGTCCGTGGAGGACTAGCTGGAGGACTGCTTGCGGGCCTCGAAGGTCCCAAATGCTCTTTGGCCGGCACCCGGTAGATTTGCCGGTGATGACCGCGGTCCCAATTAGTGGGACACAGAGTGCGACCTCGGCCGAGGATCGGCTTGGCCTCCGGGGACGTCTTGGATGTCGATGGCCCGGTGGTTGGGGTGGATGAACCGGTCGTACCGGACAACAGTGCCTGCCTTCATGGACCACCATTCTGGACTCCAGCCCAGAAGGCTCCGCAGCCTTTGGCACGGGCACCAAGGGACTCGGGCCCGATGCCAGCTACCCTGAAGGGGAATACTTGAGTATGGTGTCTGGGTACCGAGGCCGGTCCACGGCCGGATCCTTCCGGGAGACCTTCGCAGGTTGCCCCCTCTCCGACACCTCAGATGAGCGTCTTGGACTGCGGGATCGGACCCTGGGTGCTCCCAGCCAGTCGGAACCATCCAAGGATGCCGCCTTTGAGGGTTTTTTCTTCTTTCTGGGTTCCCTCAAGGAAGACCCCCTTTATGAGGACCCACAACAAGGCTCAGATTCAGAAAGTTCCGCTCGAGGTGTCAGGGCCTCAGACGAGGCTCTGGCTTTGGGAGGCACCAGGGACTCAGTGAAAAACTTATTGTGCTGCAACTGGTGGCTCTTGAGGGCCTTGCTGGCATCCTCTTGCAGAGACTGCAGGCCTCTGGATCGTGGTCTGGCCTGAGACAACAAAGCAGCAGTCGTGTGTGTTGGTCAAAGACATGATTTTAGAGCACCGATCACACTTCTTAAAACCACTGGTTGCCATGGGGGGAAAAAGTACCCCTGCAAGATCAAAGACTCTCCAGGCTGCCAGCGGAGAAAAAGGGCGCGAAGGCGCCAGGAAAAGAAAATAACGAAAAAACTACTAAAATAAGACCAAGTCCGATGCCGAGGCACTGAGGTTGGTAGGCGGGAAGAGTACCGGTGCAATACCGGAGGCGAGTTGGAAACTCGGAGAACAAAATAATCAACTTTTTCCGGGGACAAGCCAGACAACGTCTGAAGGGCTCCGTGGAAAAAAGGAGACTGAGCAAGATGGCACCCTTGGGCAGGAAGGGGACCACACATGCGTGGTGGCATCTCCCAGAGGCTTTCTTTGAAAGCTGGGGGAATGCTTCTGCGAGTAGAAGCCCCTGCCCTCTTGGGTGGGGGGGATCCTTTCTACAGCCCCCCTGAGCTAACAGGGTGGCCATCTTTACAGATAGGAGATTGGCCTGAAAGGGATTTGCAGGATAATCCCTTGTGGCAGTAGTGGAGGGTAAGCTTTCGAAAAGGAGCAGATAGCCTCTTTGGACAATGTTGAGAGTCCACTACTCTGATGTGATGCCACCTGTGGGCATAGGAACAGTGTCTGCCTGCTATGTGAAGGGGTTGGGGACCCTGCAGAGGCAGAGTAGCTATGCTCTCTAGAAAAATGAGTCAAAAACCATGTGCTTGCTGTGGCTGTGCAGTTGGCTGTGGTTTTGGCATCTTAGGCTTCTTGGGCTGGTGAGGGCCCTGTTGTCTCTGCTGTTGCTGCTGTGGTTGGTAAGCAGTTGCAGGTGGATAAGAAGGATAACATCTCATTTTTAGGATAGAAAGATTTCTCTGGATTAGTCTCTCTCCTAGAAGGGTCAGTCGTCTTTCTGGAGAGTCGGTTGAAGGTGAGATCATCTGTCTCAATCTCTCCGGCCTTTTCTCGTCATCCCTTTCCATAGAGGTTTTTCTCCAGAGCAGGGGATACAGGCTAAGGTCAGATGCCTGGAGCCAGGCCATTATGAGAGCGCCGATGCAGATAGCTGAAGCTCTGCTGTATGACTCAAAGATGTCTGGTAAGAAACTTGGATGTATTCTGATTTTGCCTGATTCAGGCCTGAAATATATCACCTTTGTCATTGGGAAAAAGAGGAGCAAGATTCTCTAGATCCCTGGTAATATCCTTGAGATACATGCCAATGTAGAGTATATAGGAAGTAATTCTTGAAGTGAGCATGCTTGCCTGAAAACAATGGCGTCCAAAGGCATCAAGAGTTCAGGAGTCCTTGCCTGGAGGCATGGAAAAATGATTCTTAGAACTCTTGATCCATCGCATTGCCGATTCCACCACCTTGGAGTGATGTGGAAGTTGAGGCTTGTGGAAGCCAGGGCATGGTGGAACTCGGTACATGGTATCGAGTCGATTGCTGTTAGGCGGAACAGTTAGTGGGGCCTCCCACATATGCAGCATTAGATCCTGCAGGATACAATGCACCGGTAACATGGCTGCCTCTTTGGGTGCCGAGGGGTATTGGAGGATTTCTAACTCCTCTGCCCTCGGTTCAGTATCCGATGCAAAGGTAATCTGCAAGCCTGCTGCCATGTTCTGAATGAAGTCTTGAAAAGACATATCCTCTGTCAAGGGATCAATGCTGCTCATGAGTGGACGGATCGGAAGCAAGATCTCGGGTTACTCTGGAATCCTCCAGTGCATCATTGGAATCAGAGGAGGTACAGTCTGATTCTGACAGAAAGTCAAAGTATCGACGGTCTTGTGTTGGTGTTGAGGCCCGATGCTGATACCAATGATCGGTCGGTGCGGCACCAATAACCTGTTGGGTACAAACGATGCCTGTCGGTTTCAAAGGAGGCATCGGAGGGAGAGGGCCCCCCTGATGCAGGTTCGAGGTCCAGTATTGGCCCCAGAGGTATCGGCCGTGGGATGGATGCTAACGCCTGCACCAACCCACGGCCAGGAGTACTGCCAAATTCCTCTCGATAGCCAGGATGCGCTGGTCGAAAGAGGCGGCAGATGCCTGGGTGGAATCCCGCATGGGGCTCTTAGCCACTGTCCCAGAGCATGGAACCAGTAGCTCCCCAGAGGTTGAGGCCTCAAGAGTGTCCTGGAGCCCCTGTAGTGCTTTGGGGGGCTGGTCCTCCCGCTGGGGCTGTTTGGCAGGCCTATCAGAATCGGATGCACCTTTCGGTAAATCTCAATGATGATGAAGGGACTTACCTCGATGATCGGTATGCAGCTTTGATGCCAATAACTTAGATTTATTCTTATGTTTGGACTTTGAGGAGACCTAAGAACCAAGAGAAAAGGCAGACGTCCTCAACGATGCGGAAGCTACTGAAATCAAGTCTGGGGCAAACGGAGAACCATACTGTGTGGCTCTGTTCTTCAGGCCTCTTTTTGTCATTTGTTGGCACAAAGGACAATCAGTCAGTAAATGGTCTGGACCCGAACATTTTAAACACCAGTCATGTTGATCAGTGACTGATATTGTACCTATGACACTTCGTACATATTTTGAAGCCGATGTGTTTTTCCATCGTGGCATAAGAAAAGTAGGCCAAATTCTAATTTGGTGGTAGAACCACCAAAGTTGGAAAAAATTAAAAAATGTTTAAAAGAAAAGAAAAATCGGGGCCAACATCATGGAAGGTACCGGCGTCGATGGCAAGTCAGAGCACAGAGTTAAACCAAAGCATGACGTTTTTCGGCAGTGACAGGTGTCACAGTGCTGACTCATTAGTGACCCCTATGGAGACAGAAAATAGTGCAGCTCAGGGAAATAATGACATGCTGAGAAAGCACATGGTGGAAAGTTGCCAGGGGCAACGTAAGCAAGTGAGGTCACGAGCTTGGAAGACACCCTCAGCCAATAGGGAAGCCAGGGGATTTTCACCTGACTCTAATCAGCTAGGGAGTGGTGCAGCTAGGAATTACCTAAATAAACCTAGCTCACAAACAGTTAAGCAGAGCAAGACTGAGACAAAGAGCAAGGCTGAAAGGTTCAAGTGCAGGACGAAGGCACAAACCAGGGGCCAAGATAGGAACTGGAGAGAAACCCAGAGAAGGAACTGGTTACAGGAGGAGGACGAGAGGAGCTGTGGAGAGAGCGTGTCAGAGTACCCCATTGGAAGCTTGAGTGGACGTCTGAGTGAGTCTGAAGAATGCTTGAATGAAAGGTACAGACAGCGTGACACAGCTAAGGAAAGTAAATGTAACAGCCCAGCGTGGAGCAAAGATAAGAGTGAAAAGGTACAAGCCAGGAAGTTTAATTCCAGTGCAAGAAGGGGAGCAGAGATATTCCTGTACCCTTTTTATAAGCAAAGTAAAGGTTTTTTACCTGAAGAAGGGACACACTCTGCAAGGTACGTGAGACCTAGAGTTTCCCAAGGGCTGCCGTCAGGAGTTCCAGCTGGTTCTCAGTTCCTACCTAAAGCAGAGCTCAGAGCAGGGCCAATTCCACCTAATAGGGGGGCAGAGCAATTCCTTAACCTGCTTCACAGAGGTCAGCAGAGGGGAGGCTCCTATTACCACAACAAGAGTGATTTTGGTAATCACCAACAGTTTTCCTCTAGCAAGGGAGAACGACGTCACAGCCAGGACGGGCTGTTTACTGAGCCCACACAGAGGGAGAGTGCAGAGGGATTGATTCCTGATGTGGAGCCAATGCAATGTGATTTACCTATAACTGAAGATATTATAGAAATGGACTGTAGTCTTTCTGTAGCAGATGATATAATATCTCTCAGATAAAAAGGAATAAGCAGCCTGCCAAGGCAAAGCAAGGCCTTATTCTCAGTGGCTACCAGCCAAAGTTTAAAGTACTTTTTATGTTGCTGAAAGAAAGCTATTTTTGAGTTCAAGTTTTGCTTTCTGTTTCACCCAAGAAGGGTTTTTGTTTGTGTTGCTGTAAATATTTGAATATCCTATTTGGGAAGGGAAATAAAGCCCTATTTACCTTATTCGGTTGTCCACAACTATTTCTGGTGTAATCTGGCAGCAGCTACAACTACCAGGAGGCCAGTTACACAGGGGTCTAGTGCAATACCAAAGCTCACCGGTAGGTGCACCAAGAGGGCCCGCGACACAGGAAAGAAGCTCCGTGGAAAGAACTTAGGAAAGGACTTGGGAAGGTGGAAAGGCAGATGCACAGGCACAGTGGAGTGTTTCCAAAGGCTTTCCAACTGAACGCTGGAGAAATTTCCCACATGGGCGCCATCGGTACTGACGACACCCATATGTGAAGACTGTTTTCCTGCTTGTTCCTGGAAATAACACATTTTCAAGTATAATGCAAAATGTTTTCTAATCTCCAGAGAAATAGTGAGCATCTTCCCATGCTCTCCTTTAATTTCCCTCATGGTTCAATTAATTGTATGCTTTCTTAATTTAGGGCTTCCCTGCCTTGTCTCCTTTCTCATAAATAGTACTGCTTAATTCTGTCAAGGTTATAATTTAGATCTCTACTTATCCATTGGTCCATCAGAGCCTCTGTTGCTTGAATTTCCTTAAAACAAGCTCACTCCCCTTGTCTAAACTTTTCCATAAATTGAATCCACTGCCCATGAGCCTGCAAAAATTCCTTTAGACCCTGTCTTTTAAGCCTTGTCCCCTTTCTATAAAAATAACATTAATTACAGCTTTATAGGCATCCCATATAATTGGGACTTTAACTTCTCCGTATGCATGCCTATAGAAGCATTCCTTCAATACCTTGTTATGCTCCCACTGTACAGCCACCCATTGTATTAAACTATTATTTAGTGTCTAAAATTAGCAAAAGCAGTCGTCCCGCACATTTCCATCCAGCATAGTGCATGGTCTGACTATATAATTGCCTCTATTCCAGTACTCCCAACCTTCCCCATTTGACCCCCATCTTTAAACAAATAGTCTATTCTGGTAGACACTGAGTGGGGAATGGATAAAAAATGTATACTGTTGTAAGCAGCTCTCCAGACATCACCACTCCCAAATCATGCACCAGCTCCCTCAAAGCCCTAGTAGGCCCACTCCACTTCCACCATTCTCTGAAGTATCCAAATAGAGCATGCGTCACGATTAAAAATCATCCAGCACTACTGCTCCTTTAATAGGACTCCTCATATTCAGTTTTATATTTCTGAAAAATACATGTTGACTATCAGTTTGCACATATACTTTCACCAAGGTATAAATGGCCACCTCTCCATATTTATTTATTTAACTGGTTTTAGCATACCGTTTTTCTACCAGTCAAAACGGTTTAAATTGAACAATGGGGCATGCAGGTTATATCAAACTTATTAAACGTATAACAGAGTATAACAGGGGGACTGAGGGAGCATGCAGGATAGTTATAACATTAGAAAGCGTAGTTACTCGCTTGCAACAGATGTTCTCCGGGAACAGTAGGAATCAGTCCTCACATATGGATGATGTCGGCACCGACGAAGTTGCACGGAGAATTTACACATGCATGGTACCCTTCCCGCCCAAGGGTGCCATCTTGCTCAGTCAGATGACATAGCTAGGATGGCAGTAAAAACTAAAATAAGGTAGGGAGGGTTGTGAGGACTGATTCATGCTGTTTCTGGAGAACACCTGTTACAGGTGAGTAACTACGCTTTCTCCAAAAACAAGCAGGGTCAGTCCTCACATGTGAGGCTCCCTAGCTCCAGGATGCCGAGGACCGAAACACGACAGTACCAACGGTGGCCAATTTGGTAGCCGTGCGTTGCAGAAGATGAGTCCCCAACTGAGAGACTATGTGAGACCCTAGCGTCCAGCAACACTATCGCTCCGGTGACCTGAACACAGGAGGGTCAGAGGGCAGGAGTTGCTTACCACCCTGAGAATATTATGGAGTACTGCCTGGCCAAAGGCACTGTCCCTGTGGGACTCACTCTCCAGGCAGTAGTGAGCTGTGAATGTATGAACTGAAGACCATGTGGCGGTCTTGCATATTTTGGTCACCGACACTGAGCAGAGGTTGGCCACAGATGTGGCAATTGCCCTCACGCAATGCGCAGTGATCTGGTGCTCAAGGGAGAGGCCAGCTCGCTCATAGGCGAAGGCAATACAGTACGCCACCCAAATGGACAGAGTTCGCTTAGTCACGGGAAGCCCCAGTTTACTGGGGTCATAAGACACGAAAGGCTGAGCAGCTTTGCAATGGGCATGAGTCTGCTTTAAGTAGAAGAACAGGGCCCATTTGCAGTCCAGTGTATGAAGGACTAGTTCTTCCCTGCCGGTGAGAGGCCACGCAAAGGTGGAGAGGACCACCTCCAGGATTGAAATGGAAAGGAGATACCACCTTCAAGAGGAATTTACGGTGTATCCAGGGCCTGGAGTTCGCTCACTCTTTGAACGGACATGAGAGCCACCAGGAAAGCCAGTTTCCAAGACAGTATCTAAGGCAGCAAGTGGCTAGGGGCTCGCATGGTGGTTTGTTGAGCTGGGAGATCCCATTCTGCCAGTGGAGGGTGGATATGGGACTTGGATAATAGGAGGCCATGGAGAAACCTGGAGACCAGGGGCTGGCTCGAGAGGGATTTTCCCTCAATAGGGTGGTGCTGAGCAGCTATGGCTCTCAAATAAGAACATAAGATATGCCATACTGGGTCAGACCAAGGTCCATCAAGCCCAGTATTCTGTTTCCAACAGTGGCCAATCTAGGTCATAAGTACCTAGCAGTTTTCCCCAAGGGACACAGGTTCCACAATGCTTGTATTGGTTCAAGCATTGATATCCTGGGTCCCTTCTTAATAATGGTTTATGGACCTTTCCTCCAGGAACTTGTCCAAACCTTTTTTAAACCCAGCTACACTAACAGCCTTTACTACATCCTCCGGTAACAAATTCCAGAGTTTGATTACACGTTGAGTGAAAAAATATTTTCTTTTATTAGTCTTAAATAGTTTACCCTGTAGCTTCATTGCATGTCCCCTAGTCTTTCTATATTCTGATAAGGTAAACAATCGATCTACGTTTACCCGTTCCACTCCGTTCATTAATTTATAGACTTCTATCATATCTCCCCTCAGCCGTCTCTTTTCCAGGTTAAACAGCCCTAACTTTTTTAGCCTTTCTTCATAGGAGTATCCTTCCATCCCCTTTACCATTTTGGTGGCTCTTCTCTGAACCTTTTCTAAAATCACTATATCCTTTTTAAGATATGGCGACCAGAATTGCACACAATATTCAAGGTGCGGTCTCACCATGGAACGATATAGAGGCATTATAATATCTTTTGTTTTATTTTCCATTCCTTTCCTTTCCTTATCATACCTAGCATTCTATTTGCTCTCTTGGCCGCTGCTGCACACTGGGCCGAGGGTTTTAACATGGTATCCACAATGACGCCTAAATCTTTTTCCTGGGTGGTGGTTCCTAATGTGGAACCTTGCATCGTGTAACCATAGTTTGGGTTGTTCTTCCCTAGGTGCATAACCTTGCACTTGTCCACATTAAATTTCATCTGCCATTTTGATGTCCAGTCTTCCAATTTATCAAGATCCTCTTGCAATTTTCCACAATCCTCTTGGGTTTTAACAACTTTAAATAGTTGTATGTCATCTGCAAATTTGATAACCTCACTCGTTATTCCACTTTCCAGGTCATTTATGAATATGTCAAAAAGCAGCGGATCCAGCACAGATCCCTGTGGTACACCACTATTCACCTTTCTCCATTGGGAAAATTGGCCATTTAGCCCTACCCTCTGCTTTCTATCTTTTAACCAGTTCCTGATCCACAATAGTACACTGCCTCCTATCCCATGACTCTTTAGTTTTGCCAAACGTCTCTCATGAGGGACCTTGTCAAAGGCTTTCAGAAAGTCCAGATACACAATATCAACCGACTCACCTTTGTCCACCTGATTATTCACTCCTTCAAAAAAACATAACAGTTTAGTAAGACAAGATCTTCCTTGTCTAAAGCCATGTTGGCTGTCTCCCATTAGGTCATGACTATCTACATGCTGAGTAATTTTATTCTTTATGATGGTTTCTACCATTTTTCCCGGTACTGACGTCAGGCTCACCAGTCTGTAATTTCCAGGATCACCCATGGAACCCTTTTTAAAAATTGGCGTTACATTGGCGATCCTCCAATCTTCAGGTATTAGAGATGATTTTAATGATAGTTCACAGATTACTAATAGCAGGTCTGCTATCTCATATTTCAGTTCTTTCAACACCCTTGGATGTATACCATTCGGCCCAGGTGATTTGCTACTCTTCAGTTTATCTAATAGTTGTAATACATCTTCCCGATGTATCGATATTTCCTTCAATTCTTCCGCACCTTTAAATACCACTTCAGTCATGGGTAACATCCCTACATCTTCCTCAGTAAAGACTGAAGCAAAGAATTCATTCAGTCTCTCCGCTATCGCCTTGTCGCATCTTAGTGCTCCTTTAACCCCTTTATCATCTAATGGACCAACTGACTCTCTCACAGGTTTTTTGCTACGAATGTACTTGAAAAGGTCTTTACTTCGCGTTTTTGCTTCCGCAGCAAGCTTCTTCTCAAATTCTCCCTTTGCCTGCCTTATTAATGCCTTGCATTTGACTTGCCAGTGCTTGTGCTGTTTCCAGGTTTCGTCGTTTGGCTCCTTTTTCCATTTCCTGAAAGATGCTTTTTTGGCAACAACAGCCTCTCTGACCTCACCTTTAAACCATGCTGGCAGTTTTTTGGACTTTCTTCCACTTTTCTTAAAGCGTGGAATACAGCTGGTCTGGGCTTCCAAGATAGAATTTTTCAACAACAGCCAAGCCTGATGTACGTCTTTAACCTTTGCAACTGCTCCTTTTAGTTTTTTCTTAACTGTTTTCCTCATTTTATCATAGTCTCCCTTTCGAAAGTTAAAAGGTAGTACTGTGGATTTCCTTACTATCCCTCCTCCACTAATTAAATCAAAGGCGATCTTGCTATGATCACTATTGCCAAGTGGCCCCAACAACCTTATCTCTTGCACTAGATCTGGTGTTCCACTAAGGACTAGGTCTAATATGGCTTCCCCTCTGGTCAGTTCATGAACCAGCTGCTCCAAGAAGCAGTCATTTCATCTAGGAACTTTATCTCCCTAGCATGTCCTGACGTGACACTGACCCAGTCGATACCGGGGTAGTTGAAATCACCCATTATTATTACTGCGCTGTAACTTTTGTTAGCTTCCTTGATTTCTTTGAACATTTCATCATCCATCTGGTCATTCTGGCCAGGCGCTCGATAGTACACCCCCACTGCCATTGCCTTCCCCCTTTTACATGGAATTTCAATCCATATAGATTCTACAGCAGATTTTTGTTTCCTGCAAAACTATAATCCTTTCTGACTCAATGCCCTCTCTAACATAGAGAGCAACCCCTCCACCAATTTGATCAGCTCTATCATTACGATATAGTTTGTACCCAGGTATCAACGTGTCCCACTGGTTGTCCTCCTTCCACCATGTCTCTGATATTCCAATCATATCTAACCTTTCATTTAGTGCTATATATTCTAACTCTCCCATCTTATTTTTTAGACTTCTAGCATTTGCATACAAGCATTTTAGAGAATGTATTTTATTCATATTAATTTGGCTATTGTTAGACATGGGTAATTTGGGATCTTTAAGCTCTGTCTGCTCCATACTTGAGGGCATTTGGGCTACTTTACTCTTTTGTGGAACCTCTCTGCTTTTGGTAGTATCCTTCAAAGATACATTCTTCCGAACCATCCGCTCTTGGGCGACTGTCGGCTTTCCCCTAATATCTAGTTTAAAATCTGCTCTATCTCCTTTTTAAAGGTTAATGCCAGCAGCCTGATTCCATCGCGGTTAAGGTGAAGCCCATCCCTTCGGAAGAGCCCCTCCTTTCCCCAGAATGTTCCCCAGTTCCTAACAAATCCAAAACCCTCATCTCTGCACCACTGTCTCATCCACGCATTGAGACTCCGGAGCTCTGCCTGCCTTCTGGGTCCTGCGCTTGGAACAGGAAGCATTTCGGAGAATGCTACCCTGGAAGTTCTGGATTTCAACTTCCTACCTAAAAGCCTAAATTTAGCCTCCAGAACCTCCCTACCACATTTTCCTATGTCATTGGTACCGACATGTATCAAGACAGCAGACTCCTCTCCCCAGCACTATCTAAGACCTTATCTAGGTGGTGCATGAGATGTACCCTCACCAAGTTAGACTACAGCTCGATGTGGGACAGGTCCAGTAAGTACTGAAGTACGAGTTTCACCTGACAGGAGAAGGGATTCACCTCCTTCTCTGCACACAAGACGGAGAACCTTCCCCACTTAAAGGCATAAGCCCATCTGGTGAAGGGTTTTCGGGATGCCAGTAGGACCTCCTCGACTTCTCCCAGGAGGTTGAAAGGGGCCAACGCTACCCTTTCAGCAGCCATGTTGTTAGTGTTAATGACCCCAGATTGGGGTGCAGGAGGGAGCTCTCCTCCTGGGACAGTAGGTCCGGAGTTCGACCCAGTGGGACTAGGAGCACTACTGATAGGGAGAGCAACAGAGGGAACCATGGTTGCTTGGGCCACCTGGGGGTGATCAGTGTAACGGACACCTTCTCGCTCTGGACCTTGAATAGAGTCTTGGCGATCGGTGGAGGGCGGGGGTCAGTGGGGACACACAGAGCAGTCCCTCTGACCACAAGACCAGGAAGGCATCCGCCACCACTCTCCCCAGGTGCGGCTGGTGTGAGCAGAAGCAGACCAGCTGCGCATTGTCTGGGGAGATGAAAATGTCCATCACGGGGTTGAAAGCTGGGGGAATGCTTCCGCGAGGGCTCCGTCGGTGTCGACATCACCCATATGTGAGGAATGACATCCTGCTTGTTCACGGAGAAACCATAGCTTTTAAAGCAGGAGGAAAAAGAAGCATTGTTCCCTATGCTGCCATCAGCTCAGGTGATGTAATTTTCTTTCTTATTTTATATTCTTTTTATATTAAAGCTCATCTGTAACATTCTTCAAAATTCTATCTTTAACACTAAATGCAGCATGCTCAACATGCTTTCCCACAACTTACCCTACCATAAGGCAGATTAAGCATCCACCTAAGGTGGCAGAATTTAGGGCTGGAATAGCGCAGCTTGGGTACAACTGAAAAAACAATAGTAGTACAGCATTTGAAAGCCCCTCACAGTGTGGTGACATGCCTTTGAGCACACATGCATGCTCAAGGCTGGTTGCATACCACTCCCTCCAACAGCAAATCTGCATCAGAAAAAGCAAGACAAGGCATGCTTTGAACGTGGGCAAGTACTCGAGGGCCATGCACTGCAGGCATGGCCTTTGGAGCAGCAGGATGGCTCAGGCAGAGGTGACAATGGCGGTAGTAGCAATGGAAGGAAGTAGGGAAGAGGGGCGATGCTGGATACTGTGTAGAGAGGGTTAAAAAAACCTAAGTTACTCACCTGCAATAGGTGCTTTCTGTGGACAACAGGATAAGTCCTCACATATGGCTGATTTCACCCACAAAGCCCCGAGTGGGAACCGATTCCCAGCTTCTTATGCTGCTGCTGTGTTGTCTGTGCTGATTATATTGTAAGCTCTGATGAGCAGGGATAGTCTTTTACATGTGTCTGTACCGCGCTGCATATTCTTTGCAGCACTATACAAATGATAAGTAGATAGATAGTTCTAGAAGCATTTGAAGCCAGCCCTGTGTGCATGTGCACCACTTCCCACCTGCCACATGGGATCACCTCAGTCTAGTTATAAGCTGAAGTAGAATATCAATTCCAAAGGGAGGTTGGAGGCTTTAGATTTGAGGACTTATTCTGTTGTTCACTGAACATGCATGCTACGAGTAAGTAACAATTATCTCAGTGGACAGGCAAGATAATGTCCTCACATAAGGGAATACCCAACTACAGGCAGCCTTAAAAGCAAAAAGGGAAGAACATAGTGTTGCAACAGCAGACACTCAGTTGTTTTTGTTGGCAACAGGTCTTTTATAAATTTTGCCATTTCCCTATTTTTCTTTTTTTGGAATTGAAACAATCTGAACAGAAAGAAATGGGCCTAGGGGGATGGAGTTGGATTCTGTTCCCCAAACAAATTTACTATTATGTCAAGAGTCCTTTACAATAGGTAGTGAGATGTAAATATGTGGACAGAAGTCCAAGTCATGGCCTTGAATATCTACTCCATAGAGGCTGACTTCACATGGGCTACCGACGTAGCCATGGCTCTGACATTGTGAGTCGTGACATGACTCTCAAAAGTCAAGCCAGCCGGGCATAAGGAGATGCAGTCTTAGTCAATTGGATAAAGTAAGTTTGCTGATAGCAGCCCCCAACTTGCTTGTGTCAAAAGAAATAAAAAGTTGGACCAACTTTCTATGAGCTTTAGTCCACTATAGATAGAAGGTCAAGGCTCTCTTGTAGTCCCTAAGCTTCCTTTTCTGTGAATACAAGGTCTTGGGAAAATGTTGGTAGGACAACTGACAGATTAAGGTGGAACTCCCTTACAACCTTAAGAAGGAATGCAGGATGCATACACAAAACCACCCTATTGTTGTAAAACTTGGTATAGGGTGGATCAGTTACTAGAGCCTACAGTTCACTAACCCTGCATACTGAAGTCACCACCACAAAGACCTTCCAGATCAGATATTTCAGCCAATAGATATCCAATGGCTTGAAAGGAGTTTTCATCAGCTGAGTCAAAACCACATTGAGGTTCCAAGACACAGTGGAAAGCATGAGGGAAGGCCTCAAATGAAGCAAGTCCTGCATGAAGCAAATAACTAAAAGCTATAGAGAGATGGATTTTCCTTCTAAATTATGGTGGTATGTACCTATTTCACTGAAATGTACTCTTACTGAGTTGATTTTCAAATCATACTCCAATAAATGCAGATTGTACTCTAGCAGTTTTTGTGTGGGATAGGTTAAAGGATCTAGGACTTTTCTGTCACACCAGAATTATATGATTTCCCAGTGGAATTTATTTATTTAACATTTCTTATATACTGCCTTTCATGATATCAAGGCAGTTTACATTGAACAAACTGAAATCTCTCTTGGAAGTTAGAAAGCCATAAAGCTAACCAGCAGCTTCAAAGAGGACAGAGTTAACCTCTCAACATCAAAGATGTATGGGCTTGGAACCTGATGTTGGGGTGCAACAGTGTTCCTCAATCCTGAGATGCCTTACCAAATGGGTTCCCCAGTCACTTTGAACGCACATGTTATGATTACTTTTTGACAGGGAGGAATTTGGAAGGTAATTCATTTGACCAGATTGGAATTAACCAGCCACCAGGTCAGACAGTTCTAAAATGGAACTGACACAGAAATGTCGTCTCAGCGCCCATGAGTGGCCTACATCTATTGCATGCTTAAGGCTTACTGATCTTATCTAATTTTGAGACATGCCAAGAGTGGTGAGGGCAGCTGGAGCTTCTCGAATCCAAGAGCCTTCTGGACTCGATATATTCTGTCAACCTTGTTCACAGGATCTATAGAGAGGGGAGTCTCCAACATTCACATCTGCAAATCTCTTGAGATTCTATTAACGAACACTGTCATTGCCTCTTTTGGGGGGGAGGATCAGAGAACTAGAGGAATTCCAATGCTTCATTCACTGGGTTCCTCCTCAGTGTCCAACTTAAATAGGATGGATTGGCCATCTTCCTTACAAAAACAACGAAGGGCGGCTCCTATGGAGGTGATCATCTTCTCTCATGAGGTGTCAATGGATCAGAGGGCAACTTTGGAGACTTCGCCTTCCAGAAATAGTCCAGATCAAACTCAGACTCCCAGGAGTGCTCTGATTCCGAGAAATGCTCAAGTGATGCCCATGTTTCAGCCTGGGCTGCGAGCAAGCATCCAATGTATCAGCGCACCGATGCCTCACAGTGATAATCCTGTGGTGCACTTGAAATGGAGAGTGGCCAAGCGAAGTGTCAAAACCCTTTGATGCACTGATATGGGCGATTCTCCAGCAGGCAGTCGAAGGGTCTCAAGAACTAGCTAAATGTCCTGACACTCTGGCTTTGATGCTGATGAAGCAGTAGCCTCGCACAGAGCAAAAACCTCAATGCATTCTTCAAAGCTCTTCAAAAGGCACCCCTCTAGGATTGCTATCAGCAAAGGTGGAGGAGCTAGAGCAGATTTGGTCAATGTCTGCAGAGTCTGGCGAGGACTATTGGCAGACTGGTCCTGCTCCGTTGGAGACTGCTGCTGCCCCTCTGCCACAGAGGAGGATAAGCCTCCCTCATGTCAGGGCCACTAAGTGTATTGGTGCTTTAGATGCCTCAATGCTCTTGACACTGTGCTCTGATGACCTGCAACACCAATGCGCACCTCAACCTCCAACCAGTGCACAGTGTCCTGAGTCTTCAATGCTGATGAAGCAGAGAACAAATCCTCCCTTTTTCATAGGTGGAACTTGGTGGAAATTGGTGGACACCCTATCAATGCTGGAGTCCCAATGAGCTTTATGACCCCTAAATGTCAATGAATTTACAGTTTTCAATGCAGCTCCTAGAGCCACAGGGGCTACCATCAGTGGACAGGACTCATCTATGCCAAAAAATCTTTTCACACTATTTCACAGCCCTCAAAGACCTCTCTTTGTAATCTGTGAACACAAGACCACAAACTGCAGTGGGTGTCTATTACAGACATGGTACTGTTGCACCGGGTGCACTTTGAAATCCACTGGACAGTTTCTGTGAAAGTTTATTTGGAAAAATAGCCAAAGTATTTATTTATTTATTTAACATTTCTTCTATACCGCGCTATTATAATCAGCGCGGTGTACATCGAACAAAAACATACTACAATGCATACAGGCAACACTGAGTTTACAATGAACAGGAAAATAAAACAGGGGATAACCGGGAGAACTATGTACAGGTTAACTTGATACTATATACAATACTCTAAACTCGTTTGGATATTGCATGTGAAATTAAATGACTGATGGTGGCAAATGTTACCTGGCCAGGGCACCCAAAAACTAAATGCAGTCCTTAGTGGTGACATGATAAAAATAAGAAAATCTAAAAAGTGGCCAAATACCTGAGGAGCTACAAGAAGACAAAAACTCATGCAGCAGTGGCAGGAAGAGAAAATCTTAGAAAAACTCAACAAAGCAAAAAAGGAAGAAAACAACCTTAACCATCAGGGACACATATTTGTCAGGCTCCACGAAAAAAGAAAGACTGAGGTGATCCTGCACAGTGGTAGCAGGTCATAAGTAGTGCAAGGCCAGCTCCAAAAGCTTCTAAAAGAAGCTAGGAACCGATTCCCATGCAGGGCTCCTTTGATGATGTTACCCATATGTGAAGACATTATCCTGCTTGTCCACTGAGAAAGTGCAGTTACTCACCTCTAACAGGTGATCTCTGGAAAAATGAGAAATCCCTCTTCACATATGGGTGACGACCCCAATGGAGCCTGTGTGGGAATGCTCCCTAGCATCCAATAGCTTCTGGGAGCACTCCATTGTGCCTCCATGCCTGCCTTCCCAACTCCTCTCCTCAGTTGAGCTTGTAGCTGAGAGGATGAAGAAAACAAAAGAATTCTACAACTTCAAGGGGAGGAGGGCAGGTTGTGAAGACCGATTCCTGCTGTTCCCGGAGATCACCTTTTTCAGATGAGTAACTACGCTATCTCCAAGAACAAGCAGGAATGCAGTCTTCACATATGAGACTCACTAGCTCCCAGATACCAGGCTGATATGGAAGGGAGAGTAGTGCAATCCCTGAGGTAAAAAGCTGTAGCCAATAAGTTTGGAAGAGTTCTGGCCTATTGAACTCTATTCCAGAAGGCGATGCTCCCCTGATGATAGTCTGGTATCTTGCAGAAATCAGGGACGGAGGGTAGAAGTTGAATTAAAGTCTCAAAGAGGTACTGGAGTACAGCCTGGCCAAAGATAGCATCCTGACGGGAGTCTCTGTCCAGACAACAGTGTGCAGCAAAAGTATGAATGGAGGACCAAGAAGCTGCGCGGCAGATGTCCTCAATGCTACTGAACGGAGAATGGCTATGGATGTTGCCATAGCCCACACATTATGAGCAGTGAGATAACCCTCCAATGAGAGCCCTGCTTGTGCATAAGCAAAAGAGATGCAATACGTTATCCATTTAGATAGAGTATGTTTAGTCACCAGTAGACCCAGGTAACTAGGATCAAAGAAGATGAATAATTGAGAGGATCTTCTGTGATCTTTAGTTCTATCCAAGTAGTAAGCCAGAGCTTCTTTGCAGTCTAAGGTGTGTAGTGCTGCTTCAGCCTGAGACACATGTGGTCTAGGGAAGAAAGTTGGGAGGATTACAGACTGGTTTAGATGGAAGGAGAAAACCACTTTTGAGAGTTAATGCGGATGGGTACGTAGAACCACCATGTCATGGTGGAACAAAATATAGGGTGGATCCGCCTCTAGAGCTTGCAGTTCGCTGATGTGGCGAGCTGAAGCGAGGACAATAAGAAAGATGATCTTCCAAGCTAGAAACTTCAGTGAAATGGTGGCTACAGGTTCAAAGGGTGGATTTAGAAGTTTAGCCAGAACCACATGCAGATCCCGGCCATCACAGGTGGCTTAATGGGTGGTTTGGACAGCAGGAGACCCTACATGAAGCATGCTACACTAAGGGGTGTGATGAGATATGCTGTCCATCCTCTGGTCTGTGAGAAGCTGCAACAGCACTAAGGTGAACTCTCACAGGGTTAGTTTTAAGACCTGTCAAGGATAAGTGGAAGAGATATTGTAGAAGTGACTCCACCGGACAAAAAAAAAAAAAAAAAAGAGGTCAAGGTCCTCTGGGGAGCACCAAAGGCAAACCTTCGCCATCTGAATGCATAAAATTGCCTGGTGGAATCTGTACGTGATGCAAGGAGGACATCTTTGACCGCCTATGGTAGGTCAAGGTCGATGAGCACTAGCCTTTCAGCAGCCATTCTGTCGGGCATAGGAAGTGAAGATTGAGATGGAGAAGTATGCTGTGGTCCTGAGAGAGGAGGTTGGGCACACATCCTAGGCTGAGTGGCTAAGTCTGCGCAAGGTGAAGAAGCAGAGGAAACCACAGTTGACGGGGCCAAAAGGAAGCTATGAAAATCATTGAGCCCTTGTTGGCATGTAGCTTGAAGAGCATCTTGGGTATCAAGGAGATGGGTGGGTATGCATAGAGCAGCACCTGTCCCCACTGGAGAAGGAAGGTGTCTGGGGCCTGTTGGTTTGGAGATGGAATCCTGAAGCAGAAGAGAGGAAGCTGCGTGTTTTGTAGAGTGGCAAAGAGATTTATGAATGGGGATCCCCACTTTTGAAAGATCCAAGCAACTGTCTGTCGATGCAAGGTCCATTCGTACAAAGGATATGACAATCTGGCCGCTAGGACATGGAGTTCGCCCAGGAGGTACACTGCTCTGAGGTGGATGAGTTGAGAGATGGCAAAGGACAATAGGCCAATCGCCTCTTTGCAGAGTGGAAGGGACCTCATTCCCCCCTGTTTATGCAGAACATGGCAACCTGGTTGTCCGTTCCGACTAGAACGGGTTGCTTCGACAGCTGGGGTTGAAAAGCTCAAAGAGCATTTGTAAGGGCTTGTAGCTCTAGCAGGCTGATCTGCAGGGCAGATTATTGTTGTGTACACAATCCCTGTGTGGTCAGGTCATTCAAATGAGCACCCCAGTTTGGAAGCATCCATCGTCAGGATGCATTGAGGTGGAGGCATCTGAAAAGGTGGCCCAACAAGTAGGTTTTGTGGGAGACACCACCACTGAAGGGATGTTATAAGTTGAGGTGTGATGTGGATCTTGTCCCTGAGATGACCTGTTGCTTGTGACCATTGGGAAAACACAGTCCACTGCGCTTGTCACATGTGTAATCGAGCATAGGGGACAATATGGACCGTGGAGGCTATGTGTCCCAATAGCAATAGCATGTCTCGAGCTGTTACACAGTTTTGATGTTGTGCCATTTCCGTCAGCTTTATGAAGAGGGCACAGCAATCCTGTGGGAGGAAAGCTCGGGCCTGTCAAGTGTCTAGGAGCGCTCCGATGAACTCCAGTTGTTTGGTTGGAGCGAGGTGGGACTTTGGGAAATTTATGACAAAGCCCAGGTGTTGGGAGCACTGTAGTGGGAGAGCGTTACCTCTTGGGGGAAGTCTGTCCTGATCAACTAGTCATCTAAGTAGGGAAAGACGAATACCCCTAGTGTGTGTAGGTAGGCAGCGACAACCGACATGCATTTTATGAAAACCCTCGGGGCAGAGGCCAGACCAAAGGGGAGAACCCAGTATCAATAATGGTTTCCTTGAAATATGAAGCAGACAGTATCCGTGCAAGGGATATATCAGTCAATGCGAGTATGACTCTTTTAGGTCTAGAGAACAGAGCCAATCGTGTCTCTGGAGGTATGGTAGAAGAGTTCCTAGGGAGATCATTTTGAATTTTTCTCAGACCAAGAACTTGTTTAGGTCTAAGAGATCCAAGATGGGCCTGAAGTCTCCTGTTTTCTTTGGAATGAGAAAGTATGGAGAGTAGAAGCCCAGCTTTTCTTGAGGAGGACGAACTCTTTCTATAGCATCCTGGGACAACAGGGTAGTCACTTCTTCTTTTAAGAGGTGCAGCTCAAGGGGTTCTCTGGGATAATCCCTTTTGAAGCAGGTGGGGGTAAAGTTTTGAAGTGAAGCTAATAACCCCTTTGGACAATCTGAAGTGTCCACTGCTCTGATGTTATGAGGTGCCATCTGTGGGCATACTGACAAAGTCTGCCTGCGATGTGGAGGGACTGGGGGCTTTCCAGGGGCAGACTGGCAATGCTCTCTAGGAAGGAGTCAAAAACCAGGTGCAGGCTGTGCTACTTAATTTTGCAGTAAAGGTATACATTTTAAGGGTAAAGGGTCCTTTGCATATAGTGGGCTGATAGACAGAAGTAAGATTTCAGTTTGAACGTTTCAGTTTCCATTATTCTCTTACAAGCCTGCTTCACAGGGTGTGGTTAATTGAATCAACTCTGCAGCCTGAGCAAGTTACCTGATCCAGTTCTGGTCATCACAGCTCCAAGAGACTACACACAAAGTTACGCTTTCAGATTTTACAATTGCCTGTTTTGTTTTGTTTTAAATATAAATTTTAACTTTTGGCTATAAGTTTAGGAATATTTAGATTGCCTACATTCCTTACATAGCCTTTAAATCAGATATGTGAGTGTGCCCTCAGTTCACATAAGGTCTACTGGCCAGAAAACACTTTACTTCCCACACACCATACTCTGCCCACATTGCCTATATAGTCATCATATACATTGATATCTGTCCTTTAATTAGGTGTTACACCCATCTTTTTTCCTTTTCGCCTTCTCGTAGGATCACTTTATAACAGTCTTAATCAGCATGTCGTGTATTCAATGTAATAACTATGGTACATTCATTCTAAGAAGAATCATTTGGAACCTAAGAGCTTGCCTTATATGCCTGAAGTTAGCTGCTATGCATAAAGAATTGACTCTACTAAGGGAAGAATTAGCTGCAATTAAACACACCTCTTCTAGAGTATAAACTGAACAAAATCTACCACTGCTCCCACAAAGAATCAAACAGCCAAGGAACAAATGGATCACAGTGGGCTCTGGTAAGTTGCAACTTGTAACACGGAGACACCCTCTACATCATGAGATATCCCTGCATAATGCATTCTCTGCCTTGGATGATGATGGTGCCAAATCCATGGAAACTGAAGTGCCCTTAAATGAGAGAGTCAATGCCCAATCTACTGATAATGCATCAAATATGAAGAAAAAAAAATCACAAAACAGAAAACTACTATTACTTGGAGATTCCATCATCAGAGGCACCAACTTGGGAACACCGTTCAAAGGAGAGAAGATGGTCAAATGACTCCCAGGTTTTTCAGCCAACAGGAATACGAACCAAATTGCTGGTATAATTAGTGCAGAAAGTGAGCACTCCAAAACTGACGTTATCATCCACTTGGGTACAAATGTCCTGGCTAGAAACAGGACTTCTGCAGTTCAAAGGGACTTCCAGACTCAGAGAGAAACTCAAGCCCATTGTTAACACTACAGCATTCTCAGAAGTTCTACCTATTCTTGGTAAAGGGGCAGAAAGGCTGCATCGCATAAACAACTTTAATACATGGCTCCAAACCTGGTGCAAACAAGAAGGATTTAGATATATAGGCGACTAGGAAAACAAATGGATTAACAAGAGACTATACTGTACTTATGGACTACATCTCTCTGCCTCAGGGAAAAGGATCCTAAGTGAAAATCTCAGGCAGAATGTGGACAAGCATTTAAACTAGCAAAAGGGGGTGAGGGATGGAGGAGGACAAGTTCAGGACGTCACTCCCAGCTAAAGCATAACAATGGAATTAGCCACACTTTTAAACCACATATCAATGGCAAGAGGCGTGTAGAACAAAAACCATGCAAAATACAGGCAAGCCCGTCAACAAATGCTGGAAAGCAATGAGCACAAATGCTGGAAAGCAATGAGCATAAATGCTTGAAGCCTTGTTAAAGTTCCTGACCTGGAAGCCCTAATGGTGGAAATGGACTTGGTTTAACGAGTCACATGAATAAGATATAGCCATAGCTGGCTATAATTTATTTAGGAGAAATAGAAAAGGTAGAAAAGGAGGAGTAGCAGCCCTATATGTCAAAAGCAATATTAAAACTGCTGAAATGCAAGGGACATGGGGAAAAGAAGAAGCGCTGTGGATTCTGTTGGAAAGAGGAGATGGCACTATCATCCATGCTGGTGTAGTCTACAGGCCTCCAACTCAAACCGAAGAAATGGATAGAGACTTAATTATTGATATTGCAAAGGTAGCCATGAAGGGGGAAGTGATCAAATTGGGTGACTTTAATCTACCCAATGTGGATTGCAGCATTCCTTCAGAAAATCTGTAAAGAAGTAAAAAAATTGTGGATGCCTTCCAAGATGCATTGCTTAGACACATGGTGATGGAACAGACTAGGGAAAGTTTGATGCTGGATTTAGTACTCACCAACGGAGAAAGTGTGTCGAACGTCTGGGCGGGTGCCTATTTGAACAGCAGCAATCATCACAAGGTGTGGTTTGAGATAAAAGCAAAGGCAGAGTCCCCTCACAGCAAGCTAAAAGTCCTAAACTTCAAAAACGCTGACTTCAGGAAGATGGCCAAGTGTCTGAAGGAGGAGTTTGAGGGTGGGAGGAGGTAAGGGAAGTGGAATTGCAGTGGACTAAACTAGAGGAGGCAATAAAAGGAACAACAGATACATATGTAAGGAAAGTAAATAAAAACAAGATGAAAAGGAAACCTATTTGGTTTTATAAAGGAGCAGCTGCACAAATAAAGGCAAAAAACACAGCTTTCACAAAATTCAGAAGTTCGCAAACAGAGAAACACCAAAAACAATACAGGATAAAGCTAAAATAGACAAAAAGAGAAATAAGGATAACAAAATCAAAGGCAGAAGAAAAGATGGCTAAAAATCTAAAGCGTGGTGATAAAACTTTTTTTTAGGTATATTCGTGAGAAGAGGAAGATCAGAAGTGAAAGACTCAAAAGTGCTGAGAATGGATTCATGTTAAGTGATGTCGAAAAAGCGAAAATGCTAAACAAATACTTCTGTTCTGTTTTTACTAAATAAAATCCTGGAGAAGGACCACCTGTGATTGACAAAACTACAAATGAGAATGGAGTAGATACTACACCATTTACAGAAGATGATGTGTTTGAACAGCTTGCAAAACTGAAAGTGGACAAAACCATGGGACCGGACTGGAAATAGTTCAGAGGAATGAGACCAAAATGATTTTGAGCCTGCGCCAAAAGACATACGAAAAAGAGAATCCAAGACCCTAATATGTATACTCTAGACTAGAGGAAAGGAGAGAAAGGGGAGTTATGATACAGACCTTTAAATACTTAAGGAGTATTAATGAACAAACAAACCTTTTTCAAAGATGGGGAAGCTGTAATACTAGAGGGCATAACATGAAGCTGCAAGGGGGTAAATTGAAAGGCAACATCAGGAAATACATTTTCACTGAAAGGATGGTAGATGCTTGAATGCCCTCTCGATGGAAGTGGTAAGGGCAAATACAGTGACAGAATTCAAAATGGCATGGGACAGACAGTGGATCCCTTTATAGAAACAAGATAAAATCAAAATAAACGTAAACTGTCTCTGATATCTAAACAAGTCGAGGTGACCTGCATGGAATGGTGGGTACACCCCTAAACAAAGGCATGGGGAGGGGTGACCTGCACGGAGCGGCGGGTGCACCTACTCTTGCTACCTTGGCTGGGCAGACTAGATGGACCATACTTGTCTTTATCTGCTGTCATATACTATGTGCAGTTAGTTGAGGCTTAGGAGCTTTGGGTTTCTTAGGTTGGCGACGACCTGTTGCCTCTGCTGAGGTTGCTAGGCAGCATAAGGCGGGTAAGAAGGATAGTATCTCTTCTTTTTAGAATAAAAAAATTTCTTGGGAAGAACCTTCTTCCTGGAAAGGCGTTTTAGGGTGAGATCATCTGTTTCATTCTCCCTTGCTTTTTCCCTCCAATCCTTGCAAAAAAAGGTTTTCTCCAGAACCTGGGATAATGGCCAGTTTATCGTAGACCCATTGTTCGAGGTCTGATGCCTGTAACCAGGTCATTCTGCGAGCCCCAATGCAGACTGCTGAAGCTTTCCTGGTAAACTCAAAAATATCAAAAGCAGCCCTGGTCAGAAACTTAGAAGTGTTCAGACTATGCTTAATGAGGGTCTGGAATGCACCCTGCTTATTCTCTGGAAGCAGAGGGGAGAAGACCTCCAGAACCCTGGTGACATCCTTCAGAAACATACCCATGTAAAGTATGTAAGAGTTGATTCTGGAGGCCAACATGCATGCCTGGAAGCTTCTCTGCCAGGAGGCAAGGATGAATAGTTCTTTGAGCTCTTTATTTGGCACATCGCCGATTCCACCACCATTGAGCGGTGGGAAAACTGAGTTTTTGGAAACCTGGGCACTCTGGTACTCGGTACATGGTATCGAGTCTCTTGCTAACAGGAGGAACTGTGAACGGGGCCTCCCACATGTGGAGCATAAGGTCCTGAAGGATACAATGCACTGGTAAGGGAGCAGCCTCCTTGGACGTTGGAGGGTATTAGAGTATCTCCAATTCCTCCTTGGACTTTGGAGGGTATTAGAGTAACTCCAATTCCTCCATCTTCAGTTCCTTTTCCAAGGCTACGGTGATGGAGAACCCCGCTGCCATGTCATGGATGAAGTAAGGCAGCAAAGGGTCTGAATGAATATCAGGAAGTTCCTGGGAATCGAGTGACCCCCTGTCAGATTCTGAAGAACTTGAATCAGAGTCCGACAAAAAGTCAAAGTATCGGCGGTCCTGGCTTCGACCTCAATGCTTTGTGGAAGTCGATGGTTGATGCCGATACAGATATTCGGAGATATCGGAACAGAGAGGAATGGGAGCTTGATTTTGTTAGATACCAGGGGTCTCGACCAGTTCCAACTGAGGAACTGGCCTCGGATGCTCCGACGATGCCAGCTCGAGGGCCAGTATCATGGCTGATACGCTCAGCTGTAGGCTCGGTACCGAAGCCTGTACTCCTGAAGCTCTCGATGTTATCGGTACTGAGGTTGCCAGGAGTGCTGCCAAGCTCCTCTCAAGAGCTATCATGCATTGTTAAATGCAAGGCATTGATAAGGCAGGCAAAGGGAGAATTTGAGAAGAAGCTTGTTGCGGAAGCAAAGACGTGTAATAAAGACTTTTTCAAGTACATTCGTAGCAAAAAACCTGTGAGAGTGTCAGTTGGTCCATTAGATGATGAAGGGGTTAAAGGGGCACTAAGAGGCGACAAGGCGATAGCGGAGAGACTGAATGAATTGAAGCTGGAAGCTTCGACACCCAAAGGCTTCGGTCTTTACTGAGGAAGAAGTAGGGGATGTTACCCATGATCGAAATGGTATTTAAAGGTGCGGAAGAATTGAAGGAAATATCGATACATCAGGAAGATGTATTACAACTATTTGATAAAATGGAGTAGCAAATCACCTGGACCAGATGGTATACATCCAAGGGTGTTAAAATAACTGAAATATGAAATTGCAGACCTGCTATTAGTAATCTGTGAACTATCATTAAAATCATCTGTAATACCTGAAGACTGGAGGATGGCCAACGTAACGCCAATTTTTAAAAAGGGTTCCAGGGCTGATCCGGGCAACTACAGACCGGTGAGCCTGACATCAGTACCGGGAAAAATGGTAGAAACCATCATAAAGAACAAAATTGCTGAACATGTAGATATAATCATGGCTTAATGGGAGATAGCCAACATGGCTTTAGACAAGGAAGGTCTTGTCTTACTAATCTGTTATGTTTTTTTGAAGGTGTGAATAAACAGGTAGACAAAGGTGAGTCGGTTGATATAGTGTATTTGGACTTTCGGAAAGCCTTTGACCAAGTCCCTCATCAGAGACTTTTGGCAAAACTAAAGAGTCATGGGATAGGAGGCAGTTCACTATTGTGGATCGGAAACTGGCTAAAAGATAGAAAGCAGAGGTAAGGGCTAAATGGCCAATTTTCCCAATGGAGAAAGGTGAATAGTGGTGTACCCCAGGGATCTGTGCTGGGTCCGCTGATTTTTGACATTAATAAATGAACTGGAAAAAGGAATAATGAGTGAGGTTATCAAATTTGCAGATGACACAAAACTATTTAAAGTTGTTAAACTCATGAGGATTGTGGAAAATTGCAAGAGGATCTAGATAAATTTGGAAGACTGGGCATCAAAATGGCAGATGAAATTTAATGTGGACAAGTGCAAAGTTATGCACCTAGGGAAGAACCACCCAAACTATGGTTACACGATGCAAGGTTCCACATTAGGAACCACCACACAGGAAAAAGATTTAGGTGTCATTGTGGATAACATGTTAGAACCCTCCGCCCAGTGTGCAGCGGCAGCCAAGAGAGCAAATAGAATGCTAGGTATCATAAGAAAAGGAATGGAAAAAAAAAGGATATTATAATGCCTCTGTATCGTTCCATGGTGCAACCGCACCTTGAATATTGTGTGCAATTTTGGTCGCCGTATCTTAAAAAGAATATAGCATTATTAGAAAAGGTTCAGAGAAGAGCCACCAAAACGGTAAAGGGGATAGAAGGATATGCCTATGAAGAAAGGCTAAAAATGTTAGGGCTCTTTAACCTGGAAAAGAGACGGCTGAGGGGAGATATGATAGAAGTCTATAAATTAATGAACGGAGTGGAACGGGTAAACGTAGATCGATTGTTTACGTTATCACAATACAGAAAGACTAGGGGACATGCAATGAAGCTACAGGGTAAACTAAGACAAATAAGAGAAAATATTTTTTCACTCAACGTGTAACCAAACTCTGGAATTTGTTACCGGATGATGTAGTAAACACTGTTAGTGTAGCTGGGTTTAAAAAAGGTTTGGACAAGTTCCTGGAGGAAATGTCCATAAACAATTATTAAAAGGGACCCAGGATATCACTGCTTGACCCAATACAAGCACTGTGGAACCTGTTTCTTTTGGGGAAACTGCTAGGTATGTATGACCTGGATTGGCCACTTTTGGAAACAGGATACTGAGCTTGATGGACCTTGGTCTGACCCAGTATGGCATATCTTATGTTCTTATTGATCCAGGGAGATGGCTGATGTCTGGATGGAATCACGTATGGGGCTCTGAGCTACCGTCCCAGAACAAGGATACTGTAGCACTCCGGAGTCGATGCCTCGGGAGTGTCCCGGAGCCCCACTTGTGCTATGGAGGACAGACCCTCGCACCGTGCTGTTTGGCTGGCTGGTCTGCATTGGAAGCATCTCTAGGGTGTCATAATACTTATGTTGGGACATCTCCCTGGCATTGGAATCGGTCTTCGATGCCGAAGATTTGGAAACGGCCACAAATTTTGACTTAATTCTGTGTTTGGACTTTGAAATAGCTTGAGACCCATGAGAAGAAGCCAATGCTCTAAATGAAATGGGAGCCACTGAAACAGAGTACAAGGTGAACAATTATCCAAACTGCCTGGCTTGGTTCTTGAGGCCTCTCTTTGTCATTTGCTGACACAAAGGACAAGAAGTGGGTGCATGGTCAGGACCCAAACATTTTAAACACCTGTCATGTTTATCAGTGGCTGAAATGGTACTGGCACACTTGGTACATTTTTTTTTAAACCACTGGCTGGCTTTTCCATGCCTGAAAAAATTGTCTTTGAGAGTAAAGATAAGGCTGTGGAGGTTAAGAGGCCTAGGCTAGCATTGAGAACTGCTGTGAGAATCAATAGAAAAGAAAAAGAAACAAAATTGAAACTAAAAAGAAAAATATCGGGACGGTGTTGGATTCGACGTACTGGCGTCAACAGGAAGGCATAAAAAGCATAACGTACCCCGAAAGGAACAAAAAAAAAAAAAAAAAGTGTGTTTCAGCAGTGAAAGGAAGGTGTGTCATACTGGCTTTGCAGAAAACTGAGGAGAACAGCTGGGAAGGCAGACACGCAGGTGCAGTGGAGTGCTCCCAAAGGCTTTCCTATTGGATGCTGGAGAGCATTACTGCGCGGGCTCCATTGGGGACATCACCCATATGTGAAGACTGCATTCCTGCTTGTTCCTGGAGATAGGAGATACGCAGGATACTATGGGGGGAGGGGGGTGGTGGTTAGGGAGAGGAGTGGCCTAGTGGTTAGGACAAGGTACTTCAGGCCGGAGGGTCGGGGGTTCAAGTCCCACCTGGGGACAGCAATCTCAGGCCGGAGGGACTGGGATTTCTAGTCCTATAGGCACTCCTTGTGGTCTTGGGCAAGCCACTTAACCCTCCATTGCCCATGTTCCCTGTAAGTATTAGCGTATGTGTGTCATATCCCCTCGTGTTAAATGTATCTCCCAATTGACCGCTTTGACCCGGTGAAAAGCGGGATATAAATACAGCTAAAATAAAATAAAATAAAATAAAATAAATAAATATGCTGGAAACATGGGATAAGTAGGGAAGGGAATGGGAATAGCATAGTTACTCACCTGTAAAGCATAGTTACTCACCTGTAACAGGTGATCTCCGGGAACATCAGGAATTTAGTCTTCACATATGGGTATTGTCGGTACCGACGGAGCCTGCGCGGGAACGCTCCCCAGCGTCCAATCAGAAAGCTTTTGGGAGCATCCCACAGTGCCTGCGTGCTGCCTTCCCGCCTTTCCCAACTGCCTCTCTCCAGTTGAGTTTTAAAGCTGAGACAAAGAGAGAGAGAGAGAGAGGGAAAGGAAAGAGATAGAGAGATACAACTCCTAGGGGAGGTGGGTGGGTTGTGAGGACTAAATTCCTGCTGTTCCCGGAGATCACCTGTTACAGGTGAGTAACTATGCTATCTCCAGGAACAAGCAGGAATTTAGTCATCACATATGGGGACTCCCTAGCTTTAGGTGCCAGGGAGAGATCCCAGAAGTTGTGTGTTCCTGAGAAGGGCTTCCCTTCCCCCCATGGATCTCTGGCATCCTATCAGGGATGGTGGGTAGGAGTTGATTAGGTAAGGAACAGGTGTTTGAGAACAGCCTGACCAAACAAGGCATCCCGGCGGGAGTCCTTGTCCAAACAGTAATGGGCTGTGAAGGTATGAACAGAGGCCCAAGTGGCTGCTCGACAGATGTCGTCAATAGACAGAGTTCAGATGAGCCATTGAGGCTGCCATGGCTCTCACATTGTGAGCTGTGACATGGCCCTCCAGAGAAAGGTTCTTACTCTGATAGGCGAAAGAAATATACTGAGCAATCCAGTTAGATAGTGTTCTCTTGGAGACTGGAAGTCCCAAATGAGAAGGATCAAAAGCAACAAAGAGTTGAGAGGACTTTCTATGTTGCTGTGTCCTTTGTAAGTAAAAAGCTAGAGCTCTTTTACAGTCCAGGGTATGAAGATTCCTCTCTGCATTTGATGCATGAGGTCCTGGAAAAAAAGACAGGTAGGTAGACCTCCTGGTTGAGATGAAAAGGCGAGACCACCTTAGGCATAAAGTGTGGATGAGTCCTAAGGACTACCTTGTCATGATGGAACCTTGTATAAGGTGGATTAGCTACTAGTGCTTGCAATTCACTAATGCGGCGTGCTGATGTGATTGCAATGAGAAAGATAACCTTCCAAGAAAGGAATTTCAAGGAGGTGGTAGCTAAGGGTTCGAAAGGTGGCTTCATGAGCTGCCCAAGAACCAGGTTCAAGTCCCATGCCACCAGAGGTGGTCTAATGGGAGGTTTAGTTAGAAGGAGGCCTCTCATGAATCTTGCTATAAGAGGATGAGAGGAAATAGGTTGTCCATTTAGATGCTTAAGGGAAGCTGCAATAGCACTCAAATGGACTCTTACTGAATTTGTTTTAAGGCCTGCATTAGACAAATGGAGGAGATACTCCAGCAAAGATTCCAGAGGTATGGCAAGGGGGTTAAGACCCTTTTCAGAACACCAAATAGTAAACCTCTTCCACTTGAAAGCATAAGAACGTCTAGTGGAAGGTTTTCTGGAAGCATAAAGAACATCTTTCACTTGCTGAGAAAGATGAAGATCTTGGAGATCTAAGCCTTCAGCAACCAAGCCCTGAAATGCAGAGACTGGGGATTGGGATGCCAATAACATTCCGTTCTCCTGAGATAGGAGATCTGGAGCAGACCCTAACTCCAGGAAGGGAGCTTGAGAGAGATGTAGAAGCAGAGGGTACCACACTTGCCGTGGCCAATGTGGAGCTATGAGAATCATGTGGCCTCTGTCTCTCTGAAGCTTGAACAGGGTTTTGGGAATTAGGGGAATGGGTGGAAAGGCATACAGGAAGTCTTGACCCCAGTGAAGGAGGAAAGCATCCTTTGCCTGAGCTCCCTGAGCCGGAGTTCTGGAACAGAACCGGGGAAGTTTGGCATTCCACGGACTTGCAAAGAGGTCTATGTCCGGGGTTCCCCAAAGTTGAAAAATCCTGGCTACCTGGTCTGCATTCAGAGACCACTCGTGTGGAAGGAGAACTCGACTGAGTCTGTCTGCCCAAGAGTTTTGAACGTCTGGAAGATACACTGCCAGAAGATGAATCTGATGCTCTCTGGCGAGGGCCCACAGTCGCAAAGCTTCATTGCAAAGCGACAGAGAGCCTGTTCCCCCCTGCTTGTTCACGTAGAACATGGCTACCTGATTGTCCGTATGAATAAGGACTGTCTTGTAGCTGAGTAGTGTGTGGAACACTCGCAGAGCAAGGAAGACTGCTCTGAGCTCCAAGAGATTGATATGTAGACAACTCTCTTGTGGAGTCCAGGTGCCTTGGGTGGAGAGGTCTTGCAGATGAGCTCCCCAACCCATTGGAGAAGCATCTGTTGTAAGAGTTGCTTGGGGCAGGGGTTGCTGAAAGGGGGACCCCAGCAACAGGTTTTGAGTGGACTTCCACCACTGGAGAGACAAAATAAGGCGACTTGTGCTTGCTATTTTGTCTGACAGGCAGCCTAATGCCTGGGTCCATTGGGTGGATAATGTCCACTGAGCTGCTCTCATGTGAAGGCGAGCATATGGTACCACATGCACGGTGGATGCTATGTGGCCTAGTAACTAACATTTCTCGAGCAGTTAAAAAGGGCTTTAGGACTGCTTGAGAAGCTAATTGCACCAAGCGAAGGCAACGAGCTTGGGGAAGATAGGCCCTTGCCTTTGTGGTATCCAGCAAGGCTCCTATGAACTCTAGAGACTGAGTAGGAGTTAGACTGGATTTTGGGATGTTTATTAACAGCCCTAAATACTGAAGGATACGCATTGTGCAGGATAGAGAAGTCTTGGCCTCTGACTGTGTTGGAGCTCGAATGAGCCAGTCGTCCAAGTAAGGGAAGATGAATATTCCCAGATTGCGTAGAAATGCTGCTACCACAGCCATGCATTTCGTGAACACCCTTGGTGCAGAGGTCAGACCAAAAGGAAGCACCCTGTATTGGTAGTGCTTTCCTTGAAACAGGAACCGAAGGAACCTTCTGTGGGTTGGATGGATGAGAACATGGGTGTACGTATCCTTGAGATCTAGAGAACAAAGCCAATCCCGACTCTGAAGGTATGGAAGCAGAGCTCCGAGAGAAATCATTTTGAATTTCTCCTTGACAAGGAATTTGTTCAATTCTCTGAGATCTAAGATAGGTCTGTATCCCCCTGTTTTCTTTGGGATAAGAAAATAAGGGGAATAGAACCCTGTGCCCTGTTGATGAAGAGGCACTTCTTCTATTGCCCCTTGGGCAAGAAGGATGGTAACCTCTTGACCTAACAGGTCGATGAAAGAGGTCGGAGAATTGAACTGCTTCACTATTGTGGGAGGGGGCATGCTTGAAAAATGAAGTTTGTACCCCTCTTTTATGATGGAGAGTGTCCAATGCTCTGCTGCTATTTGCCCCCATCTGGGAGCAAAATGGCATAACCTTCCTGGAATGGTGGACGGTTCTGGCCCTTCCAGAGCCAGAAAGGCTAAGTTCTCTAGCTGAAAGTCAAAGGCCCTGAGGAGGCTGAGGCTGCTGGGCCGGTTGAGGCCTAGCAGCCTTTGCTTTCTTCTGTTTGGGTGGTTGCTGACGTTTGGTTGAAAACTGACCTGCAGAAGATGCCTTCTGACAATAAGCAGGATAAAATCTTTTCTTTTTAGAAAAAGGTGTTTTCTTGAACAACTTTTTCCTAACAGGATCAGCAGTAGACTTGGATAGTCTATCCAAAGTGGAATTTTCAGCATCCATTTCATTGGCTTTTTCTTGCCAATCTTTACCAAACAGGTTCTCACCCGTACAAGGGATATTTCCCAATTTATCTTGTACCCAGAGCTCTAAATCAGATGCTTGGAGCCAAGCAATTCTACGTGCATCTATGGCAATAGCCGAGGTTCTGCTTATACATTCAAAGCAGTCGAAGGCTGCACGGCTAGAGAATTTAGACACATCTTGGGCATGTTTGAGCCAAGTGAGAAACTCCTGCCTTTTATCCTCAGAGATGAAAGGACTTAAAGTCTGTAGATGATCAGTAACTTCCTTTAGGAACATTCCCATGTAGAGACTATAGGAACTAATTCTTGCAGCAAGCATGGAAGCCTGAAAGACTCTACGTCCAAAAGCATCCAGAGTTCTGCATTCACGTCCTGGAGAATTAGAGGCATGGTCTTTTTGCACTTCTAATCCTTCTCATAGCAGATTCCACCACAATAGAGTGGTGAGGAAGCTGAGTTTTATGGAAGCCAGGACGAGGAGGGACACGATACATAGTATCTAACCTACGAGAATGAGGAGAAGTGGTAAGAGGAGTTTCCCACATCCTCAACATGAGATCATATAGAATCTCATGAATGGGTAGGGTAGCTGCCTCCTTAGGAGTTTTGGGATATTGTAAAATATCCAACTCCTTGGCCCTTGGCTCTGTCTCAGGGGCCACAGTGATGGACAGGCCCCGAGCCACCTCTCGGATGAAGTCTTGGAAAGACATGTCCTCTGGAGGAATCCTGTGGAAGAAGCATCACTGCATCGACAGAACTTTCAGAGTCCTCAGATTCTTCTGAGGAATCGAAGTATCGTCTGTCCGGATGCTCCTGCAGAGCCCGATACCCGTACCGAGCAAAATCGGTATCGGGAATAACCGGTACCGGGGAATCGGTACCAGCGGGCATCGGAGGACAGGGTACCGGCATAGTAGACACCGATGCTGATGTCGATGCTATCGGTACCGGTTGCGATACTGATGCCGGTGCCAGAGTCGGTACCGGTGGAGTTGTCTGTCGCGGTACCAAGGAAAGCCGCTAGACTGCGTTCTATGGACAGAATTCTCTGGTCCATAGACGCTGCCAATGCCTGGAAGTCGGTACCGGTGGGAACCGCCGGTACCCCAGAGCATGGCACCAGGAGATCTGTCGAGGCCGAGCCATCGAGAACATCCTGGAACCCCGATGATGGTGCTTTGGAAGCTGAAGCCTCCCGCCGGGGTAATTTTGCCGGTGCAGAATCCTCGAGGGCAACGCCAGAGGCATCTCGATGCTTAGAAGGAGATCTACCCTTCGAGGATCAGCTGGATTTATGTTTAGTTATCTGAGATCCACGGGAAGAAGCAGCAGCCCTGGAAGACGTCGATGCTACCGAAGCCGCATCAGAGGGAAACAGGGTACTGAGCTTAGCAGCTCGGTTCTGTCGACCTCTTTTAGACATCATAGCACAGGACACACAATCTGTGATGGAGTGGTCAGGACCTAAACATTTTAAACACCATTCATGGGTGTCAGTGACGGAAATGGTACCGCCACATTTTGTGCACTTTTTAAAACCTGAGGCAGGTTTTTCCATGTTAAGGAAAGTTTTTGGGCCTAAGGCCCAAAAAGGCAGGTGCACCTGAAGAAAAGGAAAAAACAGATAATTTTTTTTTTTATATAGAAAAGAAAGACCAGCGGTACCGGTAGAGCGTCGGAGAAGGCAGACGCGACCACAAAAAGAAATAAAGAAATAAGGAAATTCTTCTGCGGTGACAGGAACACGACCTGCTGGCTCCGCGGAAAAAGAAGAACTGGAGAGAGGCAGTTGGGAAAGGCGGGAAGGCAGCACACAGGTGCTGTGGGATGCTCCCAAAAGCTTTCTGATTGGATGCTGGGGAGCGTTCCCGCGCAGGCTCCGTCGGTACCGACGATACCCATATGTGATGACTAGATTCCTGCTTGTTCCTGGAGATCAGGTGTTCTCCAGGGACAGCAGGAATCAGTCCTCACATATGGGCAACGTCGGCATCGACGAAGCCCACACAAATTCACTCCCCAGATTTCAAAGAAAGCCTTTGGGAGATAGACCACGCATGCACGGTCACCTTCCTGCCCAAGGGTGCCATCTTACCTCAGTACGATGACATTGCTCAATCAAGCATAAAAATGAAAACTCCACGGGGAGGAGGGAGGGCTGTGAGGACAGATTCCTGCTGTCCCAGGAGAATACCTGTTATAGGTAACTACGCTTTCTCTGGGAACAAGAAGGAAGTCAGTCCTCACATATGGGACTCCCAAGCTACAGGCTACCAAAAAAATCCTGTAGGAGCCACAGGCGACTTAAAAGGCGAACTGTGAAGGGCAGCAAGGAGCGCTGAATGGCTTGAAGTTGAGTGATGCAGTTCCAACACTGACACTAAAAACACCTCTCCAGTAACCTGGACACAAAGGGCCAGAGGAAAGGAGTTGCATTATTCCCCAAAGAGGTGAGTTCTCTTCCAAGCAGTAATGCGCTGCGAAGGTATGGACCGAAGACCGGGTGGCAATGCGGCAGATGTCCTGCAGGGGGGATCAAGCGCAGGTGAGCCACAGAGGCCACCATGGCGCGCACATTATGTGCGGTATCATAACGCTCAAACGAGAGTCCAGCCTGCTCATATGTGAAAGAGATGCAGTCTGCCATCCAGGTAGACAGGGTATGCTTAAAGATCGCAACCCCGAGGACATCATAGGAGACGAACAGTTGTGACGCGTGGCGATGAGCCTGTGTCCTCTGGAGGTAGAAGGACAGTACCCTCTTGCAGTCCAGGGTATGTAGCAAGACCTCCGCTCGGGATGTGTGAGGTCTGGGGAAGAAGATGGGAAGGACCATCTCCTAATTCATGTGAAAAGCGGACAACCACCTTAGGCAGGAATTTAGGGCAAGTCCGGAGAAGAACCCTGTTTTTGTGGAACCTGGTGTAGGGGGCGTGGGCCTGTACCCATTTCTCCAAGTCCGAAGACTGTAGCAAAGCCAGATGACAGGCACTAATGCCCACCGCAACCTCAAGAGCCACGGACTCGAAGCAGTCATAGGCTGCTCGAGTCTGGAATTTGGAGCATTATTTGACAGAAGAGACAAGGGTCTGGAAGCGCTCAAGAGATTCACCTGCCAGCCCAATTGAGAACCCAGCGAGCTCCTTCGCCAGGTCCCTCAGGTACATGTCCATGTAGAGCTGGTAAGCCTGGATGCGGGCCGAGAGCATCGAGCCCTGGTAGCATGTTCTGCCAAACCCATCCATGGTGCAGGCCTTCATACCAGGGGGCACCGTGGAGTGTGCCTTCTGACTCTTTATTCAACACATGGCTGACTCCATCACCATGGAGTTGTGAGACAGCTGTGTCTTCTGAAAGCTGAGGCTTTTGCCAACTCTATTCTGGGAATCAAGTCGCTGACTCATTATTGGCACTGTCACCAGGCTCTCCCACATCCTGAACAGCAAGTGCCTCCTTTGAAAGGGTCTCGAACTGGAGGATCTCTAGGTCCTCAGCAAAGGGCTCATTCCCTGGTTCTGCTAGAAAAGCTAGGGCTTTTGACATCCTCCTGACAAAGTCGAGGAATGCAAGGTCCTCTGTGGGGACTTTCGATGCTCCTGAGGGGAAAAACTGTTCAGAGGGGACATCCCTACTTACCAAGGTGTCGGGCAACTTGTCGTCTACCAAAGAGATTTGAAGCCTCTAGGCTGGATGGTCATTAGAACGATGAGCCGCCGGCGCCAAAAGAGAGTGAGGTGCCTGACACGCCGACCCCAAGGTGCTCAGGGGTGAGTCTCATCTCGAATAGGAGGCCAACCGACTCAGCTCAGAGAGAGCGAATTGATCCAGCACTGGTTGGACATCCCCCGAGGAGGTTCTCAGAGTGGAGGGTCCTGTTATTGGCACAGACGACACTGAGGCTCTGGACTGAGTCCAATCCCCCAACGCAGTGGGAGTCTCCTCCTGATGAGGCAGCTTCAAGGGCCACTCCCGGCCATCGCCCTCTGCACTGGGTCGAGGACTCTAAGGCCGGGTACTGGAAGTCTTACCCCCGGCTCAGAGATCAGACTTTGATTTTGACTTGGACGATGTCTTGGACCCGCAGGGGAGGTCCTCCGAAGATAACCCCTAGTCTGAGGCTCCCTGACCTTGGGGCTCAGATTGAGCAACTGCACGTGACACCGAGTTGTCAGATGCATCTCTGAGGGCAGCGATTTCAGACTCGATGCCACTAAAATGGCAGAGGCCTTCAAGCCAACAGCTACCCCTGCTGCTTTTCATGATTCCTCCGGCTTTTGCTCAACATCTACAGGCACAGCAGGCAAGTGGAGGAGTCATAATCCACACCGAGGCACTTAATATAGCAACTGTGGTGGTCAATTGTGGACATGGTATCCACATTACTTAAACTTGCTGACCAAAGACATAGCGGGGAAGATGGCAACCGCGAGATCAAATTTAGACGTCTTGGTCAGGGAAGACACAAGAAAAGACCCGTGTACTGAAAAAGAAAAGGAAAGAAGGACCCGAGAAAAACACGATGCTGAGGCGAGGGCGGAGAACATGATTGGGAACAGACCGGCAGAAAGAGAAAAAATGCTAAGAGAAGGGTTAGAAAAATCAACTTTTACCGGTGATGACAGACAGGACATCTGCAGGGCTCTGCGGAAAAAAGAAGACTGAGGTAAGATGGCACCCTTGGGCACAAGGTGACCGCGCATGCGCGGTCTAACTCGCAAAGGCTTTCTTTGAAAGCTGGGGAGCGAATCAGTGCCAGCTCCATCGATGCCAACGTTACCTATACACGAGGACTGACCTCCTGCTTGTTCCCGGAGAAAGAGTAGTTACTCACCTGTAACAGGTGTTCTCCAGGAGCAGCAGGAATCAGTCCTCATATATGGGTGACGTCGGCGCCAACGGCACCCCCGTGCGGAACATTTCCCCAGCTTTCAAAGAAAGCCTTTGGGAATGCAGCGCGCCTGCACAGTCCCCTTCCCATCCAAGGGTGCCCATCTTGCTCAGTCTGATGACATAGCTAAAAGACAGCAAAAATCAAAATGAAGGATATGACTTCAACTCCAGGGGAGGAGGGAGGGTCGTGAGAACTGATTCCTGCTGCTCCTGGAGAACACCTGTTACAGGTGAGCAACTACTCTTTCTCCAGGACCAAGCAGGAAGTTAGTCCTCACATATGGGACTCCCCAGCTCTAGGCTACCGGGAACCCAAAGCTGAAAAAATGGCTCCCTCTCAAAAGCATCAGCATCTGTGATAAGAATATCCTCTGAGAACGCCCCCGTACGGTAGTCCAACACAAGGGCCGGAAGGTAGGAGTTGCCTAAACCTCAAAGAGATTACGGAGTACTGCCTGTCTGAAAACACTGTCCCTTTGGGACTCTCTCTCGAGGCAGTAGTGGGCTGCAAAAGTCTGGCTTGAAGACCAAGTAGCGGCCCGGCAGATGTCTGCTAATGGAACAGAGCGGAGATGAGCTACTGATGCGGCTTTTGCCCTGACACGTTGGGCCGTGACTCGACCCTGCAAGGGAAGGTCGGTTGCCTTGTACGCCCAGGAAATGCAATCTGCTACCCAAGTGGACAACGTACGCTTTGAGACAGGTAACCCCAATTTATTAGGGTCAAAGGAGACGAAGAGCTGAGTAGCCCTTCGATGCCCCCGCGTATGTTCAATGTAAAAGGACAACACCCTCTTACAGTCCAGAGTATGCAAGACTGTCTCAGCCCGGCTGGTATGTGGCCTGGGAAAGAATGTCAGAAGAACCACCTCCTGGTTGAGGTGGAAAGAGGAGACAACTTTTGGAATCAACTTCGGATGAGTCCGAAGGACCACCCTGTTCCTATAGAACCATGTGTACGGTCTATCAGAAACCAGAGCTTGTAGTTCACTCACACATCTGGCCGAGGAAAGAGCTAACAGGAATAGTGCCTTCCAAGACAGGAAGGTAAATGGCAAGTAGCCATCGGCTCAAATGGTGGGCGAGTAAGTTGTTGCAAAACCACCTTGAAATCCCACTCAGTGGCAGGTGGACGAATCGAAGACTTGAGCAAAAGCAGGCCTCTGAGGAAGCGGGACACCAAGGGGTGAACAGACAGACTGTCCCTCCACCGGTGAGTGGTGTGCTGAAAGAGCACTGAGGTGGACCCGAACAGAGTTGGACTTAAGGCCTAGGTCTGACAGGTGAAGTAGGTATTGTAGCACTACTGGCACAAGGCAGGAGAAAGGATCTTCATTGGGCTGAGCAGACCGCACTGAGAACCTGCGCCACTTGAGTGCATAGGACTTTCTGGTGGATTGCCTCCTCGAGGCCGAGACCACCTCCTCAACTTCCCTAGGTAGAAGTAAAAGAGCTAGCACTATTCTTTCAGCAGCCAGGCCATCAGATTGAGGGATCTGAGATTGGGGTGCAGAAGGGAACCCTGATCTTGAGACAGGAGATCGGGTTGCAACCCCAGAGGGAATGGAGTTTCCACTGCCAACTGCAGAAGAAGTGGAAACCACGGCTGCCTCGGCCATCTGGGGACTACGAGAATGACCGAGGCCTTTTCCCGTAGAATCTTGAACAGAGTTCAGGCCACCAGGGGCGTGGGAGGAAACGCATACAGGAGGCCCGTAGACCAAGAGATTAGAAACGCATCTGCTGCCATTCTCAGGGGATGCGGCTGTCTGGAGCAAAACCTGGGCAGCTGATGGTTCAGTGGACTTGCAAAGAGATCGATGGATGGAAGCCCACATCGTAGAAAGATCTGCTGGACCACCAGTGGATTCAACTGCCATTCGTGAGGCTGGAGAATCCTGCTTAGTTTGTCTGCCAAGAAGTTCTCCTGATCAGGTAGATAAACTGCTTTGAGAAACATGCCTTGTTTGACTGCAAAGGAGCAAAGGGCCTGCGCCTCCTGACACAAGAGTCTGGACCCTGTGCCCCCTTGCTTGTTCACATAGAACACTGCTACCTGATAGTCTGTCTGAACTAAGACAGACTGGTGAGAGAGGGCATGAGAAAAAGTCTGTAGAGCCAAGCGGATTGCCCACAGCTCCAAAAGATTGATCTGCTGTGTGGCCTCCCGAGGAGACCAGAGGCCTTGAGTGCACGTGCCCTGGCAATGTGCACCCCAGCCCTTTAAGAAAGCATCGGTCATCAGCACCCTTGTGTGTGCTGGGGCCTGAAAGGGTACCCCCCCTGAGAAGGTTTGGGAGATGTAGCCACCACTGTAAGAAGTCCAAGAGCGGTTTGGACACCTTTACTCTGTCTCGGAGGTCACCTGTGACTTGCGCCCACTGAGCTCTGAGGCACCACTGAGGCGCCCGCATGTGCAGACGGGCATTCGGGGTCACATGTACCGTGGATGTCATGTCACCCAGGAGCTGCAGGAAGTGTCTGGCAGAGACCTGAGAATTGCTTTGGAACTGGCTGTGGGCCCTGTCCTCAGGCAAGTAAGCTCTTGCCTGCAGGGTGTCTAATCTTGCCCCTATAAACTCTAGGTTCTGTGAGGGGAGCAAAGTGGACTTTGCGTAGTTGATGACAAAGCCCAGATGCTGAAGAAGAGAGAGAGAGAGAGAGCGAAGAGTGGCTTTTCTGGCCTCCTGGAGAGGCTGACCCCTGATGAGCCAGTCGTCCAGAAATGGGAAGACAAAGATTCCCTGATTTCTGAGATAGGCCGCCACCACCGCCAAGCATTTGGTGAAAACCCTTGGGGCAGAAGTTAGTCCAAAGGGAAGAACTCTGTACTGAAAATGACTTCCTCCCACCACAAATCTGAGATATTGTCTGTGGTCTGGATGGATGAGAATGTGGGTATAAGCATCCTTTAGGTCTAAGGAGCATAGCCAATCTCCCTGCTGGAGGTAGGGCAGCAGTATCCCAAGGGTAAGAATCTTGAACTTTTCTCTCTCCAGAAACTTGTTTAGGTTTCACAAGTCTAGGATAGGCCGGAGGCTTCCTGTCCTTTTTGGTACCAGAAAGTACCTGGAATAGAAGCCTCGCCCTTCCAGGTGGTGAGGCACCGGTTCCACCGCCTGTTCCTTTAGAAGACTTGCCAACTCCTGAAAGAGGAGGTTTCTGTGCAGAGGGAGTCTTGGAGGCTCCCCTGGAAAGTAGGAGGGGGGTATCTGGTGGAAGTGGAGCATGTAGCCCTTTTGGTCTATGCTGAGGACCCAGGTATCCCCTGTGGTGGCTGGCCACCTGTAGGCGTACAGGGTCAGACGACCTCCTGTGCTGAGTGGAGCCAGCTGTGGAGAAGAGGTTATGCTGTGGGAGTCAAAACCCCGCTCCCTGCTGGGCAGGAGCCGGAGCTGGCGGCTTGGGGGTCTTCTGCCTACGGGGCCCATGACCCAGCCCCTTGGCCTGCTGGCCCTGTTGGGGAGCTGGAGAGGCCTGATATTGAGGGTAGGATTTGTAGGCAGCACCCTTCCTCGGGAAAAAGGGCTTCTTTCTCGAGCCCTTCTTTTTCTGAGAAGGGGCAGAAGTCTTCCTGGACAGCCTTGTCCTGGTGAGAGTCTCAGTTTCGATTTCTGCAGCCTTTTCAGTCATTGGCTTAACAAAGAGGTTTTCACCTCGGCAAGGGACATCGACCAACTTGTCCTGCACCCATGGCTCCAGGTCTGATGACTGTAGCCAGGCCTGATGGCATGCACCGATGCTGGCTGCGGCTACCCGGGCCGAAGCCTCAAAGCCATCATAGGCTGCTCGAGAGATAAACTTCAAGCACTCTCGGATCCCTATTGACAAAGCCTTGAACCTCTGCAAAGGTTCCTCGGAGAGGCCAGCTGAGAACCCAGCAATCTCCTTTGCCAGGTCTCGTAGGTACATGCCCATGTACAGCTGATAGGTCTGGACACGGCAAGACAGCATAGAGCCCTGGAAGCACTTTCTACCGAGGACATCCAGGTTCCGGGCCTCCCAGCCGGAGGGCACCGAGGAGTGCATCTTCTGACTCTTCAGACGGTGCATGGCCGATTCCACAACCATGGAATGGTGCAGTAGCTGCGCCATTTGGAACCCAGGGCTCTTACGGACTCGATAAATGGAATCAACCCATTTGCTAAGAACCGGCGACGAGGCCAGTGCCTCCCACATACGGAAGAGCAGCCGTTCCAGCATCAGAGGAACTGGTACAGTAAAGGCTTCCTTCGGAGGAAAGTCATACTGGAGGGCATCGAGCTCCTCAGCTCGAGGCTCCTCCTCAGCGTCCGCAGGGAAGGCCAAGGCCTTGGCCATGTCCCTCACGAAGTCCGAGATCCGTGTATTCTCCGGGGGGGGCCGTCTCCGTGGCTCGGACTCCGGTGAGTCCAAAGGGACGCACCGGGTCCGGAAAGTGTCCGGGGACTCCTTGTCCTCCGTCTCCCACTCCGACTCCTCCAAGGAGGAATTGAGCTGCTCTGGCCGTATGGGCCTCGGTGCCACACGCCCCGACGACCACGGCCTCGTACGGGAGGTCGAGGAGTACTTTGATCGAGGATCGACTCGAGACTTCATCAACTCGAGGATCGGCTCGGTCTCCGGGGTTGACTTAGATGTCTAGATCCCGGTGGTCGGGGCAGACCGGTGATCAGCACCCGCTGCTGTTCCATGAAGGCAGCCAAGCTGCTCTCCAAGGCCGTCAACCTGAGTCCAAGCTCAGGAGACTCAGCAGCCCCCGACTCGGGCCCCGACGGTGTTGGGCCCGACGTCGGCTCCCCCGGAGGAGAGTCTACGAGGACAACTGCACTTACAGGACTTGGGGACTCCGGCTACACACGAGGTAGCTTGAAAGGCCTCACCGACTCTGAGAGCTCGGGGCAGCGGTCAGGGCTATGCGACCTGGCCCTTGAGGAACCAGGAGCGTCCACCGACGCCGCCCTCGTGAGCTTTTTCTTCCTTCGGTGCTCCCGGGAGACCCCCTTTCAGAGGAACCCCAACGGCGCTCGGGGTCGGACTCCCGAGATGTCGAGGCCTCTGACGAAGTCCGGGCCCGGCCGGACGCTTAGTCAGAGAAAATTCTCTCACGTTGATGCTGACGGCTCCGAAGCGCCTTTGACGACATTTTGCCGCATGGGCCACAGGCCAGCGGGTCATGGTCGGGCCCGAGGCATCAGAGGCAGAAGTCATGTGTGTCGGTGAGAGACATAAGTTTCTTGCACCGATCACACTTTTTGAACCTGCTGGCAGCCATCGGGGGAAAAAGGGCCCCTGCAAGGTCAAAAGACCGTGACGCCAGTGAAAACACAAAAAGAGCGCGAACGCTAGTCACGAAGGACAAAAACCGAAATAACACAACTCCAGACTCGATACCAGTGTACCGAGCCCAGGCGGGAAGGGGAACTGGCGTCGAACCGGATAAGACAACGCGGAAATCGCAGAAAAAAAAAAATCAACTTTTCCCGGGTGACACGAACTCATGTCCGTTGGGCTCCGCAGAAAAAGAAAGACTGAGCAAGATGGCACCCTTGGGTGGGAAGGGGACCGCACAGGCACGCTGCATTCCCAAAGACTTTCTTTGAAAGCTGGGGAAATGCTCCGCACGGGGGCTCCATCGGTGCCGACGTCACCCATATATGAGGGCTGACTTCCTGCTTGGTCATGGAGAAAGCACAGTTACTTACCTGTAACAGGTGATCTCTGGGAACAGCAGGAATAAGTCTTCACATATGGGTATGTCAGTACCGACGGAGCCTGCGCGGGAACGCTCCCCAGCATCCAATCAGAAAGCTTTTGGGAGCATCCCTCAGCGCCTGCGTGCTGCCTTCCCACCTTTCCAACTGTCTCTCCTCAGTTGAGTTTCATAGCTGAGACAAAGAGAGAGAAAGAGGAAAGGAAAGATAGATATAAAAATACAACTCCTAGGGGAGGTGGGCGGGTTGTGAAGACTTATTCCTGCTGTTCCCAGAGATCACCTGTTACAGGTAAGTAACTGTGCTATCTCCAGGAACAAGCAGGAATGAGTCTTCACATATGGGGACTCCCAAGCTAAGATGCCTGGAGCCATAACATGTTGAAGATTGAAAACATGCTACATCTCATATGGCCAGGCATCCTGAGGATGGAGGGCAGGAGTTGCATAGAGAGGAGCTGCAGAAAAACCAGTTAACCTAAGAAAGGACTACCCTCAAGGAGTCCATGTATGTATGATCATTATCAAAAGATATATTGAAATGAACAATCACCATAATATTGAAATGAACAATCACCATATGACGCTCACCTACTGGATTGCAGGAAGTAGAGAGGCTGATGGAGTCTACTGGGGATCCAGTAGAATAATGTTCAAGGTGACCTCACTGGAGTGAAGGTGGAGGTCAACATCTGGAAGTGAGAGGTGACCCCAGGATTCAATTAGGGTAACACAAACACGGCAGGTCTTCAGTGGGAAGCTTCATGGAAAGCTGAAAACTCTTTTGGCTACAGAAGTATTCAGAGGTAGGAGCAAAAGAGGAAGACTGACCGATCTGGACAAACAGACCTAGTCCTTGAGGGAGGAAAGGGTATGAGAAGAACCCCATACTCCCAAGAAAGGACAGATGTTTGAGGAATTGAATCTGAAATCCACTGAAGATCCACCATGTCTTTCCTAACTGGTGAGAGGTAGAAAGACATTGGGGCATGGAGCTTCAGGGATACGTAAACATAGGATACGGTAGGGCTGTCAGTTCCACAGCAATGGTTGTGTGCAAAATATTCGAAACATACTGTGGAACAGTATGAAGCTGTGCAAGCCCACTGTCAGAAACATACAGGAAGGTAAAAACCTTTATGAGCATAGACAGTCAGGAGATAAGTATGGAAATACATATCTACCTATAATAAGTATCTGGACAGATACACACATATATGTAGAGATGTGTGTATATATATATCTATATCTATCTATCTATATATGGGTATCTATATCTATATCTATATCTATATCTATATATCTATATATATATATATATAATAAGATCTAAAGGGCATAGCATATGCACACTTAGCTGACAGACAGATACATCTAAGAGATGTATATAGGTATATATTGTGACATAGCGAGTCCTTTTAGTCCGGGAGAAACTCCCAAAGATCAGCAAAAAAGTGCAGGGCTGCAACGTAAACAACAGCACATGGCTGGTTGTCAGGGAAACCAAGCCCCAGAGAGAGAAACAGGCCCCTGCTATCAGTTCAGCAGAGAGTCACCAGGTAATTATGAACACCTGCTAGGGGGTGGAGTCAGGCTTTACCCGAGGAAGCTGACTCATAAAGAGGGCCCAGTTAATGGAGAGAGGGGCAGAGCTGAGAGCAGAACAGAGAAGGAAGAGAGAGACGGAGACGAGGAAAGGTCAGAAGCTCGTAGTGAGAGATACAGCAGGAGCAGACCTGGTCAATGGAAGTCCTCTCTTGATTCTGAATGTGAGAAAGGGCCAGGAAGGCAACTGAATTACACTCTGCACAAGTCAGGTTGGGAACCGACAACAATTTGTAAACCCCAGAGACAACCTTATACAGCCAGAGTAAAAGGTAAGCCCAAGGGCTTGAAGTACAATAACCACTGTGGGTTTATTGACCAGGAAAGTCGGGGCTACGGTACAGGGGACTATAATGAGAATGGTTATTTAGAGCTGTACCAAACCCCAGAGTTTATCCCAAGGCCTAGCGTGGGAGCGGGCGTGGCTCCAGGGAGAATGGAACAAACAATTTCTGCCTCAGAGGAGGAGGGCATGGAAATTGAGCCTTCTTTTGTAAATAATTCGTCGGAAGCAATGGACTGTACGATTTCTATGGCAGAAGGATTAATATCTCTGTGTTCATGTTTGATGCTGAAGGAAGCTGCTTTATTTTGTCCTTTTGTTTGCCAGAAGTGCAAGAATTTATGTTACCTTTTATCCTGGTGAAATCCACCCCGGGAGGGGAATAAATCCCTTTTTGCTTTACCAACTTGAGTCACACTACTCTTCATTGAGCTATCAAAGGAAATACATTTCCCTACATGCAGTTCTACAGGAAATAGTAAACCTCAGTTCAAGAAGAAAACTTAACCTCCTTAAGCCCTACCTACCTACGGGTACTGGCAAGGGGGAACATCACAATATATAGATATATAGATACCTGAAAGCGTAGTTACTCACCTGTAACAGGTGTTCTCCAGGAGCAGCAGGAATCAGTCCTCACATATGGGTGACGTCGGCGCCGACGGAGCCCTCGCGGAGCAATTTTCCCCAGCTTTCAAAGAAAGCCTTTGGGAATTGCAGCGCGCATGCGCGGTCGCCTTCCCGCCCAAGGGTGCCATCTTAGCCAGTCTGATGACATAGCTAAAAGACAGCATAAAAATTTGCAAAAAAACTTAAGCAGATGATTGCAACTCCACGGGGAGGAGGGAGGGTTGTGAGGACTGATTCCTGCTGCTCCTGGAGAACACCTGTTACAGGTGAGTAACTACGCTTTCTCCAGGACCAAGCAGGAAGTCAGTCCTCACATATGGGACTCCCAAGCTTAAGGCTACCGGAGACCCTAAGCACAAAAATGAGCTCCCTCTAGCTCAGCGGCACAGAAGGAAGGAATCTTCACTGAATTATCACCCACCGGTAGCCCCCATCTGGGATGGAGGGTAGGAGTTGCTCAAACCTCGAAGAGATTTCGGAGGACTGCCTGTCCGAAAGCACTGTCCCTGCGGGACTCCCTCTCGAGACAGTAATGGACCGCAAAAGTCTGGCTCGAAGACCAAGTAGCGGCCCGGCAGATGTCTGCCAGTGGAACAGAGCGGAGGTAAGCCACTGACGTAGCCTTCGCCCGAACACAATGAGCCGTGACTCGACTTTCTAAGGAGAGTCCGGCTGCCCCATAAGCCCAAGCGATACAGTCAGCAACCCAGATGGACAGAGTACGCTTGGAGACCGGGAGCCCCAATTTATTGGGGTCAAAAGACACAAAAAGCTGAGCAGCTTTACGGTGCTCCCGCGTACGGTCAAGGTAGAAGTTCAATGCCCTTCTACAGTCCAGGGTATGCAGGACCCTTTCAGCTCGGCTGGAGTGAGGCCTGGGAAAGAAGGTTGGAAGTACCACCTCCTGATTGATGTGAAAAGGGGAGACAACTTTTGGAAGAAATTTTGGGTGAGTCCGTAGGACTACCCTATTTTTGTAGAACCGAGTGAAAGGGGGATCAGACACGAGGGCCTGCAATTCACTTACGCGTCTAGCGGAAGTGAGGGCTATCAGGAATAAGGTTTTCCACGAAAGAAAACGCAGAGAACAGGTAGCCATCGGTTCAAAAGGCGGACAGGTGATCTGCTGTAAAACCACATTCAGATCCCAGTCAGGTGCTGGCGGGCGCAGAGGTGGTTTAAGTAGAAGGAGACCTCGGAGAAACCGTGCTACGAGAGGGTCGCTGAAAAGAGGTCTGCCGTCCACTGGCACATGGTGTGCTGAAAGAGCACTGAGGTGGACTTTGACGGAGTTGGACTTAAGTCCCAGATTAGAGAGGTAGAGCAGGTACTGCAAGATCACCGACACCGAGCAGGAGAAGGGATCCTGAGACTGCTGTACACACCAAACGGAAAAGCTACGCCATTTAAGGGCGTAGCATTTGCGGGTAGAAGGTCGCCGAGAAGCTAGGACGACCTCTTCCACCTCTGCCGGCAGGAGAAGGGGAGCAAGGACTACCCTTTCAGCCGCCAGGCCATTAGATTGAGAGATCTGAGGTTGGGGTGTAGCAGAGACCCCTGATCCTGTGTTAGGAGATCCGGTTGAAACCCCAGAGGGAACGGATCCTCTACCGCTAATTGCAACAGGAGTGGAAACCACGGCTGTCTGGGCCAGCGAGGAGCCACCAGGATCATGGAAGCTTTGTCCCGGAGAACCTTGAATAGAGTTCGAGAGACTAGCGGGATGGGAGGAAAAGCATACAGAAGGCTTTCCGACCATGAGAGTAGAAAAGCATCTGCCGATACCCGAAGGGGATGTGGCTGACGAGAGCAGAAGCGAGGAAGTTGCCGGTTGAGAGGACTGGCAAAGAGATCCATCGTGGGGAGGCCCCACTTCAGAAAAAGTTTCTGAACTACTAAGGGATCCAGACGCCACTCGTGCGGCTGGAGTATCCTGCTGAGTTTGTCCGCCAGGCAATTCTCTTGGCCTGGGAGATAAACTGCCTTGAGAAGAATGCCGTGACTGACGGCCCAAGAGCAGAGCTTCTGAGCTTCTCGGCAGAGAAGGAAGGAGCCCGTGCCCCCTGCTTGTTCACGTAGAACATGGCAACTTGATTGTCCGTCTGGACAAGGACGGACCGGTGAGAAGTCAGGTGGGAGAAAGCCTTGAGCGCCAGACGGATTGCTCTGAGCTCCAGGAAGTTGATCTGTTGAGCAGACTCCCACGCGGTCCAGAGACCTTGAGTACATGCCCCCTGGCAATGTGCTCCCCAACCCAGGAGGGAAGCATCGGTCGTCAGCACTTGAGCCGGCTGAGGCGACTGAAACGGCATTCCGAGCACGAGGTTCGGCCGATGAAGCCACCACTGTAGGGAAGAGGCCAGCGGCCCGGAGATGCGCACTAAGTCGGCTAGTCCGCCGGTGGCTTGTCGCCACTGCTTGCGAAGGCACCATTGAGCAGGCCGCATATTCAGGCGAGCATTGGGGGTCACGTGGACGGTGGAAGCCATATGGCCGAGTAGTCTCAGGAAGCGCCTGGCGGAGACCAGGGACTGGCTGCGAAAACGGCCGGCTAGGTCCATGAGCCGTTGAGCCCTGTCGAGAGGCAGGAAAGCTCGTGCCTGAGGAGTGTGCAGTCTTGCGCCGATGAACTCGAGATCCTGTGAGGGGAGCAAAGTGGATTTTGCGAAGTTTATGACAAAGCCCAAGTACTGCAGAAGAGTCACCGTGCAGTGTGTGGCATTGGTGACTGCCGGAGAGGACGATGCTCTGATGAGCCAGTCGTCGAGGTACGGAAAGACATAGAGGCCGTGAAGCCGGAGATAGGCCGCCACCACCGCGAGACATTTTGTGAAGACTCGCGGTGTGGAGGATAGGCCAAAGGGCAGTACTCTGTACTGGTAATGATTTCCTGCCACCACAAACCTTAGGTATTGGCGGTGGCTTGGGTGGATGAGGATGTGCGTGTAGGCATCCTTTAGATCTAAGGAGCATAGCCAATCTCCCTGCTGGAGGTAGGGCAGAAGGATTCCAAGGGTAAGCATCTTGAACTTTTCCCGCACGAGGAACTTGTTGAGGTTGCGCAAGTCCAGGATGGGTCTGAGGCCTCCTGTCCTTTTTGGTATTAGGAAATACCTGGAATAAAAGCCCTGACCTCTCAGGTGGTGGGGCACCAGTTCCACAGCCTGTTCCTGAAGAAGACTTGCTAACTCCTGAAGGAGTAAGTCCCTGTGCAGAGGGAGTCGAGGAGGTTCTCCCGGAAAATAAGAGGGAGGGACCTGATGGAAGTGGAGAAGATATCCTTCTCTCACGACTTGAAGCACCCAGGCATCTGAAGTGATGTTGGACCACCTGTGGGCGAAGTGAACCAGCCGGCCTCCGGTGCTGGGAGGAGCCAGCTGAGGGGGAGAGGCTATGCTGAGGAAGTCAAAAACCCCCACCCTGCTGAGCAGGGGCTGGTGGTGCAGGCTTGGGGGCTTGCTGCCTACGGGACCCGTTACCCCGTCCCTTGGCCTGCTGGCCCTGTGGGGGAGCTGTGGAGGCCTGATATTGAGGGTAGTGTTTATAGGCAGCCGCCTTTCTCGGGTAAAAGGACTTCTTTCCCGAGCCCTTCTTTTTCTGGGAAGGGGCGGAGGTCTTCCTAGAAAGCCTAGTCCTGGTGAGAGTCTCCGTCTCGATTTGTGCAGCCTTTTCAGCCATGGGCTTGCCAAAGAGGTTCTCACCTCTGCAGGGGACATCGACCAACTTGTCCTGCACCCAGGGTTCAAGGTCAGACGACTGAAGCCAAGCCTGTCGGCGGGCACCGATGCCAGCTGCGGCTACTCGAGCCGATGCTTCAAAGCCATCATAGGCTGCTCGGGACATGAATTTGGAGCATTCCCGAATACCAGTTGTCAAGGCCAGGAACCTCCGCAAAGGTTCCTCGGACAGTCCAGCGGAGAATCCGGCTAGCTCTTTAGCCAGGTCTCGGAGATACATGCCCATGTATAGCTGGTAGGTCTGGACACGACAAGCCAGCATAGAGCCCTGGAAACACTTCTTACCAAGGCCATCCAGGTTACGGGCCTCCCTGCCAGGAGGCACCGAGGAGTGCATCTTTTGGCTCTTAAGCCTATGCATGTCCGATTCCACTACCATGGAATGGTGTGGCAGCTGTGCTTTTTGGAAGCCAGGACTCTTGCGGACTCGATAGATGGAATCGACCCGCTTGCTTAATACCGGCGACGAGGCCGGACTCTCCCACATGCGGAAGAGTAGTCGTTCCAGCATGGGAGGAACCGGTACAGTAAAGTGCTCCCGGGCGGGAGAGTCGTACTGAAGGGCGTCGAGCTCTTTGGCTCGAGGCTCCTCCTCGGGATCCGCAGGGAAGGCCAAAGCCTTGGCCATATCCATGACGAAGTCCGAGAACCGGGCATCCTCCGGAGGGGACTGCTTCCGAGGTTCGGACTCAGGTGAGTCCGAGGGGACACACCGAGTCCGAATCAGGTGACTCTTCCTCTTCAGACTCCCAGGCCGACTCCGAGGAGGAATCGGTGGGGTCGGCTCGGGCAGGCGGAGGCGTCGGCCGCCCCGACGCCGAGGGAGTCGGCGGCGACGACCTCGGTCCCGAATGGGAGGCCGAGGGTGACCTCGACCGAGGATCGACTCGAGTTCGCATGGACTCGAGGATCGGCTCGGTCTCCGGGGTCGACTTAGACGTCGACGTCCCGGCGGTCGGGGCAGTGGCGCCAGCAAGGCTAGCGATCAGTGCCCGCTGCTGGTCCATGAAGGCAGATAGTCTGCTCTCCAAGACCGTCAACCTGAGTCCGACCTCAGGTGACCCAGCAGTCCCCGACTCGGGCCCCGACGGCGGACATCTCGGAGGCGAGTCCAGAAGGACTACAGGACTTACCCGAGCAGGCAACTCCGACTCCAGGCGAGGTCGCTTCGGGAGGTGCTCCTTCTCCAAAGACCCGGGACGGCTATCGGGGCTATGCGACCTGGCCCTCGCGGAGCCAGGAGCGTCCACCGACGCCGCCCTCGCGGGTTTTGCCTTCCGTCGATGGTCCCCGGAGGGAGAACCCCTGTCGGAGGAGCTTCGGCGATGGTCAGAGCTGGAGCCTCTGGATGCCGAGGCCTCCGACGAGGTCCGGGTACGGCCGGGGTCAGCGAAGATTCTATCCCGCTGGTGCCGCCGACTCCTCAACGCTTTGGAGGACATTTTGCCACAGGCTCCACAGATCAGTTCTTCATGATCCGGGCCCAGGCAGCGGAGGCAATTATCGTGTGTGTCAGTGAGTGACATATTTCTGTCACACTGACCACACCGCTTGAAACCACTGGCAGCCATCGGGGGAAAAAGGGCCCCTGCAAGGTCAAAGGACCGGGCTGCCAGCGAAAAAACCGAAAACGAAACTGACCAAAATCAGAAAAAAACGAAAAATAAGAGAAGGACTCGCAACGGCGTCGCGAGTCCGGGCAGGAAAACGACCGGCGTCGAACCGAAGTGAAAAAAGAGAAAAACTCACGAAAATCAACTTTTTTAGCGGGGACACGACGGGTACGTCTGTAGGGCTCCGCGGAAAAAAAGAAGACTGGCTAAGATGGCACCCTTGGGCGGGAAGGCGACCGCGCATGCGCGCTGCAATTCCCAAAGGCTTTCTTTGAAAGCTGGGGAAAATTGCTCCGCGAGGGCTCCGTCGGCGCCGATGTCACCCATATGTGAGGACTGACTTCCTGCTTGGTCCTGGAGAATATATAGGTCTAAAGATAGATGCCTGCAGTAAGCAGACAAAGCTATGCATATCAGGACATTCACATGGAGATGTGAAGGGAAAAGATTCATCTAAGAACAAGGAGGTGAAACCTACTTGAGAAGATATATAAAGAATCTATTCCCCCAGAGATGATGGTAAAGGAATGCTATCCAGTGAATTACCAGGATGGTTACGTGAAAAAACAGAGGATAATATCAGTCTGTAAACAGCAAGTCCGGAGTCCTGTGGAACTCCAGCATGGTAAAAGGACAGAAACGCATAGGATGAGATACCAGGTTGACCTACGTGAGGGACAAAGGAGGTATCATGCGTTTTTCAGATTAATATGTGCTGTCCTTGAAGTGTTAGGATACCATGAGGACAAGCTGCAAGAAAAAAAAAAAGAGTATATTCCCTAAGGAATGGGATAACGCTTAGACTTTCACGTGGAGAAGGCTTATGTCCTTTTCCCTCTTTTTTTTTTTTTTTTTTTAAAAAGAAGATAGCAGGGTATGAAGAACCCTCACAGTCATAGGGGATGACTGAGGAAGCATTTTTCAACCATGATGGATAGCCATTAGAGAAAACTCTATGCTCTCTAGCAAGGGCCCATAGTGGAAAGCTTCTCAGTAGGATTGCAGAGAGCATTATGCAGGAGAACTGGGATGTAGAACTGGCTGATGGAGAAAACTGACAGCCACGTCCACTACGTTGCCAAATCCAGAGATTGGAGATGGCAAGGGTAGAAGATAGTGTAAGAAGCCTGTAGTGAAAAAGATTATCCAAGAGAGATGTAGAAAACTTTCTTGGAATCACTACTAAGGCCAGACAGGAGTGGTGGAAGACAAGACTGGGACTTGTGGAAAAGTACCAGTAGTCAAGCACTGGACTCCTGCATGGGCAGCTACTGAATAGGACAACAGAGAGAGTCGGTCTGTGTCAAACAGAGAGAACAGACTGAACAAAGAGAGCAAGCTGTCTCTGTCTGCAGAGCTGCCTAGATAAAGAAGGGAGTTTACTCAGGAGAAGAAACTCTACAGTGAAAAGAAAGACAAGAAAAGTCTTTCAATGGTATGGTACCACTGTTACAGGGGAAACCCTGGCGAAGAGGGTAGAGATAGAAGCTGAAGAAGGACTTACCACATGGTAAGTCCCTGGAAGGAAAAAATTCATGCTGGTACAGAGAAACTATCATGTGATAGTTGCTAAACCTCTCTTCTAGTCAGGAAGAGGTGGAAAACTCTGTAATTTATAGACATGAATAGCCTGACAGTTCAGCATAGTGAAGAGTAAATGGATTTCCAGAGAATAGGAATCCCTGAGCAGAGTTTTGAATGGAAAAACAGTGAAAAACTTCTGCTGAAAAGGAATTAAGTGTAGTTATAAAAAGATTAATCAGAAACCTATGGTTACTGTGTTTATTCAGCCTGGCTAGAGTTTGGATTCTTCAGACCAGGGCGAGACTTCCCCTGCTTGGGAACAACCGAATGATGGGCAGGAGAAGAGGAAAACCTCTTTCTTTTAGGGAAAGAAGGTTTGGTAGGGCATTTCCTACCTGCTGAGGAAGGAGAGGGCTTAGGATGGCCCTCAGAAACAGGAAAGTCAGTGGAGCAATGAGCAACCTGACATAAGGACTCCTTATTGAAGAGATTTTCTCCAGTACAAGGAGTATTACTCAGTCTTTGTTGTGCCCATCTACTCAAGTCTGAGGCTTGGAGCCAGGCTTTACGACGTGCTCCTATGGCTATAGCAGAAGTTCTGCTAACAGACTCAAAAGAGTCTAGGGAAGCTCGAGAAAGAAACCAAGAGATATTTTGGCTATGACTAAGAAGTAAGGAATAGTCTGCAGCCTTGGGCTCTGATAGAAAAGGAGTCAAAAGAGATAATTTCTTTGTGATCTCCTGAAGGGATAGACTCATATAGAAAATATATGAGAGAATCCTTGTTGCCAGCATAGATGTTTGGAAGGTTTGATGTCCAAAGGCATCTAGTGTTCTAGATGCACGCCCTGGCGGGAAAGAAGAATGTTTTTCTTGCTTTTTACCTTCCTCATTGCTGATTCCACTACAATGGAATGATGGGGAAGTTGAGGCTTTTGAAATCCTGGAGAGGGGGGCACCTGATACAGAAGATCAGTTGCTGTAGGAGATGAAGAAACCCTTAAAGGTTTTTCCCATACCCTCAGAAGAAGATTCTGCAGAGAGTGATGTAAAGGAAGCATTATATTTTCCTTTTCTGCAGAAAAATCCTGAGAAAACTCATAGCCAGGGATAGGAATATTAAGGAAGGTTGCCATGTCAAGGAGAAATTTCTGAAAAGAAGGATCTCCGATGGGAACCATCCCTGGACAGGTTAAACCTGAAAAGGCAGCCTGGGCACCGGAGGATGTACCTGTCCGGTGCAGAACAGGATTTGTAATGGATGGACACTGGAACTGGCAGTTATTTATTTATTTATTTAACAGCTTTTATATACCGCGCTATTTGTTATCAGTGCGGTTTACATACAACAAGGGTGCACAGTCAGAAAACTGTTCTGTGCTTACATTGTAACAGGAGTTTAAACTTGGACAGTACATTGAGTTGAGACAGTCAGTTGAGACAGTCAGTAGTACATTGAGACAGTTGAGACAGTCAGTAGTACATTGAGTTGAGACAGTCAGTAGTGCATCATCCATGCCAGGTATCGACTCCAAACTAGGTATAGAAAGGAGCGATCCAGGTGAAAAAAGCATGGAAGGAGCTGGTCCCGATGATACTGCCGGTACCAACATTGATACCAATACCGGTAGCTGTGCCGGAATCGCCGAAGCAGTCAGCGGAGGCTGCTCAAACGGTACCGAGGAAACTCGAAAGTCTTGGTGAATATCCTCGGTACCGCGCATCCGGAATCGATGCGTGTCGGTTCCGAGACACGTCGGTACCCAGTCTTCCAGACTAGATATCGATTCTAGACTTGGCATCGAAGGAAGTGAGTCTATCGATGCATGTCTAGATGTTACCGGCGTCAGGGATCGTATCGACGGAGCTGCCGATACTGGAAAGTCAACCTGGGTATCGATCGGTCCCGAAGGCACCGAGTACACCAGATGACGATCCCTGGTGAGGAGTGAATCGCTCAACACCAGTGCCGATGCCGGGTTATCGGTACCGCTCAAAGCGGATGCCACCCCCGTGCATGGCTCAGGTATGTTCTGTGAGGGGTGAGCCCCAGGAACAACCTGAAACCCCTGAAATGCTTTGGAGCCCGAAGACTCCCGCCAGGGTTTTAATGCCAATGGGTTCTTGAGGGCAAGGCCGGGGCCGTCAGCATGATTAGCATGAGACATACCACTCAAGGATTGGCTAGTCTTAACAGACTGTTTGTGGGTTACCTGATCCTGTAGAGAAGAAATGGCCGGTGCCCTGACACAGGGAGGGAAAAACGGTATCGAGGGAAACTCGAAATAGAGAATCTCTTCTCACAGCATTGTAGCCTGACGGTTCAGGGGAAAAGGGGTCAGGGCCCAAACAGGTTAGACACCAGTTATTGGAGTCTAAAAAGAAAACTGTATTTCCACAGTGAAGGCACTTCTTAGGAGAAGAAGGCTCCATGATGGAGAGGCCTTATAGGCCCAAAACTTTTAAGACAAAAACTGAGGGAAACTCTCCCTCAGTTTGAGAAAAAGAAAAGAAAAAACCCCACCGGCGGTACCGGTGGCGGCGGGAAAACAGCCGCGACCACAAGAAAACAAGAATTGAAAAAAATTAAAGAAAAAAGTTTCTGCGATGACAGGAGGACGTCCTGCCGGCTCCGCGGAAAAACGAAAACTGAGGAGAGACAGTTGGAAAGGCGGGAAGGCAGCACGCAGGCGCTGAGGGATGCTCCCAAAAGCTTTATGATTGGACGCTGGGGAGCGTTCCCGCGCAGGCTCCATCGGTACCGACGTACCCATATGTGAAGACTCATTCCTGCTTGCTCCTGGAGATTACTGGATTACAGTGGGGAAGGAGAAGGTAGGTGCACACAACTTAAGGCTCACCTAGGGCGACAGATACCCTTGAACCAGCCCTGAGCTTTCTTTAGATATTTTCAATCTGTTTAGATGAGTGAATAATTAATTTTATATTAAAAATTACAGAATGTCATCATGTTTAACTTTGTGCCATGTAGAGATTGCGTCAGTTTCTGTTCACTTAGAGATTCATTGATATAATTTGACCAGCAGTGCCTAAACGTTTCACACAACTTATGTTCCCAGAAAAGGATGAAGACTGGTGTTAAGAGGCAGTTTCTCTCGACTGTATTTCTATATTGGACAGTAAGAGAAGCTGTGCAAAATAGAAATAGTAAATGCAAGAGAGATACAGAGGGTAATAAAACATCACATAAAATTAACTGCAGTCAAATCCAGGATACAAATTTAAAAAAAAATAATTAAATTTTTACTATTCTTGGATATAAAATAAACCAATACAGAAATTGTTCATACTTACTAAAATAATAAGCTGATTGTTTTCTGAGTCGTATGTTACAGAAAAAGCGCCAACAGCTTTCTTAAACTCCTTATGCGCAGATTCTTTGGCACACCTGTAATCGAAACACCAAATCAATATATATAACACATGAAAAAGCCAATTTCTTAACATATTACAAAACTTACAATCCTGTAGTACCAATTTCACAAGACCTACTGTTGTACTACATCAGTATCTGGAAGCCTGTTTTAAAAGGAGGAAGGTTATGATTTCTTTTTTTTTTTAATATGCAGGCATGATTGTTTAAATATGAATACAATGATTACGCTACACTACCAAATTGCTAGTCTCTGGTAAAGGGAAACATCTGTCCATAGATGAAGAAATTAGACCTTACCTGCTAATTGTCTTTCCTTGAGTTCTCTCCGAGCCAGTCCAGGAACTGTAGGGTAGTCAATCCTCTCCAGCAGCTGAGGACTGAATTCACAAAGTCTTACTGACAGGCTATCTCCCTCCCCCTGGTGTCAGAGACTCAGTCTACTATTGTCCAAGCAGTCTGTATCCCTAAATCTACAACTAAGCTGAACCAACATAACAAAAACCAAATTCACCTCACTATCCACATTAACTCCACTCCCTGGTATATTGAAGTGTTTTCTTTCTTTCTTCTTCAGGGTTTTGTTTTGTTTTTTTATTGCAACTTCTTTTCTCCTCTCTCTTTTTTTTTTTTTAAACTGGAAACGGCTTCAATACCGTACTCTCTGCCAAGACAGGGAGCCCCGTAATCAGCTCCCTGATCCTAACACGAAAAACTTCAGGTACCACCGTTACTGACTCCTCTATTGCGTATAGCACCCTGAAGCACCTGCAACCCTATCGGGTCATTTTCCTAAGGCTTGTCTCTGCAACGGGCGGGCCCTGGACTGGTCCGGAGAGAACTCAAGGAAAGGCAATTAGCAGGTAAGGTCTAATTTCTTCTTCCTCTTCGTCTCTCCGGGCCAGTCCAGGAACTGTAGGGAAGTACCAGAGCAGTACTTAATATCGGGAGGGACCCGCTAAACCCGCCACTATGGCTGCGGCCCCCAACTTTGCATCTCCTTTTGCCTGAACATCCAACCTGTAATGTCTTGCAAATGTGTGACGGGACGACCACGTAGCCGCCCTACAAATATCCACTGGTGGAATCAAAGCAAACTCGACCCAAGAGGCCGCCTGTCCCCGCATGGAATGCGCCCGAAGCCCTTCAGGAACCGACCTTCCTGCCGCCTGATACGCTACCCTGATTGCCTGCTTCACCCATCGAGCAATCGAGGCCTTGGACGCTGCCTCTCCTTTCTGCTTTCCACCAAACAAGATGAACAACTTGTCCGTCTTCCTAAACGGTGCCGTTTTTCGCAGATACTTCTGGAGCACCCTGCCTAAATCCAGTTTCCGCAGCGACCCCCCTATTTTTGCCCCTTTACAGTTCCGAAACGTGGGAAGTGAAATCGGTTGGTTGATATGAAACCCCAACATTACTTTTGGCAGAAAAGAAGGGACAGGTCATAACATTACCTTCTCCTCCGAAAACTGAATGTAGGGCTCCCTACACGACAGAGCCTGCAGATCGGATATCCGACGTGCCGAACACAAGGCTACCAAAAACGCTGCCTTCCATAAAAACTCTGAGCAACACTGCTGGTTCAAATGGCGATTTCGTCAATGCCTCCAGGATCAAGTTTACATCCCAAGCCGGAACCACCGGCCTCACTGGAGGTCTTACATTCTTAACCGCTCTTAGAAACCTGAGCACATCTGGGTGGAAAGATAATCCCCCACCTTGTACCTTTCCCCGAAAAGAAGCTAGCGCCGCCACCTGAACTTTCAGGGTACTGAGGGCAAGACTTTTGTCCAGACCGCCCTGCAAAGGATGTCCGGTACCGTTGCCGCGAAAGGACGGATGCCAAATCTGTTGCACCAACTCTCAAAAATACGCCAAATCCTACCATACACCAACGATGTAGACGGCCTTCTGGATTTCAGCAATGTGGAAACCACAGCAGTGGAATAACCTCTATGCTTCAGCCGGTCCCTCTCAAAAGCCAAGCCGTAAGCGAGAAGCGTTCCACCTGTGGCATTAGAAGTGGACCCTGGTACAAAAGATTGCTGCGGCCGGGCAACGTCCAGGGCGTGTGCACTAGAAGACGAACCAGATCCGCATACCAAGGTCTCCTTGGCCAATCCGGAGCAATGAAGATCACCTTGCCATCGTGCCGCGCTATCCTCTAGATGACGCGACCGATCATCGGCCATGGAGAAAACACACAGAGCGGTCCGCTCGATGGCCAAGGCTGGGCTAACCCGTCGAGCCCTTCCGACATGGGTTCCCTGCCCCTGCTGTAAAACCGAGGCGCTTTGGCATTGACGAGGGTGGCCATGAGGTCCATGACTGGCCGCCCCTACCGTAACGTAATGTCATGAAATACGGCGCGTTCAATACCCAACTCTCCTGGATCTACCACATTCCGACTGAGATAATCGGCCTGTCGATTGTCCCGACCTGCCACAAGAGCCGCTGAAAACGCTATCAAATGACTCTCTGCCCACTGCATTAGCAGTTGACTCTCTTCCAACAGGGCTGCATTGCCTGTACCGCCCTGCCGATTGATGTAAGATACTGTCACAGCATTGTCGGAGAACACTCGCACTGCCTTTCCTGTTACCAATCCTTCGAACTCTTGGAGAGCCATACGCACTGCTCTCATCTCCAAGCAGTTGATGGACCAGCTGCTTACTTCCGGCGGCCAGCAGCTCTGCGCTATTTGCGACCAACAATGCGCTCCCCAGCAGGATAGGCTGGCGTCTGTGGTCACCAGAACCCAATCTGGCTGATCCAGGGATATCCCTGCTTGAAGATTTCTGGTCTCCAACCACCACTGCAAGCTGTCCCGGACAGTCTCAAACTTCTAACCTCTGATTCAGCGAATGATTCTGGGGCGACCATCTGGAAAGCAAGGCCTGCTGTAGAGGTCGCATATGCGCCCTGGCCCATGGGACCATGTCCAACGCCGCCGCAATAGATCCCAGCAGCTGCAAATATCGCCATGCTGTCGGAGCTTTCATGCGAAAAAACGCGGTCACCTGTTGTAAAATCTTGCAAACTCGGTCCTTCGGTAGAAACACCGCCCCCACGGCCGTGTCGAACAACGCCCAGAGGTATACGAGGCGTTGCACCGGAGCCAGGTGACTTTTGGCCTGGTTCACCATCCAACCAAGCTGTTCCAGGACCGCAACCACTCGTGCCGTCGCGCTGATGGAATCCTGGACCGATGGAGCCCGAATCAGCCAGTCGTCCATTTAAGGATGTACTAGCACTCCTTCCCTTCGCAATGCCGCCGCCACCACCATCATCTTCGTGAAAGTGCGTGGCGCCGTTGCCAGCCCGAAATGTAGCGCCCGGAACTGGAAATGTCCCATGGGCACTGCAAAGCGCAGGAACTTCTGATGCTCCTGTCTGATGAGAATGTGCAGATAGGCCTCCGTCAAGTCTATGGCGGTCAACACCTCGCCCGGTCTCACCGTGCGAATTACCGAACATAGAGTCTCCATATGGAAATGCAGCACCCTTAAACAGTGGTTTACGTGCTTGAAATCCAGGATAGGACGAAAGGAACCTTCCTTTTTGGGAACTACAAAATAAATAGAGTATCGACCTAATCCGTACTGGTCCCGCGGCACGGGAACCACTGCTTGAAGCCGCAGTAGGCGCTGCAGAGTAGAGCGAACTGCATCCCTCTTTGCCTGCAAACCGCAAGGGGACACCATGAAGGCCTCCGACAACGGACGCGCGAATTCCAAGGCGTAACCATCGTGGACGATCTCCAGCACCCACCGGTCCGACGTTATGGTGGTCCAGATGGAGTGGAAGCCCTGTAAGCGGCCTCCTACTAGAACCTCCGCCTGGACGACCCCGTTTCATTGTGTCTTTTTGGAGGAGCTCTGCTGGGAACCAAAATAACCTCTGCCAAAATCTCGAGCTCCCCGAAAGGAATGACCTCTGGTCGTAAAACGACCGCGCTGATAAGGTGCAAAACGCGCTCCTCTAAACCTGCAAAACTCTCTGCTTGGTCCTTTCTGCAGCCCCCCTGGCTTTGTGCTTTTAGGACGGTCCTCTGGGAGTCGACCCCCCCCCCCTTTGAGTCCCCCAGATCCTTAACAATCTTCTCCAGAGCTTCCCCAAAGAGCAGCTTGCCCTTATATGGGAGCTTACTAAGGCGGGCTTTGGAAGAGGCGTCCGCCGCCCAACTTCTCAGCCAGAGAAACCTTCTTGCGGCAATCACTGACGCCATGGTTTTAGCCAAAATCCGCACCAGGTCACAGAAGGCATCTGCCAGATACGCCGCTGCCGCTTCCAGCTTCACACCTTCCGCGGAAGAGCCCTCTCCCCTCAGCCGTAGAATCGCCTTGGAGCCAGCGAATGGAGGCTCTTGCCACGTAGGCTCCACAAACGGATGCCTGTAGGGAAAGGGCACTGGTATCAAATGCCTGTTTCAGAAGTGACTCTAATTTTCTATCTTGCGGATCCTTAAGAGCCGCTCCCCCTTCTACTGGAATCGTCATCTTCTTTGTCACTGCTGATACCAAGGCATCCACTTTTGGCATTCGCAGCAACTCCTTCTCTTCCTGCGGCACTGGATATAACCTAGCGCCCCTCAAAGTGGCCTCTGGACATTCCCATTCCGACTCCACCATCTGTTTAATTACCCTATGGACCGGAAAACACCGCTGCTCTGCTTTAAAACCTTGCAGCAGCGGATCCTCCAAGGGTTCCTCTTGCATCGTCGGCATCGCAATATTGAGAGCCGATAGCGAATGCGCAATAAGAGACCCCAGCTCCTCCTTTCTAGATACATTGGGGTCCTCTCCTGGAGGAATCTCTCCCTCTTCTAGGTCTCCTGTCCAATCCAGCTCTTCCTGGGAGAGAAGCTCCCCCTCTTCAAATGCCTGAGTCACAGGAGGCTGCTGACCGAAGCTATCGGCCGCAGCCTCTCCTAGCAATCCTCTGCTAGAGGTTCCTTCACCTGGATCCACTGCAGTCGCCTCCCCCATCAATGGTCCTGACAGATTAGGGGGAGAAACTTTGGCCTGCCCAAGCTTCAGACAGTAGGCTTTATGGAGTGAGAGGATGAAGTCTGCGGAGAAAACAGACTCCAAGCCCCCCTGAAGCCCTGGTCCAGGCATCTGAGCAAGAAGCATGTCAGCACTATGCCTTCTTTTTCTCCGGCTTCAGTTTAAGCACGGGAGAAACGGCTGCCGATTCCAAAATGGCTGCCGTTTCCGCCTTTTCCCCCATGCCCAAATGGCCGCCCAACGGAGCAACTGGCTTCGATCTCTCCTCCATGCTGTTCCTAACAGCTGGGTAACCCGGTCTACTCGGCGTGTACCGACAAAACGCCCGAACACAAACTGACCACCTGCGGTGGCTCACACACGCAGCGTACGTGTTGCAGGCTCCGGCTATCTGCGCTGTAACTCCCACCGATCCAAACGCACCGGTGACTGCTCCCGAGGCCTCCTGCGGCCCCAAAACTAACCAATCTCCTTACCTAAAACTCCTTCGGCTTCTGCCACAGCCCTGACAATCTCTTTCCGTTGCTAGCGGCAGAGGTATGTTGGGTGTCTGAAACTTATGGGGGTGGACTCCGGGGCTCCCAGGTCCTCCCCTTGTAATCGGCGGTACATGCTGCTGCTAAACAAGGCAGGCTCTGCCTCTATTGCTCCTCAGAGACATTTTTCCCCCGCAGCCGTGCCCTTCATATATATATTTTTTTAATCTTGCTAGTTACACTGTTCCTATCTCCTTGAACCCTGCAAGGGCCCCTCAGGAAAATCTCTCTTACTTTATATCATAGGTCTCAATCCTCTTTGTGTCACCAGGAGCCTGTCAGAAACCTGTCCTATCCAGCTGCTGAGGACTGATAGACTGAGTCTCTGACACCAGGGGGAGATAGATAGCCTGTTAGTAAGACTTTGTGAATTCAGTCCTCAGCTGCTGGAGAGGATTGACTACCCTACAGTTCCTGGACTGGCTCGGAGAGACAAAGAAGAAAATGTAATTGTTTAAATGAAGGAAAACCAATGCAGAATTCCAACCAGTTAATTTTTTTAAGCTATCACCAGTTTGTTCCCATAAAGATATTTGAATAGTTCTTTAAGTACTGCATAAGGTTGTACTTAGCAGGCAACAATCTTCCAAAGTCACAGTTCAACTTCTGGAATTATGTGCTACTTGTAGTTTTTCATTGCATCTGTTTTGTTACATTAACCATGACATTATTAAAGGACTCCAAAACAAATAAAAAATCACCTGGTTAAAAAATACCTTATCTTTATTTATGCAAGTCCTGCAAGTCATGTTTGTTCAGTTTACCAAATGAAATCTACTTTATTTATGCAATTAGTCACTACAAAAGCAAAAATTGCACCAAGATAAATTCTCTCAGGAAATGATACCACTGGACAATACTCATCTTGTCAACTGATATCAGTTCTTGAAATAATCATCCTGAAATTTCCATCGCAATGCAGAATTTGTTTTAAAAATAATTGGACCACTACTTTCAAAAAGTACATTACAACATAATCAAATGGAGATGATGTTTATATTGAAAAGTTGCAAGTTGACTTTGCCTGATCTTGTCGTTTTCTTGAAAGGTTTGGACCTGTTTAACTTGGACAGTAAACCACCTGGGGACATAACATGCTGTAGGCTATGCATTTTTTTTTAAGTATTAGTAATGAATGAGATACAAACTTGTTTCAAGGGAGAGGAAGTTCAAGAAGAAGGAAACATAAGGATCCTAGATAAAAGACTAAGAAACAACATCAGGAAATATTTTTTCAAGAAAAGGATGGTGAATACCTGAACACCCTCCTAGGGTGGCCAGTAGAGGCTCAAACAGTAACAGAGTCTGGGATAAGCAGAAGATCCTTGGTTACTAGAAGTGAAGACAGGAGAAAGCATGACCTAGTGGCATACGTTTGAGTGTTTATAGCCTGTACTAGACACATTCAATAGTGAATGTTGGGGCTGGCCCTACTAAGTGTTAAAGTGGTTAATATGAAAGGTTACAAGTATGAACAGAAGCAGGCAACTGCATAGCTGCATTTAGCAGATGGCAAGTACTTAAAACTAAAAGACTTAGTGGAAACACTGGTTCTCACACAGCCATGTCTGTCTGGCAGACTATGAAGGGGACCTAAAAGGCCAGATGTTTGGGCAGCAATCATGCTGGTAATGTTGGTTATTTAGATTATGAGAGAGTTTTGTGAGAATTAAAAAAAAAAAAAGACTATACTGCACAGGAAGGAGGGGGGGGGGGGGGTTGGGGGAAGAAGTATCATGCGGGTGGCCACACTTCTGGGGCTGGTAGCTGGTGTATCCTTGGTAATATGAACAGAATAATAGAGTAGACTGAATAAATTAAGAAGAAATATTATATACCTGATACATTTTCTTTCCTTAAATCCTGCTGGACTAATTCAGAAAGTGTAGTTACCTGTAGGAGGTGTTCTCCGGGGACAGCAGGAATCAGTCCTCACAAATGGGTGACATCGGCACCGATGGAGCCCTCGCAGAAGCATCCCCCCAGCTTTCAAAGAAAGCCTTTGGGAGATGCCACCACACATGCATGGTCCCCTTCCCGCCCAAGGGTGCCATCTTGCTCAGTCAGATGACATAGCTAAAAGATGGCAAAAACAAAAGGTGGTATAGGAGCATCTTCAAGGGGAGGAGCGAGGGTTGTGAGGACTGATTCCTGCTGTCCCTGGAGAACACCTGCTACAGGAAAGTAACTATGCTTTCTCCGGGAACAAGCAGGAGTTCAGTCCTCACATATGGCACTCCCTAGCTACAGGCTACCGAAAGCCCGTAGCAAAAATAGGGGCTCCCTCATGGGGAGCTGCAAGCAACAGCAAATGAATCCGTGTCCATAGACCACAATAGGACCACTGTGTCCAATGAAACCAGCACTCTGGTAGCCTGAACACAGAAGGGTTGGCGGGTAGGAGTTGCCTAAACCCCAAAAAGATTACGGAGCACAGCCTGGCCGAAGGTATTGTCCCGTCAGGAATCTCTTTCCAGGCAGTAATGGGCTGCAAAGGTATGGACTGAAGACCAGGTGGCAGCCCGGCAGATGTCCATCATCGGGACAGAGCGCTAGCTTGGCACCAAAGCCGCCATGGCCCTGACACGGTGCGCCGTGATGCGGCCTTTCAGCAGAAGCCTCTCCTGCTCATAAGCGAGGGCAATACAGTCCGCCACTCAGGTGGACAACACATGTTTGGTCACCGCCTTCCCCCAGCCTACTGGGGTTGTAGGAGATGAAAAGCTGAGCAGCTTTGTGGTGGCCCTGAGGGCACTGGATATAGAAGGACAAGGCCCTCTTACAGTCCATGGTATGAAGGATTGTCTCCGCCTGACTTGAGTAAGGTCTTGGAAAGAGGGTAGGGAGCACCACCTTCCTGGTTGAGATGGAAGGGCAACACTACCTTCGGCAGGAATTTGGGGTGCATGTGAAGCACCATTCTGTTCTTGTATAATCTGGTATAGGGCACCTCAGCCACTAGGGCCTGAAGCTCACTAACTCTGTAAGCGGAGTTGAGTGCAACCAGGAAAGTCACCTTCCAAGAGAGGTGGCGAGGTGGCAGGTAGCCAGCGGCTCGAAGGGTGGGCGAGTGAGCTGCCCCAACACTACATTGAGGTCCAATTCGGTTGCCGGAGGGCGAACCGGGGGCTTCGATAACAGCAGGCCCCGAAGAAAATGGGTCACCAAAGGTTGGACCAAGAGAGGTTTACCATCCACCTTGTAAAGGATCGGCTCAGCCTCTGGGGACGTCTTGGATGTCAAGGGCCCGGTGGTCGGGGCGGATGAACTGATCGTGCTGGACAACAGCGCATGCTGCTGGTCCATGAAGGCAGACAAGCTGCGCTCCAGGGCCTCCATTCTGGACTCCAGGCCAGAAGGCTCCGCAGCCTTTGGCGCGGGCACCTAGGGACTTGGGACCGAAGCCAGCTCCCCCGAAGGTGAATCCTCAATGAGGATAGTGTCTGGGGACCGAGGCTGATCTGCAGTCGGTTCCTTCCAGGGGACCTTTACAGGCCACTCCTTCTCAGACGCCTCAGACGGGTGTCTTGGACTGCAGGGCCGGGCCCGGGGGGAACCCGGGCGGTCGGAGCCATCCAGGGATGCCACCTTTGAGGGTTTCTTCTTCTTCCTGGGTTCCCTCAAGGGAGGCCCCCTTTCTGAGGACCCATGACACGGCTCGGGTACAGAAAGTTCCACCCGAGATGTCGGGGCCTCAGACGAAGCACTGGAGACTTGGGGAAAAACTTATTGTGCTGCTGCTGGAGGCTCTTGAGGGCCTTACTGGACATCCTCTTGCAGAGATTACAGGCTGCCGGGTTGTGATGTGGCCCCAGGCAATGGAGACAGTAGTTGTGTGTGTCGGTCAAGGCCATAATTTTGGAGCACCGATCGCACTTCTTAAAGTCACTGGTAGCCATGGGGGAATAAAGTACCCCTGCGAGGTCAAATATTCTCCGGGCTGCCAGTGAGAGAAAAAAAAGGTGTGAAGGCATCAGGAAAAGAAAGAACAAAAACTACAAAAATGAGCCAACTTGACGCCGAGGCAACGAGGTCAGCAGGCAGAAAGAGTACCGGTGCGATACTGGAGGCCAGTATGAAACTCAGAGAAGAAAAAAATCAACTTTTTCCAGGGCTAAGTCAGACAAACATCTGAAGGGCTCCGCAGAAAAAAAGGAAATAAGCAAGATGCACCCTTGGGTGGGAAGGGGACCACACATGCGTGGTAGCATCTCCCAAACGCTTTCTTTGGGAGCTGGGGGATGCTTCCGCGAGGGCTCCGTGGATGCCGATGTCACCCATATGTGAGGACTGACTTCCTGCTTGTTCCCAGAGAAGAGTGGGTTATGCCTCCCAGCCAGCAGGTTAAGGCATAGCAGAGCAACTTTCAGTGATGTCAACATTAGTATAGACACTGTTGCAGCAGGAGAGAAGCCAATATGACACTTCCCAAGTAAAAAGCAAGAGTAAAAAAACAAAAAATATTAAATAACTTTGAACTTGACTCTCTTATCATAAACTGACTGTATTAGAAGCTGATACTGGACAACACAAACAAAAGGCAGCAGGCCTACCAAAACTACTACTACTCCACTACTGATCATTTATATAACGCTACAAGGCGTATGCAGTACTGTACAGATAACATGTAAAAGACGGTCTCTGCTCAACGGAGCTTACAATCTAGTTAAGACAGACAACAGTAGCTGAGGAAAAGATATATCTAGGGAAAGGTATGGAGAAACATAGGAGACTAAGCAGATCAGGATCAAAAAGCAGCCTTAAAAAGGTGAACTTTTAGAATAGATATGAAAAGGGGTAGAGATGAAGCAAGATATAGAGATTCAGGTACAGTTTGTTCCAGGCCTAAGGAGCCACAAGATGAAAGGATCAAAGTCTGGAGTTGGCAGTGTAAGAAAAGGGCACAGAGAGAAGCAATCCACCAGAAGAGCGGAGTTCAAGAGGAGGGGTGTAGGGAGAGACGAGAGAGGAAAGGTAGTGAGGAGCAGCAGAATGTGCACATTTATAGGTCAGAAGGAAAAGATTGAACTGAATATGAAAAAAGATGAGAAGCCAAGTGACTTGAGAAGAGGGGTTATATGACCATATTGGGGCTGGTGGACATTTAGCTGTGCAGCTGAGTTTTGAACAGATTGAAGGGGAGAGAGGTGATTCAGAGGTTGACCAGCAAGGAGGAGGTTGCAATAGTCTAGACGGGAGATGACTAAAGAGTGGATAAGTGTCTTAGTAATGTGTTCAGAAAGGAAGGGGCAAATTTTGCTGATGTTACAGAGAAAGAAATGAGAGGTTTTAGCTATCAGTTGGATGTGTGTGGAGAAGGAGAGGGAGGAGTCTAAGACGACCCCAAGATTGAGAAACAGGGAGTAGAAAAGCGTTATCCACAGATACTGAGAATGAAGAAGGGGGAGGTGGATTTAGGGGGAAAAATAAGAAGCTTGGTTTTGGCCATGTTCATTTTGAAACGATGGCTAGACATCCAGGCAGCAATGTCATATAGGCAGGCAGAGATCCGGGCCTGGATTGCCTGAGAGATAAGAGGTGTAGAGAGAGAGATCTGAGAGTCATCAGCGTAAAAATGGTACTGAAAACCATGGGAGAAGATGAGTGCACCATGGGACTGGGTTTAGAGAGAGAAAAGGAGAGAACCCAAGACAGACTCTTGGGGTACACCAACTGAGAGTGGGATAGCAATAGAGGAGGATCCACCAGAGCAAACCCTGAAAGGGAGATGGGAGAGATAAGAAGAGTGACCAGGCTAGCACAGAGTCTTTAAAACCAAATGAGGACGAGGTGTTGAGGAGGTGGTGGTGGTCAACAGTGTCAAAAGCAGAAGAAAGGTCAAAGGAGGATGAGGATTGAGTAAAGGCTCTTGAATTTATACAGGAGCAGGCCGCTGGAGACTTTGGCAAGAGCCGTTTCAGTAGAATGCAAAGGATGAAAACCAGATTGAAGTGGATCCAGAAGGGCTTGAGAGAAGAGAAAGTCAAGGCAAGGGCAGTGAACCGAACGTTCAAGTAGTTTAGAAATGAAGGGGAGGAGGGAGATGGGTCGATAATCAGAAGGGCAGGGTAGGGTGCCACCTTCTACCAGAATGGTTGTGCACTTCATCATTGCTGTGATCCATCTTAGGGAGCCCAAAACGTTGTTCCATCTCCCCTTGGGACAGAGGAGACAAATGAGTCAGGACTTGAGGCCCCCTCATCCCCAGCTCTGGTGTCTCCCATTGAGAGATCACAAGCAGATGCAAAGGCTTAGGGTAGGGAAAAAAGCTAGAAGAATGTTGTACGCCCTCCAGAATAGGGTCCACTTGTGCAACCAGAGCAGACTCCAAAATGTGCAAGGTCATTACAGCATCCTGAGTAAGGATGGTAAGATTCTCCCTGTGAAATAGATGGATCACTGACACCCCCTCATTCTCCACCAGAGGCGGCTCTCCTTCATCTGCTGACTCATCTGCTGAAAAAACGGAATCCTCCTCTTCATTCCACCCACAGGGGACAGGATTGGGTTCCTGATAGAGCAGAGAGGTGAAAAGGCAGAGCAGGGGTGTTTAACCTCCTTGCCATCAGTGGGAAAGATGCCCAATGGTCCAAAGTATGCTCATATCCCCAACAGGGCCTCAAACCCCCACAAGGAGGGCTGCCAAGCAGGTAAAGATTGAAAACAGCCATGAGCTGTTCCAGGAAAGCTGGATGAGAAAGAACCTTGGGAGCCTAGAGGAGTCAATGGCCTCCTTACAACTCTCCCTTCCACAGGGCCCCTGCTACCATCCAAGATGATCACCATTCCTGCCTATGAAATATTACATATTGTGGGAGATGCAGCAGAAGCGGAAAAACCAACACTGGGCCTCAGCCCAATTTCGATATTGACAAAAAAACGTGCCCTGAAGCATTTCATAGCACTCGGGGCAAAAAGAGCCAGTCGTGGAGCTCACCTGACAAGAACCACAAGAAGCATACTGCTGTGCATCCAGCATCATGGTAGAGCTCATCCAGGTCAAAGACAAACCGTGAAGAAAAAAAGTCAATAGAAAACAAAAACTGTGATAAAAAAGAAACTCCTGACCGAAAGGAGAATCCCAGCACCTGTGAGACAAGCTGGCAAAACCTGAGAAGGGCTACTCAAGGGATTTTGTTTTTGAAACGGCTTTATTCCAAGCAGCAAAAGAGAGTCAATTAAAAAGACAGTGTTAGAAATATTCAAAGAAAAAATAGGCAAAAAGAACAAGCATGCAGATACAGGGTACAGCAAGAGGGAAGGGGTGTCTAGGCCTAGATTTACCAACCCCTCTCAGGAGCCCCATGGAGTCCTCCTTTCCGCTGTCTTTCCCATCAGTGCTGAAACCTATGGGTAACAGCACTGGACACAGGGCAGCTGTTGACTGGAGGAGTCAAGAGCATACCCAAGCTCTGAGTAAATGTCGTATTTTCAAGTCTCAATCTTTCAGGTCAGATCTGGGCCAGGGAAGACAGGCCTATCTGCGCTACTGCACCAATCCACACACAGCTTGCCACCTCTGCTGGAGACAGACAACACTGGCTTCTCTCACTGCTGCACCAGTGTGATGACATCACTAAAGTTTGCTCTAGTCTGCCGCCAGCTGCTGGCTGGGGAGCATAGCCCACTCGCCTGGATTGGTCTAGCAGAATGATAAAGGAATGGTGTTTCTGTCATTTACTAAGTTATTACGTAACATGGAAAAAGAAAATGACAGCAGATAAAGACCACACACATCCTATCCAGCCTGCTCATCCATACCAAATATTGAGCTCCACATTCCCTTCCCGTGTTTGTTCCATTCTTTCCTGAATTCAGATACAGACCTCATTTGTTAGGAAGCCATTCTACACATTCACTATGCCTTCTGTTAAAAAAAAAAAATTCCTTAGATTACTCACGAGTCTATCCCCTTTCACATACCTTTTATGCCTCCTTGTTCCAGAGCTTCCTTTCAATTTAAAGAGGCCTTCATCCTGGAGGTATTTAAACGTCTATATCATATTGCCTCTCACCTGCCTTTCTCTCAAAAATTTTTAAATCTGACACTACATGTTTTATGATAAAGATCACTGACCATTTTAATAGCCATCCTCTGGACCAACTCCATCCTGTCCCTATCCTGTTGAAGGTGTGGTCTCCAGAATTGTACTCAATACTTCAAATGAAGTCTCACCAAATGCTTATATAGAAGCCCCATCACCTCCTTCCTGCACATTCCTTTCTTTGTGCGCACAAGCATTTTTCTAGCTTTTGCCATCACCTTTGACCACCTTAAGGTCATCAGATACGATCACCTCCAGGGTCCTGCTCTTCTTTCAAGCACAAAAGTACTTCACCCCCTATACTGTGCCATTCTCTTGATCTTTGTATCCAAAATGCATGACACTACATTTTTTAGCATTAATCTTTATCTGCGAAATTCTAGACCATTCTTCAAGTTTCACTAGATCATTTTATCCATGCCTTCCAAGGTGTCTAACCTTATTGCAGATCTTGGCATCATCTGCGAAGAGGTAAACCTCGCCAAACAGCCCTTTTGCAATATCGCTTACAAAAATGTTAAAAAGAACAGGACCAAGGACATATCCATGCAGCATACAACTGATACAGTTCTTATCCTCAGATTGAACTTCATTTTCCAGTACTCTTTGTTGCCTCTCCCTCAACCAGTTTCTAATTTAGTCAGTCACTTTAGGGCCCATACAAGGATGTCAGTTTATTTATAAGTTGCCTATGTGGAGCCATTATCAGAAGCTTTGCTGAAATATATTTGTAATAAATTCACAGAAAATTTAATTTAGTGAATATAGCATTATGTCATCTGGGAAGATATTGCTTACTATAATGTACAACATAGTTTATCTAATGATACAGCAAAAAAGGCTGCAATTACAATACCTGGAATACATGATCTACAGGTTTTCAACAGCTGACAGTGGAAGGCATAACTTAGAGCCTGAATATATATATTTTTAATGATAAAAATAATGGACAAACATGTATGATCAAAAGGAAATACAATGTGTGGAACAAATCCAAACTGAGCAAGGTAGTGTAAGTATTCTATCAAGATTTCATGAGTTAAGATGAAATGTTATTGAACAAGGCTGGCTCTAGTGTGAAATTTACCAATCTATGCACATGCATTAGAACAAAATCTGAAAACTTTATAATAGATGTAAAATTGTTAACACCAGCCAACTTTTAAAAACAATTCTCTATTAAAGAATTATGGTGCATGGAGATTTTCTAGATAATATATATAACCAATTCATTTTCCAATAACCCGCTGATTAATAGTTAAATGAAATAGTGTTCTGTTGCATTTATTTTAAGCAAACTGCATGGCTTGATTCTAAGGAGCCTGTTTACTAAAGTGTGCTGTTAGAGGCGTTCCCAGCATGTTCCTATACAGTTACCACATAAAAAAAATATTTTAAAGCACAATAAGTGTATTGACGGTTAGTGCTGATGCACTTACTGCCTCCAATTTCGGAGGCAAGTGCATCCACACCAACTGCACAAGTGAGAGCACATGATAAAAGTACTGTGTGCTAAAAACAATGCATAGTCCATACCCATTCCCTGACCATTTCCCATCCCATAACTCAATATACAGGTAGCGTATGAATTAGTGTGCAATGTCATGCCAGTGTAGCAATAGTTAACCATGCTCATTTGTTAACTGCACAACTTATGTCAGTAAACAGGCCCTTAAGCACTGAGACAGAAAAAATGCACTATTTTCCTTTGGTTGCCTTACAGCAATTGCACCATGTAAACACAAATCCTGTACAATGTTAAACTAGTGTTATTTATTTTTCTCTCACTATATCATTGTATGATGAGGTCATTTAACACACAAAGTCACAAGGTGATTTTATAAGACAAGAACAATATATATAAAATTGTTATGGTATATGTAACATTTGAGCAGGATTTGAGTGCCTACTGTGGTGTGTGCCACACCAATTTTATTCATGCTGCGAGTACTTAGGAAGGGAAAGCAGATTCTTGAAAACAAAGTAACTCCCACTGCCCAGAATGTCCATTATCTAGAATGGATGCAATTCTGGTTGTTCCACAAACTGCATAAAAACCCATCATGAATGCTTTTGTACAATAATCTTCTACTTACATTTGCCTTAAATCCTCGGGCACTTCCAACTTGATCTTGTTAAAGGTGTTTTTTGTTGCTGGTTTGTTTGGATTCACAGATCGTAAACGTTCAATTGTGACGATTTCATTATATGTAGCATCACAGGCTGCATATTCTATTACATAAAACTGATTTAAAAATTAATAAAAATCACTTAATTCACACTTGCAATGAAAACACAAATGCCCTCTAAAAAAAAATAGAAAATGCAATGTCAAGGTTTTAAAACTCCAGAAGTTTTTAAATTAAAAATGTATTAACGTTAGATAAAACATGAACAAATTGAAAAATAAATATATTCCTACCTCACCCTTTATCATTCGGACCTTTGCCAGCCACCAACAACATGGTTCTTTTTCATTTGCTCTGGAATAGACCTACATAAAATATCAATGTTTAATATTTTAACTAACTGAAATATACATAAATTATAAAAGATGATTTTGTGCATTTTTATATGGATACATTTTACATACCTGATTTATTTTCCTTGATTCCTACTAGCTCAGCCCAGACAAGTGAGTTATGTTCCCTTTCCAGCAGGTGGAGGCAGACTTGAGCAACTTTCAGTGATGCCATCACTTGGAATATGCTTTGGTGCAGCAGTACTGAGAGAAGAAAGTATGTGACTTCCCAAAGAGTAAGAAAAACCGAAAAACTCCAGAAACACTTATAAAATGTTATTAACCATAAACAATTTTTCCATAGATAGCATGAGGAAGTATTTGGTTCTGTTACCACAATTAAATTGGTGTTAAGACCACAGGACTGACTAGGCCTTTTACAGCAGTCAAGCTCCCAAATCTGCAAAAAAGAATCTTCCAGAATGGGTCCTGGACTAGTCTAGCAGAATTCAAGGAAAGTAAATCAGGCATGTAAAATTTATCCTTCCTCATCATCCTGTTAAACCAGTTCAGACTAATAGAATGCACCCAAGCAATCAGGACTGAGGGTGAGAGAAAGACGCTGCTTAGGACAGACTAACCTGCCAATGGCGCCATTTGTAACAACCCCCACAAGCAACATGTAGAGTTTCATAACAGCAATCATTCAATGAGAGCCAGGAAACCACCTTACAGATGTCCTCTGCAGACACCAGAGCGTATTCTATTCAGGGGGCCTGCACCCATTGGAGTGAGCTCTGACCCACTCCAGCACACACTTAACAGCTAAAATGTACACTGACCCAATGGTCTACCTAAGTCTGCAGACAATAGAGGATATGACCTCTACCAGTTCGTTCCCTGGACCACTGAGGACCTAATAATTGCCATGTATCTGAGCAACACCCTCCACACATCCCGCAGAAGCAGTAAAGAGTACTTCCAAAGCTTATTCTCTGAAAAGGAAACATAACTGTCTGGTCCAGTTGAAGAGGGGGGGGGGGGCACAGAACCCATGAGAGAATGGCACAGACCACAAAGTGACAGAAGCTGTCAAAAAATTATTAGAAATATAGCTCCCACAACCTTATCACAATTAATCAGGACTATGTCTAATGATCGCCAAAGTAGAGGACGAATGATAGCCAATGTAGAGGATGAATGATAATACATTAATAACCCCAGCTAACTACCGAAAAACCAAACACCACACCAGTAATAGTGCCTTTGAATACTTATCCCTATCATTATGAAATGCTTTGCCAGATAGAATTAGAGCTATAACTGACTTGGCTGCCTTCCGGACCCAACTCAAAACATTTCATTGAACACTTTCGTAGCAATGAAGAAAATTCCATCACTGACCCAACATAAAAGCCAGAAACCAAATCAACATTACCAATCTCTTTCCTTCCCCTTCACCCCCCCCCATTCTACCCGAAGTAACAAGCCGCTGATGCAAACATGATTAATTTAAGAATTCACACGTGACAACTTATTTACAAATCACATGAAATAATGACATCAAAAGAGTTATACATTAATCATGTGATTGTCAAGTTATCCACAACTGTTACCTGTAATTGTTTAATTGTTATAATGTAATACTGTTGTTTATAATGTAAACCACCCTGATTACACGATAGGATGGTATAAAAAAACACAAATAAATAAAAAGACAAGGAAAGGTCCTCTGCAAGGCAATGCCTCAAACTTTGATGTCCACTTGGCAGATGCTAAAGCTCCTAGGAAGGAGGCCTTACCCATGAACCCAACGAGGGCCTTTTCCATGCTGCCAACCACAGAGACACCCACCGGGTAAATTACAGGACACAAAGGTGGATGAGAACTGCTTCATTCCTAAGGAAATGGGCAAATTGAGGTGCACCACCAATGAAATCTCTTGGATCCAATTCCTCTAGCACAATAGGACCACCACACATGAATCTTGAGAGTTCAGGGCAAGGCCTGATCAAGGTCGGACTGCCAAAATAACTCTGACAAAAGCTGACATAGAGGCCTACTGGGCCTAAGTGTAGAGGCTACTCCTGCTCCAGAACAGTCCTTCTTGGAGATCCTATTTCTGACAAGGGCCAGGCCACAATTGAGAAGGGGTCTGGAACCTCCATTACCAGGAGCCCCCACCATAGTAGGCCTGTCTCTTGAGGGTGCCAGAGAGAGGGCCACGACCCCTAGAGCAAGAAATCCACATACCATGGTCTGCGTGGGCAGTCCAGGGCTACTAAGATCACCAGGCCCAGATGGGCCTGAAACCTGCACAAAAGGCAGTTCACCAAGTGCCAAGGAGGAAGAGATATAGCATCCCTTCCTGAGGCCACTCCTGAAGTAGGGCATCCAAGCCAGCTATCTGTGGATCCTTCCCACAGATGAAATAGCTCCTCACATTGGCATTCTCCTGAGTGGCCATCAAGTGGAACAATTGAAGGCCCAGTCTTCAAACTATGAGGAAACATGTGAGAGAGCAGACATTTCACTTGGATTGACGGAGTTTTGACACAAATTCAGCCTGCTTGCTGTTGAAGCTTGCGATATGGGCTGCTGGCAGGACAATCAGATGCTCTTCCTTTCAACAACATAGCTCCATGATCTTGAGATTCACCTCAGCATCATGAGTTCTGCCATGTTTGTAGGCTCACCAGGACAATATCTGAGAACACTCAGTTCACTCTGCCCACTAGGAGAGGCTTGAACCTCTCCAGAGTCAAGGAAATCGTTCTGGTCTCCAGGCAGATGAATCTCCAGGAGGCCACCCGAAGGGGGCCAGAGTCCTGGGCCAACTGATCCAGGCACTATGCCCCCAGCTCTTCAGGCTGACATCAGAGATGCAAACACTCCATCCGGCGTTTCCAACAGCACTCTGGCCATCAGGTGGCGGAAAAGCAACCACCACCTCATCTGCTCCTTAACCTCCCAGAGGAGAGGAAGGGCCAGGTTGAATGATGGGGGACATGGAAATCAGAAGATTAGCAGGCGTCTCCACAGCAAGCACACAAGTGCCTGGTCCAAGGAACAGACACTGACATCGATGTCACAGATCCAAGGAAGTCTCAAGCCCATGGAGCACCACATGCCTGAGTTAACTGATGCTTGAGTGACCTCTCTGTCATGAGGAAACTTGGCTCAAGAGAGTATGAACTTCACACCTTCACTAAGGATAGGAGAACACCGACTCCAGTCTTCCCAATTAGAATATATATATAGTACACCACATCTTCACTTTTAGTTGACAAATGTTGACTCCAAACTGTGGCTAAGCAGAATGCCTTAAGGAGCTGTTTGCTGTTCAAGAGGAGAAGCTTGCCCATAGAGACTCCTGGAGGAGAGGCCTAGAGGTTCAAGGCTGTGGCTCTTCTAAGGTCGATTATATAGCCTAGAGATGATCTTGGACTTCTGTGAGTTCTTTGGTGCCTCAGTTGCAGTAGTGAGTCCTTTCAAAGCATTTGGGCATGCTCGAGTCTCCACCATTGCTCCATTAGGAGCCAGAAATCCCCTTCAGTACGTTTCGGTGGTCCTTCTCGAGTGTATCCAGTTGGGGTGTAACTTGAGTAGTTTCTGTACTGAGGGGGGGGGGCTCTTTTCATGTTAGACCAGTAGGTCTTTGGGGTTCTTGAGCAAGGTTGGAGATGTTTTAGTTCCTTCTGCAAGATGCTGACCTTTTATCTTTAAAGTCTCTGGTTCAGGCCAGCCTGGGAATCATGATATGCAATATTTGAATTGTAGCAGTGCTTATAAGGGATTTCCTGGTAGAGTCTCGCTGCAGCTCTCTGCTCATGTTTGTGATGTTCGAGGAAACTCTTCAGTGACTCCTGCAATTGCAGGCTATTTTTCCTGTGCCCTCTGCTGCAGGGCCATAATTTGAGATACATTTTTGCCTATAAAGGAGAGGTTCCTTCCGGCATATCCTGGATCTAGAGGTGATTGTTTTTGTATGAGTCCTTTGAGTCTGTCATTGCATTGATAAAGAAGGGGGCACATCTTGCATCCCTAGAGTCCCTCACCATGGCGTACTGTCGCTTTTCCACTGGGAGCAGCATTCGTTTTTTCTTTGCTTCTGTATTCTAGGTTGCCTTTTCGGTTCCAGGCCCTGCCCCTTTGGCTAGACACAGCTCTCTGTACCTTTCCCCAGGTAGTAGTGGTGGTAGGGACATTTCTTTGCATGCAGGGGAGCCTGGGTTGCTCATTCCTGGACCTCAGGCTAGTCCGGCCAATCTCGCTAGAGAATGTCAGAGACAGCACAGACATGGTGAGTTTGTATTGTATTTGTATTTGAAGCATTTATATACTGCCCATCTGTGAAACAATGCAATCTAGGTGGTTTACAATCAGGTACTATATATATTCTAATTGGGAAGACTGGAGTCAGTGTTCTCCTATCTTTAGAACAGCTTGATTCTCTCTCAGGATTTCGAATACCCGGGGGGTCAAGGACCCAAACTTCACCCCACCACCACACCTCACCTTGGGAACCACCCAAATACAAGTCCAACCCCACATAAAATACTTGGGAATCATCATTGATCAAGCCCTTACATTCAAACAACAGATCAAAAAGACGGCCGAAACAATATTCCACAAAGCAAAGACAGTACAACGGCTCAGACCACTCATCAACCCACAGGACTTCAGAACAGTCATGCAGGCCATGACGCTCCCCCACCTAAACTACTGCAATGCAATTTATCACGGACTACCTGCTGCCCACACCAACCCCCTACGGACTGCCTTAAACACCACCACAAGAACCATCCAGAAGGCAAAAAAAACACGATCACATCACCCCAGTACTGAGAGAACTTCACATCGTACCCCTTGAAGCAAGGATTAATACAAATTCCTCTTACTTATTCACAAAGCCCTCCATCAAACCCAGACCACACAACTTTGGACTCTACTACCTCACCCTACTCTCAACAGACCAACCCGTCAGACCACCAGCAACACTCTCACTATCCCCCAAGAACGAACTAAGCTCAATCAGCAAACCTGCAACAGAGCATTCGAACTGTACGCACCCTCCCCTCTGGAACTCCCTCCCAAACCAGATCCGAAGCACCAAAGACCTCTCCGCATTCCAGAAACAGTTAAAAACCATCCTGTTTCATAAAATATCTTGGACCTGAAACAGACACCTCTCAATAACTGCTCACCAGAACCCCCTGACCTACCCCGACAGCAACCATCTAAGAGACTACCGAAAAACGTCTACTGTCTAGTACTGTTACTTTCTGTGAAGATCAACAATGTTATCCCCCTGATGATGGCCCCCCTCCCTCTTTCTGTCAACTTGACTATTGTCCCCCTCCCCTTTTAAGTTAAACCGCTTTGACCCAGTGAAAAGCGGGATATAAATGCAGTTAAATAAATAAAAGTAGTGCCAGCATGGCAACTGCATTACCGCCGTGGACTTGGAAGAGACTGAACCAGTATTAACCAGCAGCAGCCACCTAAGCGGTCTGCTGCAAGTCTTTTAGTATGTGGAAGGAGACTGGGTTTAATGACCATTTGGCCCAATCCAGCAATGGTAATGTTATGTGTTCTAGGGAACAAACCTGCAACTTTGGGAATAAGACACCATAGCCATATGGCTGGAGCTGCAAAGGCTATTGGCAGGGAATGGATCCATCAAAGCACTAGTCTCCAGGCTTGAGGAGGATCTGGACCCACCAAAACAGACTCTTTGCATGCAGCACCTCCCTCCATAAGGATGGTCATGCATTTAGTTACAGCCGTGGACTCTCACCCCAGGGAGCCCCCACCCATGGGGCAGAGGGAACAGCCAAGATAGGACCTCCCTAAAAACCTAAGTGCTGCGGCACAAGGTCAGGGAGATCAGGGAGTTACTGCCTGCTTACCTTCACCCTAAAGCCAGCTCTGCAATCAGTAGAGCCGCCATAGCATCTTGAAGAGGCTTAAATTGGGCCTATCAGTTAAAAAGACAGATCATAAAGATCCTAGCCATCTCCCAGAGGAACCAACACCCTGTCCTCTCTTAGGATGGTGGTGATAGGAATTTCACTTGAGCACTTCAACCAACACCAGTAAGGTGTAAGGTTGCGCTCTTAGAGGAATGGAAGAATGCAAGGGTAAAGTGGAGACTGTGACCTCTCTGACTGCCCGTGACAAAAGCGCTTATAGGCCTCATGGAGGTGGCTGACAAGCAGCTAGCCAAGACTTAAAAAATCTTGTGAGTTGTTTTAGGAGCTGCAGAAGAGGCCAGCAGAAAAGGTGAGCCCCAGGGGCCAAAGGACTTGTGGCTAAGACCACTATACCTCTGCCAGGCCTAAGCTGCCATCCAAAATGGCCACAGTGCCCACCAACAGATAGAAAAAAAAAAACAGGAAAGAAGCGGTAGGAGCCAAAGAAATGCCATCGGGACTCAGGGCCCCCCCCCCCCATGGTGGTCCTGAAATGCCAACAAAACAAAAAAAAAAAGAGTATCTCAGGCTTTGCAGTCATAATGGGGAAAAAAAACCCAACCATGGAAAAAGCTGCTGGGGACTGCAGGCTGCATTAGGCCGCTCAACTTAACACTGCAGTGGCAAATGTTAAAGAGACCACAAAAAAAAGCTGAAAAAAGAAGCAGGGTTGTGGCAAAATTGAGGTGCTGAGAAGGGAATCCTGGTACCCTTCTGGATGACTTGGGGAACTCCGAGCAGGGAAGCCCTAGATGCACACACAGGCCTGGGAAGCCCAGCTGCCAAACAAAGGCCTTTTTATTTTGTTTGTTGCTTTTTTTATTTGGAGCTGCTTTATTGAAAGCAGCAGAGATCCAAATACTGCCCAGTGAAACAGATGGGAAAAAAAAGAAAAAACTGACAAAAAAAATCAGAAAACCAGGGGATGGTCCTGTGGGGCTTGGTCCTGCTCTTCTTCAGGCCCGTTAAGGACTAGTAAACCATGAGAAACAGCACTAGATACAGGGCTGCCGTCAATTCCAGGAGACATGGGAGTACCTGCGCTCCGAGCAACGGTGGCCTTATCAGACTCAATCACAATGACCACTGGACCACAGTGTGGGTCAAGAGAGTAAGGCTCCTGCACCAATCCACACACCTTACCATCTGTTGGACGCAGAAAATACTGGCTTCTGTCGGTGCTGTGCCAGAGGATATATACCAAGTGATGAAATCATGGGAAGTCGCTCAAGTCTGCCTCCACTGCTGGCATAGGAGCATAACCCACTCGCCTGGACTAGTCTAGCAGAATGAGGAAAAATACTTTATATATCTATAAAACAAAGTTACTCACCTGTAGCAGGTGTTCAACATCGACTGCAGGATAAGGGTGATGGGTGATGTCATCCAACGGAAACCATAAGGGGACTTTCTCTGCGCACTTGGCTCAAATCAGGTTCTCTCTCTGACTTTCTTCACTACAAATTCATGCTTTCTTCTTTCCAGTCCGCCATTGCACTTGCTAAGCAAAACTATTTTCTCCATCTGACTAACCGTCTTGCCTCTAACCATCATCATCTCTTTTCTACTCTCAGTTCTCTTCTTAAGGCACCTCCACCTCCAATCCCTCCTCTCTATGCCCAAACCCTAGCAGACTATTTCCATGGCAAAGTGCATACGATTACTTTTCAATCCCCACTAAATCTTTTTCACCCCCCCTCTTCCCCCTCTCCATTACCAACTTTTCCCCTCAATCTCTATCACCCTTTCATCCTTTTCTAAAATCTCTGAGGAAACCTCTCTTCTTTCCTCATCTAAACTGTTCTTCTGATCCTATCCCCACCCATCTCCTCAACTGCATCTCCTCCTCAGTCATCCCTTTCATCTCACATACTTCTCTACCTTTTGCTTTCCATTGCAATCTTCCCTGCAGCCTTCAAGCATTCCTCTCCTCAAAAAACCCTAACTTGACCCTACTTGTCCTTATTGGCCCATCTTCCTTCTGCCATTCATTTCCAAAATTCTTGAACGTGCATTTCTCCGCCGCTGTCTCGAATCTCTCTCCTCTCAAGCCCCTCCCCCCTTGATCCACTTCAATACAGTTTTCATCCATTTCGTTCTACTGAAATGGCTCTTCCCAAAATCTCCAGTGATCTGTTCCTTGCCAAGTCCAAAGGCCTTTACTCAGTTCTTCTATCTTTCTGCTGTTTTTGATACTGTTGACCATCTCTTCCTCCTTGACACTTTATCCTCTCTTGGTTTTAGAGACCTTGTACTGTACACCTGACATCTCTCCTTCACTCAAAACTCGTATCTCTGCTTGCTTAGCAGACATCACTGCCTGAATGTCTTACTGCCTCCTAAAATTGAATATGGCTAAAACGGAACTTCTTATTTTTTCCCCGAAACCCTCCTCCCCGCTTCCTCCTTTCTCTACCACTGTTGACAACACTCTTCTTCTTCCTGTTTCCTCGCCCACAACCTTGGGGTCAATCTTTGACTCTTCCCTTTCTTTCTCCACACATATTCTACATACAACTAAAACCTGTCATTTCTTTCTCTACAACATTAATAAAATTTGTCCCTTCCTCTCTCAACACACTACTAATGCTCTCGTCTGCTCTTTGGTCACTTCCCATCTTGACTACTGCAACCTCCTCCTTTCTGATCTCCCTCAGTGTCATCTGTCTCCTCTTCAATCTATCCAGAATTCTGCTGTGTGGCTAATCTTCCACCAGCCCCGATACATTCATATAACCCCTCATCTAAAATCACTTGACAGGCTCCCCTTCCATTTCTGTACCCAATTCAAACTTTTCCTTCTAACATATAAATGCATTCACTCTGCTGCCCTTCATTACCTTTCCTCTCTTCTCTCTCCCTACACCCTTCCTCGTGAACTCTGCTCCTCCTCTGGCTTTCTTCTCTCTATGCCCTTTTCTTCTTCTGCAAACTCCAGACTTCGATCTTTCACCTTGCTGCTCCTTATGCATCCTAATCCCTTGTCCTCCTTCCCTATTTGAACCCCCCTTGTTTCTCTTGTATTGTTCTGTCTGTCTTGATTAGATTTTAAGCTCTATGAGCAGGGACCGTCTTCTTTATATGTTTGTAAAGCGCTGCGTACGCTTTGTAGCACTACATAAATGATGAATAGTAATAGTAGTAGCTCCCTTTTTAGACAGCTCAACTACACGTGCGCCTGTTCCTGCCTGCCACTGCCCAAGGCACTCAGTCTAATTACAGAACTGTAATGGCAACTCCAAGGGGAGATGGGCAAGTAGTGAGGACTTATCCAGCTGTCCATGAGAACACCTGCTACAGGTGAATAAAGCGTAGATACTCACCTGTAACAGGTGTTCTCCGGGAACAGCAGGAATCAGTCCTCACATATGGGTGATGTCGGTGCCGATAGAGCCTGTGCGGAGCATTTCCCCAGCTTTCAAAGAAAGCTTTTGGAAATGCTACCACGCATGCGTGGTCCCCTTCCCGCCCAAGGGTGCCATCTTGTTCAATCAGATGACATAGCTTAGGCGAAAAGACAAAAACAGATAGAGGAGGCAACTTCCAGGGGAGGAGGGAGGGTTGTGAAGACCGATTCCTGCTGTTCCCGGAGAACATCTGTTACAGGTGAGTAACTACGCTTTCTCCAGGAACAAGCAGGAAGTCAGTCCTCACATATGGGACTCCCTAGCTCCAGGCTGCTGGGACCCAAACCACGGCAGCACCAACGGCGACCACCAGGAGAGGCCACCAGTTGCAGAAGACGAGTCCCTATCCAGAGACTCCATAACGCCCAGCTACTCCCCGTCGCTCTTAGTCTGGGAGCCTGAACATCGATGGGCTGGAGAGCAGGAGTTGCCTATCCACTGAGTATGCTACAAATTACTACTTGGCCAAAGGCAATGTCCCGGCGGGACTCATTCTCTAGGCAGTAATGTGTTGCAAAGGTATGCACGGAAGACCATGTGGCGGCCTTGCAGATTTACATTACCGGTACTAAGCGCAGGTTGGCCATGGCCCTGACACGATGAGCAGTGATCCGGTGCTCCAGGGAAAGGCCAGCCTGCTCGTAAGCGAAGGCAATACAGTCTGCCACCCAAGAGGAGAGAGTCCTTTTGGTTACCAGCAGCTCCAGTTTACTGGGGTCGAACAAAACAAAGAGTTGGGGAGCTTTGCGATGGTCCATGGTCCTATGAAGATAGAAGAACAGGGCCCTCTTGCAATCCAAGGTATGCAAGACAGACTCTTCCTTGCCGGCATGAGGCCATGGAAAGAAGGTAGGGAGAACCACCTCCTGGTTGAGGTGAAAAGCAGATACAACCTTAGGAAGGAACATGGGATGCGTACGCAGCACCACTCTGTTCGTGTAGAACCTGGTGTAGGGAGGATCTGCCACCAGGACCTGCAGTTTGCTCACCCTGCGGGCAGAGGTCACAGCCACCAGGAAGGCCACTTTCCAGGAGAGGTATCTCAGGTGACAGGTGGTCATAGGCTCAAATGAAGGTATGGTGAGCTGGGACAGCACCACATTGAGGTCCCATTCCGCAGCCAGAGGGCGGGGGGGGGGGGGGGGCGCGTGATAACAGAAGGCCCCTGAGGAATCTGGAGACCAGGGGCAGGCTCGAGAAGCGCTTTCCCTCTACAGGATGGTGGTTCGCAGCTATAGCACTGAGATGCTCCCTGACCGAATTAGATTTCAAGTCTGAGTGCGAGAGATGCAAAAGGTACTGCAACACGAGTTGTACTTGTCAGGAGAATGCACTCGCTTTCCTGTCTGTGCACCAGAAGGAAAACCTCCTCCATTTGAAGGCATAAGCCCTTCTAATGGAGGGCCTCCTGGAGGCCAGGAATACCTCCTCGACCTCCTTCGAGAGGTGGAAAGAGGCCAACGCTACCCTTTCAACAGCCACATTGTCAGTGTTAGGGCCCTCAGGATGGGGTACAGGAAAGAGTCCTCCTCTTGCGAGAGGAGGCCCGGGGCCTGGCCAAGGGGTACTGGGGCTATCACCAACAGAGAGAGCAGCAGGGGGGAACCAGAGCTGCCTGGGGGACATCAGGATCACTGAGGTGTGCTCGCTCTGGATTTTGAACAGATACTTGGGTATCAGGGGGGTCGGCGGGAAAGAGTAGTTACTCACCTGTAACAAGTGTTCTCCAGGAGCAGCAGGAATCAGTCCTCACATATGGGTGACGTCGGCGCCGACGGAGCCCTCGCGGAGCAATTTCCCCAGCTTTCAAAGAAAGCCTTTGGGAATTGCAGCGCGCATGCGCGGTCCCCTTCCCGCCCAAGGGTGCCATCTTGCTCAGTCTGATGACATAGCTAAAAGACAGCAAAACAATTAGCAAAAACGAAATGATAGGACTGCAACTCCAAGGGGAGGAGGGAGGGTTGTGAGGACTGATTCCTGCTGCTCCTGGAGAACACCTGTTACAGGTGAGTAACTACTCTTTCTCCAGGACCAAGCAGGAAGTCAGTCCTCACATATGGGACTCCCAAGCTTAAGGCTACCGGAGACCTCAAGCACAAAAATGAGCTCCCTCTAGCTCAGCAGAACAGAAGGAAGGAATCTTCTCTGAAACGCCCCCGACCGGTAGCCCAACACCAGGGCCGGAGGGTAGGAGTTGCCTAAACCTCAAAGAGATTATGGAGGACTGCCTGACCGAAAGCACTATCCCTGCGGGACTCCCTCTCCAGGCAGTAATGTGCCGCAAAAGTCTGGCTTGAAGACCAAGTAGCGGCCCGGCAGATGTCTGCCAACGGAACAGAGCGGAGGTGTGCCACTGACGCAGCCTTCGCCCTAACACGATGAGCCGTGACGCGACCCTCCAACGAGAGGCCGGCTGCCCCATAAGCCCAGGCGATACAGTCAGCTACCCAGATGGACAAGGTACGCTTGGAGACAGGGAGCCCCAAGTTATTGGGGTCAAAAGAAACGAAGAGCTGAACAGCCCTCCTATGCACCCGCGTACGGTCAAGGTAGAAGGATAAAGCCCTTCTACAGTCCAGGGTATGCAGGACCATTTCAGCCCGGCTGGAGTGCAGCCTGGGAAAGAAGGTAAGGGCTACCAAGAACAAGGTTTTCCAAGAAAGAAAACGAAGAGGGCAGGTAGCCATAGGTTCAAAGGGCGGACAGGTAATCCGCTGCAAGACCACATTCAGATCCCATTCAGGGGCTGGTGGACGCAAAGGAGGCTTAAGCAGAAGGAGGCCTTGGAGAAATCGAGCCACCAAAGGGTGGTTGGACAGAGGCCTGCCAACTACCGGTGCGTGATGTGCAGAGAGAGCACTGAGGTGGACTCTGACAGAGTTGGACTTAAGGCCCAGATTGGAGAGGTGAAGCAAATATTGCAAGAGCACCGCTACCAAGCAGGAGAAGGGATCCTCAGACTGCTGAGCACACCACACGGAGAAGCGATGCCACTTAAGAGCGTAGGACTTCCGGGTGGAAGGCCGCCTGGAGGCCAAGATGACCTCTTCCACCTCCCGAGGCAGTAGGAGGGGAGCAAGGACTACCCTTTCAGCAGCCAGGCCATCAGATGAAGGGACCGGAGGTTGGGGTGTAGGAGAATCCCCTGATCCTGTGACAGGAGATCGGGTTGAAACCCTAGAGGAAGAGGAGTGTCCACCGTCAGCTGCATCAGAAGCGGGAACCAGGGCTGTCTCGGCCACCGGGGAGCCACTAGGATCATCGAGGCTCTGTCTCTGAGAACCTTGAAGAGCGTCCGAGACATCAGTGGCATGGGAGGAAAGGCATACAAGAGGCCTGTGGACCATGGAATCAGAAAAGCATCCGTCGCTACTCTGAAAGGATGCGGTTGTCGAGAGCAGAATCTGGGAAGCTGCCGGTTCAGAGGACTGGCAAATAGATCCATGGTGGGGAGGCCCCACTTGAGAATGATCCGCTGAACCACCAACGGATCCAATCTCCACTCGTGTGGTTGGAGGATCCTGCTCAGCTTGTCTGCCAGGTAATTTTCTTGACCTGGGAGATAGACAGCTTTGAGGAGGATGCCGTGAAGGACGGCCCAAGAGCACAGTTTTGTGCCTCCTGACAGAGAAGGAAGGAGCCTGTGCCTCCTTGTTTGTTCACGTAGAACATTGCAACTTGATTGTCCGTCTGGACCAGCACAGACTGGTGAGAAGTGAGGTGGGAGAAGGCTCTCAGAGCTAGGCGGATGGCTCTGAGCTCCAGGAAGTTTATCTGCTGAGCAGACTAACAAGGAGTCCAGAGGCCTTGAGTACATGTCCCTTGGCAATGTGCTCCCCAACCCAGGAGAGAAGCATCGGTTGTCAGCACCTGAGAAGGCGGAGGAGATTGAAAATCCACTCCCATCACCAGGTTTGGCAGATGAAGCCACCACCGCAGAGAAGAGACCAGCAGGTCGGATACCTGTACTGAGTCCGCCAGGCTCCCCGTGGCCTGATGCCATTGAGTGCGAAGGCACCACTGAGCAGGTCACATGTTCAGGCGGGCATTGGGGGTCACATGGACCGGGGAAGCCATATGGCCGAGCAGTCTCAGAAATTGCCTGGCAGAGACCAGGGAATTGCTTCGAAAGTGGCTGGCGAGAGTCATGAGCCTGTGGGCCCTGTCCAGAGGCAGGAAGGCCCGTGCCTGAAGTGTGCGTAACCTTGCGCCGATGAATTCTAGATATTGAGAGGGGAGCAAAGTGGACTTTGCGAAGTTTATGACAAAGCCCAAGTGCTGGAGCAGAGATACAGTGCGATGAGTGGCTTGAGTGGCCTCTTGGGAAGACTGGGCCCAGATGAGCCAGTCGTCCAGGTATGGAAACACAAAAAGGCCTTGAAGTCTGAGATAGGCCGCCACCACTGCCAGGCATTTGGTGAAAACCCGTGGGGCGGAGGATAGGCCAAAGGGCAGGACTCTGTACTGGTAATGATTTCCTCCCACAACAAATCTGAGATATTGTCTGTGGTCTGGATGAATAAGGATGTGATTATAGGCATCCTTTAGATCTAAGGAGCATAGCCAGTCTCCCCGCTGGAGGTAGGGCAGCAGGATTCCAAGAGAGAGCATCTTGAACTTTTCCCTTGCCAGGAACTTGTTGAGGTTTCGCAAGTCCAGGATGGGTCTGAGGCCTCCTGTTCTTTTTGGTATCAGAAAGTACCTGGAATAAAAGCCGTGACCTCTCAGGTGGTGGGGCACCGGTTCCACAGCCTGTTCCTGAAGAAGACTTGCCAACTCCTGAAGGAGTAAGTCCCTGTGCAGAGGGAGTCTTGGAGGCTCCCCTGGAAAGTAGGAGGGAGGTACCTGGTGAAAGTGTAGAAGATAGCCCTTCTGAACTATATGAAGTACCCAGGTATCTGATGTGATGGCTGACCACCTGTGGGCAAAGTGGACCAGCCGGCCTCCTGTGCTTAGGGAAACCTGCTGAGGGGAAGAGGCTATGCTGATGGAGTCAAAAACCCCCACCCTGCTGAGCAGGGGCCGGTGTAGTGGGCTTGGGGGCTTGCTGCCTACGGGACCCATTACCCCGTCCCTTGGCCTGCTGACCCTTTTGGGGAGCTGCTGAGGCCTGATACTGAGGGTAGTATTTATAGGCAGCCGCCTTCCTCGGGTAAAAGGGCTTCTTCCCCGAGCCCTTCTTCTTCTGAGAAGGGGCAGAGGTTTTCCTGGACAGCCTAGTTCTGGTCAGAGTCTCGGTCTCGATTTGTGCAGCCTTTTCAGCCATGGGTTTGCCAAAGAGGTTTTCACCTCTGCAGGGGACATCGACCAACTTGTCCTGGACCCATGGCTCGAGGTCGGATGACTGAAGCCAAGCCTGTCGGCGGGCACCGATGCCGGCTCCGGCTACTCGAGCCGATGCTTCAAAGCCATCGTAGGCTGCCCGAGAGATAAACTTCGAGCACTCTCGAATCCCAGTGGACAAAGCTTGGAACCTCTGCAAAGGTTCCTCGGAGAGACCAGCCGAGAACCCGGCAATTTCCTTTGCCAGATCTCGGAGATACATGCCCATATAGAGCTGGTAGGTCTGGACCCGACAAGCAAGCATAGAGCCCTGGAAACACTTTCTACCGAGGGCATCCAGGTTCCGGGCCTCCCTGCCGGGAGGCACCGAGGAGTGCATTTTTTGACTCTTGAGTCTATGCATGGCCGATTCCACCACCATGGAATGGTGCGGTAGTTGTGCCTTTTGGAAGCCGGGGCTCTTGCGGACTCGATAAATGGAATCGACCCGCTTGCTTAACACCGGCGCCGACGCCGGGTTCTCCCACATGCGGAAGAGAAGTCGTTCCAGCATCGGAGGAACCGGTACAGTAAAGGCCTCCTTCGGGGGAGAATCATACTGGAGGGCATCGAGCTCCTCGGCTCCTCCTCGGGATCCGCGGGGAATGCCAAGGCCTTGGCCATATCCCGCACGAAATCTGAGAACCGGGTGTCCTCCGGGGGGGACCGTCTCCGAGGTTCGGACTCGGGCGAGTCCGAGGGGATACACCAAGTCCGAAAACTACCAGGGGACTCTTCGACCTCCGATTCCCAGTCGGACTCTGCGGAGGAGGAATCGAGTGGCTCCGGTCGGGCGGGCACCGATGTCCTTTGCTCCGACGCCGAAGGAGTCGGAGTCGGCGTCGACGACCTCGGTCCCGAACGGGAGGCCGAGGGAGACCGCGACCGAGAATCGACTCGAGCTCGGATGGACTCGAGGATCGGCTCGGTCTCCGGGGTCGACTTGGACGTCGACGTCCCGGTGGCCGGGGCAGACGCATTGGCAAGGCCAGCGATCAATGCCCGCTGCTGGTCCATGAAGGCAGCTAAACTGCTCTCCAAGGCCGTCAACCTGAGTCCAAGCTCAGGAGACCCAGCAGCCCCTGACTCGGGCCCAACGTCAGCTCCTTCGGAGGTGAGTCCACGAGGACCACAGTACTCATGTGTCCAGGCGACTCCATCTCGAGACGAGGATGTTTCGAAGGCCTCTCCGACTCCGAGGACCCGGGACGGCTGTTGGGGCTATGCGACCTGGCCCTCGAGGAACCAGGAGCGTCCACTGACGCCGCCCTCGCGGGTTTTTTCTTCCTATGATGTTCCCGGGTAGGAGACCCCCACTCAGAGGAGCTCCGACGATGCTCAGGACCGGAGTCCTGGGACGTCGAAGCCTCTGACGAGGTCAGGGCCCGGCCGGACGCGGAGTCAGAGAAGATTCGCTCTCGCTGATGCTGCTGACTCCTCAACGCTTTTGAGGACATTTTGCCACACGGACCACAGATCATCGGGTCATGATCGGGTCCGAGGCAGCGGAGGCAGCAGTCGTGTGTGTCGGTAAGAGACATGAGTTTCTTACAGCGATCACACTTTTTAAACCCGCTGGCAGCCATCGAGGGAAAAAGGGCCCCTGCAAGGTCAAAAGACAGGGCTGCCAGTGAAAAGGAAAAAAATGGCGCGAACGCTTGTCACGAAGGACAAAAAACCGAAAAATAAAGAAACGGACCCGATACCGGCGTAACGGGTCCGGGCGGGAAAAAGAATCCAGCGTCGAACCGAAAAAGAATAAATAATAAGAGAGAAAATCAACTTTTTCAGCGGTGAATACAAACAGCGTCTGTAGGGTTCCGCGGAAAAAAGAAGATTGAGCAAGATGGCACCCTTGGGCGGGAAGGGGACCGCGCATGCGCGCTGCAATTCCCAAAGGCTTTCTTTGAAAGCTGGGGAAATTGCTCCGCGAGGGCTCCGTCGGCGCCGACGTCACCCATATCTGAGGACTGACTTCCTGCTTGGTCCTGGAGAATAGGTAAAGCAGGCTTTGCAACCATGAGATCATAAACGCATCTGCTGTCACCCTCCTGCGGTGTGGTTGAGGGGAGCAAACCGCGGAAGCTGAGTGTTGTCCGGAGAGGCAAACAGGTCCAGGCAGTGCCTGCCCCAGAATTGGAAGAGCCTCTGGGTCACCTCAGGGACCAGACGCCACTCATGTGGCCAGAGGACTCTGCTGAGCTTGTCCGCCAGGGAGTTGTCCTGGCCCGGTAGGTACACAGCCCTTAGGGTTATGCAGTTGCGTACCACAAAGGAATGAAGTGCTATGGTCTCCTGACAGAGGGAGTAGGAGCCCATTCTGCCCCTGCTTGTTCATTAAAACATGGCCACCTGGTTGTCCCTTTGTATGAGGATCAGAATACCTCGGAGCAGGTGGCAGAAGGTCTGCAAGGCCAGAAAGACAGCCCAGAGCTTGAGGAGGTTGATCTGCAGGAGAGACTCTTTGGTAGACTAGTGGGTCCTGAGTGCGCTGGCCCTCGCAAAGTGCACCCCAGCCCGCTAGGGAGGCGTCTGTAGTTGGGGTGCTGGTGCCTGAAAAGGCAACCCCGCTCTAAGGTGGTTCAGGGACTTTCACCAGGTAAGAGAGGCCGCCAGCTGCCGGGTGACCCACACCTTGTCCCCCAGTCCGCCTGTGGCCTGAGACCGGAGGCACCACTGGGCCGCTCGCATGTGTAGGTGGGCTAGGGGCGTGACGAGCACCGTTGAAGCCATGTGGCCCAACAAGCGGAGGAGTCAATGGGCCAGCACCAACCTGCAGGCTTGCACTTCCCTGGCCAACCGCATTAGGCAGTGAGCTCTGTCTTCTGGGAGGAAAGCCTTGGCCAGCACAGTCCCTATGAATTCCGTGGTCTGAGTTGGGGAGAGCCTAGATTTTGGTTAGTTGATGACAAATCCCAACTGATGGAGGGCGTGAATGTTCAGCCTTGTGGCCCAGTCCGCCTCTCCAGCAGTGCTGCTCCTGATGAGCCAGTCGCCCAGACAAGGGAAGACGTGAGCTCCTTGAAGGTCCACATGTATGGCTACTACGGCAAGGTACTTTGTGAAGACCCTTGGGGAGGAGGCAAGACCAAATGGGAGCACTCTGTACAGGAAGTGCAGACCTCCCACCACAAACCTCAGGTATCGCCTGTGGGAGGGATGAATCAGGATGTGGGCATAAGCGTCTTTGAGATCCAAGGAGCAAAGCCAGTCTCCCTGGTGGAGGTAGGGCAGTAGTGTTCCAAGGGAGAGCATTTTGAACTGCTCCCTCACCAGGAACCTGTTGAGGTTGCGCAGATCCAGGATAGGCCGGAGGCATCCTGTTCTTTTGGGGACAAGAAAATACCTTGAGTAGAAGTCCCTGCCCCAGAGGTGGTGGGGCATAGGCTCCACTGCCTTGTCCCTGAGCAAGTTTGCAAGCTCTGTGACGAGCAAGGCCTGGTGAAGGAGGGGACGGGATGGATCCCCTGGAAAGTAATCTGAAGGGTTTTGCTGCAAGTGGAGGGAATAACCCTCTCTCACCACCCGCAGGACCCACTGGACTGTAGAGATGATGGCCCAGTTGTCAGCAAAGGAGGCCACTCGATCCCCTATAGACTGAGGTGGGTCTTCTAGGGAAGGGGGAGACCTTGCACACTGAGTCAAAAGCTCCCCCCTTACTGAGGGGGGGATGGTGCCTGGGGCTTTGGGTTTCCTGGACTGGCCCTTTGGCTGTGCGGGTTGGTGAGGTTGACCCTGGTAAGACTGGTAATGGCTGGCTGAGGGATAACTCTTTTTCCTTGGGAAAAAGGTCTTCTTTTCCGAGGGCTTCTTGGAAAGTCTTTGTCAGGTAACTACCTCGGCCTCGATCTTGGCGGCCTTATCTGATATTGGCTTATTTATTTATTTATTTACATTCTCTTATATACCACGCTATTCTACATCAGTGCGGTTTACATTGAACAAACTGAAATTACATTGAACAGGGCATTATAACTTGGAGATAACTATTTTACAGGGAACTTTTTTGGGCTTCCCAAAAAAGATTTTCCCCATTGCAGGGCACGTCCAGAAGCTTCTCCTGGTTGTGCCCTGCCCTGCCCACTGCTCCAGGTCCGAGGTCTGCAGCCATGCCTTGTGCTGGGCACCGATGCCCACGGTCAACACCCAGGCTGAGGCTTCGAACCCATCGTAGGCAGCTCTAGAGAGAAATTTAGAGCCATCCTAGACAGCCCTGGGGTCAGGGACAAGAAGCGCTGGAGGGGTTCCCTGGCGAGGTCCGCCGAGAACCCTGAGAGCTCCTGAACCAGGCTCTTCAAATACATCCCCCATATATAGCTCGTAGGCTTGTATATGGCACCCGAGCATGGTCACCTGGTAAAACTTAAGAAAAGGCCCCGCATGGAGGTTAGGTTCGGGTGCAGTACTCGACCCTCCTCCTGCGTCAGCAAGTCCCTGGCACAGCCCAGGGGGATCGGAGGCTCCGACGACAGCCAGAGCAGGAGAGGGAAGCAAGGCTGCCGAGGCCACGAGAATCAGCGATGCCCCGTCCCATTGGGCCTTGAACAGAGTACTCGCAATGAGGGGGAAAGGAGGGAATGCATATAAGGAGACTGGAGTTCCAGTCCAGGAGAAATGCATTGGGGCCCTCCCTGCCTGGGTGTGGCACCGGGCCACAGAAGCGAGGAAGCTGTGCGTTCTGGGGGCTGGTGAAGAGGTCCATCGCTGGAGTGTCCCAGCGCAGAAAGAGCCAGCATGCCACTCTGGGATCCAGATGCCACTCATGGGGGCAAAGGATTCTGCTGAATCTGTCCGCCAGACCATTTTCCTGACCCGGGAGGTACGTCGCCTTGAGGGACATCCTCCGTCGGGAGGCAAAGGAGCAGATTAGGACTGCCTCCTTGCAGAGGGAGCACGACCCTGTGTCCCCCTCTTTGTTGATGTAGAACATTGCTACCCGGTTGTCGGTCTGCACCAGAACCGACTTCCCGCTGAGGACATCCTCGAAGGCCCTCAGGGCCCACTGGATGGCCTGGAGCTCAAGCAGGTTTATCTGCTGCTGAGCCTCCACAGGCGACCATTGTCACTGCGTGCAGAGGGACCCGCAATGGGCTCCCCACCCCAACAGGGAAACATCCGTGGTTAGCACCACATCGTGCCATGGGGCCTGGAAGGGCGATCACCGCAAGAGGTTGCGGGGATTTTGCCACCAGTTCAGGGACAACCGAAGATTGGGAAGAACTCTGACGGGGTCCCTGAGGTGTCCGAGGGATTGAATCCATTGGGATCTGAGACACCACTGGGCCGTCTGCATGTGCAGGCGGAAGTGAGAAATCACATGTACGGTCAAGGCCATGTGGCCCAAGAGACGTAACATGAACCGAGTGGTGACCTGGCAGGCGCTCTGGATGCGAGCAGCCAGAGCTCGGAAGCAGGTGGAGCGATCCACAGGCAAGAAGGCAATGGCTTGCCGAGTATCGAGACGCGCCCCGATGAACTCGAGAGCCTGTGTCGGCTCAAGGTGAGACTTTGGGTAGTTGACCAAGAACCCCAAACTCTCCAAGAGGAGGACAGTGCGCGACATCGCCTGCTGGGCCTCCTCAACGGAGGAGCCTAAATGAGCCAGTCGTCGAGTTAGGGAAAGACTGGCACGCCCCGACGCTGAAGGTAAGCGGCGGCCACGACGAGGCACTTTGTGAAAACCCGAGGGGCAGATGCAAGACCGAAGGGGAGCACCCTGTACTGTAAGTGCTCTCCCTGCACCCTGAAACGCAGGTACTGCCTGTGTTGGGGGTGGATCAAGATATGGATGGAAGCGTCCTTCAGATCCAATGAGCATAGCCAGTCACCCTGCTGGAGGAAGGGCAGCAGCACACCAAGAGATAGCATCTTGAATTTCTCCCACACCAGGAACTTGTTCAGCTTGAGGAGGTCGAGGATGGGCCGAATACCCCCCCCGTCTTTTTTGGGACGAGGAAGTACCGGGAATAAAAGCCCCAACCTCGAAGGTGGGGAGGGACCTTCGACAGCCCGTTGGGCAAGGAGGGAGTGTAATTCCCGCTGCAGCAAAAGCTGGTGTGTGGGAAGTCGAGGAGGCTCCGCCAGGGAGAAAGGGAGTGGAAGCCTGTCAAAGTGGAGGCGGAAGCCCTCCCGGATGACCCAGGTGTCCGAGGTGATAAGCACCCATGACAGGGCGAAGCAGGACAGGCGCCCCCCCCCCCCCACTGGCTGCTGCATCGCTGGAGGGCGAGGGGCTATGCTGCTGGCATCAAAACGCCTGCGGGGGCTGTTGGGGAGCTGGCGTCTGGGCCCTCGGGCCCTTTGGCTTACGGTGGCCCAGGCTGGGCTTCCCCTGCGTGGGAGTGGTCGGCGTGGGAGTAGCCGGGTACGGCAGGTAGCCGCGGTACTGGAGACCTTTCCTAGGGGGGGAAGAAGGGCTTCTTTGTAGGCTGCTTCTTCTGAGGCAGCGTAGAGGTCTTGCGAGAGAGATGGGTCCTAGTGACGTACTCCGTCTCGATCTCAGCCGCCTTATCCTCCATTGGCTTACCAAAGAGTTGTTCGCCGAGGCAGAGCATGTCCAGGAGCTTCTCCTGTACCCACTGCTCCAAATCCGAAGATTGGAGCCAGGCCTGGCAGCAGGCTCCAATACCTGCAGCTGCCACCCGAGCTGATGTCTCGAAGTCATCATAGGAGGCTCGAGAGATATACTTGGAGCAGTCAGCCACTGATTTCAACAAGGTGCGGAACCTGTCGAGAGGTTCGCCTTCAAGGCCCGTGGAGAAACCACCAAGATCTTACGCCAAGTTGCGGAGGAACATACCAATATATAGTTGGTATGCCTGGATGCGACAAGAGAGCATGGAACCTTTATAGGCCTTGCGGCCCAAGGCATCAAGGGCTCTCGATTCTCAGCCCGGAGGAACCGATGAATGGGGCTTCGGGCTTTTCTGCTTCCTCATGGCTGATTCCCCCACCATCGAGGTGTGTGGAAGTTTGGTCTTTTGGAACCCTGGTCCTCCCAGCACCGTGTACATTGTGCCAAGGTGCTTGCTCACAATGGGAACCGAGGCCGGGGCCTCCCACATGCGGAGCAATAGCTGAGATAGGATCGGCAGCACCGGCACGGTGAGGGATTCCCTAGGCAGGGCCTTGTACTGAAGAATATCGAGTTCTTCAGCGTGAGGGTCCCTCCTCGGCCTGGGTGACCAGGTTGAGGGCCCAAGCCATGTCCCGAATAAACACCAGAAAGGAGGTGTCCTCAGGCAGTGAACGCAGCTGGAGACCAGGTGGCAAAGGGTCCGACGGGAGATCCTGGTGGGTGCGGGTCTCCAGGGAGGTGTCCCCATCGGATTCCCAGTCCGAGAAGTCAGTCAAGGGATCCAAGCCGTCGGTTTGCCCTGTCTGATAGCTGGCGGCCTGGAGCCGGAGGCCCTGGATGATCTCGCCCCCGAGGAATGGGAAAGCGAGCGAAACCAACGTTGAGGACCCTAAAGAGGCCCGTTGCTCTCAGGGGTTTCCTGGACGGATTTAGGTGTCCCAAACGAGGGAACCGCGGTCTCTGGGTGCAGGTCAGCGAAGCTGGCTGTGAGCGCCTGCTGGGAAGCAATGAACGCAGAAATGCTGCATTCGAGCACCAGCATACGGGACTCCCAGGTGGGCATGGGGCCCTGGGACACCGATACCGGGGTCACCAGATCGGGCATCGAGGAGGTCCTCACTGGGATGACCCTCAGGAGACTGGGCAACTTCGCCGGAGGCCTCCACCTCCCTGCGAGGTACCTTGCGGGGCTGCTCCTTGTCCGACTCTCGGGAACGCCTAATGGGGCTAAGCGACCAGGCGCGGGAGCGCTCACGCTTGTCGGGGGCCCCAGACAGCGACTTCAAGGCCGCCTTCTTTTTGCGCCATTACACCTCAGAGGACCCCTGGTCAGAGTGCTGCCTGAACACGGTGCTGCAGGAGGAGAACCCATAGGAGGGAAGATGATCGAGGGCGCCACCGGGGACTCCAAGGCAGCCTTTTGAAAAATGTCTTCAGACTTCTGCTTACGGCAGAGCAGGGCCTTAGAGGACATTTTCTTACAGAGCAAACAGAGCTTTGGGTCATGGCTGGCTTTTTTAAACCCAGTGACCAGGGGGGCAAAAACGGCCCCTGCGAGGTCGAAGACCCACGCAGACAGCGGTTAGGAAGAAAAAAGGGCGCGAAGCCCATAAAGAAAATATTTTTTAAAGTTATCCCGTAAGCTCTGAAAAAGAGAGCAAGGGAAGGACGGGAAGAGGAACGGTGCAACAGGAAAAAAGGAAAAGAGCCTGTTAAGGCGAGGAAAAAAAAAACTTTTTCCGAGGGATGAGGACGTGTCTCTGAAGGGCTACGCGGAAAAAGGGAGACCGAGCAAGATGGCACCCTTGGGCGGGAAGAGGACCACGCATGCGTGGCAGAAATCCCAAAAGCTTTCTTTGAAAGCTGGGGAATTGCTTTGCGCGGGCTCTGTCGGTGCCGACGTCACCCATAGAAACAAAGAAACATGACTACAGAAAAAGACCACATGGCCTATCTAGTCTGTCCTTCCATATCAACAACTACAACAGTCCACTTTTTACCTTTAGAGATCCTCTGTGTTGGTCCCATGCTTTTTTGAATTCAGTTAATGTCCTCATCTCTACCACCTCCACTGGGAGACTATTCCATGGATCCACTACTCTTTCCGTAAAGAAATATTTCCGCATATCACTCCTGAATCTATCTCCCTTCACCCTCATCCCATGTCCCCTCGTAGCAGAACTTGCTTTCAATTGAAAGAGGCTCTCTCCCTGAACATTTATGCCACGGAGGTATTTAAACATCTCAATCATTTCACCTCTATCCTGCCTTTCCTCTAAGGTGTACATATTAAGATCCTTAAGTCTGTCCTCATATGCTTTATAATGAAGCCCACTAATCATTTTAGTAGCCACCCTCTGCACCAACTCCATCCTGTTCACATCCTTTTGAAGGTGCGGTCTCCAGAATTGCACACTATACTCCAAATGAGGTTGCACCAAAGACTTATACAGAGGCATTATCACCTCCTTTTTTCTGCTAGCCATTCCTCTCTGTATGCACCCAAGCATCCTTCTAGCTTTTGCCGTCGCCTTTTCTACCTGTTTAGCTACTTTAAGATCATCAGACACAACCACGCCTAGGTCCCGCTCTTCTTTAGTGGACAAAAGTACTTCACCTCCTATACTGTATTGCTCCCTTGGATTGCTGCAGCCCAAATGCATGACCTTACATTTTTTAACATTAAATCCCAGCTGCCAAATTCTAGACCATTCTTCAAGCTTAGCTAGATCCCTCCTCATGTTATCTACACCTTCCTGGGTGTCTACTCTATTGCAGATTTTGGTATCATCTGCAAAGAGACAAACCTTATTCGACAGCCCTTCCGCTATATCACTAACAAAGATGTTAAAAAGAATCGGACCAAGGACAGATCCCTGGGGCACACCACTGGTAACATCCTTCTCCTCAGAGTAAGCTCCATTTGCTTGTACTCTTTGTCGCCTCCCACCCAACCAATTTCTAACCCAAGCAGTAACTTTAGGGTCCATCCCTAGGGTGCTCAGTTTGTTTATAAGTCGCCTGTGACGAACAGTGTCAAAGGCTTTACTGAAATCTAAATACACCACATCTAGAGCTCTCCCTCGGTCCAACTCCCTGGTCACCCAGTCAAAGAAATCAATCAGATTTGTCTGACAAGACCTGCCTCTGGTAAATCCATGCTGCCTCGGATCCTGTAATCCGCTGGACTCCAGAAACCTCACTATTTTCTCTTTCAGCAGCATTTCCAATAATTTACTCACCACCGAAGTTAAACTAACCGGCCTGTAGTTTTCAACCACATCCTTACTTCCGCTTTTGTGTAAAGGCACCACATGAGCCTCTCTCCAGTCCTTTGGCACCACTCCCGACTCCAACAAACAATTGAAAAAGTCAGTCAGTGGAGTTGCTAGAACGTCCCCAAGTTTCCTCAGTATTCTAGGGTGTATCCCATCCAGTCCCATCGCTTTGACTACTTTAAGTGAGGACTGACTTCCTGCTTGTTCCTGGAGAATCACTTTTTCTGGGAGAGATGAGGACCACATCCGTTGGGCTCTACGGAAAAAAGGAGACTGAACAAGATGGCACCCTTGGGTGGGAAAGGGGACCACACATGCGTGGTAGCATTCCCAAAGGCTTTCTTTGAAAGCTGGGAAATGCTCCTCGCGGGCTCCATCTGTACCAACGTCACCCATATGCAAGGACTGACTTCCTGCTTGTTCCTGGAGAATTTTGTTTTCTCCATGGACAAGTAGGGTAAGTTCTCACTTAAAAGCATCCCTAGCTACAGGTTGCCTCAAACAGTAAATATTGTGCTGCAACAAACACACATTAACAAGAAATTTCCTTGTTGCCAACAGGGCATTTTAATTTTTTTTTTTGAGACAACCTGAAACAGAAAGAAAAAGGCTTATGAGGGAGTGGAGTTGGATTCTAATCCTCAAAAAGATTCCAAAGGACTGACTGACAGAATCTGCCATCGCGTTGAGAACTCTTCTCCAAATAATAGTGAGGTGTAAATATAGGGACAGACGTCCAGGTAACCTTGCAGATCTCCTCCATGGAGATGGACCTCAAGTGACCCACTAGCACAGCTATGGCTTGGACATTATGAGCTGTGACATGACCATCGAGCATCAGTCCAGCTTGCGCATAAGTGTAGGAGATGCAATCTTCTAGCCATATGCCCACCAGCCTCCATTCGTCCGATCCTTAAGAATTCTCTCCTAGACACATACCTCTCCAACTCCTAGAGGTCTATTTGCAAGCTTACCTTTGCTCACAAAGATCATCAAAAAGGCAGTACTACAACAGTTTCAGGGCTACATCTCTTCTTATGCACCATTTGACCCATAACAATATGGGTTCAGATCCAACCACAGAGCTGAAACACTCTTAACGGCGCTCATTGATAGACTCATCAAGGGCACAGACAGACCACATCATGGTTTCAACATGCTATTCCTTGACATCGCATTAGCATTCAATTCTGTTAGTTACAACACACTACTATCACGCCTACAACCCCTTGTATTAAAGAGCATAACCTTCAAATGGTTCCAATCCTACCTAACAGCTCGACAGCAAATCTGTCAAATTGGGATCATTCAAATAGACACCTTATGCCCAAAAGCGTAGTTACTAACATGTAACAGGTGTTCTCCAGGGAATCAGTCCTCACACAGGGGTGACATTGGCGCCTACGGAGACCCCGCGGAAGCATCTCCCCAGTTTTCAAAGAAAGCCTTTAGGAGAGGCATGCATGGTCCCCTTCTAAAGGTGACATAGCCAGAGCCAATAAAAGTAGATGGCAAAATTTGTACATCAAGTCCATAGGGAAGAGGGAGTGTTGTGAGGAATGATTCCTGCTGTCCCTGGAGAACACCTGTTACAGGTGAGTAACTACACTTTCTCCAGGAACAAGCAGGAAGTCAGTCCTCACATATGGGACTCCCTAGCTACAGGCTGCCGAGAACCTGTAGAAAAACATGGCCTGTGAGCAGACACAAGCGAGTCTGAGGAAAGACTCTAAGGACCCCAGTGTCTAGGGAGAACCATTGCTTTGGTAGCCTGAATAAGAAGGGTCGGAGGGCAGGAGTTGTCTAAACCCCAAACAGATTACGGAGTATGGCCTGGCTGAAGGCACTGTCCATCGGGACTCCCACTCCAGGGAGTAGTGAGCTGCAAAGGTGTAAACTGAGGACCAGGTGGCAGCCTGGTAGATGTCTGTTATAGGGACAGAGCATAGGCATGCAATCGAGGTCGCCATAGCCTTGATGTTGTGTGCTGCGATCCGGCGCTGCAACAAGAACCCAGCCTTATCGTGAGCAAAGGTGATGCAGTCCGCCACCCAGATGGACAGGATCCACTTGGTAACAGCCTCCCCCAGTTGATTGGAGTTGTAGGAAATGAAAAGCTGTAAGGCTTTGCGGTGGCCCTTGGTATGTTGCAGGTAAAAGGACAGGGCCCTCTTACAATCCAGAGTATGGAGAATGGCTGCCACCTTGTCGGCGTGGGGCCATGGGAAGAAAGTGGGGAGCACCACCTCCTGGTTAAGGTGGAAGGCGGATACCACCTTTGAATGGAATTTAGGGCGAGTGCGAAGCACGACCCTATCCTTGTAGAACCTGGTGTAAAAGGTGGCTCAGCTACCAAGGTCTGAAGCCTGCTGACTCTGCAGGCAGAGATGAGCGCCACCAGGAAGACATCCTTCCAGGAGAGAACCAAATGGCAGGTAGCCAGAGGTTCAAAAGGCGGCTTGTTGAGCTGCATTAGAATCATGCTGAGGTCCCATTCCACCGGGGGCGAACCGATGGGAGACTTAGTGAGAAGGCCCCGCATAAATCGGATGAGGGGCTGCCCAGAAAGAGGTTTGCCCTCTATGGAATGATGGTGCGCCGAGAGCGTGCTCAGGTGCACTCTAACGGAGTTAGACTTGAGTCCGGTTTGCGAAAGGTGAAGCAAGTACTGCAGCACCGTGTGCTAATGGAAAGACAACGGGTCAACCTGTTGCTCAACACACCATACTGAGAATCTGCAACACTTGAAGGCATAGGCTCGTCTCGTGGAGTTCTTACGAGAGACCAGGACTTCCTCCACCTCCCTTGGGAGGTTGAAGGGTGCTAAGGCTACCCATTCAGCCACCATGCTGTTAGCGACAGGGACCCCAAGTTGGGGTGAAGGAGTGAGCCCTCCTCCTGGGTCAGTAGCCCCAGGGCATTCCTCGGGGTGACCAGGAGCTTCATCGAGAGGCAGAACAACAGGGGAAACCAAGACTGCCTGGGCCACCATGGGGCCATAAGGATCATGAAGGCCTTGTCCCGCAGGACCTTAAAGAGGGTCTGGGCGATTAATGATGTGGGAGGGAAGGTGTACAGAAAGCCCTCCGACCACAAGATGAGGAAGGCGTCCGCCACTATGCAGGACAGATGTGGTAGGATTCAGCATAAATGTGGCAGCTGAGCATTGGTTGGGCTGGAGAGGAGGTCCAGACTTGGGGCTCCCCAGAGTCAGAATAGCCGCTGCACCACCCTGCGATCTAGTCGTCATTTGTGCACCTGGAGGACCCTGCTCAGCCTGTCCGCTAGGGCATTGTCTTGGCCCAGAAGGTATACCGCCCTGAGGAGTGATCGTGTACGAGCAGAGGGCTACTGCCTCCTAGCAGAGGCATTGCGATCCTGTGTCCCCTGCTTGTTCAGATAGAACATTGTGACCTGGTTGTTCATTTGGACTAGCACCAACTGGTTCCGCAGGCAGTTGTGGAAGGTCTTGATCGCCAGAAAAATGACCTTGAGTTTTAGCAGGTTGATCTGTTGTTGGCTCTCAGCCAAGGACCAGTTGCGCTGTGTGCGCAATTCCTCGCATTGGGCACCCCAGCCCAATAGGGACGCATCTGTTGTGAGGACCCTCTGTGGGTTTAGGGGCTGGAAGGGCATGCCCTTCTGCAGGTGCTGTGTGCCCTGCCACCAGTCAAGTGACTCTGCTAGTTGCCAGGACATTGAGACCCTGTCCTGGAGCCTGCCTGGGCTTGTGTCCACTGTGAGTGGAGACACCACTGGGAACCACATGGATTGTGGATGCCATGTGGCCTAGTAGGCGGAGCATGGATCGCGCCGACAATGAGTGATGGTGCTGTACCTCAAAGGCCAGGGTCCTGAGGCGATCTACCTTGTCCAGGGTGAGGAAGGCCCTGGCCTGTAAAGTGTCCAGATGAGCTCCTATGAACTCCAGATCCTGTGTTGGAGTGATGTGGGATTTGGGGTGGTTTATCACAAACTCCAAATGCTGCAGAACCTTGATGGTGTGCGCCGTGGCCTGTTGCACCTTGGTGGCCGTGTCCCCTTTCACAAGCCAGTCGTCCAGGTATGGGAAGACAAAGGCTCCTTGGAGTAGCCGGCCACCACTGCCAGGCATTTAGTGAAGACTCTTGGTGTGGAAGCCAGGCCGAAGGGTAGTACCCTGTACTGGTAGTGGATGCCCCCAACCATGAACCTCAGGTACTGCCTGTGAGTGGGATGAATAAGGATATGGGAATAAGCATCCTTTGGCTATGCTCCTTGGACCTAATCTCCCTGCTGGAGGTAAGGCAGCAACGTTCCAAGGGGGAGCATTTTGAACTTCTCCTGCACCAGGAACTTGTTCAAGTTCTGCAAGTCTAGAATAGGCATGAGGCCCCCTGTTCTTTTTGGGACCAGAAAGTGCCTGGCGTAGAACCCCTTTCTCTTAGGTGGTGGGATACTGGCTCCATGGCCCTGGCAGTGTCCCTGAGAAGGCCTGCGAGTTCCTGCAGTAGCAGGGCCTGGTACAGGGGAGTCTTAGGGGGCTCTCCTGGAAAGAAAGGGAGAGGCGTCTGGTCCAGGTGAAGGAGGTAGCTTTCTCTAACCACTTGAAGTGCCCAGGTGTTGGTGATGCTGGCAGGCCACTGATGGGCAAAATGAATCAGAGGACCCCTGTTGGCAGCTGCTCTCCCATGGGTGGAAAGGCTATGCTCAGGGAGTCAAAACCCCGATCCAGCCTGGGCAGGAGCTGGTGTTTGGGGCCCGCTCCTTTGCCCTGGTGACCTTGCTGCAGGGTCTGGAGGGCCTGGTATTGGGGATATCCTCTGTAGGGCTGGCCTTCCTGTGGAATGGAGGCCTTTTCCCCAGCGTTTTTTTCTTGGAAAGGGTGGACATCTTTCAGGAGAGCTGAGTCCTTGTGACAAACTCAGTCTCGATCTCCGTCGCCTTATCCTCCATCGGTGTGCTGAAGAGGTTTTCACCAAGGTAGGGGACGTCGAGGAGTCTTTCCTGAATCCACTGCTCGAGGTCCAATGCCTGGAGCCAGGCCTGATGTCGGGCACCAATGCCTGCCGAGGCCACCCTCACGTTAGACTAGAAGTCGTCATAGGCGGCTCGAGACATGTACTTTGAGCACTCCCCGACGCACTTTGTGAGTGTTTGGAATCACTGAAGGTGATTTCCAATGAGACCTGCCGAGAAACCTGCAAGTTCTTTTGCTAGGTCTCAGAGATACATGCTGATATAGAGCTGATATGCTTGTATTTGGCAACCCAGCATCTAGCCGTTAGCATTTGCATCCAAAAGCATCAAGGGCGCAGGACTCCCTGCCCGGGGGCATGGAAGAGCGAGTCTTTGTGCTTTTCTGCCAGCGCATGGTCGACTCCACCACCACAGTTGTGTGTATCAGTTAGGGACATGTTCTTTGTGCGCCGATCACACTTTATGAACCCACTGGCCATTGGGGCAAAAAGGACCCCTGCGAGGTCAAAGACCCTCTTTGCCGTCAGCAGTTAGAAAAGGCACGAAACCGCGCTGGAGAAAATACTCCCTAAAAATGGTTCCGAGACTAGATGTCGAGGCGACTGGGCTCGGAGGCAGGAAAGGGACCGGTGCTCACCAGAGAAGGAAAATGCACTTAATGCACAAGAAAATAACTTTTTCCGAGGGAAGACGACAGACATCTGTAGGGCTCCACAAAAAAAGGGAGACCGAGTAAGATGTGGGCGGGAAGGGGACCACGCATGCATGGTAGCACCTCTCAAAGGCTTTCTTTGAAAGCTGGAGAGATGTTTCCGTGGGGCTCCGTTGGCATCACCCATATGTGAGGACTGAGTTCCTGCATGCTCCTGGAGAAGATAAGGAGTTCAGTTTTGGCCATGTTCAATTTCAGATGGCGGTGGGACATCCAGGCAGCAAGGTCAGATAGAGAGGCTGAGATACAGCCTGCATTCCTGGAGAGATTTCAGGTGCAGTGGTAGATCTGATAATCATAGGCATAAAGATGATACAGAAAACCATGGGAGGAGCACTGTTCCCTCTAAGCTGTGCGCATGTGCGCGCGCACAGCCCTCGCCGAGCGAGCGCACATACTTTACAACAGAGCGCACAAAAATTACGGCTCTGATTCTGATAGAAAACACAGACATCTTAAAATTTAAAAGTTATGATTGTAATTACTAGAAATTTCCCGCTTCATTTAGTAATCGTCTATTTTCATTTAATTTGATTAAAATCAATGTGGTGTACATACTGTATTCTGACATGTAGTCAAATTTTAAAGTATATAACTCCGAGTGTCATTATGTGGCGCACAAAAATTTAACCTTCCTTCAAAAGCTGCACACAGCTGATATTTTATGCGCACAGAGCCTACAGAAAATTAGAGGGAACATTGGGGAGGAGATGACTGCACTAAGAGGCTGGATAAAGAGAGAGAAAAGGAGAGGTTCCAAGGTACACTGGACCAAAGGCAGAATGGGAGTAGAAGGATCCAGTACAACATACACTAAAAGTGGAATGGGAGAGATGAGAAGAAAACCAGGACAGAACAGAGCCCCTAAATCCAAGGAAGGACAGGGTATCAAGGAAAAGGTGGAGATCAACAATATCAAAAGTAGCAGAAAGGTCAAGGAGGATGAGGATCGAGCAATGACCCTTGGATTTGGCGAGAACAAGTCACTGGAGACTTTGGCAAGAACTGTTTCTGTAGAATGCAGAGAACGAAAGCAAGATTTTAGTGGATCCAGAAGGGCTTGACATGACAAAGTCCAGACAACAACAGTGAACTGCACATTTGAGTAGTTTAGAAGCAAAGGGAAGGAGGGAGATTGGCCGATAATTAGAAGGATAGGTACAGTCTAGTGAAGGTATTTTTTTTTTAGGAGTATAACCACAGCTTGTTTGAAGGTGCAAAACAGTTGCAGTAGAAAGCGATAGGTTGAGAATGACAGATATAAGAAATGATGGCAGAAGAGATAAAGCTCATTAGATGGGTGTAACTGGATTATAGAACAGGTAGAGAGTTTGGAGGAGGAGAGAAGATCAGCAGTTTCCTCCTCAGTGATTTTAGAAAAGAAAGAAAGAAAGAAAGAAAGGGTGAGAGAGGTTGAGACAAGGATTTGGGAGTGAAGAAGGGAAAGAGAAACAGAGGTGGCCCTGTGGAGAACTCAAGACTAATCTTGTGGACCTTACCATTAAAATAGTCAGCCAGAGTCTGGGCAGAAAGGGAGGGAGGTGTCAGAGGCTCTTTGGAGGAGAGAACTGAGTGTAGTTTGTGAGGGTCAGAGGAAAAAGAATTAGTCAGGTGGACATAGTACTTTTGCTGGGCGAATGCTATGGTCGACTGGAAAGAGGTTAGCATGTATTTGAAATGTAGCAAGACAGCAAAAATACTGGATTTATGCCTAAGCCACTCAGCTGAGTGGGTACAGGAATATAGGTAGCAGGGTTTAGAGGATAGCCAGGGCTGAAGTACAGTACACCTCAAAGGACAAGGAGCAAGTGCATCCAGAGCAGAGGAGAGCAGTGTTATAGGAAGACATGGCTTCATCAACAGAGTCAGGTGATATAGTGGAGAGAAAAGGTGATGAGATAGCAGCAGCAAGAGCTGAAGGGACAGTAGCTTGAAGATTCCTAAACATGTTGGTGGAGATTGGGTAAAACCGATGTGGGGAGTGGTTAAGAGTGAAAGTTAGTAGCTGACAGTCAGATATGGGAATAACTGAGGTGAAGTTTGACAGCAAGCAACTGGAGAAAATAATGAAGTTAAGGCAGTGGCCATGCTGATGAGTAGGGAAAATAGAGCCCAGCTGGATGCTGAATAAGGAGGTTAGGGAAAAAAGCTTTAAGGCATAAGAGTCAGAGGAGTTATTGACATGAATGTTAAAATCCCCAAGAACAAGGGAAAGAGGAAGAAGCATCCATAAAGAAGAAAAGCCAGGAGTCAAAGTCAGTAGGAAAAGTAGACGTGGACTTGTTGGGGGGGGGGGGGGGGGTGTCAAAAAATATTAGTTACACACCTGTAACAGGTGTTCACCAGGAGCAGCAGGAATCAGTCCTCACATATGGGTGTCATCGGCGCCGATGAAGCCCCAGCGGAGCATTTCCCCAGCTTTCCATGAAAGCTTTTGGGAATGCTGGCAAGCATGCGCGGTTCCCTTCCCGCCTAAAGGTGCCATCTTACCTCAGTCAAATGACATAGCTAAGAACAGCACACAAAAATGAAAAAATTAAACTATGTACAACTGCAACTCCGAGGGGAGGAGGGAGGGTTGTGAGGACTGATTCCTGCTGCTCCTGGAGAACACCTGTTACAGGTGAGTAACTACTCTTTCTCCAGGACCAAGCAGGAAATCAGTCCTCACATATGGGTGACTCCCTAGCTCTGGGCTACCAGGAACCCAGGCTGAACAAGAGAACTCCCTCTAGTCTCAGCAGCAAAGAAAGGCTTTTCAAGGACACAACTTCCACCGGTAGCCCAACAGAGGGCAGGAGTTGCCTAAACCTCAAAGAGATTCCGGAGTACTGCTTGGCCAAAAGCACTGTCCCTACGGGACTCCCTCTCCAGACAATAATGGGCTGCAAACGTCTGGCTTGAAGACCAAGTTGCAGCCCTGCAAATGTCTACCAAGGGCACAGAGCGGAGATGAGCCACTGAGGCAGCCATTGCCCTGACACGGTGGGCCATAACCCGACCCTGCAAAGGAAAGTCAGCCGCCTTGTAAGCCCAGGTGATACAGTCAGCCACCCAGATGGACAAGGTACGCTTGGACACAGCTAACCCCAACCTATTGGGGTCAAAGGATACGAAGAGCTGAGTAGCCCTTCGATGGCCTTGCGTACGGTCAAGGTAGAAGGATAAGGCCCTCCTACAGTCCAGGGTATGCAGAACTGCTTCAGCCTGGCTTGCATGAGGCCTAGGGAAGAATGTTGGAAGAACCACCTCCTGATTGAGGTGAAAAGAGGAGACAACCTTTGGGAGGAACTTTGGATGAGTCCTGAGGACTACCCTGTTCCTATAAATCCTGGTGTAAGGCCTATCACAGACCAGGGCCTGAAGCTCACTCACTCGCCTAGCTGAGGTGAGGGCTATCAGGAAGAGAGTTTTCCAGGAAAGGAAGCATAGAGGACAAGTAGCCATCGGCTCAAATGGTGGGCGAGTCAGTTGCTGCAAGACCACATTCAGCTCCCACTCAGGAGCAGGAGGACGGATGGGAGGCTTGAGCAAGAGCAAGCCTCTGAGAAACCTGGACATTAAGGGGTGTCCCGACAGGGAATGTCCCTCCACCAGTGAGTGGTGAGCTGCCAGAGCTGAGAGGTGGACCCGAACAGAATTGGACTTAAGTCCCTGATTGGATAAGTGCAGTAAATACTGAAGCACTACTGGTACCGTACAGGAGAAAGGATCTTCTGTACGCAGCTGACACCACACAGAAAACCTCTTCCACTTCAGAGCATAGGTTTTCCTAGTGGACTGTTTCCTAGAGGCTAGGACAACCTCCTCAACTTCCTGAGGTAGGCCCCAGGGAGCTAAAACTACCCTTGAAGCCTCCAGGCCATCAAATTGAGAGTTTTGAGGTTGGCGTGCAGAAGGGAACCCTGATCCTGAGAGAGAAGGTCGGGTTGCAACCCCAGAGGTAGTGGGGAATCCACTGCCAGTTGAAGCAGAAGTGGAAACCAAGGCTGTCTCGGCCATCTGGGAGCTACCAGCAGGACCGAGGCCTTGTACTGAAGAGTCTTGAAAAGAGTTCGGGCCACCAAGGGCGTGGGACGAAACGCATACAGGAGGCCCTGAGACCAGGACATCAGAAACGCATACAGGAGGCCCTGAGACCAGGATGCGGTTGCCTGGAGCAGAACTTGGGCAGTTGCTTGTTCAGCGGACTGGCAAACAGATCTATCCAAGGGAGACCCCACTTTAGGAAGATCTTCTGAACCACCAAGGGATGCAGCTGCCACTCGTAGGGCTGCAGAATTCTGCTCAACCGGTCGGCCAAGGCAGTTCTCCTGGCCTGGAAGGTACACCGCTCTGAGAAGCATGTTGTGCTTTAGGGCAAAGGAACAAAGGTCCTGAGTCTCCCGACAAAGGAGCTTGGACCCAGTCCTGCCCTGTTTGTTCCACATAAAACATGGCTACCTGGTTGTCTGTTTGAATCAAGACTGAGCGTCGAGCCAGGGCAGGAGAAAAAGCCTTGAGAGCTAAGCGGATAGCTCGAAGTTCCAGGAGATTGATCTGTTGGGCTGCCTCCCAAGAAGACCAGAGGCCTTGGGTGCACTTGTCTAGACAATGAGCACCCCAGCCCTGCAGAGAGGCGTCGGTGGTGAGGACTACCGAGTACTCTGGCATTTGGAAGGGCATCCCCTGCAGCAGATTGGGTGGATGTAGCCACCAGCTGAGGGAGGTCAAAAGGGGTTTGGACACCCTGATCCTGTCTCTTAGATGGCCTGAGGCCTGTGACCATTGAGAATGAAGGCACCACTGTGCAGGCCTCATGTGGAGCCTGGCATTGGGAGTCACATGCACTGTCGAAGCCATGTGGCCCAGAAGCCTGAGGCAGAGTCTGGCGGAGACCAGGAACTTGTTTAGGAACTGCCTGGCCACGTCCATCAGTCTTTGGGCCCTGTCTGCTGGCAAGAATGCCTTTGCCAGTTGAGAATCTAACCTTGCCCCTATGAACTCCAAGTTCTGGGAGGGGAGCAAAGTGGACTTTGCAAAGTTTATGACAAAGCCCACGTTTTGAAGCAGAGCAATGGTTCTGAGGGTGGCTTGGCTGGCCTACAGGCACGTCTGACCCCTGATGAGCCAGTCGTCCAGATAGGGAAAGACAAAGATGCCTTGATTTCTTAGGTAGGCCGCAACCACTGCCAGGCACTTGGTAAAGACCATGGGAGCGGAGGTCAGGCCAAAAGGTAGTACTCTGTACTGATAATGGTTTCCTCCCACAATGAACCTGAGGTACTTTCTGTGGTCTGGATGAATGAGGATGTGAGTGTACGCATCCTTTAGATCTAAGGAGCATAGCCAATCTCCCTGCTGGAGGTAGGGCAGAAGTGTCCCAAGAGTAAGCATCTTGAACTTTTCTTTCTCTAGGAACTTGAGGTTCCTGAGATCCAGAATGGGCCGAAGGCCACCGGTCCTTTTGGGTACCAGGAAATACCTGGAGTAGAAACCTTGACCTTGGAAGAGAGGAGGCACAGGCTCCACCGCCCTGTCTTCCAACAGGCCCTGAAGTTCCTGAAGGAGAAGGGCTGTATGCAGGGGAGGCCTCAAGGGCTCTCCTGGGAAGTAAGGAGGAGGCAGTTGATGAAAATGCAGGGCATAGCCCTTTTGGACTATGTCCAGCACTCAACTGTCGGAGGTAATGAGAGGCCACTGGTGGGCAAAGAGTACAAGGCGACCGCCTGTGCAGGGCTGGGAGAGCAGGGACGGAGTGGCTATTCTCAAGGAATCAAAAACCCCCACCCTGCTGAGTGGAAGCAGGGGCAGAAGACTTGGGGGCCCTCTGCCTACAGGGCCCATTACCCTGGCCCTTGGCTTGCTCACCCTGGGGGGCAGCTTGGGCAGCCTGATACTGAGGGTACGGTTTGTAGGCAGTGCCCTTCCCCGGGTAAAAGGGCTTTTTACCCGAGCCCTTCTTCTTGTGTGAAGGGGCAGAGGTCTTCCACGACAGCCTTGTCCGGGTAAGGTGCTCGGTCTCGAGCTGAGCGGCCTTCTAGGTCACGGGTTTGCCAAAAAGGTTCTCACCTCGGCAGGGGACATCGACCAACTTGTCCTGAACCCATGGCTCAAGGTCCGATGACTGCAGCCACGCCTGGCGTCGAGCCGCGATGCCGGCAGCCGCAACTCGGGCCGAAGCCTCGAAGCCATCGTAGGCGGTGCGGGAAATGAACTTTGAGCATTCCTGAATCCCCGAGGACAAGGACTTGAATCTCTACAAGGGTTCCCCAGAGAGACCAGCAGAGAATCCGGCCAACTCCTTGGCCAGGTCTCGCAAGTACATGCCCATGTACAGCTGGTAAGACTGGACACAGCAAGCAAACATAGACCCCTGGGAGCACTTTCTACCGACGCCATCGAGGTTGTGGGCCTCCCTGCCGGGGGCACCGCGGAGTGCATCTTCTGGCTCTTCAGACGATGCATGGCCGATTCCACAACCATGGAATGGTGTGGTAGCTGTGCTTTCTGGAAACCAGGGCTTTTGCGGAGTCGATAGATGGAATCGACTCGCTTGCTCAGAACCAGCGCCGAGGCTGGTGCCTCCCACATCCGGAAGAGGAGCCGTTCCAGCATTGGAGGAACCGGGACAGTAAAGGCCTCCTTCGGAGGAGAGTCGTACTGTAGAGCATCGAGCTCCTCGGCTCGAGACTCTTCCTCGGGGTCGGCAGGGATAGCCAAGGCAGCGGCCATATCCCGGACGAACTCCGAAAACCTAGTGTCCTCCGGAAGGGATCTACTCCGGGGCTCAGACTGCGGTGAGTCCGACGGGACGCACCGAGTCTTAAAAGTGTCGGGAGACTCCTCGTCTTCCGTCTCCCAGGCAGACTCATCCGAGGAGGAGTCAGGGTCCGACCCCGCGGGGCACCCGCCCCGACGCCAGGGGCACCGGCGTCGACACCCTCAGTCCCAAACGGGAGGTCGAGGGAGACCTCGAGCCTCGAGGGTCTCGAGTATTGGCTCAGTCTCCAGGGTTGACTTCGAAGTCGACGTCCCGGTGGTCGGGGCAGATGCACCAGACAGGCTGGCCATCAGTGCCCGCTGCTGCTCCATGAAGGCAGACAATCTGCTCTCCAAGGCTGTCATCCTGAGACTCAGCTCGGGAGACGCAGCAGCCACTGACTTGGGCCCCAGCGGTGCCGGGCCCGACGTCGGCTCTCTGGGAGGAGAGTCCACGAGGACTACGGGGCTTACGTGTCCAGCAGACTCCGGCTCCACGCGAGGAACTTTGGCAGGCTTCTCTTGGTCCACGGGCCCGGGACGGCGGTCGGGAGTCTTAGACCTGGCCCTCAAGGGACTAGGGACCTCCTCCGACGCCGCCCTCACGAGCCGCTTCTTCCTCTTGCATTCCCGGTCAGGGGACCCCCTGTCCGAGGAGCTTCGACGGCACTCGGGATCGGAATCCCGAGATGTCGAGGCCTTAGACGAGGTCCGGGCCCGGCCGGAGGCTGAGTCCGAGAAAAGCCTTTCCTTCTGATGCTGTCGACTTCTGAGTGCCTTGGAAGACATCTTCCCACATAGCGCACACGACTTGGGGTCGTGGTCAGGGCCGAGGCACCGAAGGCAGCAGTCGTGTGTGTCGGTGAGAGACATAAGTTTCTTACACCGATCACACTTTTTGAAACCGCTGGAAGCCATCGGGGAAAAAAGAGCCCCTGCGAGGTCAAAAGACCGACCTTCCAGGGAAAAACGAAAAAAGGGCCCGAACGCCAGCCACGAAGGGCAAAAACCGAAAAAGAAGATAAACGGGCTCGATACCGGTGTACCGAACCCGGCGGGAGGGGAACCGGCGTCGAACCGGAGAAAAAATAGCGAAAATCGCCTAAGGAAAAATCACTTTTATCCGGGAGAACAGGACACACATCTGGTGGGCTTCTCGGAAAAAAAGAGACTGAGGTAAGATGGCACCTTTAGGCAGGAAGGGAACCGCGCATGCGTGCCAGCATTCCCAAAAGCTTTCATGGAAAGCTGGGGAAATGCTCCGCTGGGGCTTCATCAGCGCCGATGACACCCATATGTGAGGACTGACTTCCTGCTTGGTCCTGGAGAAATGACAGCTACCCAGAGAGGCAGTGGAGTGAATAGGCGGATGGAGTAGACTTGAAAGGAAGAAAAGGAGGAAGATTGAGGCAGTGATGGGCTGAAATTGGCAGTAATGTGAGAGTAGAAACCCAAGACCACCGTCACGGCCAGTGGAGAGAGGTATACGGGAGAACAGATTGTTCAGTTGCTGCCCTCTGTCATGGAGGCCGGGTCTCCAGGGAGAAGCCAAATCTTGGTTAAAGCAAGATGATGCAGAGCATCTAAAAGGCTTTACTCCTCTCCAGATAGAAGGCCAAGGGCTCTCTCTTGCAGTCTAACATATAGAGCACTTTTACCCCTTCGTGGGAATGAGGTTTGGGGAAAGTGTAGGTAGGAAGATTGACTGTCTATGGTAGAAATCCATTACCACCTTAGGAAGGAATATTGGATGAGTATGCAACATCACCCTCTTGTGAAAAAAACTTAGTGTAGGGTGGATCCACTATTACAACCTGGAGCTCACTTACTCCACATGCTGAGGTAACTAAAATAATACCTTCTAGGTTAGATACTTCAGTCCACGGATATTCAGTAGTTCAAAGGATGCTTTCATCAGCTAAGGCAAAACCATGTTGAGGTTCCATGACACTACTGATGGTTTAAGGGGAGGCTTCAATAGAAGCAAACCGCGCATAAAGCAGACAACTAAAGCTGTAAAGAGATGGGTTTACCTTCTACACGGAAGGCAACCATAAGGATTTGGAGCCTGCGTCAGAAGACGTATGAGAAGAGACTTGAAGACCTAAATATGTACATGCTGGAGGAGAGGAGGGAGAGAGGAGATATGATTCAGACCTTTAAATACTTAAAGAGTATTAACGAACAAACAAACCTCTTCCAAAGATGGGGAAGCTATAAAACTAGAGGGCATAACATGAAGCTGTAAGGGGGTAAACTGAAAGACAACGTCAGCAAATACTTTTTTACTGCAAGTGTGGTGGATGCTTGGAATGCCCTCCCGATGGAAGTGGTGGAGGCAAATATAGTGACAGAAATCAAAGTGGCATGGGACAAACACAGTGCATCCCTTTATAACAGAATAAAATCAAAACAAACATAACTCTCTTATATCTCAACAAATAGAGGTGAGTGGGAACACCCCTAAACAAAGTCATGGGGAGGAGTGACCTACATTGAGCGGCAGGGGCATCTATCTACTCCTACCGCCTTGCTGGGCAGACTAGATGGACCATACTGGTCTACCTGCTGTCATATACTATGTTACTATTTTACTATGTATTGATGATACATAGTGGAGGAGTAGCCTAGTGGTTAGAACACTGGCTTGGTAAGCAAGCAACCAGGGTTCAAGTCCCACTAGCACTCCTTGTGGCCTTGGGCAAGTCACTTAACCCTCCATTGCCTTGGAAGAAAGGCCTGGCAATCTACTTCCGGTGACACTGCCAAGAAAACCCAGGAGCTTCTGGGTCGCCAGAAGTCAGGACTGACTCAAAGGCACACATTGCATTGCATTGATGATAAGCTTCAATTGCACTGAATTGGACCTTTATGAAGTTAGTCTTCAGACCAGACTGTGAAAGGTATAGAAACTTTTCAAGCAGTTTTTGTGTGGAACAGGAGAAAGATCTAAGGCCTAAACCTCACACCATTTGAAAGCATAATATCTTTCTAATAGAAATCAGCTACACCAAATAGCAGGTTCAAGGAGCTGACTTAAAGCCTCTCAACATCCAAGCTATGAGGATTAGGGACTTGACAGAGGTATTGAAGAAGGGGAAACACAGCTGTCTGGGCCAACAAGGAGGTGATAAGACTCATGTTTTTACTATTAGAGGAATGGGCAGATAGACAGACAGAAGTCCCTCTTCCTCATTAAGGAGAAAAGGTATCAGAGGCTAGTTTGCTATCTGTCCAAGTCCTGGAACAGAACTGAGGGAGTTGTGAAGAAGTCTATCGAGTGGGTGCTCCTCGCTCGAAAGATGCCCAAGGCTACCTCCCTGTCCAGAGTCCATTCGCGAGGACAAAGGACTCAACTTAGTTTGTCAGCAAGGACATTGTTCACCCCCCGCCAGATGTGGCACAAAGCAACCTTCCATGTGAAAAAAGCAAAGTTTCACAGTTTCTCAACAGAGGCACAAACCCATCCCTTCCTGCTTGCTGATGCTGAATATGGCCATCTTGTTGTCCGTTTTAAACATGAAGGTTTTGTTGGCTAACCAATATCTGAAAACCTTTATAACGTTCAATATTGTTCTCATATCCAGGAAGTGTTATCTGATGGAGACTCTCCTGGGCGGACCAAATGCCTGGGGTGTGAAACCTATCAAGGTGGGCTACCCAGCCCAACTTGGACAAATCCACATACATCATTAGCAACTTCTGGAAGGGTGGCTCCTGAGAAGGGACACCTGTGACCAGATTTTCAGGAACATCCACCAGGAGAGTGACCTCTGTAGAGGTCTTGCGAAGGCGATGACATCCGAGGCTGTGAATGGATAGAGTTCACTGAGTGCTTGTGGTCCACTGAAATTTTCTGAAATGTGGACAGGCCATAAGTTATAGAGGCCACGTGGCCTAACATTTTCTGCATGGTTCATGCTGAAATCTGCTGACTCTCATAAACTTCCATGACCTGCTGTATCAGACATACTCACCTGTCCAGAGATAAAAAAGCTATCTCATAAGTCGTGTCTAGCAAGGCTCCAATGAATTTCAACTGAAAGATGGCATCAATTGGGACTGTGAGTAGTGCATGATGAACCTTGGCAGCTCTAGCACCTGAATGACGTATATGGATTCATGAACTCCTTCCTGAGTGGTGCTCTTGAACAGCCAATCACGCAAGTAGGGAAACACATGCACCTTAAGTCTGTATAGAAACGCTACAGCTGCTGTAAGACACTTGGTAAACAATAGAGAAGCACACACATGGCCAAAAGGCAGTGCACAATATTGGAAAGGTTTCCCCACAACGAATATGAGATTACAACCTGCTCACATGATGTATCAGGACATGCATGTAGGCATCCTGTAGATCCAAGGAACATAGACAGTCTGCTTTTTGCAGATAGGGGATAAGGACATAGAGAGAAAGCATCCTTAACTTTTCTTTTAAGAGGAATCTGTTCAGCATGTGACGATCTAAGATAGGATGGCATTCTTTGTTGGCATCAGAAAGTACCTTGATTAGAATCTCAGCCCTGGTGGCATGGGTTTGATGACCTTGGCCTCAAGAAGGGCTGAAATTTCCAGAGACACCCATAAAACTGGTTGTTGTTGTTAAGTGCCATTAAGTCGATGTCGACTCATGGGGACCCTCTGGATAGTTGTCATAAACTGTGTTCGGTCTTCAGTTAGGCGACTTATTGTTGACAGAGTGGCACCCATAGCTGCTTTTACTGTATCGATCCATCTCATTCCTGGCCTTCCTCTCTTGCGTTGACCTTCAACCTTGCAAAGCATGATGTCTTTCTCTAACGATCTCTCTCTTCGCATGATTTGTCCAAAGTATGAAATTCAAAGTCTTGTCATCTGAGATTCTAAAGAAAGCTTAGGTTTGATTTCCTCTAGCACTGACTAGTTTGTTCTTCAGGCAGTCCATGGTATACACAGTATTCGTCGCCAGCACCATAATTCAAAGGCATCTATTTTCTTTCTATCTTTTTCACTGTCCAGCTTTCACATCCATATAACGTTATTGAAAATACTATGGCTTGAACAAGTCAAAACTTTGTATGGAGAGAGACATCTCTGCTCTTGAGAATCTTGTCTAGGTCCTTTGTAGTCATTCTGCCAAGAGCAATGTGTCATCAGATTTCTTAACTGCTTGTCGTTTCTTTATTGATAGTTGATCCAAGTAGGTTAAAGTTGTCAACTATTTCAATTTCTTCTCCATCAGCGATGAATTTACTGATTTTGCCAGTTGTCAGGATCTTTGTCTTCTTTACATTAAGGTGCAGGCCTTTTTTAAGACTATGTTCCTTGATCTTGAGAAGTAAATGTTTCAGATCATCTTCACTTTTAGCCAATAATATGGTATTATCAGCATAGCGTAGGTTGTTCATAAGTCTTCCAACAATCTTCACACCTCGGATGTCTTCAGACAGTCCGGCTTCTCTGATGATTTGTTCTACATATAAATTAAACAGGTAGGGGGAAAGTATACAGCCTTGTCGTACACCTTTGCTGATTTTAAACCATTTTGTTTCTCCTTGTTCTGTTCTAACTGTTGCTTCTTGATCAATGTAAAGGCTGTGCAAGAGAACTATCAGGTGTTTTGGTATGCCCATGCTTCTTAATGTGGCTCAGAGTTTCTCATGTTTATATAGTCAAAAGCCTTGCTGTAGTCTATAAAACACATATAAATATCTTTTTCTTATTCTTTCAAGGATCCATCTCACATCCATGATGATTCCTCTCATTCTTTGCCATTTCCTGAACCTTGCTTGCACTTCAGGCAGTTCTCATTCCAGGTATGTTTGTAGTCTCTGATGAATAATATTTAGTAGAATCTTATTAGCATGTGGTATCAGAACAATTGTACAATAATTTCCACAGTCAGTTGGATCACCTTTTCTTTAGTATTGGTATAAACACAGATCTTTTCCAGTCAGTTGGCCATGATAATGTCTTCCAAATTTCCTGGCAGAGCTTTGTAAGTATGGTAACAGCTGCATCAGATTACTGTAATACTTCAATGGGAATGCCATCAATGTCCGGTGCTATGTTCTTTGATAAGACTTTCAATGTTGCTTCAACAACTTCTTTCATCACCAATGGTTCCTGATCATAAGTTACAGGTTGAAACGGCTGTTGGTCCACTTGATCTTTATGGTATGACTGTACATTCTTTCCACCTTTTCTTGATCTTCTCAGCATCATTCAACATGGATCCTTGAGCATCTTGTAGAATTGCAATTCGAGGCTGGAATTTTTTCTTTAACTCTCATAGCTTTAGGAAAGCCAAGTTTGTTTTTCCTCTAATAGTTTCTGATTCAATTTCCTTGCATGCATCATAGTAGCACTTCTCCTTGTCTTGTCTTGCTTCACCAATTGTCAGTGGTGATAAGGGGCCATCAGTTGACAAAATAAGTGAGCTGCCCTCCTACTGGCAGTGTGCCCATCTGGGGCACTGGAAGACTGGCTATGTTCTCTTGGAGGCAGACAAAACTCCACCCCTGGGTTTTGGCTGGGGAGCCGACCTGGTCTTTGCAGGTCACTATTGCCTAGGATGGGCATGAGAAACCTGTTTAGATCTGAAGGAGTGGGGTAGGGGGGATATATATGCCTATAAGAGTAATAGATTTTCCTATGCCTACTTCTCTGAAACCCTCTTGAAGAAGCAGCCAGATCAGAACTGGGCCTGGAGAGCATCTCCAGGGTGTCACTTTACTAATTAATCAAGGTAGCAGCCTCTTCTCTCTCTAAATAGATTATCTCCATGGCACTGTATGGCATATCAGCAAACTGTTTCTGCACACTCAATTGCAAGTCTGTAGCTCAGAGTCATGAGAGTCTCCGGGAGTCAATACTCTTGGCAAATGCTCTTGACGCCACATCTAAAATACCACAGCTCTCTCAAACCATAGACTTTCTGCATTTTTTTCCCTTGACTTACTAAGGAATGAAAACCTCCAACTTTCTCTAGAGGAAGAAAGTTAAAATATTCATCTATACTATGCATGATATTCCGCAAGTGTATGCTCATGTAGAGATGGTAGAACGTTGCATGGGATGCGAGTATGGTGTTCTGATAAAGATTTCTCCCAAAGGAGTCTAGAATCCAAGATGCCCATCCCAAGGGCACCAAAGAATGTGACTTGGAGTTCTTAGTTCTTTTGAGAGCAGATTCAACCATCAAGGAATGGTAAGGAAGCTGTAGCTTCTCAAATCCAGGAGCCTTCTGTGGATCTCCCACATTTTCATCTGTAGTTTTTTGAGGATGTGGTGCACAGGCTCTGTCATGGCTTCCTTCGGGGGGAATCAGGATACTAGAGGTGGTCCAATTCTTCTGCCCTGGGCTCCTCCTCAATATCCATAGTAAACGGTATGCCTTAGTCATATCCCTTACAAAATCATGGAAAAACATCTCTTGAGTGCGACTTACAATACTCATGTAGTGAGGGATCTGATGATGGTTCTGGAGACTTCTCCTCCAAGTAGTACTCAGAATCATGGTTTCCTAAGAGCGCTCTGACACCGACTCAGAGAGGTACTAAGTGGATATCTGAGTCTCTGACGTAGAAGACTCAGATCTCCTTCAGTAGACATGGTACACTGACCAGCTCCAATGCTTCAGTTGTGATGGTCCCACCAATGCACTGAACACCGATATCGGCCAGGCATTGGTGGGTGTCGGGGCCTGCTTCAGTCCTGATGACGACCCATCTCCCTCAAGCGGTTTGAGGACTTCTAGAAATGGCTGAAAGATTTGATGCTCCTGCCTTAGGGGCATCAAAGCGAATAGCACTTGCAGGCAGAGCAGCTTCATCAGCTTGCCCTCCAAACTCTGAGCCAAGTATTTCTCGAAAGCTACCAAAGGAAGCTATGGTGGGCTCAGCAGAGTCCGTTGATGTCTTCAGTTCTTTAGAGGATGTATTGACAGTTTGGTCACGGATCCCTGGAGTTTGGCATGGCCCCTCTGATGTCATGGATGTTGAGTTACTGTCCCTTCAGGGCTGCTTCAGGGAGCAAGGTTCACGCAAATCCCGTGTACTCCTGGCATCTCACTACAAAGAACTCCAATGTCATTGCACCCCAGTCTCCATTCATTTCTTGGCATTGGTGGTTCTCAGGGCGAATCCTTGCTCTTCTTCAGGATAGAATAAGCGGATGACCAATCCCTGGATCCCTTACTAGTGCTCGGTTCTGAGGCAGCTCAAGCACTTCTTAATGCTGATGTACAGACAGCATCCGGTGCAGCTTTGGAGTCCATGGTGAGTCCATGGTAAATGATGCCTTTGATGCTAATGGGCCAGTTTTAGAAGTATTTGTTCCACAAATACAGAATTTCGCTTACAAGCTAAAGGCATGATGAAAAAATTCCTTGATAGAGGGTATCCAGTATCAGTTTTAAATAAAGCCTATAAAAGGGCGAAGTATAACCATCGGGATTGGCTGCTTTATCCTCAACTCTTCATCGTCTTCTGCATCTCCAGCGCCTACAGTTACGTGTTTTACCTTTTTCTAGTTTATCTCATCGTATATCTTCTATGATTCGTAAACATTGGAGTCTTCTACATCGGCATCCTAACCTTACCACTTGTGAATTAAGGATGGCATATAGCAGAGGGCGTAATTTTAAAGATCGTTTATGTCCTGCAGTTTTAAGACGCACAACTGTTCTCTCATCATCTATGCAAGGCCACTCAGCTTGTCAACACTGTTCTTATTGCAGTACTATGAGTTCATCTATTTGTGTGAAGTATAGTTCTCAAGTAAAAAGCCTGTCAGTGGCTACGACGTGTAATACCTCATATGTGATATATGGTATCTGGTGTGAGTGCCAGATGCTTTATATAGGAAAGACTACCAGGCCCTTGCGGACTCGATTAGCGGAACACAAATATAGCCTTAAGAAAGCTCGAATTGATACTCCATTGGTACAGCATTGTATTGATTCAGGTCACCTTTTTGAGACTCTTCGTTGCACTGTTTTAGAATCTGTACCTCCCGATATTCGGAGAGGCGATCGTAAGAAAGTGCTTCTGCAAAAAGAACAGCGATGGATCTTTAAATTACAGACCTTGCAACCCGACGGTCTTAATGACCGCCTTGAATGGACATTATTTTTTTGATCATTTTTTGGACTATTTTTTTGATCGTCTTGCCCTTTGCGATGTTATGCGCCTCTGTTTGGCTACGGTGTCACTGTGCAGCTTTTTGTATTTAAGGATGGTATTTTTTGTTTGTTTCTTTAAAACGACGTCATGGTTTTTGAAGACTGTTTTGATTGGTGCATGGTTGCGTTATTAGGCGCGTCACACGCCAAGTTGGGATGGCGGGAGGTGATGCGGAGCCATCTTTGAAGATACTATTGCGAATGACGTTGCTCCTGATGAAGCCGGAACACGGCGAAACAAAGGCTTTTGTTGAGCTTCAGTCACTTTTGAAAGTTTTTTACAATATTGAACTTAGAGTACTCTCTCCCGCGCTCTGTGGGTTCCTCTGTTTGCGTCAGAGGTTGGAATTTACTATGAGAAGCGTTTGTTGAGGAGCTAGAGACCTGGTTGCTTGTGTGATCATCATTGCAAAGATAAGTCATTTGCGTTCAGTGTTAGCATTGATGTACTTTTGAGTTTTTCATCTTTTCTATTGCAATTGCAGGTATCGCTCCAGGATCTGTTTTAGGCTGTGCTCAGCCTTTAAATTACAGCTTGTATGCTTATTGGATTGACGCTGTTTTCAATGTAAGGGATTGTTGTGTGAATGAAGTTTATGAGCTTGTAGGTTTGTGAATGTGTTTTAGTGATTGAATCTTTGCTCTATTGCTTTAGAAATATTTTGAGACTTTTTCCCATGGTTGTAGTTTAGGGTGTCTTTAATGAATGAAAGATTTGGGTATTTTAGGTTTAGGAAGGTAGGATAGGCTATGACCGGTGATGTGAGCGTCTACCACCACCTATGGTGATTTATCATCAAATGTGGAGTTGTGCCATCTGAGGTCACTAAAGCCTGAGATTGATGTTGAATTATATGTTGTCATTTTTTGGAGTAATTCTATATAATATTGGGAGCAAGGTGTTTTTTTGTTAGATTCTCCAGTTTTAGAAGTGCCATAAAGTGGTGTGTGCTTTTCTTCTTAAGAACATAAGAGATGCCATACTGGGTCAAACCAAGGTCCATCAAGCCCAGTATCCTGTTTCCAATAGTGGCCAATCTAGGTCACAAGTACCTAGCAGTTTCCCCAGAAGACAGAGGTTCCACAATGCTTCTACTGGGACAAGCAGTGGATTTCCCGGGTCCCCTTTAATAATGGTTTATGGGCCTTTCCTTCAGGAACTTGTCCAAACCTTTTTTAAACCCAGATACACTAACAGCTCTTACTACATACTCCGGTAATGAATTCCAGAATTTGATAACACGTTGAGTGAAAAAATATTTTCTCTTATTAGTCTTATATGGGTTACACTGTAGCTTCATTGCATGTCCCTTAGACTTTCTACATTTTGATGGCGTAAACAAATTGATCTATCTTTACCCATTCCACTCCATTCATTAATTTATAGACCTCTATCATATCTCCCCCTCAGCCGTCTCTTTTCCAGGTTGAAGAGCCCTAACCTTTTTAGCCTCTCTTCATAGGGGTATCCTTCCATCCCCTTTACCATTTTGGTGGCTCTTCTCTGTACCTTTTCTAATTCTGCTATATTCTTTTTAAGATACGGCAACCAGAATTGACCACAATATTCAAGGTACAGTCACACCATGGAACAATACAGAAGCATTATAATATCCTTTGTTTTATTCTCCATTCCTTTCCTTTTGATTCCTAGCATTCTATTTGCTTTCTTGACTGCCACTGCACACTAGGCGTGGGGGTTCCAACATGTTATCAACGATGACCCCTACATCTTTTTCCTGGATGGTGGTTCCTAATATGGAACCTTGAATTGTATGACCATATAGTTTGGGTTGTTCTTTCTTAGGTGCATAACTTTGCACTTGCCTACATTAAATTCCATCTGCTATTTGAACATCTAGTCTTCCAATTTATTAAGGTCCTCTTGCAATTTTTCAGAATCCTCATGGGTTTTAACAACTTTGAATAATTTTGTGTCATCTGCAAATCTGATTACCTCACTCGTTACTCCCATTTCCAGGTCATTTACGAATATGTTAAAAAGCACTGGAACCAGCACAGATCCCTGGGGTACTCCACTATTCATCTTTCCTCATTGGGAAAATTGGCCACTTAGCCCTACCCTCTGCTTTCTATCTTTTAACCAGTTCCTGATCCACAATAGCAAACTGTCTCCTATCCCATGACTTTTTAATACAGTAACATATGTTTAATCTAGTTAGCCTATTATGACAATCATTTTGATTTAAAGAGTACTTTCTTGACCTTATTTACATGAGGTCTTAATCATCTCTGAATAGTGTGCTAGTTAACACTATTGCTCTGTGAACTAGGATTGGTCCTTAGGTGATTTGAATCAAGTTACCGAGTCCCCAGAATGGCCTTTAAAGAGAAAAGTTTTTAGCAATTTGCGGAATGCATTCGGGTCCATGATGGATCTTATATTTTCTGAAAGAGAGTTCCAATGAGTTGGCGCATAGAGTAAGAATGTTCTTTTGGATGTTGATGCGTTGCTTTTCCTGAATTTCAGTGGTAAGACCAATGTGTTTTTCCCACCACTTCTACATGTTCTGGTTTCTGAGTGGTTTGGATGAGTGACCTCAAAAATGTAGTGGGTTTGTTTTGTAAAGTTTTGAATGCTATGTGCAGTACTTTGGACTTTATCCTACTTTCTATTGGTAACCAGCAAAGTTGTTTTAATAACGGTGTGATATGTTCCTGTATTGGTGTTTGGTTAATGACTCTCACTGCTGTATTTTGAGCCATTTGCAGACGATAAATGGCATGCTTTGGGAGACCCATTAGAATACTATTTGCATAAGGCACACATTGATTGATATATGGGAAGATCATTGCTTGCACTGTTCAGAAATCGCTTGTTGAAAGGAGAGGTCGCAGATGATGAAGCATCTTCAGTTTTGAGTATATTGCTCTGACGGTATTGTTTGTGTGTTTAGTCATGCTGAGGTGTTGATCCAATGTGACCCCTAAATATCTCACTTGATTTTTTACCTCCAGGATTGCTTCTTTTACTTTTATGGTATCTGGTGGTCTGAATGATTTGTCCCTTGAAATAAAAAGTACTTCCGTCTTTTTTTTTTTTGTAATTTATACCTAAGCTATGCTCAGTTAGCCATGTACCGATGTCGTTGAAACATGACACTATTTTTTGTAAGGTTGGGTTGCTTCATATTAATTTGTGTATATAACATGATGTCATCCGCATAAATGATAATGGATACTGTTTCCCTGAATTATCTTGCATATGGGCTATATGTATAAATTAAACAATAGGGCCGATAGAGCAGAACCCTGAGGAATTCCTTGCTTTGGATTATAAAAGTTAGATGTGATGTTAGCTATTTTTATCTGCTGTCTCCGGTCAGTTAAGTATGATTTGAACCAGGAGATCACGTGATGCGGTGGGAGAGAATGGCTGTGTGCTGAGTTCTCTCCCGGGCCTGCTCCCAAAGCTTTATTAAATATACCGCTCAAAACCCTACCACGGTGAACTTAACGAAACAGCACCATTGCCCAACACTTTCTAAGCCTAAAGAACCAGCTGCAGACATAGATGAGAATGAAATCAGCAAAGAGAGACCAAGAAAAAGGAGCACTGGAAACAGCAAAAATGGCAGATGCCCCCGGCTTCCCCTCCTGCACCAACACAGGACCACGCTGGTAGAAGAGGTGACTGTGGTGGTGGTGAGGGCCCTCAGCACTAAACAGGAGGAATTGAGTGGTAAATTGGACAGTATGACCCAAACTTTCACGATGTCTGGAAACCGATTACAACAGGCAGAGGAAAGAATAACTAAACAAGAAAATGCCTTATCCACAGCGGAAAAAGAAATTCAACGGTTGACAGAGCTGGCGTCAAAACAGGCAGACAAACTCAATGAACTCGAGAACAGAGGATGCCGCAAAAACTTACGGTTCATGGGTATCCCAGAGTCGATTAAAGAAACTGAGCTTAGAGGGTACTTGGAGACTCTGCTGCCACTGGCTCTGTCTTTGGAGAATTCTGGCACCATAATTATAGAGAGGGCACACCGACTGGGGCCCTCTAGTGTACAAGACCCACGGCCCTGGGTAGTGCTGGCCAGGTTCCTTAATTTTGCACAGAAGGAAAACACTCTATGGGCTGCCCAGACTAAGGGAACAATCCAGCAGGAGGGAATATAAATTGGGGTATCTCAGGATTACTCTCCTCTGTTGAGCCAAAGAGGCAAGCCTATACCAGGGGTGTGTCAGAAACTAGTGGAAGCTAAAATAAAATTTGCAGTTGAACATCCAGCACATCTCTGGATTTTTGTGAATGGCACAGAAAAGATGTTTGACTCTGCGGACTTGGCAGCCCCATATGTGGACACGTTGCAGGAGACACCCAGAGAAGTGCGCGAGTGGTGAGGCCTTCAGGTTTGGTGGACAAAGCAGGGGACTTGCTTACTGTATTGTGGATAAAGTACAGACCTTCTCCCCCCCTATATAAACCGAGGGTGGAAAAAACTGAAGTGTCGCCCCTATTAAGATCACATGGAGTATGAGTTAGGAGAGGAAGCTGACCTAGGAGGACTATGAGGTACCACTGCAAGTGTAGCAGCAAAGGCTGAAGAGGAATGAAACCTGCTTGAGAGCCAGATCAGAGGACCGGAACAATAAGACGGGCTGGCCCTCTGGCCTCAGCCCTATTGAACACCTGGTGCAACCCTTCTAAAGGAAAAATAGACTGCTACAGTGAGACATTATACATAAGACTGAACAGCTGACCAGTGGAGAGTGTTGAAATGTAAAACTGCCAATGCTTGTACAGATAGGTTTTGGGGGCCCCAGATGGGCAAGGTTCAATGCTTAAGAGATGTAAGTTTTTTACACTGTTGGAAGAGAGGGAAAGCAGGATAGAGTGAGAACGAATGGAGGGGACATGATGAGTGGTAGTGTGCATGTTAAATATGAATGCAGGGGAGTACCGCTAAAGAAAGAGAGCGCTGAATAACAACAGTGAAGGAAGGCGGGGACAGAGAAGGAGGATTAGCAGCAACTCCCAGGCATAGGCCCGAAAATGAATGAATGGTGGTACAATTGAAAATGCGTGATAGGGATTTAGAGTGGGAATAGAGGAGGGATTAAGTTAGGAGTGAGTGTATGGGGGAACTAGGGTAAGAATGGGATCAATGAGAGTTATTCCCAGGCTAAAAGAGCAAGGGTAAGGGGTCAGGCAAATCAGAGGGAGGAGGGGTTCTATGCATCCTAGACGTGATCAGAAGGAAGAGGAAGATGGGGGGGAGGTTTGTTGGGGTTTAGGGTAAAGGGAAAGGGGAACAGAGGTAGGATAAGCGGCAGTGGGGGGGGGGGGGGACAGGTGGCTCTAAACGATATGATGAGAAATTAAGGTGGTGGAAGCAGCTCCGATGGCAAAAAAGAAATGGGGGTTTGAGGCTGGGAGGACCCTTATGTTAGTGGGAAAAGCACTATGGTACAATATAGCCTGATGGTGTGGAATGTCTCCCGAGAATTATTTCTTAGAATGTATGCGGACTGAATACTCCCATTAAGGTCCTGCGAGCCTTAGCACGACACTGCTGTGATATTGCATTTCTTCAGGAAACGCATCAAACCATGGCAGAACAAGCTAAGTTGAAAAGGGAGTGGGTAGGACAAGTATTTGGCTCCCCCGCACAAGGGAAAATGAGGGGGAGGGGTGTTCTGATTCACAAGAGCCTCCGGTTCTCCCATACTGACAAAGTGTCTGATGAAACAGGTTGCTTATCTTGTACTAGTGGGGGATTTAGAGGGTAAGCCAGTTATCTTTTGCAATATATATGGCCCCAAAAATGCTGATGTGCTCCCTTTTATGTGAGAATGGCCTAGGTAATTGAGAACTGCCAGAAGATCCCCTCATTTTAGGAGGTGACTTTAACGGTGTTCTTGATATGGAGATAGATGTTTCAAATTGAGGGGGGGGGGGAGGGAATGGAGGCTCACAGAGCTATTATGCGGATTCTTGGTCGCCTCAAACGCCATTTAAGTTTGGTGGATCCATGGCATGTGTTACATCCACCAGAGCGGGACGATTCCCACAGATCATGAGCCCATGGGACAAGTGCCCGCATTGATTTTTTGATGATCTCTGAGCCTTTATTCACGCAGGTGATGGCAGCGGATATTGGCCCAGATGAAATCTCCGATAATCCCTCGGTTTGAGTGGACTTAACCTGGCAGAGGCCCATGTCCCAACACAGGCATTGGTGTTTCCCGTCATACACCTTTATAGAGATACCCAGTATCAAGTTTACCTCCAGGAGCGCTGGCACACGTACTTGACACATAATAGGCAGCATACAGAGACCCCAGAACTCTTCTGGGAGACCGCTAAGGTATTCCTTGGGGGAGACATCATTGTCTAGATAGCTAGAAGACGGCACCTGTTAAACGCTACAATCCTTAGACTGGAACGTGTCACACTCCCCCTGCGGGCCAGGCCAATAGGCAGAAGGGTGGCCTCATTTGCCTTTAAGTAAAGAGTCAATAGATTTTTCTCTCACCAGGGAATTCTGGGAGTTGTACTTTCTCACAGTTACTTGTAGACAAAGTACTTGCAACCACTCGGTTTGTTTAAGGCAAAACAGAAAATTTATTTTTGATCTGGGTTCCCCTTTCGCATCAAAATTCAAAACACAGGGCAGTAAAGGATTATTCTCCAAAAGAAAACTCAACAGGAACATAAAGCGTCTGGAACACCAGAACTTGGTAAAACCCTTTTCACACACAGTAGCTGTTCACAGCCATTTTTCAGCAGTAGGAAAATCACAGCTACTTTCCTCAATTTTAAATCAGGTACAGTTCTTTTGGTTTGCAGCTTGTCGTGCTGTGAGGGCTTGCGTGCATCAGTGATGCTGAGAGCTAAACTATCGGTAGTTTAACTACTGGCAGGATCTCCCAAGATGGACAGGTCTCAGCTGAGGTGCCAGCCCAAGACAAACCACCCATCTGGGCAGCAGCAGAATGGGATAGTGTTGACAGCGGAGGATCACATTTTTGTGACAATGGCAACAACACCAAACTTAAACTGCGCAGAAGAAAGGCCCGGCAATCTACTTCTGTATCTTGCCATGAAATCCCAATGGATAGTTACAACAAAACAAATTGTGCTATGGTGCTGGAAGATGAGACCCCCAGGTCAAAAGGCACTCAACTAGCTACTGGGGAAGAGCTGAACACTTTTCAGAGTAAAGCCAGCATTTATGATGTGGTTGGATCAAAGCCCTCGGGAAGTCTGACTGCTGATGTAGCTGTGCATGAAATTAGAGTCAGAAGCTGTAAAGATGTCTTACACATTGGAACATGGAACGTACGAAGTATGAACCAAGGGAAGTTGGAGGTGGTCAAGAATGAAATGGAATGTGTACAACTTGATCTGTTGGGTGTCAGCGAACTGAAATGGACGGGTATAGGGCACTTTGCATCAGATGATCACATGGTCTACTATGCTGGAAATGAAAGACAAAGAAGAAATGGTGTTGCATTTATAATTAAGAAGAAGCTTGAAAGAACTGTAATGAAATACAATGCAGTCAGCGAACGCTTAATCTCTATTCGTCTGCGAGGATTGCCTATCAACACAAATATAATTCAAGTATATGCCCCAACAACAACTGCAGAAGAGAATGAAATTGAAGAGTTCTATGAACAAGTACAAGCTGAAATTGACAGAACATGCAAACACGATATCCTGATAGTCATGGGTGACTGGAATGCAAAAGTTGGCAACAAAGAAGGCGGCAAAGTAGTTGGAAAATATGGACTTGGCAACAGAAATGAAGCTGGAGAAAGACTGATAGAATTCTGCAAGACCAATGATCTATTCATCTCAAACACCTTCTTCCAGCAACACAAGCGGCGACTGTACACATGGACTTCACCCAATGGATTGTATAAAAATCAAATTGACTACATCTGTGGAAGTCAACGATGGAAAAGCTCTATAACATCAACAAAGACAAAACCTGGAGCTGACTGTGGTACAGATCATCAACTACTAGCATGCAAACTCAAGCTAAAGTTGAAAAAGAGCAAACCACTCATGAATGCAGCAAAATATGACCTTTAGAATATACCACTGGAATTTAAAGACTGCCTGCAAAATCGATTTGCTGTTTTAGATACAAATGACAGAGCTCCGGAAGAGTTATGGAATGACATCAAGAAGGTTGTGTTGGAAGAAAGCGAGAAGTCTCTACAAAAGGTGAAAAAAAGAAAAACGGCCAAAATGGATGACGGAAGAAACTCTGAAAAATTGCACAGAAACGCAGAGAAGCTAAAGCCAGAGGAGAAAGAAAGACAATCACAGAACTCAACAGAGATTTCCAACGTGCAGCAAGACAGGACAAGGAAAAGTACTACAATGACGCATGCAAGGAAATAGAAGCAGAAACTATTAGAGGAAGAACAAGATCGGCTTTCCTAAAGCTACGAGAGTTAAAGTAAAAGTTCCAGCCTCGAATTGGAATGTTACAAGATGCTCAAGGTTCTATGTTGAATGATGCTGAGAAGATCAAGAAAAGGTGGAAGGAATATACAGAGTTTTTATATGATAAAATCAAGTGGACCAACAGCCGTTTCAACCTGTACCTTATGATCGGGAGCCATTGGTGATGAAAGAAGAAGTTGAAGCAGCATTGAAAGCCTTATCAAAGAACAAAGCACCAGGCATTGATGGCATTCCTATAGAAGTATTGCAGCAATCTGATGCAGCTGTTACCATACTTACAAGGCTCTGCCAAGAAATATGGAAGACAACATTATGGCCAACTGACTGGAAAAGATCTGTGTTTATACCAATGCTAAAGAAAGGTGATCCAACTGACTGTGGAAATTATCGAACAATCGCTCTGATCCCACATGCCAGCAAGATTCTACTGAAGATTATTCAAAACAGACTACAACCATACCTGGAACAAGAACTACCTGAAGTGCAAGCAGGGTTCAGGAAAGGGCGAGGAACGAGAGACATCATTGCGGATGTGAGATGGATCCTTGAAAGGACTAAATAATACCAAAAGGATATCTATTTGTGCTTTAACGACTATAGCAAGGCTTTTGACTGTGTAAACCATGAGAAACTCTGGGCCACATTAAGAAGCATGGGTATACCAGAACATCTGATCGTTCTCTTGCGCAATCTGTACATTGATCAAGAAGCAACAGTTCGAACGGAACAAGGAGAAACAGAATAGTTTAAAATAAGCAAAGATGTAAGACAAGGCTGCATACTTTCCCCCTACCTGTTTAATTTATATGCCGAACAAATCATCAGAGAAGCAGGATTGTATGAAGACAACAGAGGTGTGAAGATTGGTGGAAGACTCATCAACAACCTTCGCTATGCTGATGATACTACATTACTGGCTGAAAGTGAAGATAAGAACATAAGATATGCCATACTGGGTCAGACCAAGGTCCATCAAGCCCAGTATTCTGTTTCCAACAGTGGCCAATCTAGGTCATATGTACGTAGCAGTTTCCCCAAGAGACACAGGTTCCACAATGCTTGTATTGGTTCAAGCATTGATATCCTGGGTCCCTTCTTAATAATGGTTTATGGACCTTTCCTCCAGGAACTTGTCCAAACCTTTTTTAAACCCAGCTACACTAACAGCCTTTACTACATCCTCTGGTAACAAATTCCAGAGTTTGATTACACATTGAGTGAAAAAATATTTTCTTTTATTAGTCTTAAATAGTTTACCCTGTAGCTTCATTGCATGTCCCCTAGTCTTTCTAAATTCTGATAAGGTAAATAATCGATCTACGTTTACCCGTTCCATTCCGTTCATTAATTTATAGACTTCTATCATATTTCCTCTCAGCCGTCTCTTTTCCAGGTTAAAGAGCCCTAACCTTTTTAGCCTTTCCTCATAGGAGTATCCTTCCATCCCCTTTACCATTTTGGTGGCTCTTCTCTGAACCTTTTCTAAAATCGCTATATCCTTTTTAAGATACGGCGACCAGAATTGCACACAATATTCAAGGTGCGGTCTCACCATGGAACGATATAGAGGCATTATAATATCCCTTTGTTTTTATTTTCCATTCCTTTCCTTATGATACCTAGCATTCTATTTGCTCTCTTGGCCACCGCTGCACACTGGGCCGAGGGTTTTAACATGGTATCCACAATGACGCCTAAATCTTTTTCCTGGGTGGTGGTTCCTAATGTGGAACCTTGCATCGTGTAACCATAGTTTGGGTTGTTCTTCCCTAGGTGCATAACCTTGCACTTGTCCACATTAAATTTCATCTGCCATTTTGATGCCCAGTCTTCCAGTTTATCAAGATCCTCTTGCAATTTTCCACAATCCTCTTGGGTTTTAACAACTTTAAATAGTTTTGTCTCATCTGCAAATTTGATAACCTCACTCGTTATTCCACTTTCCAGGTCATTTATGAATATGTCAAAAAGCAGCGGACCCAGCACAGATCCCTGGGGTACACCACTATTCACCTTTCTCCATTGGGAAAATTGGCCATTTAGCCCTACCCTCTGTCTGCTTTCTATCTTTTAACCAGTTCCTGATCCACAATAGTACACTGCCTCCTATCCCATGACTCTTTAGTTTTGCCAAAAGTCTCTCATGAGGGACCTTGTCAAAGACTTTCTGAAAGTCCAGATGCACAATATCAACCGACTCACCTTTATCCACTTGTTTATTCACTCCTTCAAAAAAACATAACAGATTAGTAAGACAAGATCTTCCTTGTCTAAAGCCATGTTGGCTGTCTCCCATTAGGTCATGACTATCTACATGCTGAGTAATTTTATTCTTTATGATGGTTTCTACCATTTTTCCCGGTACTGACGTTAGGCTCACCGGTCTGTAGTTTCCCGGATCACCCCTGGAACCCTTTTTAAAAATTGGCGTTACATTGGCGATCCTCCAATTTTCAGGTATTAGAGATGATTTTAATGATAGTTCACAGATTACTAATAGCAGGTCTGCAATCTCGTATTTCAGTTCTTTCAACACCCTTGGATGTATACCATCCGGCCCAGGTGATTTGCTACTCTTCAGCTTATCTAATAGTTGTAATACATCTTCAGATGTATCAATATTTCCTTCAATTCTTCCGCACCTTTAAATACCACTTCAGTCATGGGTAACATCCCTGCATCTTCCTCAATAAAGACCGAAGCAAAGAATTCATTCAGTCTCTCCGCTATCGCCTTGTCGCCTCTTAGTGCTCCTTTAACCCCTTGATCATCTAATGGACCAACTGACTCTCTCACAGGCTTTTTGCTACGAATGTACTTGAAAAGGTCTTTATTTCGCGTTTTTGCTTCCGCAGCAAGCTTCTTCTCAAATTCTCTCTTTGCCTGCCTTATCAATGCCTTGCATTTGACTTGCCAGTGCTTGTGCTGTTTCCAGGTTTCGTCGTTTGGCTCTTTTTTCCATTTCCTGAAAGATGCTTTTTTGGCAACAACAGCCTCTCTGACCTCACCTTTAAACCATGCTGGCAGTTTTTTGGACTTCCTTCCACTTTTCTTAAAGCGTGGAATACAGCTGGTCTGGGCTTCCAAGATAGTATTTTTCAACAACACCCAATCTTGATGTACGTCTTTAACCTTGGCAACTGCTCCTTTTAGTTTTTTCTTAACTGTTTTCCTCATTTTATCATAGTCTCCCTTTCGAAAGTTAAAAGGTAGAACTGTGGATTTCCTTACTATCCCTCCTCCACTAATTAAATCAAAGGCAATCATGCTATGATCACTATTGCCAAGTGGCCCCAACACCCTTATCTCTTGCACTAGATCTGGTGTTCCACTAAGGACTAGGTCTAATATGGCTTCCCCTCTGGTCGGTTCATGAACCAGCTGCTCCAAGAAGCAGTCATTTATTTCATCTAGGAACTTTATCTCCCTAGCATGTCCTGACGTGACACTGACCCAGTCGATACCGGGGTAATTGAAATCACCCATTATTATTACTGTGCTGTAACGTTTGTTAGCTTCCTTGATTTCTTTGAGTATTTCATCATCCATTTGGTCATTCTGGCCAAGCACTCGATAGATGATCTGAAACATTTGCTTCTCACAATCAAAGAACATAGTCTCAAAATGGGCCTGCACCTTAATGTAAAGAAGACAAAGATCATGACAACTGGCATAATCAACAGGTTCATCTTTGAAGGAGAAGAAATTGAAATTGTGAACAACTTTAACCTACTTGGATCAACTATCAATAAAGAAGCAACAAGCAGTCAAGAAATCAAACAACGCATTGCTCTTGGCAGAATGGCTATGAAAGACCTAGATAAGATTCTCAAGAGCAGAGATGTCTCTCTCCATACAAAGATTCGACTTGTTCAAGCCATGGTATTTTCAATAACATCATATGGATGTGAAAGCTGGACAGTGAAAAAGACAGACAGGAAGAAAATTGATGCCTTTGAATTATGGTGCTGGCGGCGAATACTGTGCATACCATGGACTGCCCGAAGAACAAACCAGTCGGTACTAGAGGAGATCAAACCTAAGCTTTCTTTAGAAGCTCAGATGACAAGACTTCGACTTTCGTACTTTGGACACATCATGCGAAGAGAGAGATCATTAGAGAAAGACATCATGCTTGGCAAGATAGAAGGTCAACGCAAAAGAGGAAGAGATTGATACAATAACAGCAGCTACGGGTACCAGTCTGTCAACAATGAGCCGACTGACTGAAGACCTAACAGAATTTAGGATAGCTATCCAGAGGGTCGCCATGAGTCGACTCCGACTCGACTGCACATAACAACAACACAGTTCTTTTCTCTTTATCACAAACTGTTCAGTTAACACTCAGGATTCCAAGAATGTTCTTTACTTCAAATGGAAGCTTTTGTTTCTCTTCTAGATAAGAGACACAGGCTATGCAAAGACTTCCCTTCATAGTCTTTCTTCTAACACCTGTGAAAGCTTCCCTTCTTACAATAAGAACAATCCAATGGTATTACATCGCACTCAGTTTCAGGCATACACAAATCTACTTGCATATCTTCCTGTATTGCAAGTTGTCTGTCCCTCTCTGGACTTTCACTAGCAGATTCAAGCTTACTGTTTGGAAGAAGCTTCTGGAACTCCCTTACAAACTGCTCTCCTGGATAAAGATTAGCTGTGCTTTGAGAATAAGCTCCTCTATCCTGCAACAGTTGCCTTAGCTTTTCAATTAGGTTCAGGTCTGTCTCACTGCCCTTGGCTGGGTTCTGGTTATCAGCATTTGCAATAGCTTTCACCCACCTTCTGGCAGCTCAGGTTCCTGGAGCACTCTGCTCTGCACTCTTTCTAAATTCATTAGCAACGTCCTCAGCTATGCTTCTGCTGGACTCTGAAGCAGACACACTTTTTACAAAAGGACTGCTTCCTTTGTTGCTGGAGCCAAATTTCCCCGTGGAATAAAACCTTCCACGTCTCCCTTCTCTGGGCTTCCTTAAACCAGGTTTCTCCTTTGAACCCTCTGGCTTCAGTATTCCCTCTGAACAGGATCCTGGCCAAGAGCTTCCTGCTCTCCCTGAGCTTTCTGTCCACTCTGACCTCTCAGCTCTCTCTGAACCTTCTGCTTCCTTTGCTCCTCCAGATTCTCCCGATCCTCCAGCTCTTCCAGCTTCCTCTGCCCTTCCAGATCTCTCTGACTTCAGTGACGCAGGTTTATAAAGGTGCTTTTCAGCCACCACGCCCTGCTCTCTGCACACGTGTTTGTTATCAGAGCTCAAACCTGACCCTACGTTAGGGCTTGGGCGGGGCTCTGCCTCAGCCAAAGCATGCTTCTCTAGCTTGTTTGTAGTTTGAGCTCTCTGGGAACCTTGCTTTTCTTCTGTCTTAAAGGTGTAGTCCCTATTTTCCTCTATTTCCATTTGCTCACTACAGCTCACATTGTCACAAACGACAGGTTAGGGTGGAACAGAGATGCTATGCTAGGAATCCTACAGGGGTGATAAAGGCCCGACTTCTGGAAGTGCAAGCTGCACTGAATGAAACATTACATCAGTGGGCGAAAAAAAATTGCTGCTGTACTACAAATATCAGCTATATCATTATGGTGGTAAGTCGGGGAGACTATTGGCCTGCTGTCTCAAAGGAGGTAGAGGCCCGCGAACAGTAAGTGCTTTACAGGATGAGAATGGCAAAATTCATAAGGAAGCAGGGGGGATTGCGTGCCTCTTTTGGACATTTTATCAAGCCCTATACACCAGCGAAGGGGCCTCTCCAACACAGATAGTGGCATATCTGCAGGCGGCCGCACGGCCTAGCCTCACAACTCCAACAGGCGGCGCTGTTGGATGTACCAATCTCTACGAAGGAAATACAGTGGAACATTTAGGTTGCTCAATGCACCTGGCCTTGACGGGTTTAATGCAGAGTTTTATAAACTCCTGCAAGATTTGGTGACACCAGCCCTGGTGGAAATGTACCAGGAATAGATAGAACGAGGATATATAGCCTAGGGTGGCAACAAAGCCCATATTACTTTAATTCCCAAGCCTGGAAAAAATCCACAAATGGCTGCATCATATCGACCAAAATCCCTGATCAATTTTGACCTGAAGCTCTTAGCTAAGGTTTTTGTGGAACGTTTGGCCCCGCTATTGCTGAGCCTAGAGCAGGAGTCCCAAGTAGGCTTTGTTCGGGGCCGATATACATCTCGGAACTTATGCAAGATCATAGCCTCCCTCGAATGGGCCCACGAACATCAGCTGTCATCCATCCTGGTCAGTTTTGATGCTGAGAAAGCATCTAACCATGTGGAATAGGAATACCTGTTCCAATTACTGCCCCATTATGGAATAGGAGACCACTTTATCTGCATGGTACGGCTCCTGTATACTCAGCTGGTAGCAGCGGTGGTAGCGAATGGGGCGGTATCAGAGTACATTAGCCTGGGACAGGGAATACAACAAGGCTGCTCCTTGCCCCCTTATTATTTGGTCTGTCCCACGATCCATTGATACGAAAGTTGGTGGCGTGCCGTGAGTTACCAAGTATCCCGACTGGGCATATAGAGTTCAAGGTTTCTGCCTTTGCGGATGACTTAACTAGTCTTTCTTACTTCGCCGTGTACAGCTCTGCCCAAGCTACTAGAGGAGTTTGCCAAGTCTGAAGTGGAAGCAGGCCTTAAAATAAACAAAGACAAATCTGAGGCCCTGGATGTGCTAGGTGAGATGCACTCCGCCTGGGGATCTCCCTAGCCCCTGCGGTGGGCAGAAACAGCATTTACTAATCTAGGTATCCAATTAACTCAAGATCCCCGACTGCTCTATAAACATAATTACAGTAAGGTGTTACAACACATGCAAGCCAGGTTGAAAGACTGGACCCCTCCTTCCGCTGTCTCTAATGGGTCAATTGGCGGCGTATCGGATGGTGCTATTTCCAAAGCTGTTGTACATGCTACAGACGCTCCCCCTTCGCCTGCTCCGTGGAGATGTTCGTGAGTTTGAACAGGTCTTGCGAAGCTTTCTGTGGAAGGGAAAATGACCACGCGTATGATTGGCACACCTGCAAAGCCCCAGGCGGAGGAGCAGGTTGGGGGTCTCTGACATATTCCGGTATGCGCAGGAATGTCAGCTTTGTCATCTTGGGGACTGGCTGAGATACACCAAAGTGTACACTCCGCGGAGACTAGAGGAAGCATATGTTTCCCCGCACTCCTTGCTAGCGGTGCTTCACCTGGACAGAACATTGCTTCCACAATGTTTGACAGAAAGCCTATTAATTGCACTGATTCGAGGGCTATGGCGCTTCTCGTGTAAGCGATGGAAGATATCACCAACAGTGTCCAGTTGGTTACTATTACGAGTACGATCTCAACCATATCAAGGTTTTATCTCTGAGACCGATTTCTTGTAATCTGATTAAGAGAAGATCATGATTTATGGAGTCATAGGCTGCCGCAATGTCCAGGAATATCAGGATAAAACCTGTTCTGTGCTTTTATATCCCTTTTATTAGGCTGTCTATTAGCATTAGGAGGAGGGCTTCCACACCGTGTCCTGCTGTAAACCCATGTTGCTGTGGGTCTAGAGGAGCATGTTATCGACGTGATCCTGCAACTGGAACTGTACCATTTTTTCTATTATTTTCACTAAATATGGTAGACTGGATATTGGCCTCTAAGAGTTTGGGTCTGAATTGTCCAGAGATTTGTTTTCTAAAATTGGTTAGATAGAGGTGTTTTTTTTTTAAATTCTTTGGGCATGTACCCTTGTTCTAGTGAGGAATGAATCAGCTTGAGAATTATGCAAGATAGCACTAGACCCATGGCCAGTAGCATGCATAAGAATATCACATGAGGAGCTGACGTCATTGTGTTGATGACTTTTATAATGTTATCCAGTTGCTTTGTGGATATTAGGGAGAATTTAGATCAGTAATTGCTTGCAACAGTTTTTACCGATTTGGGTATGCGGTCTGTTGAGGAGTATTTGCCCACTTTTCTCATACAGAATGTGGCCATTGTTTGAGTATCCGAAATGTGTATTGTATCTTGACCTCTATGACCCCTTTTTGTCATCTGTTAATAGAATAAGCAAAAAGAGAGGTGTTATAGTCGGATCGCAAACACTTTAGGCAGAATTTATGGGTATCTGTGAAGCACTTTTTAAACCCGTTGGCTAGCTTCTGGACATTTCAGTTGGAAAAATAGCCACGGTGAAATCAAACTCAATTATGATGAAAAACAAAAAAGAAATAGCTGTGACCGATGATATCTGAGGCCTAAGAGTCTAAATAACAGGCAGAAAATGAAAGAAAACTTTAAAAAATGATCGCTAACGCTAGGATTTCTAAAAGGAGGAGAAAAAGAGAGGTGGAAGAAAGGAAATGTAAAAATTACCCAATATTTGGGTAAATAGTGAAAAAAATTCATGTATGAAAAAGAAACTGAACCCGTGGCCTAGGCACATCTGACTGAAAAACAGACTGAGTGCCTCAAGCGTAACAGGAAGGAACAGGTGTGCATGATTAGTTGAGCTTTCAAAAAGCCCCTGAAAGGGGAGCTGAACGTTTCCGTGCGGGCTCCATTGGATGAGATCACTCAAAACCAAGCACTTATCTTGCCTGTCCATAAAGAAGCTTGCCTGCTTTACATCCTTCCCTCAGAGACATGTTTGAGAAGTATTACTTCCTCTACAAAAGAGAATTCTAAAATTACTTTGATATTCCTACCATACAAAGTCAGAAACGTGCATGTAACACACAAGGTGGTGTCATTTACTACCAGTACACACTAATGCCATTATCTAATGCAGGCCCATTTTATGCAATAGGCCTGCAATACATAAGGCATAAAGACGGTGTCAGCACGCTATTAACAAATGACTCTGTTTATTTCATCAGCTATGCTTGTGCTTTCATTCTCATGAATATTTTCCTTTGATGTACTTTCATGTTTTTCTTGTATCCCCATTCTGTATTATCTTAACAACTTATCTATAGACTTACTTTTTGAAACAATAACCTTGATCTTATCTTTTTAATTACTATTAGCTCTCACAATCCCCCTATCTCTACCCCAATATACAATTTTGCCGAACATAGTCAAAAAAAAATTTAACTTTTGGTGACTGATTCCTCCTTACCTCCCCCCTATAGTCTAATAGAACTGAAGTAATAAGCTATGCTGCCTTCAGTTTTCCAGCGCTTAGCTTATTCCTGATATAGAGGCTTGTTTACAAAGCCGCGGTAGCCGTTTCCGATCGTTATCGGAGCCGCGATCCCATTGAAATCAATGGGGCTGTGGCTCCGCTAACGATAGGAAAACGCTACTGTGGCTTTGTAAACAAGCCCCATAGTGTCATTAGTGTAGAAAAATCCACAGTGAAACCACTGCTAAGGGGATATCACGTACAGCTTATAAAAACATATGCCAACGGCTGAACACAATATTGCTCCTGATGTAAAATGCCATGTAAATTTTTTTTTTAACTTTTCATGCAGAATTTTTAGAAACTACCCTAATGTGTTTTCTGACTTGCCTTGTTTGTTGTAGTACCTGGTGTGCATAGTTTTAGTTTCTTGCTTCGATGACAAAAAAAGAAAAAGATTTTTAAAGCATTTTTCTCACTGTTTCTATTCCCATCCTATCCTTCTACATTTCCACAAATGAAAAATAGATCCCTAACTGATCAGAAGTTGAAAGGACAGCTTCTCTAAAGCTGTGCCATTTATTGCTCTCTTTACCCCTTATACAGTATAATATGAGCAGCCAGAAGACATACCATACTGGGTCAGAACAAAGGTCCAGTATCCTATTTCTAACAATGGCTAGTCCAGGTCCCAGGTATCTGTCAGGTTCCCAAAATGTAGTCAGATTCCATGTTGCTTATCGCAGCGCTGTCTGTCTTTACTAGATTGTAAGCTCTGATGAACAGGGACAGTCTTTTACATGTGTCTGTGCAGCGCTGCGTACATCTTGTAGCACTCTACAAATGTTCAGTAGTAAGCAGTTGATTTCCCCAGTCCACTTTAATAATAGTTAAAAAAAATCCTGCATTAAGCTGAATTATTGGCTACATTTTTTAATGCAGCTTAGTAAATAGAACCCAACATTTTAATTTAGGTGGAGGATGAAGTGACTTGGCACATAGAACAGCAGTCAGATGTGAACTCTGGTTTCCTTGGTTTTCAGTCTGCTATTGTAACCATTAGGCTACTGTTCCACTTTATAAAACAATTAATTTTTTTTTCTCACAAATGGATTTTTCTCTCTCAGTCAGAGGCTTTGGGTTACAAGGCAGGAAATGTACAGTAGAGCCATCAAGTCATTCAACTTTGGGAATATCGAAGATCAGTGCATTGGCCTATGTGTTACATAAAACCCATCTGCACCAGATGAAAAAAAAGACCCAAACAAGAGTCGTGTACAGCTGTAAACCTGGCCTACAACTGCAATTTTTAAATATGCGTTTTAGTAGTAGAAAGGGGGCCTGTCATGCAGAGTATCGCTCATAAGATTATTTTCAACCTTCTGCATGTGTGTGTGTGTATGTACGCACCCATCTGTTTGTCTCTGCATGACCTACGTTTCGTATGTTCATCTGTTTTATTTGTGCATGTGTATTTCTATTTGGTATGGGTTTGTGTATCTTTGCGGGCTCAGATGTCTGTGTGTATTCATATGTACGTACACGTGTTTTGTGCAAGCCAGTGGATGAGTGTCTATGAATGAATGCTTGCATGGGTATATGTTAGTATACATGTGTGTGTGGAGGGGGGGGGGGCATTTATATCTGACACTTTGCATGTCAGCAATTGAGAGAGATGAAACGAGAGGGGAAGACTATTTAAAAGGTGCAATTCCATGATTGCTATGTTACCGTGAATCAGTGTTAGTTTGCTGCAGCAGTTTCTCTTCCCACAGAAATGCAGAGGCTTTTGGGAAGGGGGACTTAATTTCATTTCCATTTCCAACCATATGCAGACAGGTCAGTGGTACAACAGAAACTTCTCCCAGCTTGGCTCCTCCCTTTCTGCGACTAGAGCAGCATTCCATACCCAGAACCTTCATATTAACAGAATCCTTCCCATGGTCTCTGTAGAGTTATAGAGTCCATTATTACTGCCTCCAGTCTTTTTCCTATTGACTGGATCCTATCCACAGTTTCTGCTGCTAATTGCACTGGAAGCAGAATAGGCAGGCTCACTCACAAAGAGGAAGATTAGAAACTGGAGATAAAATTCTGAAAAATGGCTAGATACATAACTTAAGCTTCTAGCATTAATGTGAAAATCAGTATAAACCTGAAAAATGCCAGATAAATTGTTAATCCTAATCTCGGAGTCCTGATCGCATCTGACAGGGCCCACCTAAACTTTAGAATTTAGGTATATGCCTGGTTTGCCAGTGCCTTAATCTAGTCCTTCCATTGGCAACAAATATTAATTTGTGGTACATATAGCAACCAAAAAGAAAAATGTATGATTCAGTCACTAGCTGTCAAAGTAGAATTTAAAAAAATGAAATATACATTTAAATAATTTACAATGCAGATCAGAAGTAGTGAAATATTTATTGTAATCACTGTGGGAACGTACACTTATGTTTGTGTTTTACAGTGTTGCATGGGGAAAGTTGGAGGCGGTGTGAATTACTTTGTAGGGCGGTTTTGATGGAAGGCTGTGCCAATAATTTCTCTCTTCTGCCACTTCTGTTTCGTAGGCTGAGACAGTTACATGGCAGCAGTTTTGAGGGATCACAGCCAATTTGGGGGATGGCAAGTCAATGGCTGGGGTAACAGTACAGGCAAGGGATGGAAAAAGTTTACAGGGGATGGGGCAGATGCAGGAATATTGCTTAGAAATTAGGGAAGGTTTGCAGGGGTCAGAGCAGTTATGGGGGATAGGTTTTGGTGATAAGGTAGTTGCACGTGTTGGTATTTTTTGGAAGTGGAGGCAGTTGGGGGGGGGGGGATTTGCATCTGAAAGCAGTTTCTGCAGTAGTGGGCCAGTTGCTCAGGGATGTCTGTGGAGTAGTGTGGGGTAGTTAGGAGTAGTTTTTTGGGGTAAGGGCAGTTTGCATGCTGGTGGGTCTTTGAAGGCAGGAGGAGATTTTGATGGTTGTGGCCGAGTGGGAGGAATGCAGCATCTTGAAAAAATGTAAGACAGTGGTCAATTCTAATCTCCATAGTCCAGAGCACATCTGATAGCACCCTCTCCTAAATTTGGACCCTTGGTATGTTTCTAGTTTGCCAACATCTTAATCTAGTCCTTCCCATGACAATAGATTTAAGCTGGCGGTACAATTTAGTCAGCAGTTTTCATAGTAGAAACAGCATCTAAGAAAATAAAACATATCTGTGAATAATTTAAACTACAGTACATCATAGCTAGGGAAACAGTAGTTACTCACCTGTAACAGGTGTTCTCCAGGAGCAGCAGGAATCAGTACTCACATATGGGTGACGTCGGCGCCGATGGAGCCCCCGTGCGGAGCACTTACCCAGCTTTCAAAGAAAGCCTTTGGGAATGCAGCGCGCATGCGTGGTCCCCTTCCTGCCCAAGGGTGCCATCTTGCTCAGTCTGGTGACATAGCTAAAGACAGCAAAAAACAAAATGAGGTATATGACTGCAACATCAGGGGAGGAGGGAGGGTCTTGAGGACTGATTCCTGCTGCTCCTGGAGAACACCTGTTACAGGTCAGTAACTACTCTTTCTCCAGGACCAAGCAGGAAGTCAGTCCTCACATATGGGACTCCCCAGCTCTAGGCTACCGGGAACCCTAAGCTGAAAAATGGCTCCCTCTCAAGAGCCTCAGCATTTGTGAGAAGAATATCCTCTGAGAACGCCCCCGTATGGTAGTCCAACACAAGGGCCAGAGGATAGGAGCTGCCTAAACCTCAAAAAGATTACGGAGTACAGCCTGTCTGAAAGAACTGTCCCTTCGGGACTCTCTCTTGAGGCAGTAATGAGCTGCAAAAGTCTGGCTTGAAGACCAAGTAGCGGCCCGACAGATGTCTGCCAACGGAACAGAGCGGAGATGAGCTACTGACGCAGCTTTCGCCCTGACACGGTGGGCCGTGACTCGACCCTGCAAGGGGAGGTCGGCTGCCTTGTACGCCCAGGCAATACAATCTGCTACCCAATTGGACTACGTACGCTTGGAGACAGGTAACCCCAGTTTATTAGGGTCAAAGGAGACGAACAGCTGAGTGGCCCTTCGATGCGCCCTCATACGGTCTATGTAAAAAGACTACGCCCTCTTACAGTCCAGGATATGCAAGACTGTTTCAGCCCAGCTCGTATGTGGCCTGGGAAAGAAGGTCGGAAGAACCACCTCCTGGTTGAGGTGGAAAGAGGAGACCACTTTTGGAAGGAACTTCGGGTGGATCCATAGGACCACCCTGTTCCTATAGAACCGTGTGTACGGTCTATCAGAAACCAGAGCTTGTAGTTCACTCACACATCTGGCCGAGGTAAGAGCTACCAGAAAGAGCGCTTTCCAAGAAAGGAAGCGCAAATGGCAAGTAGCGATCAGCTCAAACGGTGGGCGAGTAATTTGCTGCAAGACCATGATCAAATCCCACTCAGTCACCGGTGGACGAACCGAAGGCTTGAGAAGAAGCAGACCTCTGAGGAAGCGGGACACCAAGGGATGAACCGACAGAGGCTGCCCCTCCACCAGTGAGTGGTGCGCTGATAGAGCACTGAGGTGGACCCGAACAGAGTTAGACTTAAGACCTAGGTCTGACAGGTGAACTAGATAGCGTAGTTACTCACCTGTAACAGGTGTTCTCCAGGAGCAGCAGGAATCAGTCCTCACTTATGGGTGACGTCGGCGCCGACGGAGCCCTCGCGGAGCAATTTTCCCCAGCTTTCAAAGAAAGCCTTTGGGAATTGCAGCGCGCATGCGCGGTCCTCTTCCCGCCCAAGGGTGCCATCTTAGCCAGTCAGATGACATAGCTAAAAAAGACAGCATAAAAATTTGCAAAAAAGTAAAGCAGACGATTGCAACTCCAAGGGGAGGAAGGAGGGTTGTGAGGACTGATTCCTGCTGCTCCTGGAGAACACCTGTTACAGGTGAGTAACTACGCTTTCTCCAGGACCAAGCAGGAAGTCAGTCCTCACTTATGGGACTCCCAAGCTCAAGGCTACCGGAGACCCTAAGCACAAAAATGAGATCCCTCTAGCTCAGCAGCACAGAAGGAAGGATCTTCGCTGAATAATTACCCACCGGTAGCCCACATCCGGGATGGAGGGTAGGAGTTGCTCAGACCTCAAAGAGATTACGGAGGACTGCCTGTCCGAAAGCACTGTTCCTGCGGGACTCCCTCTCGAGACAGTAATGGACCGCAAAAGTCTGGCTCGAAGACCAAGTAGCGGCCCGGCAGATGTCTGCCAGCGGAACAGAGCGGAGGTAAGCCACTGACGTGGCCTTTGCCCGAACGCAGTGAGCAGTGACTCGACCTTCCAAGGAGAGTCCGGCTGCCCCATAAGCCCAAGTGATACAGTCCGCAACCCAGATGGACAGAGTACGCTTGGAGACCGGGAGCCCCAATTTATTGGGGTCGAAAGATACAAAAAGCTGAGCAGCTTTACGGTGCTCCCGCGTACGGTCAAGGTAGAAGTTCAGAGCCCTTCTACAGTCCAGGGTATGGAGGACCGTTTCAGCTCGGCTGGAGTGTGGTCTGGGAAAGAAGGTTGGAAGTACCACCTCCTGATTGATATGAAAAGGGGAGACCACCTTTGGAAGAAATTTTGGGTGAGTCCGTAGGACTACCCTATTTTTGTAGAACCGAGTGTAAGGGGGATCAGACACGAGGGCCTGCAATTCACTTACGCGTCTAGCGGAAGTGAGGGCTATCAAGAATAGTGTTTTCCAAGAAAGAAAACGGAGAGGACAGGTAGCCATAGGTTCAAAAGGCGGACAGGTGATCCGCTGCAAAACCACATTCAGGTCCCAGTCAGGCGCTGGCGGGCGCAGAGGTGGTTTAAGTAGAAGAAGACCTCGGAGAAACCTCGCTACAAGAGGGTCGCTGGAAAGAGGTCTGCCGTCCACCGGCACATGATGTGCTGAAAGAGCACTGAGGTGAACTTTGACGGAGTTGGACTTAAGTCCCAGATTAGAGAGGTAGAGCAAGTACTGCAGGATCACCGACACCGGGCAGGAGAAGGGATCCTGAGACTGTTGGCCACACCAAACGGAAAAGCGACGCCATTTAAGGGCGTAGCATTTGCGGGTAGAAGGTCGCTGAGAAGCTAGGACGACCTCCTCCACTTCTGCCGGCAGGAGAAGGGGAGCAAGGACTACCCTCTCAGCAGCCAGGCCATCAGGTTGAGAGACCTGAGGTTGGGGTGTAGCAGAGACCCCTGATCCTGAGTGAGGAGATCTGGTTGTAACCCCAGAGCGAATGGATCCTCCACCGCTAATTGCAGCAGGAGCGGAAACCACGGCTGTCTGGGCCAGCGAGGGGCCACCAGGATCATGAGGGCTTTGTCTCGGAGAACCTTGAAAAGAGTCCGGGAGACTAGCGGGATGGGAGGGAAAGCGTACAGAAGGCTCCCCGACCAGGAGAGTAGAAAAGCGTCCGCCGCAACCCGAAGGGGGTGTGGCTGACGAGAGCAGAAGCGAGGAAGTTGCCGGTTGTGAGGACTGGCAAAGAGATCCATCGTGGGGAGGCCCCACTTTAGAAAGAGCTTCTGAACTACCAAGGGATCCAGATGCCACTCGTGCGGCTGAAGGATCCTGCTGAGTTTGTCCGCCAGGTAATTCTCTTGGCCTGGGAGATAAACTGCCTTGAGGAGAATGCCGTGACTGACGGCCCAAGAGCAGAGCTTCTGTGCCCCCCTGCTTGTTCACGTAGAACATGGCAACTTGATTGTCCGTCTGGACAAGGACGGACTGGTGAGAAGTCAGGTGGGAGAAGGCCTTGAGAGCCAGGCGGATCGCCCTGAGCTCCAGGAAGTTGATCTGCTGAGCAGACTCCCACGTGGACCAGAGGCCCTGAGTACGTGCCCCTTGGCAATGTGCTCCCCAGCCCAGGAGGGATGCATCTGTCGTCAGCACCTGGGCCGGCTGAGGTGACTGAAAAGGCATGCCAAGTACCAGGTTCGGCCGATGAAGCCACCACCGGAGAGACGAGATCAGCGGCTCGGAGACGCGCACTAGGTCTGCTAGGCCGCCTGTGGCTTGTCGCCACTGCTGGCGGAGACACCATTGAGCAGGCCGCATATGCAGGCGGGCATTGGGGGTCACATGGACGGTGGAAGCCATATGGCCGAGTAGTCTCAGGAAGCGCCTGGCAGAGACCAGGGGCTGGCTGCGAAAACAGTAGGCTAGGTCCATGAGCCGTAGAGCCCTGTCGAGCGGTAGGTACGCTCGTGCCTGAGGAGTGTGCAGCCTTGCGCCGATGAACTCGAGATCCTGTGAGGGGAGCAAAGTGGACTTTGCGAAGTTTATAACAAAGCCCAAGTGCTGCAGAAGAGTCACCGTGCGGCGCGTGGCGTTGGTGACCTCCAGAGCGGACGCTGCTCTGATGAGCCAGTCGTCGAGGTACGGAAAGACATAGAGGCCGTGAAGCCGGAGATGGGCCGCCACCACCGCGAGACATTTTGTGAAGACTCGCGGTGCGGAGGACAGGCCAAAGGGCAGTACTCTGTACTGGTAATGATTTCCTGCCACCACAAACCTTAGGTATTGTCGGTGGCTTGGGTGGATGAGGATGTGCGTGTAGGCATCCTTTAGATCCAAGGAGCATAGCCAATCTCCCTGCTGGAGGTAGGGCAGAAGGATTCCAAGGGTAAGCATCTTGAACTTCTCTTGCACGAGGAACTTGTTGAGGTTGCGCAGGTCCAGGATGGGTCTGAGGCCTCCTGTTCTCTTTGGTATCAGAAAATACCTGGAGTAAAAGCCTTGACCTTTCAGGTGGTGGGGCACCGGTTCCACCGCCTGTTCCTGTAGAAGACCTGCTAACTCCTGAAGGAGTAATTCCCTGTGCAGAGGGGGTCGTGGAGGTTCCCCCGGAAAAAAGGAGGGAGGGACCTGGTGGAAGTGGAGAAGATAGCCTTCTCGCACGACCTGAAGCACCCAGGCATCTGAGGTGATGCTGGACCACCTGTGGGCGAAGTGAACCAGCCGGCCTCCGGTGCTGGGAGGAACCAGCGGGGGGGAGAGGCTATGCTTAGTGAGTCAAAAAACCCCACCCTGCTGAGCAGGGGCTGGTGGTGCAGGCTTGGGGGCTTGCTGCCTACGGGACCCGTTACCCCGTCCCTTGGCCTGCTGGCCCTGTTGGGGAGCTGCAGGGGCCTGATAATGGGGGTATTGTTTGTAGGCAGCCGCCTTCCTCGGGTAAAAGGACTTCTTTCCCGAGCCCTTCTTTTTCTGGGAAGGGGCGGAGGTCTTCCTAGAAAGCCTAGTCCTGGTGAGAGTCTCCGTCTCAATTTGTGCAGCCTTTTCAGCCATGGGCTTGCCAAAGAGGTTTTCGCCTCGGCAGGGGACATCGACCAACTTGTCCTGCACCCAGGGCTCGAGGTCAGATGACTGAAGCCAAGCCTGTCGGCGGGCACCGATGCCGGCTGCGGCCACTCGAGCCGATGCTTCAAAGCCATCGTAGGCTGCTCGGGATATGAATTTTGAGCATTCCCGAATACCAGTGGACAAGGCCAGGAACCTCCGCAAGGGTTCCTCGGACAAACCAGCGGAGAAGCCGGCTAGCTCTTTAGCCAGGTCTCGGAGATACATGCCCATGTATAGCTGGTAGGTCTGGACACGACACGCAAGCATAGAGCCCTGGAAACACTTCTTGCCAAGGCCATCCAGGTTACGGGCCTCCCTGCCAGGAGGCACCGAGGAGTGCATCTTCTGGCTCTTAAGACGATGCATGGCCGATTCCACTACCATGGAATGGTGTGGCAGCTGTGCTTTTTGGAAGCCAGGGCTCTTGCGGACTCGATAGATAGAATCGACCCGCTTGCTCAGGACCGGCGAGGTGGCCGGACTCTCCCACATGCGGAAGAGTAGTCGTTCCAGCATGGGAGGAACCGGTCCAGTAAAGTGTTCCCTTGCGGGAGTCATACTGGAGGGCGTCGAGCTCTTCGGCTCGAGGCTCCTCCTCGGGGTCCGCAGGGAAGGCCAAAGCCTTGGCCATATCCCTGACGAAGTCCGAGAACCGGGCATCCTCCGGGGGGGGACTGCTTCCGAGGCTCGGACTCCGGTGAGTCCGAGGGGACACACCGAGTCCGGAAAGAATCAGGCGACTCTTCCTCTTCAGACTCCCAGACCGACTCCGACGAGGACTCGGTGGGGTCGGCCCGGGCAGGGCGCGGCGCCTGCCGCCCCGACGCCGAGGGAGTTGGCGTCGGCGACCTCGGTCCCGAACGGGAGGCCGAGGGTGACCTCGACCGAGGATCGACTCGAGTTCGCATCGACTCGAGGATCGGCTCGGTCTCCGGGGTCGACTTGGACGTCGACGTCCCGGCGGTCGGGGCAGCGGCGCCAGCGAAGCCAGCGAGCAGTGCCCGCTGCTGGTCCATGAAGGCAGACAATCTGCTCTCCAAGGCCGTCAACCTGAGTCCGAGCTCAGGTGACCCAGCAGCCCCCGACTCGGGCCCCGACGGCGTCGGGCCCGACGTCGGCTGTCTCGGAGGCGAGTCCAGGAGGACCACAGGACTTACCCGAACAGGCAGCTCCGACTCCAGGCGAGGTCGCTTCGTGAGATGCTCCTTCTCCAAGGACCCGGGACGGCTATCGGGGCTATGCGACCTGGCCCTCGCGGAGCCAGGAGCGTCCACCGACGCCGCCCTCGCGGGTTTCACCTTACAACGATGGTCCCCGGAGGGAGAACCCCTGTCGGAGGAACTCCGGCGACGGTCCGAGCTGGAACCTTTGGACGCGGAGGCCTCCGACGAGGTCCGGGTACGGCTGGGGTCAGCGAAGATCCTATCCCGCTGATGCCGCCGACTTCTCAACGCTTTGGAGGACATTTTGCCACAGGGCCCACAGATCAGTTCTTCATGATCCGGGCCCAGGCAGCGGAGGCAAAAGTCGTGTGTGTCAGTTAGTGACATATTTCGGTCACACTGACCACACCGCTTGAAACCACTGGCAGCCATCGGGGAAAAAGGGCCCCGGCGAGGTCAAAGGACCGGGCTGCCAGGGAAAAACCGAAACGAAAAACTGACTAAGTCAGAAAAACCGAAAAATAAGAAGAGGACTCGAGACCGGCGTCGCGAGTCCGGCGGGAAAAAGACCGGCGTCGAACCGAATGGAAAAAAAGAGAAATTCTGAAGAAAAATCAACTTTTTCGCGGGGACACGACGGGTACGTCTGTAGGGCTCCGCGGAAAAAAGAAGACTGGCTAAGATGGCACCCTTGGGCGGGAAGAGGACCGCGCATGCGCGCTGCAATTCCTAAAGGCTTTCTTTGAAAGCTGGGGAAAATTGCTCCGCGAGGGCTCCGTCGGCGCCGACGTCACCCATAAGTGAGGACTGACTTCCTGCTTGGTCCTGGAGAAACTGCAGTACTACTGGCACAAGGCAAGAGAAAGGATCTTCATTGCACTGAGCACACCATATCGTGAACCTACGCCACTTGAGGGCATAGTACTTTCTGGTGGACTGCCTCCTAGAGGCCAAAACCACCTCTTCACCCTCCTTAGATAGAAGCAAGGGAGCTAGCACTATCCTTTCAGCAGCCAGGCCATCAGATTGAGGGACCTGAGATTGGGGTGCAGAAGGGAACCCTGATCTTGAGACAGGAGATCGTGTTGCTACCCCAGAGGGAAAGGAGTTTCCACCGTCTACTGTAGCAGAAGTGGAAACCACGGTTGCCTCGGCCATCTGGGGGCTACTAGAATCACCGAGGCCTTGTCCCAGAGAATCTTGAACAGAGTACGGACCACCAGGGGCGTGGGAGGAAACGAGTACAGGAGGCCTGTAGACCAAGAGATCAGAAAAGCATCTGCTGCCATTCTCAGGGGATGCGGCTGTCTGGAGCAAAACCTGGGCAGCTGACGGTTCTGTGGACTTGCAAAGAGAACATAAGAACATAAGATATGCCATACTGGGTCAGACCAAGGTCCATCAAGCCCAGTATTCTGTTTCCAACAGTGGCCAATCTAGGTCATACGTACCTAGCAGTTTCCCCAAGGGACACAGGTTCCACAATGCTTGTATTGGTTCAAGCATTGATATCTTGGGTCCCTTCTTAATAATGGTTTATGGACCTTTCCTCCAGGAATTTGTCCAAACCTTTTTTAAACCCAGCTACACTAATAGCCTTTACTACAGCCTCCGGTAACAAATTCCAGAGTTTGATTACACGTTGAGTGAAAAAATATTTTCTTTTATTAGTCTTAAATAGTTTACCCTGACTTCCGGTTTAGCCACGGAGGAGAGGAGACGTGTGTGAGCGAGCTCCTCGTCCCGCTTGAAAAATATCGGGTAGAAGCAGTTCCCTATGGGTTTGGAGACCATGCCGAAGGTGGTAAAGTTAAAGCCGAGTAACCCGATCAAAGATTTATATGCGGCGAAGGCGGGAGGGGACAAAGCGGCGGAGGCCAGGCCGTGGGCCCTGCAGGCGCCAGCGTCCCCCAATGCATCAGACGACCCGGGAGCGGATGAGGAGGCGGACACTCACCCAGTGGATCTAGCGACCGTGCTGCAAGAGATCCGAGACTCTAAGGACGAAATTGTGCAGCGCGTCTCGCAGAAGTTGGAGGAGAAGTTCGCGGCTATCGGGCAGAGGGTTGAGGCGGTGGAAGCCCGGGTGAGTCAGACGGAGGATTCTCATGTGGCGTTACAGCGCACGGTGGGATCCCTGCAGCAACAGCTCGGCTGGTTACATGCAAAAGCGGAGGACATCGAAAACAGAGATCGCTGCTCGAATTTGCGTATTTTTGGAGTGCCGGAAGGGGCTGAGGGAGAGGATACTATCGGTTTTGTGAAGGGTCTGCTGGTACAATGTTTCCCGGGCCCGCCATCTGTTCCCGCCTTTGAAATCGAGTGGGCTCACCGAGCATTGCGGCCTAGGCCCGGAGCCCCACATGCTTTAATAGTAAAGCTCCTCCGGTTTCAGGATCGCGAGCACGTGATTCGGGCAGCACGGAAATCGAGGTTTGTGACCTACAAGGACTGGAAAGTCTATGTGTTCCTGGACTTGGCCTCTGAAACGGTGAAGAGGAGGAAGGAGCTGGTGAAATGGAAGGAGTCCCTGGCAAATCGGGGGGTGCAAGTCGCGATCTGGTACCCAGCTCGGATTACAATGTTTGTGAATGGTACGCGGAGATTTTTGAAATTGTGCGAGAACTTTTTGAAATTGCAGTCGGGAGACACTCGGAAGGAAAAGCCTGCCCCTACTGGTCGAGACTCTCAGGAAGGGGCCGACGACAGCGCAGCGTGATCGTAGCCATAAGCAGCTGGAGCCCCAAGCAGCTGGAGACTTTTTCCTTTGTGGACTTGGAGGGGGTTGTAGAGCTGGCAGAGGAGATATGGACTAATAGGGGGGAGGGGGACTCCCTGTCTTGTGTATGCCTTGCAACAGATAAGTTGGTCATGCGGGGTGGATGAGCTGCGGGGTGGGAGCTGGGGAGGGTAGGGAAGGGGTGTTCTCCATGGGGGGAGTTTATCTGGGAGGCTACGGCGTGGTGGAAGGGAGGGGTGTGGATGTGGCAGGCTTTGGGGGGGGGGGTGAGCGCCACCAGGAGGGGAGGTAAAGGCCTGGAACTGTGGACCAAGGTAGGGCCCCGCCTCAGCCCGGCGACCCTACGACTGGGGGAGAGAGAGCGGGGGATGTGGCAGTGTGGTGAGGAGTCTGGGGCCGCGGGGGTGGGCTGGGCGGGTGAGGGGCTAGGGCGTATGAATGGCAGGGCTAATGGGAGTCGGAAAGACAAAATGTTGTGGCGTTAAAAAGGGAGGGGAGTTGGTTGTGAGTTACGGGTTTTGGTTTAGTGTTGCGTGTGTTGTGTGTGTGCGGCAGATGTCCGAATTACAGTTGGTAGGGCAGAGGAGGTTGGAGGGAGGATGAGTGCGATGGCCACTTCAGGGGGGCTTAAAGTTGCCTCCTATAATGTTCGGGGGTTTCACAGCCCAATTAAGAGGAAGCGGGTCCTCACACAATTGAATCGATTAGGGGTAGATGTGGCCCTGTTACAGGAGACTCATCTAACAGCTGCAGAACAAGAGAAATTGAAAGCCCAGGGTTTTGATCAAGTGTATGGCTCGCCGTACACCTCTAAGAAACGGGGGGTGGTGATATTTATACATAAAAGGGTTCGGTTCATTCCTTACGAAAGTGGCGCAGATGGAGTGGGGAGGGCGGTGTGGGTGGTCGGGCGAGTGGATTTGCGGGAGGTCTCCTTCCTCAATGTTTATGCTCCTAATGGGCAAAAGGGTTCCTTTTTTGCAGATATCCTGAACGGATTTGCTGGGAAGGCCAGAGGAGATTGGATTATTGGAGGGGATATGAACTGTGTGGTGGGGGAGATGGACCGGTCTAATTTCAGCAAGCGGCTGCACGGGCGGGAAGGAAAGGAGCTTAGGAAATGCTTGTTAGACTTCGCGCTGGTTGATATTTGGAGGTGGGAGAACCGGGGGGTGGGGGGGGGGGCGGGAGTATACGTGCTATGCTGCTCGGCAAGATACTTATTCTAGGCTAGATCTGTTTCTCGGGAAGCAGGATCAATTGGGGGTGCTCTCGAATGTTAAAATCCACCCACTTACCCTTTCGGATCATGGCTTGATTCTGGGGGAGTGGCGGGGTGCGGGACGAAGTGTGGGGGGGTGGCGAGGGAATGTGTCCTTATACCAGTCTGAGGCTGGGCGGACCGCCCTGCGTAAGGCTTGGCGGGAATACCTGGCCTGGAACGATACTGGGGAGGTCTCAGATGCGACGCTCTGGGCCTGTGGGAAAGCATACTTGAGGGGGATTTTGATTCAGCTCGGGAGCCAGTGGAAGAGAGATCGAGCAGCCCTGCGGGGTAGATGGATGCAGGAATTAGAGGCGCTGCAAGCCGAACATAGTTCTCAAGGGACTAAGGCGCTGCGGCAGAAGCTTGAAGGATTGAGGGCGAAGATTAACACGCTGGATCTGGAGGAGGTAGAGAGGATGATGCGGGTTTCTAAGAGGAATTTTATGGAGGGGGGGAACAAGGCCGGGCGTATGTTGGCGCGTCAGCTGCAAAAGCGGAAGGAGAGTAGGATAGTGAAGGAGATTACGACTGCTAAAGGTGACAGGGCCGTAGCGAGTCGCGATATTTGTAAGGCCTTCGAATTGTTCTACGAGGAGCTGTATAAGGGGCAGGAGGGGGTTACACGGGAAGGGATAGAAGAGTACTTGGCCGGAATTGAGCTGCCGCGGGTAGTGGACAACACCGCGCAGTGGCTGGGACGGCCTATAACAGTGGCGGAAGTGCTCGGGGGTATTAAGAAGTTGCCGAAAGGGAAAGCAGCTGGGGCAGATGGGTTCCAGACGGAATTCTATCACGTGATGAGAGAGGAGGTGGCTCAGTTTCTGGCAAAGCTCTTCTCCGGACTGTTGCGGGGGTCTCCTCTGCCTGATTCGATGACGCAAGCAAATGTGGTGGTTCTCCCGAAGGAAGGGAGGCCGCCGGACCGGTGTGAGAACTACCGGCCAATTGCCTTGATAAATAGCGATGCTAAATTGTACGCCAAGATTCTGGCTGGCAGACTGGAGGGGATTTTGCCGGAACTGATTCACCCCGATCAGACGGGGTTCATTCAAGGTAGGCGGATAGCGGATAACGTTAGACGGGCGGTCGGCCTTCTTCATCAAGTGCGGACTCGGAAGATTCCAGCGCTTTGTGTCGCGCTAGACACGGAAAAAGCGTTCGACAGGGTAGAGTGGGCGTTTTTGTTCCAGGTAATGGAGAGGATGGGCCTGGGAGAGGGCTTCATTCAAGGGGTGCAGGCTTTGTATCGGAAGCCAGCGGCACGGATATGGGTGAATGATTGTTTCTCGGATAGTTTCCTCTTACAGCGCGGCACGAGGCAGAGTTGCCCTTTGTCGCCTCTTCTGTTCGCCATAGTGATTGAGGCCTTGGCTCTACGCGTGCGAGCGGAGCCTAATATAAATCCTGTGATGGTGGGGAAGGCGGCGCATAAGATACTGCTTTATGCGGACGATACATTAATTTTCATGGCTAAACCGGAGGAATCACTGCCGGTGTTGTTGAGGGAACTGGAGCAGTTTGGGGCCGTTTCTGGCTTTAAGGTCAATCTTTCTAAAACAGAGGCGATGGCGTTGGGAGGTCTGCGTGTCGGGGATTTCCCGGCCTTCCCCTTTAAATGGTCCCAGGGGTATATTAAATATCTTAAGGTACGTATCTCAGAGGATCCTTCGCAGCTGTTTGCCCTGAATTATCGGCCGTTGATAGGTACAATTCATTCTTTGTTGGAGGGTTGGGCCTCCCTACAGTTGAGTTGGCGGGGCCGGGTGGAGGTGCTTAAAATGACTGTACTACCGAAGTTTTTGTTTTCGCAGTTGCCTTTGTGGCTCCCGGGGTATTTCTATTCGGCAATGGGAAGCTAGGTTGTGGCGGTTTGTATGGGGGGGGGGGAAGAAGGCGCGGATTGGTAGGACTGGGCTGCTCCTGTCCAAGGACAGGGGGGTATTCGGTACCCGTCGTTGAGGTGGTACCACCAGGCTTGTATACTGCGGGCATGGCGGGATCATTATCTGGGAAGTGGCGGGGTGGCATGGGTGGACTTGGAACGCTGGGAGATGGGGTCTCTGTCCTTGGAGAAGTGGTTGGCGGAGGGAGGTGGAGGTGAACAATCTGATAAGTGGCAGGGGCATCCTTTGTTAGAGGCTATGCTAAAGCTTGGCCGACTGAGCAAGACCAGGGGGTGGTTTCCGACTTCCCTCTCGCCCTAGTCTAGGGTGGGGGATTTTCTCCCGTAAGGTTCCGCTGGGTGGGTGCTGAAGGGGTGCCAGTTGCCTACTGAGGGTTTGGACCGCCTTCGGGGATTTGTGAAAGACGGGGTGATCCGGTCTCATCGGGACTTAGAGACTTGCGTCCAGGAGAAGATCCCCTTCTACCAATATTTTCAACTACGACATCTTTTAGCGTCCGGGGAGGTTAAGTCCCAGATTACTCGGGAGAGTACACCGATGGAAACGGTGTTGTACCAGGGTAGGGGGGATAAGGGCATAATTGCTAAGATTTATCGGGTACTGTTGCAAGAGGAGGAGGATAAGGGGGAGCCCACACATAGGATAAAGTGGCATAAATGGCTGCAGGAGGATCTAGAGGAGGAGGAGTGGGATAGGATATATGCGAATATTTCCCGCTGCACGGGGGTCTCCTCCTGGAGGCAGACCCAACTGCAGATTGTACACGGGGCTTATAGGACTCCTCGACAACTTTTTTTGGCTGGGGGGCAGTCCACGGATAAGTGTTGGAGAGGATGTGGACGGGTTGGGAGTTTCTTGCACATGTGGTGGGACTGCCCTGTTATTCAAGTGTTTTGGGGGCGGGTGGGGGAGAGGCTGGGGGGGAGGGGGGAGGAGGAGAGGGCAGGAGCAGACCCCGGGCTGCCCAAGGGATTTTATTTTGGGGACCTCCAGGTTGGGCGGGGTAGGGAAATGGCGCAGGCTGTTGGAGGCGAAGTTGAAGCTGGCAGCGCGAATGGCGATTGTATGCAAGTGGAAGAGTGTGATGGTGCCCACGGGGGAGGACTGGGGTGGGAAAATTGCAGCGGCGGTGCGGTTTGACTTCTTAACGTACCGTCTGCGGGGTAAGGAAAGCGTAGTTACTCACCTGTAACAGGTGTTCTCCAGGAGCAGCAGGAATCAGTCCTCACATATGGGTGACGTCGGCGCCGACGGAGCCCTCGCGGAGCAATTTTCCCCAGCTTTCAAAGAAAGCCTTTGGGAATTGCAGCGCGCATGCGCGGTCCTCTTCCCGCCCAAGGGTGCCATCTTGCTCAGTCAGATGACATAGCTAAAAGACAGCAAAAAATTAGCAAAAAACGAAAGTATAGAACTGCAACTCCAAGGGGAGGAGGGAGGGTTGTGAGGACTGATTCCTGCTGCTCCTGGAGAACACCTGTTACAGGTGAGTAACTACGCTTTCTCCAGGACCAAGCAGGAAGTCAGTCCTCACATATGGGACTCCCAAGCTTAAGGCTACCGGAGACCCTAAGCAGAAAAATGAGCTCCCTCAAGCTCAGTAGCACAGAAGGAAGGAATCTTCTCTGAATAAGTCTCCAACCGGTAGCCCAACATCCGGGATGGAGGGTAGGAGTTGCCTATACCTCAGAGAGGTTACGGAGGACTGCCTGTCCGAAAGCACTGTCCCTGCGGGACTCCCTCTCCAGGCAGTAATGGGCTGCAAAAGTCTGGCTTGAAGACCAAGTAGCGGCCCGGCAGATGTCTGCCAAGGGAACAGAGCGGAGGTAAGCCACCGACGTAGCCTTCGCCCGAACACGATGAGCTGTGACTCTACCTTCCAAGACGAGGCCGGCTGCCTCGTAAGCCCAAGCGATACAGTCAGCAATCCAGATGGACAGAGTACACTTGGAGACAGGGAGCCCCAACTTGTTGGGGTCATAAGACACGAAGAGCTGAACAGCCCTTCTGTGCTCCCGCGTACGGTCAAGATAGAAGGTTAACGCCCTTCTACAGTCCAGGGTATGCAGGACCATTTCAGCTCGGCTGGAGTGTGGCCTGGGAAAGTAGGTCGGAAGCACCACCTCCTGGTTGATGTGAAAAGGGGATACCACTTTGGGAAGAAACTTAGGGTGAGTCCGTAGGACTACCCGGTTCTTGTAGAACCTAGAGTAAGGAGGATCAGATACTAGGGCCTGCAACTCACTAACGCGTCTAGCAGAAGTGAGGGCTACCAAGAACAAGGTTTTCCATGAAAGAAAACGAAGTGGACAGGTAGCCATAGGCTCAAAAGGCGGACAGGTAATCCGCTGCAAAACCACATTGAGATCCCAGTCCGGGCCTGGCGGGCGCAAAGGTGGCTTAAGGAGAAGGAGGCCTCTGAGAAAACGAGCCACCAGAGGGTGGCTGGAAAGAGGTCTACCATCCACCGGCAAGTGATGCGCAGAAAGAGCACTGAGGTGGACCTTGACCGAGTTGGACTTAAGTCCAAGGTTAGAGAGAGAGAGCGAGCAAGTACTGCAAGACCACTGATGCTGAACAGAAGAAGGGATCTTGAGACTGCTGAGTACACCAGACGGAGAACCGACGCCACTTCAGAGTGTAGGACTTCCGGATGGAGGGCCTCCTGGAGGCCAAGACGACCTCCTCCACATCTGGAGGTAGCTGCAGAGGAGCAAGGACTACCCTTTCAGCAGCCAGGCCATCAGATGAAGGGACCGGAGGTTGGGGTGTAGGAGAGTCCCCTGATCCTGCGACAGGAGGTCGGGCTGAAACCCCAGAGGAAGAGGAGTGTCCACCGCCAGCTGCATCAGAAGCGGGAACCAAGGCTGTCTCGGACACCGGGGAGCCACTAGGATCATCGATGCTTTGTCTCTGAGAACTTTGAAGAGCGTCCGAGACACCAGTGGCATGGGAGGAAAGGCATACAAGAGGCCGGTGGACCATGGAATCAGAAAAGCATCCGCCGCTACTCAGAGGATGCGGCTGTCGAGAGCAGAATCTGGGCAGCTGCCGGTTCAGAGGACTGGCAAAACAGATCCATGGTGGGGAGACCCCACTTGAGAAAGATTTGCTGAACCACCATCGGATCCAACCTCCATTCGTGTGGCTGGAGGATCCTGCTGAGCCTGTCGGCCAGGTAATTTTCTTGACCTGGGAGATAGACAGCCCTGAGGAGGATGCCGTGGCAGACTGCCCAAGAGCATAGCTGTTGTGCCTCTTGACAGAGGAGGATGGAGCCTGTTCCGCCTTGTTTGTTCACGTAGAACATGGCAACCTGGTTGTCCGTCTGTATCAGTAGCGACTGGTGGGACACTAGGTGAGAGAAGGCTCTGAGCGCTAGGCGGATGGCTCTGAGCTCCAGGAAGTTTATCTGTTGAGCAGACTCCCAAGGATTCCAGAGGCCTTGAGTACATGACCCTTGGCAATGTGCTCCCCAACCCAGGAGGGAAGCATCGGTCGTCAGGACCTGAGAATGCGGAGGGGGCTGAAAAGCCACCCCTAGCACTAGGTTTGGCAGATGAAGCCACCATCGCAGAGATGAGACCAGCTGGTCGGAGATCTGTACGGAGTCCGCTAGGCTCCCCGTGGCCTGATGCCATTGAGTGCGAAGGCACCACTGAACAGGACGCATGTTCAGTCGGGCATTGGGGGTCACATGGACCGTGGAAGCCATATGGCCGAGCAGTCTCAGAAAGTGCCTGGCGGAGACCAGCGCATTGCTGTGAAAGTGGCTGGCGAGATCCATGAGCCGCTTGGCCCTGTCCAGAGGGAGGAAGGCCCGCGCCTGAAGTGTGTCCAACCTGGCGCCTATGAACTCTAGATTTTGAGAGGGGAGCAAAGTGGACTTTGCGAAGTTTATGACAAAACCCAAGTGCTGGAGCAGAGCCACAGTGCGATGAGTGGCCTGAGCGGCATCTGGTGAAGATGGGGCTCTGATGAGCCAGTCGTCCAAGTATGGGAACACAAAAAGACCTTGAAGCCTTAGATAGGCCGCCACCACTGCTAGGCATTTGGTGAACACCCTGGGGGCGGAGGAGAGGCCAAAGGGCAGTACTCTGTACTGGTAATGATTGCCTCCCACAACAAATCTGAGATATTGTCTGTGGTCTGGATGAATGAGGATATGAGTATACGCATCCTTCAGATCCAAGGAGCATAGCCAGTCTCCCTGCTGGAGGTAGGGCAGCAGGATTCCAAGGGTAAGCGCATCTTGAACTTTTCCTTTGCAAGGAACTTGTTGAGGTTTCGCAAGTCCAGGATGGGTCTGAGGCCTCCTGTTCTTTTGGGAATCAGGAAGTACGTGGAGTAAAACCCTTGACCCTTCAGGTGGTGGGGCACCGGTTCCACGGCTTGTTCCTGAACGAGACTTGCTAACTCCTGAAGGAGTAAGTCCTTGTGCAAAGGGAGTCTGGGAGGCTCCCCTGGAAAGTAGGAGGGAGGTACCTGGTGAAAGTGAAGAAGATAGCCCTTTTGAACTATGTGAAGTACCCAGGTATCTTTGGTGATGTTGGACCACCTGTGGGCAAAGTGGACCAGCCGGCCTCCTGTGCTGAGAGAAACCAGCTGAGGGGGAGAGGCTATGCTGATGAAGTCAAAAACCCCCACCCTGCTGAGCAGGGGCCGGTGGTGCAGGCTTGGGGGCTTGCTGCCTACGGGACCCATTACCCCGTCCCTTGGCCTGCTTTCCCTGTGGGGGAGCTGCTGAGGCCTGATACCGAGGGTAGTATTTATAGGCAGCCGCCTTCCTCGGGTAAAAGGGCTTTTTCCCCGAGCCCTTCTTCTTTTGAGAAGGGGCAGAGGTCTTCCTTGAGAGACGAGTCCTGGTGAGAGTCTCCGTCTCGATTTGTGCAGCCTTCTCATCCATGGGCTTGCCAAAGAGGTTATCACCTCGGCAGGGGACATCGACCAACTTGTCCTGCACCCAGGGCTCGAGGTCGGACGTCTGAAGCCAAGCTTGGCGGCGTCCACCGATGCCGGCCGCAGCTACTCGAGCCGATGCCTCAAAACCATCATAGGCTGCTCGAGATATAAACTTGGAGCACTCTCGAATACCAGTTGACAAGGTTTGGAACCTCTGCAAAGGTTCGTCGGAGAGACCAGCAGAGAACCCGGCAATTTCTTTAGCCAGATCCTGGGGATACATGCCCATGTAGAGCTGGTAGGTCTGGACTCGACAAGCAAGCATAGAGCCCTGGAAGCACTTCCTACCGAGGGCATCCAGGCTTCGGGCTTCCCTACCAAGGGGCACCGAGGAGTGCATTTTTTGAGTCTTAAGTCTATGCATGGCCGATTCCACCACCATGGAATGGTGCGGTAGTTGTGCCTTTTGGAAGCCGGGGCTCTTGCGGACTCGATAAATGGAATCAACCCGCTTGCTTAACACCGGTGACGACGCCGGGCTCTCCCACATGCGGAAGAGAAGTCGTTCCAGCATCGGAGGAACCGGTACAATAAAGGCCTCCTTCGGGGGAGAGTCATATTGGAGGGCATCAAGTTCTTCGACTCGAGGTTCCTCCTCGGGATCTGCGGGGAAGGCCAAAGCCTTGGCCATATCCCTCACGAAGTCTGAGAACCGGGTATCCTCCGGGGGGGGGGGGGGGACCGTCTCCGAGGTTTGGACTCGGGGGAGTCCGAAGGGACACACCGAGTCCAAAAGGAACCAGGTGACTCTTCGTCCTCGGATTCCCAGGCAGACTCCTCGGAGAAGGAGTCGAGCGACTCCGGTCGGGCGGGCACCGATGCTATCCGCTCCGACGCCGAGGGAGTCGGCGTCTACGACCTCGGTCCTGAAAGGGAGGCCGAAGGAGACCTCGACCGAGGATCGACTCGAGCCCTCATGGACTCTAGGATCGGCTCGGTCTCCGGGGTCGACTTGGAGGTCGACGTCCCGGCGGTTAGGGCAGAAACACCGGCGAGGCCAGCGATCAATACCCGCTGCTGGTCCATGAAGGCAGTCAGACTGCTCTCCAAGGCCGTCAACCTGAGTCCGAGCTCAGGAGACCCAGCAGCCCCCGACTCGGGCCCCGACGTCGGGTCCTTCGGAGGCGAGTCAACGAGGACAACAGTACTCACGTGAGCGGGCAAGTCCACCTCGAGTTGAGGATGTTTTGACGGCCTCTCCACCTCCGAGGACCCGGGACGGGAATCGGGGCTATGCGACCTGGCCCTCGAGGGACCAGGAGCGTCCACCGATCCCGCCCTCGCGGGTTTCTTCTTCCGATGATGTTCCAGGGTAGGAGACCCCCTTTCAGAGGAACTTCGACGATGCTCAGGACCAGAGTCCCGAGACGTCGAAGCCTCTGACGAGGTCCGAGCCCGGCCGGAGTCAGAGAAGATACGCTCCCGCTGATGCTGCCGACTCCTCAACGCTTTTGAGGACATTTTGCCACACGGACCACAGATCATGGAGTCATGATCGGGTCCGAGGCAGCGGAGGCAGAAGCCGTGAGTGTCTGTAAGAGACATGAGTTTCTTACAGAGGTCACACTTTTTAAAGCCGCTGGCAGCCATCGGGGAAAAAGGGCCCCTGCGAGGTTGAAAGACCGGGCTGCCAGGGAAAAAGGAAAAAGGCGCGAAATCTGTCACGAAGGACAAAAAACCGAAAAATAAGGAACGGACTCGCAACCGGCGGCGCGAGTCCGGGCGGGAAAAGAACCGGCGTCTAACCGAAGAAAAAAGAGAAATAAAGAGAAAAAATCAACTTTTCGGCGGGGATTCACAGACAACGTCTGTAGGGCTCCGCGGAAAAAAAAAAGAAGACTGAGCAAGATGGCACCCTTGGGCGGGAAGAGGACCGCGCATGCGCGCTGCAATTCAAAAAAGGCTTTCTTTGAAAGCTGGGGAAAATGGCTCCACGAGGGCTCCGTCGGCGCCGACGTCACCCATATGTGAGGACTGACTTCCTGCTTGGTCCTGGAGAATGGATGTTTCACAAGATTTGGGATCCCTACCTCGAAGGACATCTGGGCCCGATGGAAGACAGGGTGTGGGGTGGGATGGGGGGCGGACATCGGGAGAGCAGTTAGCACACACATAGTTTTTTATGTCGTTTTTTATGTAGTTTTGTTGTTATGACACCCTTACGGGTGGTTATATCTACTTGCTCAGAAGGGGGATGTGATGGACGGGGTAGGGGATTACTTTCCGGGGGGGGGGGGGTTGTTGTTGTTATAGGGTTTTAGGGGTGTCGGTAATGTTACTGTCATCCTTGGATGTTTCCCTCTCTTGGTGCCTTTCTCCTTCTGTACATTTTCTTGTTGCTCGATGGTATTATTATATATATTTCCACTTCCTTTCCTTTGTACAGTGATTGGGGAATGTAATTCTGTTTCAGGAGCGGGGGGTTGGGAGACCGGAAAGTACAGAATGTTATGATGGGTGTTGCCTTGTTGTTGAAATGTCAGACCCTGTATGTCACAATGCCTAATAAAATATGGTTTAAAAAAAAATAGTTTACCCTGTAGCTTCATTGCATGTCCCCTAGTCTTTCTATATTCTGCTAAGGTAAGCAATCGATCTACGTTTACCCGTTCCACTCCGTTCATTAATTTATAGACTTCTATCATATCTCCCCTCAGGCGTCTCTTTTCCAGGTTAAAGAGCCCTAACCTTTTTAGCCTTTCTTCATAGGAGTATCCTTCCATCCCCTTTACCATTTTGGTGGCTCTTCTCTGAACCTTTTCTAAAATCGCTATATCCTTTTTAAGATACGGCGACCAGAATTGCACACAATATTCAAGGTGCGGTCTCACCATGGAACGATATAGAGGCATTATAATATCTTTTGTTTTATTTTCCATTCCTTTCCTTATCATACCTAGCATTCTATTTGCTCTCTTGGTTTTAACATGGTATCCACAATGACGCCTAAATCTTTTTCCTGGGTGGTGGTTCCTAATGTGGAACCTTGCATCGTGTAACCATAGTTTGGGTTGTTCTTCCCTAGGTGCATAAACTTGCACTTGTCCACATTAAATTTCATCTGCCATTTTGATGCCCAGTCTTCCAATTTATCAAGATCCTCTTGCAATTTTCCACAATCCTCTTGGGTTTTAACAACTTTAAATAGTTTTGTGTCATCTGCAAATTTGATAACCTCACTCGTTATTCCACTTTCCAGGTCATTTATGAATATGTCAAAAAGCAGCGGACCCAGCACAGATCCCTGGGGTACACCACTTTTCACCTTTCTCCATTGGGAAAATTGGCCATTTAGCCCTACCCTCTGCTTTCTTTTAACCAGTTCCTGATCCACAATAGTACACTGCCTCCTATCCCATGACTCTTTAGTTTTGCCAAAAGTCTCTGATGAGGGACTTTGTCAAAGGCTTTCTGAAAGTCCAGATACACAATATCAACCGACTCACCTTTGTCCACCTGATTATTCACTCCTTCAAAAAAAACATAACAGATTAGTAAGACAAGATCTTCCTTGTCTAAAGCCATGTTGGCTGTCTCCCATTAGGTCATGACTATCTACATGCTGAGTAATTTTATTCTTTATGATGGTTTCTACCATTTTTCCCGGTACTGATGTCAGGCTCACCGGTCTGTAGTTTCCCGGATCACACCTGGAACCCTTTTTAAAAATTGGTGTTACATTGGCGATCCTCCAATTTTCAGGTATTAGAGATGATTTTAATGATAGTTGACAGATTACTAATAGTAGGTCTGCTATCTCATATTTCAGTTCTTTCAACACCCTTGGATGTATACCATCCGGCCCAGGTGATTTGCTACTCTTCAGTTTATCTAATAGTTGTAATACATCTTCCCGATGTATCGATATTTCCTTCAATTCTTCCGCACCTTTAAATACCACTTCAGTCATGGGTAACATCCCTACATCTTCCTCAGTAAAGACTGAAGCAAAGAATTCATTCAATCTCTCCGCTATCGCCTTGTCGCCTCTTAGTGCTCCTTTAACCTCTTTATCATCTAATGGACCAACTGACTCTCTCACAGGTTTTTTGCTACGAATGTACTTGAAAAGGTCTTTACTTCACGTTTTTGCTTCCGCAGCAAGCTTCTTCTCAAATTCTCCCTTGCCTGCCTTATTAATGCCTTGCATTTGACTTGCCAGTGCTTGTGCTGTTTCCAGGTTTCGTCGTCTGGCTCTTTTTTCCATTTCTTGAAAGATGCTTTTTTGGCAACAACAGCCTCTCTGACCTCACCTTTAAACCATGCTGGCAGTTTTTTGGACTTCCTTCCACTTTTCTTAAAGCGTGGAATACAGCTGGTCTGGGCTTCCAAGATGGAGAAATTAGGCCTTACCTGCTAATTGTCTTTCCTTGAATCCTCTCTGGGCCAGTCCAGGGTACCATCGGGTTGTCAATCCCCTTCAGCAGCTGAGGACTGAAAACTAAATATCTTTGCTGACAGGCTATAGCCACTCCCCCTTGAGACAGCTCTCCAGTCTATTGTAACCAAGCAGTGTAACAGAACATCAACCAGCTTTATAACCGAGCCAATCGCCCGGAAGAACCAAACCTACCAGTTAATGACCCCTATGGGAAGAAAAGGAACATACCCCGTCCCTTGCGTGAAGTACGGGCGTACATGCCCCCTCCGCATTCCAATGAACCAAACTGCGGTTTTGGGTTTTGTCTCTTTTTTTTTTTTTTTTTTTTAAATCCAATAATCCAGAAGGGAGCCCCAAACACCACCGCCACCAGAGCAGCCCGCAGCCACGGCGGACTGGCGGAAGCGGAACACCAAAAGAACCTGCTCGCGGACTCAGCAATACGAACGGGAGGGCCCTGGACTGGCCCGGAGAGGATTCAAGGAAAGACAATTAGCAGGTAAGGCCTAATTTCTCCTTCCTATTCATCTCTCCGGGCCAGTCCAGGGTACCATCGGGCAGTACCAGAGCAGTGCCTAAAGACGGGAGGGACCCGTGAGCCCCGCCACAATGGCAGCAGCCCCTACTTTCGCATCCCCCCTGGCTTGAACATCCAACCTATAATGCTTCGTAAACGTATGCAGAGAAGACCACGTCGCCGCTCTACAAATATCAACCGGTGGCACCAAGGCAAACTCCGCCCAAGAAGCCGCCTGACCTCGCGTAGAATGCGCCTTAAAACCTACCGGAGGCAATTTACTGCCCGCAACATAAGCCGCTACTACAGCCTGCTTTACCCATCGAGCAATCGACGCCTTAGAAGCTGCCTGTCCCTTTCGAGGACCCCCAAACAGAACAACCAACCTGTCCGATCTCCTAAAGGGTTTCGTGATCCTGAGATAGCGTTTCAAGACGCGCCGTAAATCCAACGTCCGTAAGGAGTGATCTACTCGCGACCCTTGCAAATCCGCAAAGGAGGGAAGAGCAACGGACTGATTAACGTGGAAAGGAGACACCACCTTAGGTAGAAAAGACAGCACGGGACGGAGGAGCACGCGTTCCGCCAAAAACTGCAGATACGGTTCTCTACAAGAAAGAGCTTGAAAATCAGATATTCTCCGCGCAGAACATAAGGCCACCAGAAAAACGGTTTTCCACGAAAACTCTCTCAGGCCTCCCGACGAAGCTCCCTCAAAAGGAGGCTGAGTCAGGGCGTCAAGGACCAGATTCAAATCCCAAGCCGGCACCACAGGACGAACCGGTGGCCGGAGAACCTTCACCACCCTGAGAAAGCGCCCCACATCCGAATGAGACGATAACCTCCGACCTTGTACCGAACCTCTATAGCACGCCAGAGCCGCCACGTGAACCTTCAAGGTGTTAAGCGCCAACCCTTTCTGCAAACCGTCTTGAAGAAAAGCCAAAATCTCGGGCAATGTCGCCTGAAAAGGACAAACGCTACGGTTTGTACACCAATCCTCAAACACTCGCCAAACGCGAGCATAAGCCAAAGAAGTCGACGATCTCCGAGCCTGCAACATCATGGATACCACCGCTGCCGAGTAGCCTTTGCGCCTCAAGCGCTGCCTCTCAAGAGCCAAGCCGTAAGCAAGAAGCGATCCACCTGCGGCATGAGAATGGGACCCTGCTTCAGCAGATAGCCCAGGCTGGCAACCGCCAAGGGGAATCCACGAGCAGCCACCGGAGATCCGCATACCACGGCCGTCTGGGCCAATCCGGTGCAATGAGAATCACCGTCCCCCCGTGACGAGCTATGCGCTGAACGACCCGACCTATCAACGGCCAAGGAGGGAAAACGTACAGAAGCTTGTCCGATGGCCAAGGTTGAACCAGAGCATCGAGTCCCTCGGACATGTGCTCCCTGCGCCTGCTGAAGAAGCGCGACGCCTTGGCATTGCTGTGAGTGGCCATGAGATCCATCGACGGCCGCCCCCAGCGCCTCACAATGTCGAGAAAAATCATCGCGTCCAATTCCCGCTCTCCGGGATCGAGAACATGACTCAGATAATCGGCCTGAACATTTTCCTTTCCGGCGACATGTGCCGCTGACAATGCCAACAGATGCGATTCCGCCCAGAGCATCAATTCTTGACTCTCCGCTAACAACAGAGCACTGCCCGTGCCCCCTTGTCGATTGATATACGACACTGTCACTGCATTGTCCGAAAAAACTCGCACCGCAATCCTCTCGAGGAGCGCAGTGAAGGAGAGCAGAGCCAAGCGAACTGCCCTGAGCTCCAGGAGATTGATCGAGAGCGATGCTTCCTCTGGAGACCAGCGCCCCTGAGCCACCTGAGACGGACAATGAGCTCTCCAGCCCGATAAACTGGCATCTGTCGTCACTAACGTCCAAACTGGAAGCTCCAACGGCACCCCTGCTTGAAGATGACTCGGATCGAGCCACCAAGAGAGACTGATCTTCACTACATCTGCGCAAGCCAGCTTCCTTGACAAAGGATGAAGCTGAGGAGATCACCGGGACAGCAAAGCCTGCTGCAAGGGCCGCATATGAGCTCTGGCCCAGGGCACCAGATCTAAGGCAGCTGCCATGGAGCCCAAGAGCTGCAAATTTCTCCACGCCGAAGGAGCCGTGAGCCAAAGAAACACTTTCACTTGAGCCAGAATCTTTAGAACCCTGCCCTCCGGCAAGGAGACCAATCCACGCTCCGTATCGAACTCCGCTACCAGATACACCAGCCGGGACTGGGGCAGCAGCTGACTCTTTTTACGGTTGATTACCCAACCAAGCTGTTCCAGGAGCTGAACCACTTGAGAGGTAGCCTCGACCGACTCCTGCCGCGAACTGGCCCTGATCAACCAATCGTCCAGATAGGGATGAACTTGAATATCTTCCATCCGCAAGGCTGCGGCAACGACCACCATGACCTTCGTAAATGTCCGAGGAGCCGTCGCCAAGCCGAACGGCAACGCTCGGAACTGAAAATGACCTGCGGGCACCGCAAACCTTTAAAAACGCTGATGTTCTGGTCTGATCAGGATATGCAGATAAGCTTCCGTGAGATCTATGGACGAGAGGAACTCTCCCGGCCGAACGGAACGAATCACTGACCGCAGAGTCTCCATCCGAAAATGAGGAACCCGCAAAGCCCGGTTGACGTGCTTGAGGTCCAGCATCGGACGAAAGGAGCCTTCCTTTTTGGGAACCACAAAATAAATCGAGTATCGACCGGACCCTAACTGGTCTGGCAGAAACGGCACAACCGCTTCCAGCCGCACTAAGCGATGTAGCGTGTCTTCTACCACCTGTCTTTTGGTCCCGAGACCACAAGGTGACACCAAGGCGGCCTCCTGGAGTGGCCGAGCGAACTCCAGCGCATACCCATCTCGGACGATCACTAGTACCCATTGGTCTGTCGTTATAGCGACCCAGGCAGAGAGAAACCCCTGTAAGCGGCCCCCTACCGGAATCTCCACTTGGACCAGCTGACCTTCATTGCGGCTTTTTAGAAGTTGACTGCTGGGCAGGGAAATAGCCTCTACCAAAACCTCTGGAGCCACGAAAGGGCTGAGCCCTAGGCACGAAACGCCCTCTGGGATAGGGAGAAAAACGCGCCCCTCGAAATCTACTAAAGTCCCTACCCTGCCCACGCTGCGTAGGCGACTGTTTGAAAGACTTAGGGCGATCCTCCGGCAAACGCCCCCCTTTGGAATCACCCAAATCCTTTACAATCTTCTCCAAGGCCTCCCCAAACAGCAGCTTGCCCGTATACGGGAGCTTACTGAGTCGAGCCTTCGACGAGGCGTCGGCTGACCAATTCCTTAGCCAAAGGAACCGTCTAGTCCCAATCAAGGAGGCCATAGCCTTAGCCAAAATACGAATTAAGTCATAAAAGGCATCCGCCTGATAGGCCACCGCCGATTCCAACTTCGCTCCCTCAGAGGAGGGCTCCCCCGAAGAATCGGGAGGCGACCCCCCTGGAGCCAACGGATCGACGCTCTAGAAACAAACGCCCCACAAATGGAAGCCTGAAGAGCGAGAGCACAGGAATCAAAGGCTTGCTTAAGCAGCCCTTCCAGTTTGCGATCCTGCAGAGCCGTTCCGCCCTCCACTGGGATCGTAGTCTTCCTCGTCACTGCAGAAACCAGCGCATCCACCTTAGGCATCTTCAGCAATTCCTTCTCGTCGTGTGGAATTGGATAAAGACGACCCAGCGCACGACTGCCCCGGAGCGAAGCCTCCGGGCGTTCCCATTCAGACTCTATCATCTGCTTTATGACCCGGTGGAGCGGAAAACAAGGTTGCTCTGCTTTAAAACCTTGCAACAAAGGATCCTCCAGCGGTTCCTGCTGCACTGTAGGGAGAAGGATATTCAAGGCTGCCAAAGACTGTCCAATCAGCGCCCCCAAGTCCTCCTTACGGAACACTCGAAAGAGATTTGGGTCCTCGCCCGGAGCCAGCTCACCATCCTCCAGCTCAGCTACCCACAGATCAAAACTAGCCTCTGAAAAGACTTCTGTTTCATCGCACTTCTGAGGCTCAGGCAGCGTCTGACCTAAGCCTTCCACGACAGCAGCTAAGCCTGCACGGGAAGACCCTTCTCCAGGATCGGACCCAATATCCTCCGAGAACCCCCCGTCCCCACCGGAAGACAGGGGAACTTTGCTGACCTGGGACACTTTTTTTATTTTATATTTATATAATTTCACACACCTAAAACAAGGAAGTTCACAGAACAATCTTGAAGAAAAAGAGCAAATACAGTTAGCAAATGACACTGCAAGAAAATATTTTGTGTTATACATACTGAAAACAAATACAATGTATCAGCTCTACAAGCCCACAATAAAGTGTGTATAAATTAAACAAGCTCAGGGGAGGCTCATAGAGGATTCCACCCGACGAGCAGAAATAAAGGCTAGCAGTTGAGAGGGGTCATAAAAAATATAAGAAACAGAGTGGTAATTCACTATACATTTACATGGATGTTTCAAGAAAAACAGACCCCCCCAACTGTAAAACTCCAGAACGCAATAACAAAAATTCTCTACGCCGCCTCTGAGTATCTCTAGATAGGTTTGGATAAATCCGGACCAACAAACCCTTAAAAGGCAATCTCCGCTTCCGAAAGAAAAGCCTCAATAACCATTCTTTATCCGACAATAACGCAAAAGTAATTAGCAAAGTGGAGGGAACAGGAGGCTCGCTAGAAGACTTTTCTAACAGGTCAGTAACATTTAATACATTTACATGGTCAAGACCTCCACCAATATTCGCTATCCCTGGAGAAAGCTTCACCTTAGGCAAATAATAAATCTTCACCAAAGGTGGCACTAATTCAGGGGAAACCCCCAACACCTCTACCAAATATTGCTTAAACATATCCCGTGGGGTCACAGTTGAAATTCTAGGAAAATTAATTAATCTTAAATTATTAGCTCTTGATAAATTATCTAAATGTTCTAACTTAGTATTCACCGCAGAAAAGTTCTTTTTCAATATATCAGACTGCTCTTCCAGGACATCTACTTTCCTCCGATACTCCGCAACTTCTGACTGCAAACCTTCCACCTTCTTCTCCACCATTTCCAATGCAAAAACTGAATCATTCACCTTCTAAGATACAGAAGCAATCTTAGGAGCCAAGGCTTCTCCAAGGGAGAGAATAGCTTGCCAAATAGCCTCTAAAGTAAAACTAGGCGGTCGCTGCAAAGAAAAAACAAAGGCAGAGTCCACAGAAACCGCAGCTTCCAGCCCCTGATTTCTCCTCCCCATTCGGCGTCGAAGTTGGAAAAGTACTGTGCCGCTCAATGGCTGCACTCCCTAAGCCTCTCTGACCTGAAGCCTCAAGCCCACATGGAGCTTTGTCCAACACCTTCGTCGAGGGGGTCTCCAGCTCCAAGAAGCCAACAGGAAGAGGCTGGTTCCGCTGTATCTTCGGCGCAAGGCTCTGCGGGGACATAGATGTATTCGACGCAGCCATCGAGCCATCCGACTCCGGTTCAGCTGCAGCTCGAAGAACTTCCCCACCAACCACCGGGTCGCGAGCCGTGCTACTAACAAAAGCATCCATAGGACCCAAGGTAACTGGCGTCGAGGTAACAGAGGGTGGAGAGGGCTGACCACCCCCTTTCCCCTTTCGCTTCCTCCCCATAGAAAGCACGACTTACTCGATGTAAACGGCTGCCGCCATCTTGGATTCACCTCGTTCAGTCCAGACAGCCTGACCTGGGACACTTTTAAAGTATAAGCTCTATGGAGAGCTAGAATAAACTCCGGGGAAAAGAAAGCAGCCAAAGATTCCTGAGTTTCAGGAACTGTGCGCTGCTCTTTCAAATCAGACGCAGAGTCTCTCACTGACTTAGATTTCCTCTTGCCTTGCTTTTGTTTGCCCGTGGGAGAAACGGCGGGCTTATCTAAAATGGCCGCCTTTCCCGCCTGATCCACCACGCTAAGGGACTTCTGAGCTTCCATCTTGCTACCCGTGAAACTGAAGGACCAAGAAAAACTGCCCCCGACGACTGAAAACCGCCGGCCGAAACCGCGAACGAAACCGCAAGCAAAACCAGAACCCCCGGCACACACACACCGCTCAAGTCCCGACTGCAAGTAAGAACCAAAAACAAAAACAACTGACCTGAATGCAGCACTGAACGGCCCCGAAGCTCCCGATCCCGCTGCTAGCGGGTAAGTGAGCTGCGGATGTGCAGACAATAGGGGAGAGGTACCAGGGGCTCCCAGGAACAATCACCCTGCAACCAACGGCACGGTTCACCTCGGGAGACAGGCTCTGTTTCCGTGAACGCTGCCGAAGTGCTCTTCCACGGAGGTACTACTCTGAGGACTTCTCAACCAACTTTATTGACAAAACCCCCACAAGGGAAGAGGTATAGGGGATAGAAGAGAGAAATTTAACTCTGCTAGAGCCAATTCTTCTCAAAAGTCTGCTAATCAAAAGGCCGGCTGCAACTGGATAGAGAGCCTGCCAGCTTTCACGTCCTGTTCAGCTGCTGAGGACTGAAGACTGGAGAGCTGTCTCAAGGAGGAGTGGCTATAGCCTGTCAGCAAAGATTTTTAGTTTTCAGTCCTCAGCTGCTGAAGGGGATTGACAACCCGATGGTACCCTGGACTGGCCCAGAGAGACGAATAGGAAAGTATTTTTCAACAACAGCCAAGCCTGATGTACGTCTTTAACCTTTGCAACTGCTCCTTTTAGTTTTTTCTTAACTGTTTTCCTCATTTTATCATAGTCTCCCTTTCAAAAGTTAAAAGGTAGTACTGTGGATTTCCTTACTATCCCTCCTCCACTAATTAAATCAAAGGTGATCATGCTATGATCACTATTGCCAAGTGGCCCCAACACCCTTATCTCTTGCAGTAGATCTGGTGTTCCACCAAGGACTAGGTCTAATATGGCTTCCCCTCTGGTCGGTTCATGAACCAGCTGCTCCAAGAAGCAGTCATTTATTTTATCTAGGAACTTTATCTCCCTAGCATGTCCTGACGTGACACTGACCCAGTCGATACCGGGGTAGTTGAAATCACCCATTATTATTACTGCGCTGTAACTTTTGTTAGCTTCCTTGATTTCTTTGAGCATTTCATCATCCATTTGGTCATTCTGGCCAGGCGCTCGATAGTACACCCCCACTGCCATTGCCTTCCCCCTTTTACATGGAATTTCAATCCATATAGATTCTACAGCAGATTTTGTTTCCTGCAAAACTTTAATCCTTTCTGACTCAATGCCCTCTCTAACATAGAGAGCAACCCCTCCACCAATTTGATCAGCTCTATCATTACGATATAGTTTGTACCCAGGTATCACAGTGTCCCACTGGTTGTCCTCCTTCCAACATGTCTCTGATATTCCAATCATATCTAACCTTTCATTTAGTGCTATATATTCTAACTCTCCCATCTTATTTTTTAGACTTCTAGCATTTGCATACAAGCATTTTAGAGAATGTATTTTATTCGTATTAATTTGGCTATTGTTAGACATGGGTAATTTGGGATCTTAAAGCTCTGTCTGCTCCATACTTGAGGGCATTTGGGCTACTTTACTCTTTTGTGGAACCTCTCTGCTTTTGGTAGTATCCTTCAAAGATACATTCTTCCGAATCATCCGCTCTTGGGCGACTGTCGGCTTTCCCCTAATATCTAGTTTAAAAGCTGCTCTATCCCCTTTTTAAAGGTTAATGCCAGATCGATGGATTGAAGTCCACATCGTAGGAAGATCTACTGGACCACCAATGGATTCAACTGCCATTCGTGGGGTTGGAGATCCTGCTTAGCTTGCTTGCTAAGAAGCTCTCCTGACCAGGTAGATAAACTGCTTTGAGAAACATGCCTTGTTTGACTGAAAAGGAGCAAAGGGCCTGCGCCTCCTGACATAGGAGCCTGGACCCCGTGCCCCCTTGCTTGTTCACATAGAACACTGCTACCTGACTGTCCGTCTGAACTAAGACAGACTGGTGAGAGCGGGCATGAGAAAAAGTCTGTAGAGCCAAGCGGATTGCTCGCAGCTCCAAAAGATTGATCTGCTGTGTGGCCTCCCGAGGAGACCAGAGGCCTTGAGTGCACATGCCCTGGCAATGTGCACTCCAGCCCTTTAAGGATGCATCGGTCGTCAGCACCCTTGTGTGTGCTGGAGCCTGAAAGCACAGTTACTTACCTGTAACAGGTGATCTCTGGGAACAGCAGGAATAAGTCTTCACATATGGGTACGTCGGTACCGAAGGAGCCTGCGCGGGAACGCTCCCCAGCGTCCAATCAGAAAGCTTTTGGGAGCATCCCTCAGCGCCTGCGTGCTGCCTTCCCGCCTTTCCAACTGTCTCTCCTCAGTTGAGTTTTATAGCTGAGACAAAGAGAGAGAGAGAGGAAAGGAAAGATAGATAGACAGATACAACTCCTAGGGGAGGTGGGTGGGTTGTGAAGACTTATTCCTGCTGTTCCCAGAGATCACCTGTTACAGGTAAGTAACTGTGCTATCTCCAGGAACAAGCAGGAATGAGTCTTCACATATGGGGACTCCCAAGCTAAGATGCCTGGAGCCCTAGCATGTTGGAGATTGAAACATGCTATACCTCATATGGCCAGGCATCCTGAGGATGGAGGGTAGGAGTTGAAAAAAAGAGAGGAGCTGTAGAAAACAGCTATCCTAAGATAGGACTACAGGCAAAGAGTCCTTGTATGTATGATAATTATCATGAAAAATATTGAAATGAACAATCACAATATGAACCTCACCTACTGGACTGCAGGAAGTAGAGAGGCTGATGGAGTCTACTGGGGATCCAGTAGAGGAATCTTCAAGGTGACCTCACTGAAGTGAAGGTGAAGGTCCAAATCTGGAAGTGACAGGGGACCCAGGTGTCAACTGGGGTAGTACAAAAATGGTAGGTCTTTAGTGGAAAGCTTTATGGAAAAAGCTGGGAACTCTTTTGGCTACAGAGTTACTCACAGTTAGGAGTAAAAGAGGAAGACTGACCGATTTGGACAAATTAGCCCAGTCCTGGAGGGAAGAAGGGGTATGGGAAAAAAGCCTGTATTCCCAAGGACAGATGTCTGAAGGGTTGAAACCTCAGATCTACTGAAGATCCACCCTGTCTTTCCTAACTGGTGAGAGATAGGAAAGATATTGGAGCATGGAGCTTCAGGGATACCTAAACCTAGGGTTAAGGTAGGAGCTGTCAGTACCACAGTAGTGGTTGTGTGCATAATACCCCAGACATACTGTGGGACAGTATGAACATATGCAAGCCCACTGTCTGGAACCTATAGGAAGGTAAAACCTTTATAAGCATAGACAGAGAGATAAGTATGTAAATACATATCTACCTATAAGGAAGCATCTCGACAGATACACATTATATATATATGTGTGTATATATATATATATATATATATATATATATATATATATATATGGGTATATATATATGTCTATAGTGAGATCTGGAGGGGCATAACATATGCACACGCAGCTTACAGACATATGTATCTATAGAGAAGTATATAGAGATATATACATACATGAATATATATGTCTAAAGATAAATGTCTGCAATTAAGCAGATAGAGATATGCCCATAAGAACTTTCCCATGGGAGATGTGAAGAGTTAATATTCATCTAATAACAAGAAGGTGGAACCTACTTGAGAAGATATATAGAGAATCTATTCCCCCTGGCTAAGATGGTGCAGGAATGCTATCCAGTGAAATAACCAGGATGGTTGCGTGAAAAAACAGAGGATAATATCAGTCTGTAAACAGCAAGTCCTGAGTCCTGTAGAACTCTCGCATGGTAAATGGACAGAAAACGCATAGGATGAGATACCAGGTTGACCCACTGGAGGGACACAAAGGGGTATCATGCGTTATTAGTTAAATATGTGCTGTCCATGAAGGAGTAGGATACCATGAGGACAAGCTGCAAGGAAAAAAGAGCATATTCTTTGTAGGAATTGGAGAACTCTTTAGACGTTCACGTAGAAAAGGCTTATGTCCTGTATTATAAAAGGAGATAGTAGGGTGTGGAGAACCCTCACAGTCATGGAAAATGACTAAGGAAGCCTTTTCCAACCATATAGGATAGTCATTAGAGACAAAACCCCATGCTCTCTAGCAAGGGCCCATAGTAGAAAGCTTCTCTGTAAGATTGCAGAGAGCATTATGCAGGAGAATTGGGAAATAAAACTGGCTGTTGGAAAAAACCAGCTGCACGTCAACTATGCTGCCAAATCCAAAGGAATTGGAGATGGCAAGAAAAGAAGATAGTGTGATAAGTCTGAAGTGATTAGGATTATCCAAGATAGATGAAAGCACTATCTTGGAATCACTACTAAGGCTAGACAGAAAGTAGTGGAAGACAAGACTGGAAACTTGTGGAAAAGTACCAGTAGTCCAATCACTGGAACTCCTGCATGGGCAGCTGCTGAATAAGACAGAAGAGAGAATCTTTCTGTGTAAAACAGAGAGAACAGACAGAATAAGAGGAGAAATTCCTGTCCCTGTCTGATGAGCTGCCCAGACAAAAGAAGGGAGTTTATTCAAGAGAAAAAACTCCACACTGGAATGAAAGAAATGACTAGAAAGGCTAAAGAAGCCCTGCAGTGGTATGGTACCACTCTTTCAGGGGAAACCCTGGATAAGAGGGTAGAAAACAGGAGCTGAAGGGTGACTTACCATATGGTAAGTCTGTGGAAGGAAAAAATTCATGTTGGAACAGAAAACTATCATGGGATAGTTGTTAAACCTCTCTTCTTGGTAGGAAGAAGAGGAGAAACCTGTGACCCATAGACATGAATATCCTGACAGCTCAGCATACCTAGGAGCAAATGGATGTCCTGAGAAAAGGAATCCATGTGTAGAGTTTTGAATGAAAAAACAGTGAAAAAACTTCTACTGAGAAGAAGTCAACTGTAGGTTGTAAACTTCAGGACCCTATGGTTGCTGGGTTTGTTCAGCCTGGCCAGAGTTTGGATTCTTCAGACCAGGGCGAGGTTTCCCCTGCTTGGGAACATCTGTATGATGGGCAGGAGAAGAGTGAAACCTTCTTCTCCTAGGGAAAGAAGGTTTGGTAGGGCATTTCCTACCTACTGGGGAAGGAGAAGGCTTAGAATAGCCTCCAGAAACAGGGAAGTCAGTGGACCACTGAGCAACCTGATGTAAAAAGACTCCTTATTGAAGAGATTTTCCCCAGTGCAAGGAGTATTACCCAGTCTTTGTTGTGCCCATCTGCTTAAGTCTGATGCTTGGAGCCAGGCTCTACGTCGTGCCCCTATGGCTATAGCAGAAGTTCTGCTAACAGACTCAAAGGAGTCTAGGGAAGCACGAGTAAGAAACCAAGAGATACTTTGAATATGACTAAGTAGTAAGGAATAGTCTGCAGTCTTGGGCTCTGAAAGAAAAGGAGTCAAAAGATATAATTCCTTTGTGACCTCCTGAAGGGATAGACTCATATAAAAAATATATGAGAGAATCCTTGTTGACAGCATGGATGTCTGGAAGGTTTGACGTCCAAAGGCATCTAGTGTCCTAGACTCACGACCTGGTGGGTAAGAAGAGTGCTTCTTCTTACTTTTCACCTTCCTCATTGCTGATTCCACCACAATGGAATGATGGGGAAGTTGAGTCTTTTGAAACCCTGGAGAGGGGGGCACCTGATACAGAAGATCAGTTGCTCTAGAAGGTGAGGGAACCCTTAAAGGTGCTTCCCACATTCTTAGAAGAAGATCCTGCAAGGAATGATGTAAAGGAAGCATTATATTTTCCTTTTCTCCAGTAGAAAGAGAGCCTTGTGTAGGATCATAGCCAGGGATAGGAATAGCAAGAGATGTTGCCATATTCAGGAGAAAATTCTGAAAAGAAGGATCTCCAAAGGGAACCGTCCCTGGGCAGGCTAGACCTGAAGAACTAGCCTGGGCACCGGAGGATCTACTTGAGAATATAGGAATATAAGATCCTGCACGGTGCAAGAAAGGATCCTTAAGGGATGGATGCTGGTACTGGAGGTCATGACCTGAGACAGTCAGTACTGCATCGTCCATGCCAGGTATCGACTCCAAACTTGGTATAGAAAGGAGCGATCCTGGTGAAAGAAGCATGGAAGGAGCAGGCCCCGATGTTACTGCAGGTACCGGCACCGATACCGGTAGCTGTGTCGGAATCGAAGGCGACACCGACATCGAAGCAGTCATCGGTGGCTGCTCAATTGGTACCAAGGTAACCGAAAGCCCTTGGTAATCACCCTCGGTACCGAGCATCCGGAACCGGTAAGCGTCGGTACCGAGACGTGTCGGTACCCAGTCTTCCAGACTAGAGATCGATTCCAGACTCGGCTTCGAAGGAAGCCAGTCTATCGATGCATGTCTAGAGGGTACCGATGTCGGTGGTAGTATCGGCATTGATGCCGATACTGGAAAGTCAATATGGGGCGTATCGACCGGTCCCGAAGGTACCGAGAAAGGTAGATGACGATCCCTGGTGAGGAGTGAATCGCTCAACACCAGTGCCGATGCCGGGGTATCGGTACCGCTCAAAGCGGATGCCACCACCGAGCATGGCTCAGGTATGTTCTGTGAGGGGTGAGCCCCAGGAACAACCTGAAACCCCTGAAAGGCTTTGGAGGCTGAAGACTCCCGCTGGGGTTTTGAAGCCAATGGACCCTTGAGGGCAAGGCCGGAGCCGTCATCATGCTGTGCATGAGACGTACCACTCAAGGGTTGGCTAGTCTTAACAGACTGTTTGTGGGTTACCTGATCTTGTGGAGAAGAAGAAATAGTCGGTGCCCTGACACTGGAAGGGAACTCGGTATCGAGGGAAACTCGAAATGGAAAATCTCTTCTCACAATATTGTAGCCTAATGGCTCCGGAGGAAAATGGTCAGGACCCAAACAGGTTAGACACCAGTTCTTGGAGTCTAAAAACAAAACTGTACCGCCACAGCTTAGACACTTCTTAGGAAAAGGCGGCGGCGGCTCCATGATGGAGAGGCCTAGAAGGCCCAAAAAGTTTAAGACAGAAACTGAGGGCAAAAAATTCCCTGAATTTAAGAAAAAGAAAAAACACCGGCGGTACCGGTGGAGTCGGGGAGACAGCCGCGATCACAAGAAAACAAAGAATTAAAGAAAAAATTTTCTGCGGTGACAGGAGGACGTCCTGCCGGCTCCGCGGAAAAACGAAAACTGAGGAGAGACAGTTGGAAAGGCGGGAAGGCAGCACGGAGGCGCTGAGGGATGCTCCCAAAAGCTTTCTGATTGGACGCTGGGGAGCGTTCCCGCGCAGGCTCCGTCGGTACCGACATACCCATATGTGAAGACTCATTTCTGCTTGTTCCTGGAGATAAGGTACCCCCCTGAGGTGGTTTGGGAGATGTAGCCACCACTGCAAGGAGTCCAAAAGTGGTTTGGACACCTTTACTCTGTCTCGGAGGTCGCCTGTGGCCTGCGTCCACTGAGTTCTGAGGCACCACTGAGCAGCCCGCATGTGCAGACGGGCATTTGGAGTCACATGTACCGTGGATGCCATGTGGCATAGGAGCCGCAGGAAGTGCCTGGCAGAGACCTGAGAATTGCTTTGGAACTGGTTCGCCAAGTCCATCAGTCTGTGGGCCCTGTCTAATCTTGCCCCTATAAACTCTAGGTTCTGTGAAGGGCAGCAAAGTGGACTTTGCGTAGTTTATGACAAAGCCAAGATGCTGATGAAGAGAGACAGTGCGAAGAGTGGCTTGTCTGGCCTCCTGGAAAGACTGGCCCCTGATGAGCCAGTCGTCCAGGTATGGGAAGACAAAAATTCCCCGATTCCTGAGATAGGCCGCCACCACCACTAGACATTTGGTGAAAACCCTGGGGGCAGAGGTTTGGCCAAAGTGAAGCACCCTGTACTGAAAATGGTTTCCTTCCACCACAAATCTGAGATATTGTCTGTGGTCTGGATGAATGAGGATGCGAGTATAAGCATCCTTTAAATCTAAGAAGCATAGCCAGCCTCCCTGCTGGAGGTAGAGCAGCAGTATCCCAAGGGTAAGCATCTTAAACTTTTCCCTCTCCAGACACTTGTTTAGGTTTCACAAGTCTAGGATAGGCCAGAGGCCTCCTGTCCTTTTTGGTACCAGAAAGTACCTGGAGTAGAAGCCTTGCCCTTCCAGGTGGTTCCACCGCCTGTTCCTTTAGAAGACTTGCCAACTCCTGAAGGAGGAGGTTTCTGTGCAGAGGGAGTCTTGGAGGCTCCCCTGGAAAGTAGGAGGGGGGGTACCTGGTGGAAGTGGAGCATGTAGCCCTTTTGGACTATGCTGAGTACCCAGGTATCCCTTGTGATGGCTGGCCACCAGTAGGCGTACAGGGTCAGCCTACTTCCTTTGCTGAGTGGTGCCAGCTGTGGAGAAGAGCCTATGCTGTGGGAGTCAAAACCCCGCTCTCTGCTGTGCAGGAGCCGGAGCTGGCAGCTTGGGGGGGTCTTCTGCCTACGGGGGGCCATGCCCCTGCCCCTTGGCCTGCTGGCCCTGTTGGGGAGCTGGAGAGGTCTGATATTGAGGGTAGGATTTGTAGGCAGCACCCTTCCTCGGGAAAAAGGGCTTCTTTCCCGAGCCCTTCTTTTTTTGAGAAGGGGCAGAAGTCTTCCTGGACAGCCTTGTCCTGGTGAGAGTCTCAGTCTCGATTTCTGCAGCCTTTTCAGTCATGGGCTTACCAAAAAGGTTTTCACCTCGGCAGGGGACATCGACCAACTTGTCCTGTACCCATGACTCCAGGTCTGATGACTGTAGCCAGGCCTGACGGCATGCACCGATGCCGGCCGCGGCTACCAGGGCCGAAGCCTCGAAGCCATCATAGGCTGCTCGAGAGATAAACTTCGAGCTCTCTCGGATCCCTGTTGACAAAGCCTTGAACCTCTGCAAAGGTTCCTTGGAGAGGCCAGCTGAGAACCCGGCAATCTACTTTGACAGGTCTCTTAGGTACATGCCCATGTACAGCTGGTAGGTCTGGACACGGCAAGATAGCATAGAGCCCTGGAAGCACTTTCTACCGAGGGCATCCAGGTTCCGGGCCTCCCGACCGGGGGGCACCAAGGAGTGCATCTTCTGACTCTTCAAGCAGTGCATGGCTGATTCCACAACCATGGAGTTTTGCAGTAGCTGTGCCTTTTGGAACCCAGGGCTCTTACGGACTCGATAAATGGAATTAACCCGTTTGCTAAGAACCGGCGCCAAGGCCGGTGCCTCCCACATACGGAAGTGCAGCCGTTCCAGCATCGGAGGAAAGTCATACTGGAGGGCATCGAGCTCACGAAGTCTGAGAATCGGGTGTCCTCCGGGGGGTGGGGGACCTTCTCCGAGGCTCGGACTCCAGTGAGTCCGAAGGGACGTACCGCGTCCGGAAGGTGTCCAGGGAGTGGGACTCCTTGTCCTTTGTCTCTCACGCCGACTCCGAGGAGGAGGAAACGAGCGGCTCCGGCCGTGTGGGCCTTGGTGCCACCCACCCCGACGCCGAGGGTATCGGCGTCGACAATCTCGGCCCCGCACGGGAGGTCGAGGGGGACCTTGACCGAGGATCGACTCGAGACTTCATTGATTCGAAGATCGGCTCGGTCTCCGGGGTCGACTTGGATGTCGAGGTCCCGGTGGTTGGGGCAGATGCACCGATCAGACTGGTGATCAGCACCCGCTGCTGTTCCATGAAGGCAGCCAAGCTGCTCTCCAAGGCTGTCAACCTGAGTCCAAGCTCAGGAGACTCAGCCGCCCCCGACTTGGGCCCTGACGACAGGTCCCCTGGAGGAGAGTCCACAAGGACAACAGCACTTACGTGGCTCGGGGACTCCGGCTCCATGCAAGGTAAGTTGGACAGCCTCTCTGACTCCGAGAGCCCGGGGCGGCAGTCAGGGCTACGCGACCTGGCCCTCGAGGATCCAGGAGCCTCCACTGACGCCGCCCTCGCGAACTTCTTCTTCCTTCTGTGATCCCAGGTGGGAGAGACTCCCTCTCAAAGGAACCCCGACGGCGCTCAGGGTCAGACTCCCGAGATGTCGAGGCCTCTGACGAAGTCCGGGCCTGGCCAGACGCGGCCTCTGAGAAAATTCTCTCACGTTGATGCTAATGGCTCCGAAGTGCCTTCGATGACATCTTGCTGCACGGGCCACAGGCCAGCGGGTCATTATCGGGCCCGAGGCAACGGAGGCAGCAGTCATGTGTGTCGGTGAGAGACATAAGTTTCTTGCACCGATCACTTTTTGAACCTGCTGACAGCCATCGGGGGAAAAAGGGCCCCTGCAATGTCAAAAGACCGGGCTGCCAGTGAAAACACAAAAAGAGCACCAACGGTAGTCACGAAGGACAAAAACCAAAAATCAAAAGTCCGGACTCGATACGCGGGAAGGGGAACCGGCGTCGAACTGGATCAGAAAAAGCCAAAATAGCCAAAAAAAAATCGACTTTTCCCGGGTGACACGAACTCACGTCCGTTGGGCTCCGCGGAAAAAGAAAGACTGAGCAAGATGGCACCCTTGGGCGGGAAGGGGACCGCGCATGCGCACTGCATTCCCAAAGGCTTTCCTTGGAAGCTGGGGAAATGCTCCGCACGGGGGCTCCGTTGGCGCCGACGTCACCCATATGTGAGGACTGACTTCCTGCTTGGTCCTGGAGAATTCCTGGTAAGTTACCTGTGTGTGCACGTGCGTGGGGTGTGTTGTTCGTGTGTACATGAATGTGCTGTGCAGGTGCATGTATGAAAGTGTTTAGTTTGCGCGTGTGTGGCACTTGTGTTTGATGTGCATGTATGGTGTGTGCCTGCGTGCGTTTCTATGGTGTTCAAGTGTATGTGTGTGCTGTGCATGTGTTGCATAAGGGGGTAGTTAGAATTAAGGCAATCTGTGGGGTGATGGGGCGTTAGTTTTTGAGACAAGGATATTTGTGGGAGTAGGGGTGGTTGATCAATTGTGGGGGTAGATTTTGGAGATGGGAGCAGTGTGCGGAGCGGTGGTTTAGTATCAGGGGCAGTTACTGGTGGTGGCAGTGGCAGCTGCAAGGGGCTAGATAATGGGGAGGGAAGATGAAATTAGACCTTACCTGCTAATTGCCTTTCCTTGTCTTCAGGCCAGTCCAGTTACGCATGGGTTGTCACCCTCGTTTAGAAGCTGAGGACCGAGCATGTCATAATTCCGGTGTCACTACAAGAGCTCCTCTTTCTACTCCTGGAACCAGTCTCCTATTGACCAAGCAGCCTCCAAACTAACACTGACTCCCATCAATTTGTCCTTACGGAACACCACCACCCCATGAACTATGTACAGAAAAAGGACTAAAATTCGGGCTGCAGGCCCATTCCAGACCATTACGCCCAACTTAAAGGGAGCCCACTAGTCCCCCTTATCACGGAAATTCTTCACAGAAGTCCCTAGAAACAGACTGACACCTCCAGCCAACGACTTTCCCTAACGCTAAACACCAAGCTGGGAGGGTCCTGGACTGGCTTGGAGGTAACTCAAGGAAAGACAATTAGAAGGTAAAGCCTAATTTCACCTTCCTTATCGTACCTACAGGCCAGTCCAACTACACATGGGAGGTATCAAAGCAGTATCTACATCTGGGAGGGACCGGCGAGTCCGGCTTGCAGAAATGATGCCCCGAAGTGCGCATCTCCTGCCACTTGGACATAAAGGCAGTAGTGCCGTGCAAAGAAATGCAACAAGGACCACGTCGCTGCTTTGCAAACGTCCACTGGTGACACTTGACTGCACTTGGCCAAGGACGCTGCCTGAGATCTTGCAGAATGGGCTCACAGCCCTTTCGGTGGAACCTTTCCTCGTGCCTCATAAGCAGAGCTGACTGCCTGCTTCACAGAGAGAGCTATAGATGCCTTAGAGGCTGCAGTCCCTTTACGTGAGCCACCGAACAAAACAAACAGTCTGACGCCCGAAAGGCCTCCATTCTCTTAAAGTATATGCGCAAGACTCTATGCACACCCAGCAGATGTAGTTGCCTGTCCTCCACTGAGCTCCCCAGCTCCAGGAATGCAGGCAGAGCGACTAATTCAAATGAAAACAGGAAAGCACTTTGGGAAGAAAGGAAGGAACTGGCTACAACACCACTTTCTCTGGACAGAAGTAGAAAAGGCTCCCTACAAGAAAGAGTCTGAAGCTCCGAAATATGTCGCACCGAACAAGTGGCCACTAGAAAAACCATCTTCAGGATGAGATCCCTCAAAGAAGCACTTGCTAACGGCTCGAATGGAAGACCCGCCAGGGCCTCCAACACCAGGGTAAGATCCCAAGGAGGGATCCCTGACCTTACAGGCGGATGAAGGTGTTGCACTGCTCGCAGGATATGGACCATATTGGAGTGCGCCTCTAGCGACCGACCTTGTACTTGCCCTTGATCCCAGCAACTGCAAATACAGGCTGCTGGTGCTGTCTTTTGCAAAAAACACCCCCCAGCATGTCTATGCCTGCAGCTTTCTGACTCTTTCCGTAGGGAGAAAGAACACTCCAGCTTGCATATCGAACTGAGCCCCCAGATATATGATCTGCTTGAACGGCCGGAGCAGACTTGTCCAGATTCATGACTCACCCCAGGCTCTGAAGGAACTCCACCACCTACTGCATAGCCGAAAGCCTTTTGATCTCAGACTTCGCCTGGATGAGCCAGTCGTGCAGGTAGGGATGAACCAGTACTCCTGCCTTTCACAGAGCCACCGCCATGACCATCATAACTTTGGTAAAAGTGCATGGTGCGATAGCTAAGCCAAACGGTAGAGCCCTGAATTGAAAATGACAGTTGGGCACCACAAAACGAAGGTACCGCTGATGGTCCGGATGGATAGGGATATGCAGATATGCTTCTGCCAAGTCCAGGGCAGAGAGGAACTCTCCCCGGCACATTGCCAGTATAACTGAAAGGTTTCCATTCTGAAGTGTGGCACGCGCTGTTGTACAATTCACCTGTTTGAGGTTGAGAATAGGCCGGAAGGCCCCTTCCTTTTTGGGTACTACAAAATAGATGGAGTATCGATCTATGCCGTACTGGTCTCTGGGTACTGGCACCACCGCTTCCAACTGCTGCCAACACTGAAGGATACTGTGCACCACCTTCACCTTTCCCAGTGCCCTGCAGGGTGAGAGGACAAAAGCGTCAGAGAGGGTGTGAGCAAACTCCAGCACATAGCTCTCTCGAATGATTTCCAGAACCCTGCTAGCCCTCACTCTGCCCATTTAGCATAGGAGGGCAAGGACCCCAGCCTCTGGCTAACTTAGCCTTACCTTCCTTATTTATTTTTTGAACCTCTGCCTCAACTTTTTTTTTTTTCTTAATATCACTGGTGAGGAGTCTCTGCCTAATACTCATGTCTTCAGGCCAGTCCAATGTCCAAGAGCTCTTCATTCAGCTGCTGAGGACTTAAAAACTGGCTCCAGGAGCGGAAGGAGGAGCTCTTGTAGTGACACATCAGAATTTCGACATGCTCAATCCTCAGCTGCTGGAGAAGTGCGACAATCCATGCATAGCTGGACTGGACTGGCCTGGAGGTACAATTAGGAAGGGGTAGTTTGCAGGGTCGTTAAAGAGTTGTGGGGATATTTTTTTGGGGTGATGGTTATTTTGTGGGTGGGGGAAATTGCAGAGAATAGTTTTTGGGAGTGGGGTAGTTTGTAGCGACTTGAACAGGAGGGAGGCAGTTTGAAAAGGAGTGATTTCCGAAGTGTTATGTTTCAGAGCGTGTATGTAAGTTTTCATGCTACATAAGCTAGACCTCTTTCTCTCATAGAAATACATTGGAAGATTTTTGGAGAGGTTTATTTCTCTGGGCCCTTAGTCCAATCTAGCCCATTTTTGACATCAATGTGTCTATTTACCAGGGATGGGGGAAATTGCAGGGAATACCTTTTGGGAGTGCAGATAGCTTGGGGTTGGGAGAGTGGAGAACAGGAAGAGGAGTTTGAAAGGAGTACTCCTCTAGCTGCTGTGTTTTACTGTATGTCAGTTTCTATACTACAAAACTAGAACTCCTCCGCCATAGAAATATATTGGATAAATGTTTTTTTTCAGGGGGGGGGGCTTATTTCTCTCAAACCCCCAATCCAATTTGGCCTATTTTCCAACTCAATGTGGGTTTTTTTTTTACCATTTTTCCCCATATACCCAAGTTTCTTTCCATTCTGCTAAATTTTTGGAGAGTTATTTTACCCCAGATAGACATTCTTGACCCCTTTTATATAATTCTTTTCAACTTCCTTTAGAAATTTCTGTTGTTTTGGAAAGAATAAAAAGGCACTTGGTTAAGCCTAATAAATAAATTCAAGGAGTGGCCTAGTGGTTGGGGCAAGGTACTTCAGGCCGGAAGGTCAGGGGTTCAAATCCCACTAGAGGACAGCAACCTTGGGCCGGAAGGACTGGAGTTTCAAGTCCTACAGGTGCTCCTTGTGGTCTTGGGCAAGCCACTTAACCCTCCATAGCCCATGTTCCCTGTAAAATAGTTATTTCCAAGTTATAATGCCCTGTTCAATGTAATTTCAGTTTGTTCAATGTAAACCGCACTGATGCAAAATAGAGCGGTATATAAGAGAATGTAAATAAATAAAATAAATAATAAATAAACATAGGTGCCTCTGTCCTTATGAAATAAGCAGCCAGAACCAAGCCCTACAGCACACAAAAGCCTGCACAAAATTGTAAACCTTCTCAAATGATATAAATTTGTACATGTATTCTACATGCATACTCATGTATTTTATACAATGTGCGCATATACTGCAAATCCACATCTCCTATGCCCCAGCCATGCCCCAAGCTCCTACAGTATGTACAATTTTGTTGGCACACATACTTTATACATGTGTATTTGGTCACAAAATTGTATAAATGTCCTTTCCTGTGTTTAAAATGGGCTTGATACACAAAAATTCTTTATAAATTTATTCTGATAATATTTGGATCAAAATAAAGAAATAATAAGATTCCTACTATGTATGATCTTTACTGGGTACTGGTTGGCACCCACGTAATTTTTTAAATCATCTACCTGGCTTTCCAATTACTTTGAAGTTTGGACTCTGATAATTCAAATAGTCAATTGTCCTTGCATGTCAGTTGTGGTCATTATTGGCAACCTCGCAGTTCATCTCCTTAACATCCAATATCTCCTAAAAAAAAATTGCCAGTGAAATGGCTTTTGGACTACATATACACACATATTTGACACATAAAAGAATCAAATAAAACAAGACCAATCAAAGGAAATAGTAGAAAATAGTATAAAAATCAGGACATTGCTAGGACATGACTATTGGCATCCTTATAAACAATTCAAATCAGTTTGAACAGAAGAACCACATTCCCGTTGCAGTAAATTTAGATACACCTATGATCAATTGGTCAAAGGGGTTCAAGGCCATCTCCAAAGACTTTGGGATTCCTGTGCCTACAGTTTGAAATGTTATTAATAAGTTTTCTGCTCATGGAACTGTTAAGAACTTCCCAGGACGTGGTGGGAAGAGGAAAATTAATTCAATAAGTTTTCAAAGGTTAGTGCGAACTGTTGGAAAAACACCACGTACAACATCCAAAGAGCTTAAGGCTGACCTGGAGCAATCTGGAATGGTGGTTTCAACCCGCACTATATGCTTTGCCCAAAACAAAGGACGACTTCATGGGCGAAGGCCAAGGAGGACCGCACTGCTCAAAAACAGACATAAAAAGGCACGCCTGATCTTTGCCCAGACTCACCTTAAGAAACCACAATCCTTCTGGGAAAATGTTCTGTGGACAGATTAAACCAAACTTGAGCTCTTTGGCAGAGCAGACCAGCGATACATATATAGGTGAAGAAATGAAGCTTATAAGGAAAAATACACCCTTCCTAAAGATAAATATGGTGGAGGTTCCATAATGTTGTGCAGCTGTTTTGCTGCTTCAGGAACTGGAGACCTAGAACTCATTAAAGGAACCATGAACTCAGAGGACTATCAAGGTATTTTGGATCGAAATGTACTACCTAGTCAGAAAGCTAGGTCTGGCTCAAAGATCATAGGTCTTCCAGCAGGACAATGACCAAAATATACATCCAAAAGTACAAAAAGATGGTTAAAAAAGGAACAAATGAACTGTTTTAAACTGGCCAGCAATGAGTTCTGATCTCAGTCTAATTGAGAACCTTTGGAAAGAGCTGAAATCTGCCATTGGTAAAAGGAATCCCAGAAACATTCATGAGTGGAACAAATCGCAGTTGAAGAGTGGGAAAAACTACCGGCAGACAGATGTTAACATTTGGAGGCTGTCATCACTGCCAAGGGTTGTGAAACCAAATAATAGTGAAGGGTGCCATTAATTCTGTCCAGGTCATATTTTTTTTTCTTACAAATTACTATGTCTATGCTGCACGGATACCTTTGAACATACTATTAAAATATTATGACGGCACACAGTTGGAATATTTCCAATTATTTCTCAAGATATTGTACACAACATACCTAAAACGCAAGGGTGCCAATAATACTGACCATAACTGCATCCTCACTAGCCTTCTTGCTATTCGCTCTTTTTTAAAATACATGCCTTACCAAGAGCACTTTATTACCCAGTTATCTGGAGAGAGTAGTTACTCATCTGTAACAGGTGTTCTCCAGGAGCAGCAGGAATCAGTCCTCACATATGGGTGCCGACGGTGCCGACGGAGCCCTCGCGGAGCAATTTCCCCAGCTTTCAAAGAAAGCCTTTGGGAATTGCAGCGCGCATGCGCGGTCCCCTTCCCGCCCAAGGGTGCCATCTTGCTCAGTCTGATGACATAGCTAAAAGACAGCAAAAAATTAGCAAAAACGAAATGATAGGACTGCAACTCCAAGGGGAGGAGGGAGGGTTGTGAGGACTGATTCCTGCTGCTCCTGGAGAACACCTGTTACAGGTGAGTAACTACTCTTTCTCCAGGACCAAGCAGGAAGTCAGTCCTCACATATGGGACTCCCTAGCTTAAGGCTACCGGAGACCTCAAGCGGAAAAATGAGCTCCCTCTAGGTCAGAAGCACAGAAGGAAGGAATCTTCTCTGAAAACGCCCCCGACCAGTAGCCTAACACCAGGGCCGGAGGGTAGGAGTTGCCTAAACCTCAAAGAGATTATGGAGGACTGCCTGACCGAAAGCACTGTCCTTGCGGGACTCCCTCTCCAGGCAGTAATGGGCCGCAAAAGTCTGGCTTGAAGACCAAGTAGCGGCCCGGCAGATGTCTGCCAACGGAACAGAGCGGAGATGAGCCACTGACGCAGTCTTCGCCCTGACACGATGAGCCGTGACTCGACCCTCCAACGAGAGGCCGGCTGCCCCATAAGCCCAGGCGATACAGTCAGCGACCCATATGGACAAAGTACGCTTGGAGACAGGTAGCCCCAATTTATTGGGGTCAAAAGAAACGAAGAGCTGAACAGCCCTCCTATGCTCCCGCGTACGGTCAAGGTAGAAGGACAAGGCCCTCCTACAGTCCAGGGTATGCAGGACCATTTCAGCCCGGCTGGTGTGCGGCCTGAGAAAGAAGGTCGGAAGAACCACCTCCTGGTTGAGATGAAAAGGAGAAACCACTTTTGGAAGAAACTTAGGGTGAGTCCGTAAGACTACCCTATTCCTGTAGAACCTAGTGTAAGGAGGATCAGACACTAGGGCCTGCAGTTCACTAACGCACCTAGCAGAGGTAAGGGCTACCAAAAACAAGGTTTTCCAGGAAAGAAAACGAAGAGGGCAGGTAGCCATAGGTTCAAAGGGCGGACAGGTAATCCGCTGCAAGACCACATTCAGATCCCATTCAGGGGCTGGTGGGCGCAAAGGAGGCTTAAGGAGAAGGAGGCCTCGGAGAAAACGAGCCACCAAAGGGTGGTTGGAAAGAGGCCTGCCATCCACCGGTGCGTGATGCGCAGAGAGCACTGAGGTGGACCCTGACAGAGTTGGACTTAAGGCCTAGATTGGAGAGGTAAAGCAAATATTGCAAGACCACTGCCACCAAGCAGGAGAAGGGATTCTCAGACTGCTGAGCACACCACATGGAGAACCGACGCCACTTAAGAGCGTAGGACTTCTGGGTGGAGGGTCGCCTGGAGGCCAAGACGACCTCTTCCACCTCCCGAGGCAGCAGGAGGGGAGCAAGGACTACCCTTTCAGCAGCCAGGCCATCAGATGAAGGGACCGGAGGTTGGGGTGTAGGAGAATCCCCTGATCCTGTGACAGGAGATCGGGTTGAAACCCTAGAGGAAGAGGAGTGTCCACCGCCAGCTGCATCAGAAGCGGGAACCAGGGCTGTCTCGGCCACCGGGGAGCCACTAGGATCATCGAGGCTCTGTCTCTGAGAACCTTGAAGAGCGTCCGAGACATCAGTGGCATGGGAGGAAAGGCATACAAGAGGCCTGTGGACCATGGAATCAGAAAAGCATCCGTCGCTACTCTGAGAGGATGCGGTTGTCGAGAGCAGAATCTGGGAAGCTGCCGGTTCAGAGGACTGGCAAATAGATCCATGGTGGGGAGGCCCCACTTGAGAAAGATCCGCTGAACCACCAACGGATCCAATCTCCACTCGTGTGGTTGGAGGATCCTGCTCAGCTTGTCTGCCAGGTAATTTTCTTGACCTGGGAGATAGACAGCTTTCAGGAGGATGCCGTGAAGGACGGCCCAAGAGCACAGTTTTTGTGCCTCCTGACAGAGAAGGAAGGAGCCTGTGCCTCCTTGTTTGTTCACGTAGAACATTGCAACTTGATTGTCCGTCTGGACCAGCACAGACTGGTGAGAAGTGAGGTGGGAGAAGGCTCTCAGAGCTAGGCGGATGGCTCTGAGCTCCAGGAAGTTTATCTGCTGAGCAGACTAACAAGGAGTCCAGAGGCCTTGAGTACATGTCCCTTGGCAATGTGCTCCCCAACCCAGGAGAGAAGCATCGGTTGTCAGCACCTAAGAAGGCGGAGGAGATTGAAAATCCACTCCCATCACCAGGTTTGGCAGATGAAGCCACCACCGCAGAGAAGAGACCAGCAGGTCGGATACCTGTACTGAGTCCGCCAGGCTCCCCGTGGCCTGATGCCATTGAGTGCGAAGGCACCACTGAGCAGGTCACATGTTCAGGCGGGCATTGGGGGTCACATGGACCGTGGAAGCCATATGGCCGAGCAGTCTCAGAAATTGCCTGGCAGAGACCAGGGAATTGCTGTGAAAGTGGCTGGCGAGATCCATGAGCCTGTGGGCCCTGTCTAGAGGCAGGAAGGCCCGCGCCTGAAGTGTGTTCAACCTGGAACCTATGAATTCGAGATTTTGAGAGGGGAGCAAAGTGGACTTTGCGAAGTTTATGACAGATCCCAAGTGCTGGAGTAGAGTCACAGTGCGATGAGTGGCCTGAGTGGCCTCTTGGGAAGACTGGGCTCTGATGAGCCAGTCGTCCAGGTATGGAAACACAAAAAGGCCTTGAAGTCTTAGATAGGCCGCCACCACTGCTAGGCATTTGGTGAACACCCTGGGGGCGGAGGATAGGCCAAAGGGCAGTACTCTGTACTGGTAAAGATTTCCTGCCACAACAAACCTGAGATATTGTCTGTGGTCTGGATGAATAAGGATGTGAGTATAGGCATCCTTTAGATCTAAGGAGCATAGCCAGTCTCCCTGCTGGAGGTAGGGCAGCAGGATTCCAAGGGTAAGCATCTTGAACTTTTCCCTTGCCAGGAACTTGTTGAGTTTTCGCAAGTCCAGGATGGGTCTGAGGCCTCCTGTTCTTTTTGGTATCAGAAAGTACCTGGAATAAAAGCCGTGACCTCTCAGGTGGTGGGGCACCGGTTCCACAGCCTGTTCCTGAAGAAGACTTGCTAACTCCTGAAGGAGTAAGTCCCTGTGCAGAGGGAGTCTTGGAGGCTCCCCTGGAAAGTAGGAGGGAGGTACCTGGTGAAAGTGTAGAAGATAGCCTTTCTGAACTATATGAAGCACCCAGGTATCTGATGTGATGGCTGACCACTTGTGGGCAAAGTGGACCAGCCGGCCTCCTGTGCTAAGAGAAACCAGCGAAGGGGAAGAGGCTATGCTGACGGAGTCAAAAACCCCCACCTGCTGAGCAGGGGGCCGGTGTTGTGGGCTTGGGGGCCTGCTGCCTACGGGACCCATTACCCCGTCCCTTGGCCTGCTGACCCTGTTGGGGAGCTGCTGAGGCCTGATAATGAGGGTAGTGTTTATAGGCAGCCGCCTTCCTCGGGTAAAAGGGCTTTTTCCCCGAGCCCTTCTTCTTCTGAGAAGGGGCAGAGGTTTTTCTGGACAGCCGAGTCCTGGTCAGAGTCTCGGTCTCGATCTGTGCAGCCTTTTCAGCCATGGGCTTGACAAAGAGGTTTTCACCTCTGCAGAGGACATCGACCAACTTGTCCTGTACCCATGGCTCGAGGTCGGATGACTGAAGCCAAGCCTGTCGGTGGGCACCGATGCAGGCTCCGGCTACCCAAGCCGATGCTTCAAAGCCATCGTAGGCTGCTCGAGAGAGAAACTTCGAGCCAGTGGACAAGGCCTGGAACCTCTGCAAAGGTTCCTCGGAGAGACCAGCAGAGAACCCAGCAATCTCCTTTGCCATGTCTCGGAGATACATGCCCATGTAGAGCTGGTAGGTCTGGACTCGACAAGCAAGCATAGAGCCCTGGAAGCACTTCCTACAGAGGGCATCCAGGTTCCGGGCCTCCCGGCCGGGAGGCACCGAGGAGTGCATCTTCTGACTCTTGAGTCGATGCATGGCCGATTCCACCACCATGGAATGGGGCGGTAGTTGTGCCTTTTGGAACCCGGGGCTCTTGCGGACTCGATAAATGAAATCGACCCGCTTGCTTAACACCGGCGCCGACGCTGGGCTCTCCCACATGCGGAAGAGAAGTCGCTCCAGCATCGGAGGAACCGGTACAGTAAAGGCCTCCTTCGGGGGAGAGTCATACTGGAGGGCATCGAGCTCTTCGGCTCGAGGCTCCTCCTCGGGATCCATGGGGAAGGCCTTGGCCATATCCCGCACGAAGTCCGAGAACCGGGTATCCTCCGGGGGGGACCGTCTCTGAGGTTCGGACTCGGGCGAGTCCGATGGGACACACCAAGTCCGAAAAGTACCTGGTGACTCTTCGTCCTCCGTCTCCCAGGCCGACTCCTCGGAGGAGGAATCGAGCAGCTCCAGTCAGGCGGGCACCGATTCCCTCCGCCCCGAAGCCGAGGCCGGCATCGACAACCTCGGTCCCGAACGGGAGGCCGAGGGAGACCGTGACCGAGAATCGACGTGAGCTCGCATGGACTCGAGGATCGGCTCGGTCTCCGGGGTCGACTTGGACGTCGACGTCCCGGTGGTCGGGGCAGATGCACCGGCAAGGCCAGCGATCAATGCCCGCTGCTGGTCCATGAAGGCAGCTAAACTGCTCTCCAAGGCCGTCAACCTGAGTCCGAGCTCAGGAGACCCAGCAGCCCCGACTCGGGCCCCGATGGCGTCGGGCCCGATGTCGGCTCCTTCGGAGGCGATTCCACGAGGACTACAGTACTCACGTGTCCAGGAGACTCCATCTCGAGACGAGGATGTTTCAAAGGCCTCTCCGACTCCGAGGACGGCTAGCGGCGCTATGCGACCTGGCCCTCGAAGAACCAGGAGTGTCCACCGACGCCGCCCTCGCGGGTTTCTTCTTCCTATGATGTTCCCGGGCAGGAGACCCCCGCTCAGAGGAACTCCAACGATGCTCAGGACTGGGGTCCCGGGACGTCGAAGCCTCTGACGAGGTCCGGGCCCGGCCGGACGCGGAGTCAGAGAAGATTCGTTCTTTTTGATGCTGCCGACTCCTCAACGCTTTTGAGGACATTTTGCCACACGGACCACAGATCATCGGGTCATGATCGGGTCCGAGGCAGTGGAGGCAGCAGTCGTGTGTGTCGGTAAGAGACATAAGTTTCTTACACCGATCACACTTTTTAAACCCGCTGGCAGCCATCGGGGGAAAAAGGGCAACTGCGAGGTCAAAAGACAGGGCTGCCAGTGAAAAAAGAAAAATGGCGCGAACGCTAGTCACGAAGGACAAAAACCGAAAAATTAAAGAACGGACTCGATACCGGTGTAGCGGGTCCAGGCGGGAAAAGGATCCGGCATCGAACCGAGAAAATAGTAAATAAAATCAACTTTTTCAGCGGCGATCACAAACAGCGTCTGTAGGGCTCCGCGGAAAAAAGAAGACTGAGCAAGATGGCACCCTTGGGCGGGAAGGGGACCGCGCATGCGCGCTGCAATTCCCAAAGGCTTTCTTTGAAAGCTGGGGAAATTGCTCCGCGAGGGCTCCGTCGGCGCCAACGTCACCCATATGTGAGGACTGACTTCCTGCTTGGTCCTGGAGAACAAGCTACTTCTGGAAGCCAGGGAATGTTATAATGAGCCTACTGCAAAACTGAATACCTAGCTAGTCAAGATGGCTTTCAGTGGAATAAGTGATAGGACGTTAGCTATTTATTTTTAATATCTGGTCTCTTTATTAGGTCAATGGAGATCATAAGGATTTCTGATCATTTTTTGAAGGTTTTCATGAGTCCTCTATGGAAATTGATTGGTTTTAAATAATGATTTCAGAATTTGTTTTGCCTTTAAATTGATTTTAAATGCTATGATGCTAATTCTGTGTTAAAATACCCACTTAGAATAAGGTATGCTTTGCATGTCTATTTAAGTCTTATGATTATTGTTTTATTATGTTACTAGTATATTAGTTTGATACTGATATCTTTGTATATTAGCGCTATGTTTGTTATATTAATCTGCATTGCCTGTGGTGTTTTGTTTTGTTGTTCTCTACATAGGTTTTTTTTGGATAGGTCATAACAAAATGTTCTATCTTCTACATTTTAAATAGCAAAGCAATTACATTTTTAAATTCTTTAAATCATTACAGGCTGTGCACAGAACAATTTTGGTTTTCTTTTCAGGTCATTTTTGAACTTCCTCCCCTATTTTCTGACATTTTTTGGTTTCATTCATTTTAATAAATTTTTTTAACCAAAGTTAGAACTTTTAAACATGTGTTAAATTGATTTATCACACATTAAGGGACATTTTTACTCATATTTAGCACACGCTAAGTGATTGCCATGGGCCATTTTATTCCTACGACTTTGGTGGCACTTAGCCCATTCATTTGCTCTAGGCGTAAGTAAACATGGCCCTAAATTTTTTAAGGCACATTAACGAATGCACATCCATATTAGTTAGTAACTTCCCTGTGAAAATAATATGGATTACTTACCTCTACTTCATCACTTTCACTTATATCTTTACTATAACCTGAAGGCGGAGGGAATCTTACATCATGGAATGGTATCTGTCTCTCTGGTTGCCAACTGCAAACAAAATATACGTTAAATGACTTATGATCAACCTTTTCCACCTTTTTTTTTTAACAAATAGTAGAGGGACAAAAATAAATGTATTCAAGGCTCTGCATACAAGCAATCTCATAAAAAATATATTTTAGGGAAAACATATAAACTACCCAACACACTATGAGGATCAAAACAGATTCTTGATTTTTCAATAGTTTTGTATTAGAATTTAGACATAATGCAATTGGCAAACTGTCCATATCAAATGCTACATGAATGTCACAACTCCTTTCATGACAACCCAACTGTGGCCAACAGGTGATGGATGTATAATTTAAATCACTCACTTTGGGTGCGTGTTTCTAAGCTCCCAAAGGCCAAAATAAAAGTGCTTTATTAAGTCTGGCCCTTAATTTACTCAATAGGGAACTCAAGTCTGGTCTGTTGGGTCCGATAAAATATTTCATATACAAACACCAAATATCAGAAAATGTATCCCACAGATTTATTTATTTAATTTATTTATTTAGCATTTCTTTTATACCGCGCTATTAACATCAGTGCGGTGTACATCAAAACAGAAACATATGCATTCAGGGTTACTGAAGGTGCATTTACATTTGAACAGGGGATTAGAACTTGGATGACAGGGGAATTAACAACAATTATACAACCTAGTATTTACAATTATGTACATGGTGGGTGTAATTCTCCTGTCGGGGCTAGGTTGGGAAGTATCTGGTGAATAAGTAATGTTTTAGGGCCTTCCTGAGTTGGGTTAGGTCTGTGATAGCTCTGATGTCAGGGGGGAGGGCGTTCCAGGCTTTGGGGGCATAGAAACAGAAGGCTCTAGTAGTTGTTGCCTTCTTGCATCTTGTTGATTCTTTCGGGACTGACAGAGTGTTTACTGCTACGGATCTTTTACTTCTATTGGAGGGTGTGGTGTGTATCAGTTTGGTGATGGCTATGGGGGACTGGTTGTTTAGGGCTTTGAAGGTCATAATTATATTCTTATATAGTGTTCTGGCTTGAAGTGGTAACCAATGTAGCCTTTTCAGGATTGGTGTGACGTGGTCAGTCCTCGATATTCCTTCTAGCACCCTGGCTGCCGTGTTCATTGCCAGTTAGAGAGGGTTTAGAGTTGCTTGTGGGAGTCCATATAGGATTGCATTTGCAAAGTCAATGTGTGGCATCACCAGGGCTTGGTAGATTTTTCTAAAGTCCGTGTACGCGAGTAGTGGTTGTAAATGTCGAAGTGTCCTTATCTTGTGGTAAATTGATTTTGTTGTGTTTTTTTATATGCGCCTTCATATCCATCCTTTGGTCAAGGGTGATGCCTAGGTATCTGATGGTAGACTTGGCTATCTGTTCTGTGCCTTTTACCTCTAGTGTGCGTGGGGGTGTGAAATCCTGGTTCTTCGTTATGAACATTACGTCAGTCTTGCTGTGGTTGATTCTTAAGTTCTGTGTGAGGAGCCATTCTGCAACTGCGTTAAAGCAGTTTATCAGTGGAGTGAAGTTAGGTTGGTCTGTCATGAAAGGCATATAAAGGAGAATGTCGTCAGCATAAGCTAGGCAGGATACGTTAAAGGAGCGAATTAGGTCACAGATGGGTTGCATGTAGATATTAAACAGTAATGCAGATGAGGAGCCTTGAGGTACTCCTTGATGCTGTAGAAATGGGTCTGATGATGTGGTGCTGAGTCTCACTTGTTGCCATCTGTCGGAAAGGTAGGACCTACACAAACTCAGTGCTGATTCCTGGATTCCTTTTTCTTCAAGGCGTTCAATAAGAATTTGATGATTCACGGAGTCAAATGCAGCTGAGATGTCCATGAATATAAGGGCAAAACCTTGTCGGGTGTTATCTATTCCAATGATTATGGTGTTGAAGAGGGTGATGAGTAGGGTCTCTACACCGTGTGCTTCCCTGAAGCCATGTTGGGACGGATCGAGGGGGGCTTCGGTGTCAATGTGTTGTTGTATTTGGTGTTGCACTGCCTTTTCAATTATTTTAGCTAATAGTGGAATGCTGGATATCGGTCTATATGAATCGACCTTTTGCGAGTCCAGTTTATTGTTCTTCAGCAATGGTCTGATGGAAGTATGTTTTAGGCTTTGTGGGAAGGTTCCTGTTGTGAATGATTGTTCTAGGATTTTATTTAGGGTGGGGCTTAGTTTGCTGCGGAGCTCTCTGATCCAGGATGCTGGGCACGGGTCATTGGGCGCAGTAGTAGCATTGATGGAAGTGATGATAATCTCAATCTCCTTGGGTGATAAGGTGTGGAATTTGGTCAGTGGGGATGGATGTGGCGTCTTGGGTGGTTGGGAGGGTCTGGCAGGAGAGAGAGTCTTGGCTGTCTGAATCATTTTTGACTAAGTAGGTGGCACAATCCTGGGGCTGGATTGAGGGTCTTTGTTCTGGGGTTGGTTCTCGTGCGAGCGTTTTTACTATGTTGAATAAATCATGGTGCTTGCTTATTGATCGCTTCAGAAGGTCTGTGTGAAACTGCTTTCTTCTCTCCACTATTTCCCGGCGGTGCTTCTCTAGGTGTGCACAGTATATTGTGTGTGCTTCGGTGGAGTGGGATCGGCGCCAACGTCTCTCTAGCTTGCGTAGGTGGAGAAGTGATGATCGCAATTCATTTGAGTACCATGCTACGTGTGTACGGGTCTTGATTTTTCTATTTGTATCGGGGAGTTGTGCGCACGATCTGAGGGTATCATTCCAGGTGTTAATCAGATTGTCAAGTTCGGGCTCTGATGAGTTTAGCGGTGGAAGGAGCTTCTTTAGTATCTCCTCTTTGTTGAAAGAGCGAAATCTTCTCACTGGAGGTTTAGTGGGGTGGAGTTGGTGTTCTGATTGTTAGAGTAGGTGGGTAGTTGGAATCTGATCAAGCTGTGGTCAGACCATGGTACTGGTGTTATAGTTAATGCAAAGTCATTGTTTGCTTCCATGATGTTCTGGGGTGCGAATATCAGGTCCAGGGTATTTCCCTTCACATGTGTTGGTGCTTTGACTATCTGACTGAGTCCGAGGTCAGCAAGTGCTTCGAGAAATGCTGAGATTTGCGAGTCTTGTAGGGATGGGAGGTTGAAGTCACCCATTAGCCAGCTTGATGAACGAGGCTTGACTGTGTTGCAGGCGAGGTCTATTATTGTTGATAGGTCCTCTGCAGAAGATATAGGGGATCTGTAGACTAAATTGATTGAGCAAGTGTCGTTGGAGATGGATATCATGTTGAGGTAGGTTGTGTTGGTAGTGGTGCTCAGTTGAAATTGAAGTTCATTTTTCACAAGGATGAGTACTCCACCTCCTCTATGGTTGGATCTATGGCAGGTATGGAGTGAGAAGTTGGGGGGTATCATCTGGTTGATAATGACATTGTCACATTCTGATAGCCAAGTTTCCGTAACCATCAATATGTCAAGATCGTAGTGGGTTATCATGTCAGTAATCACTGGCCATTTTGTGCGGCTTGATCTGGTATTGATGAGGGCACATTTCAGTGGTCGCCGGTAGTGGTTTTCCTCGATCAGGGGCTTTTTGGTGTGTTGGAGGACAATATGGAGCAGGTGGGGGTAATTTGAATGGTTGGCGTCTGCTGAAGACGTATGAGTCTTGTTTGCCCATTCCTTCCAGGTGTTCCTCAGTATTGGTATGGAGTTGGGACCTGGGTTGAGGGCGTATGAGCAGCTGGGCAGTGCTGTAATGAGGTAGATACTGGCTAGGGTTAAGAGTGTATGCATCGTTATAATTCCTTGTGTATCAAATACTTGTGGTTGTTAAAATATATCAACAATGGTAATAATACACTAGCTATACTAGTATCAGGACAATGGCAGCAGGTATAGCTGGGTAAAGTATCAGTGATAATAATTAACAGGCAGCAGTAAAAGTAAAAAGAGTATGGGTAAGCGGGTAGCAAATAATAGCAACCAAAGTAAGGTATAGGTATAGAGTAGCAAATACTGGCAACAAATGTAGCAGAGGCTCGTATGTGATATTAGAATACAACTGCTGAGAAGGTAGAAGACTGATAGATACAATTAGATCTAGATGGTTATACTTGCGGCATGTAGTGGGTAGGAGCAATTGGGTGGATAGCTGAAAGTTCAGTCCACTGTTGCGCTTTGCTTCGGAGAGGCAACGTAGGGTGATTTTGTCTTGTCTTCCATTGGTGGACGAGCTTCACAGCAGCGGAGCCCACTGCAGGGATGGCTAAGTCTGTGCAGATCAAACCTTCGGAGGCAGCAGGGTTTGGGGCTTCAGGCGGCTGACTTAGGTTGCACTGCGTTGGCCACTGCCTAAGGGCCACGCCAAAGGGCCCTCTGGCGAGGTCGTGCCGGCTGGCGCTCTCTTTTAAATGGCGGCGATCAGCCCCGATTGGGCTGAGGAGCGCGGTGGGACGTCTGAGGCAGGCCCAGGGTCAGCAGAGGCACTCTCTCCCTCCAGGGAGGTGTGCAGGGCTGAAGAGGATGTCGTCGGTGCTGGCGCTCTCTTTTAAATGGCGGCGATCAGCCCCGATTGGGCTGAGGAGCGCGGTGGGACGTCTGAGGCAGGCCCAGGGTCAGCAGAGGCACTCTCTCCCTCCAGGGAGGTGTGCAGGGCCGAAGATCACTGTTCAACTATAGAACAGAGAAGAATTCTATAAGGATTAAACCAAGAACATAAGAGATGCCATACTGAATCAGACTACAGGACAATCAAGCGCAATATCCTGCTTCCAACAGCAGTCAATCCAGGTCACAAGTACCAATCAGGTTCCCAAAGAGGTACACTGATTCCAAGCTGCTTATTCCAGGGATAAATAGTGAATTTCTCTGGTCCTCTTTAATAATAGTTTATGACTTGTGATAAGGAAGACTCTAGTGAGCCCATGGAAGTAGAAGAAAAGAATGATTCTACCTTTAGGAAAGGTCACAGCCCTGCAAAGCACACGTTCCAGCAGTTCTCTGGAGAAAACAAACACAGGGATTCAAAAGCTAAGCTGACACACCCAAGCCCTGATGACGTAGCAACAGGCTTGGAAACTGATTACAAACACCTGTTTAGAGAGTCAGGGAGGTTTATCAGAAAACAGGGATTAGGGGGGGGGGGGGGGCGCGCGTGAGCCCAGCCAAGATGGCCACACTTCCCTGAGGCTCCTCACTGCTTTCCCCAATTATCTACATAGGGGCTCTGGAATGGCACTTTTTTTTGGCTTTTAAATGCTCCCAGCAATAGCATTCAGCTGACCATACAAGATGGTCTGATTAGATCTCTTGCCTCCTGCCTGATCCCGCTGTACTCCCGTTCTGCCCATATGGGACCCATCGGAGGAACCCTCAGTACCAAACAGCCAGCACTGAAAATCGCACACTGAGTTTATCTGATGTGGGGCAGCTCCTGATTCCCTTCTGAAGGATGGTGGCGGGTCTGTTCCTCTCCGATGCCCTAATCTGCAAACATGCTGCGTGTTCACCCTTTTTGCAACTGTGAGTACTACCTTAACGGATCTTTTGATCTGGGATCATTCCCTTGAAACCGGAATCCCCCAACCTGCAGGAGCCATTCAATCAGTGTATTTCCGTGGGTTGTAGTGTGCCCCGCAGCGTGTTACCCGCGCAACTTCAGTGTCCCCGAATAGCGTCACCGCCATTGCTAAAGTATCTAAGGGATTCCTGTGGAACGCAGAAGGAGTTCTTGCTGTGGCGGGGAAAGCTGTATCTGTGCTCCTCCTGGAACTCTGATGCTGTCGTCTCCTTCAAAATGGCCGCCGTTCAGTGTAACGCATAGCTGGAACGCATGAGGTAATACAAAATGGCCGCCGCTTTTTGACAGGGCTCCATTGGATAGTCTGGTCCTGCTGAAGTGATCAAACCAGCCCCGATTTCCGGATCGGGCATTGCAAACGTCATCGGAGCGGCAAATTCTGCTGCTGCTGCCCTTGGATGCTGCTGCATGTGCTTGACCAGCCCAGGGAGGTACCTGACAGCGGTGTCTGCCTTCTCTATGGGCACTGTGGAGATTTAAACTAAGAGCGCCCTCTGTGTTGGCTGTCAGTACTGCAGGCCTACAGAAGTCTAGCTTTATTTCTGCCTTCTCCTGACTGACTTTACTATCTCCTTACTCTCGGATTTCCCAGAAGATCCAATCGGTGGATTTTTTTTTTTTTTTACTTTCCCTGGAGGTGCTGAATACTGGTCTACGCTGCCTGTTCACCATGGCCAATACAAAATCCTATGCAGCTTCCCTCTCTAAGTTTGCTCAGTCTTCAGACAACCTCAATTCACAATCTTCGCAGCTGGCAGATGGTGTAGCTGCCCCTACGGCGAATAGCTCTGGGCCGCAAGCTCCGGTTACGAAAGCCGATTTCTTGGAAATTCTTCAGGAGCTCAAGCTTTTCCGCCAGAACTTTACCAAAGCGGTAAGTGATATCAGAGCCGACCTAAGATCCTTGGACGACAGAGTGACGCAGACTGAGATAAATATAGGGGAACAAATGGACTCTTCCGTGGCCCTCCAGATTAAAATTGTGAAACTAGATCAACTTACGAGAGACCTAAAGGAAAGACAAGATGAACTTGAGAACAGGCAGAGGCGCAACAACATAAGAATCTTTGGCCTTCCAGAGCAAACAGGAGGGGCGGAGGATAAAATGGCTCTAGTTCAGGAGGTTTATGCCTGCTGTGTACCACATGCCCCGAATCCGGTGAGGCTGGAAAAGGCGCATCGTTCTCTAGGGGCCCGGAGGGCCTCCAACCCTCAACCCCGAGCAGTTATAGCTTGTTTTAGCTTCTTTGACGACAAAACACTGCTGAGAAGTCTTCGGGGTAAGCGCTCAGTAGTCTTCAAGGGTCAGAAGCTTCAGATATATCAAGATCTCTCTCAGTACACTCTAGAGCGTCGACGGAGCTTTAAGCCCTTAACTCAAGCGCTACAAAAGCAGGAAATCTCCTATAGATGGGGCTTCCCTTTCGCTTTGCTGTACAACTGGAACAACTGCCCGCAAAATATTCTGGAGCTCTCAGCAGCAATGGAGTTCTTGGACTTGATGCATCACGGTGAACGCCCAACTCGACAGAGAAGCACGAATGGAGAGTGGGAGATGTCCTTACCAAAGAGGCGCAAGGTTCCGCGCTCGAGACAGTCATCTAATTCGGACACTGACCCCAATCTGCAAAAGGAGATGGACACTTCCGCCCCTACCTGATTTCTTGTGACTGTAAATTATCTTGTGGGAATTGTGTCTGGGAGTATTTTTTCTTCCTCATCCTGCTCTCCCCCCACCTGATGTTGCCAATTTACAAGGGGATGTAGGGGGTGGAGAGGGGGGTGAGGGGTGGAGAAAGATGGGGAAGGATGAGCGGGAGAGTACGGGTAGGAGGCGAGAGTGCAGTTAGTTCAGAATTACATTATGTAGTAGGTAGGCATTTAAAGAAGGTTTTTGTTCCAGTTCCCTATTGCTGGTGGGTAGATGGGGGAAGCTAGGGGGAGGTCCGGTTGCTCTTCTTCCCATGCCTTCCCTGGGAACACTTGGAGTGTTACACTTATTGTGTTCTTTACAGGTTTGGTTTACTTCCTGCAATCATAGGAATGTGGGGGGGAGGGGGGTGGGATGGGAGGGTGGGGAAGGGGGGTGGGGGTTGGGGGGAGGGAGATAAGGAAGGGAGGGGGGGGGGCTCTTCTGACCAAGGTATTGAAGCATCCCTATCAAGTATTAGGAGCATTCCCGTTTTGCCAACTCTGAGTGTAAGAAGGGGTGTTAGTGTTTTTCAGGGAGGGAAATTTGCTACTCCAAGATTGGAGATCGGAGGGAGAGAGGGTGTGCTCAGGCTGCTACTTTATAAGTGGATTTTCTCTAGAATTGGAAATGGTTAAGGTTATTTCTTGGAATGTGCATGGTCTAAATAACCCATGTAAACGAAGAAGGGTTCTGGATCAGTTGTGTAGAGAGAAAGCTGAGATAATCTTTCTCCAAGAAACTCATTTTTCTAAGCATGATCATTTTGACTCTGCCAAAGGTAGGTTCCCGCAAGTTCATCTAGCTAACTACTCTACTCAGAAGAGGGGTGTAGCTATTCTGTTCTCCTCTACCTGCTCCTTTCAGTTGATTAATACAATTGCGGACCCGGAGGGCCGTTTCTTGATTCTGGTAGGTTCTATTCAAGGGATAACGCTTACTCTTGTCAAGGTGTATCTCCCTCCTGCGGTAGTGGGCAGTTCCTTGATCGATCTCTCCGAGGCACTTCAGAAATTCAGTCAAGGGCCTTTGATCCTAGGAGGAGACTTTAATTGTGTCTGTTCAGAGATAGATCGTTCGGGGAGTCGAACTCATAGTACCGCTTTGGGGAAGTTACTGGTGGACTAGACTTCGCAGTTTGATTTATGCGACGTCTGGCGGCAATCGCACCCTTTGGAAAAGGATTACACCTTCTATTCGTAGGCACACCGGTCCCATTTTCGGATAGACGTGGTTTCTGTCCAGGTCCGGGATACCATGGCTGAAACAAGCTGACATTGGGACTATGGGTCCGTCTGATCATGCCATTATCTCTTTTGATCTCGACTTGGGGATGGCTGACACCCCCGGACGGAGGTGGTCCTTACCAAGAGGGCTCCTACTCAAACCGGAATTTGCCTCAGAGGTTCGTAAACGTTGGATGGAATATCTGCAGTTTAATGATTCACCAGAGATCTCTAGAGCACTCTTATGGGACACAGGGAAAGCAGTTCTGCGGGGGCATCTTATTTCCCTGTCGAGTGCTTTTAAGAAACGTCTTATAGCCCGACAGGAGGAGTTGAGGAAGGAAATCGTCGACCTGGAAGGTAAACACAGAAAGGGGGGAGGTGAGCAAGTGTGGAAAATGCTGACCCGATGTAGGGGGGAATTGGCAGCATTGGAATCCAACAGAGTAGCCTTGCTCTTTTTGCGCACGAAGCAGCGTTACTATGAACAGGGTAATAAAGCTGGCAAGCTGTTGATGTGGCAATTGAAGAGGCAGAGGCAACGTCACAGGGTGGATGCTATTAAATCCCCGCAAGGCAAGCTTTGCTATGCCTCTCGTGATATCGCGTCCACCTTTGCCACTTTTTATGAGCGGCTCTATACTAGCGAAACGTCAGCATCCCCCATTGCTATTGCTGAGTGGTTGAAGACAGCTTCTCTCCCGCAGCTGTCAGCGGAAGGGAGAGAGCAGTTAGACCGCCCGTTCACACTCCTGGAGGTTCAAACTACAATGAAGAACCTCAAATCGGCTAAGGCAGCTGGACCCGATTTTTTACCGGCGGAACTGTATAAGATATTCCCTGATATCTTCGCCCCTATGCTATTGACAGTATTTAACAAAATTCTTTAAAAAAAAAAACACTTCCAGAATCCTTTTATCATGCGACCATTGTTGTGATTCCGAAAGTCGGGAAAGACGCTTTGCAATGTGCTAACTATCGACCGATATCTTTACTAAATTTGGATTACAAAATCTTTACCTCCATTTTAGCTAATCGTCTAGCCTCGTTAGTTCCAGACATCATTCACCCCAATCAAACGGGTTTCATAAAACATAGATATGGATTTGAGAATGTGCGTAGACTCATAAATGTCCTACAGGGCATAAAATGCAAAAAGGGATCGTTCACCATCTTATCGCTGGATGCGGAAAAGGCTTTCGATAAACTTGAGTGGTCCTACCTTTTACGGGTACTCCAGGAATTTGGCTTTGGGTCCGTTTTTTGTACATGGATTGCGTCCTTATACGCCAATCCCCAGGCAGTGGTGTCTGTTAATGGTGTTAGCTCACCTTCCTTCTGTTTGCGTAGAGGCACCAGACAGGGATGTCCCCTTTCTCCCTTGTTGTTTGCCCTTGCAATGGAACCTTTAGCGGCTCACTTCCGATTACGGGAAGAAGACATAGGTATCCCTCTGGGTTCTGAGTGGCATGTTATCTCCTTGTATGCGGATGACACACTGATCTATCTGAGGGAACCCTCTAGAACTTTACCCATTGTATTGAATATTTTAGACTGTTTCTCTTTGCTATCTGGGTTCACCATTAATAGACAGAAATCCACGCTACTTAACTGTTTGTCTTGTTCCTCCAATGTGGCTCTCTCTAATGAGGGAAACCTCCCAGTGGTGGACCATTTTCGGTATCTTGGCATTGTAATACTCCGAGACATATCGCAGTTGTACAGCCTGAATTATCTCCCCTTTTTGAAATCGGTTAGGGGCAATCTGGAAAGGTGGAGTCGGTGTTCAGTTTCTTGGTTAGGACGTATCAATACTTATAAGATGTTGGTCCTACCCAGATTACTTTTCCTGTTTATGCAATTGCCTATTTTTCTCCCGAGCACGTTCTTTGCATCCCTCCAGAAGGCTGTGACATGGTTTCTGTGGTTGGGGAAACGTCCCTTGATTAGCTGGAGAATACTCACTACCCCTAAAGGGTCGGGAGGGTTGGGCCTCTCTGATCCGGAGCTATATTACTCGTGTTTCTGTCTGAGATCATTACTGTTATGGCGGATTCATCCGGGGGCTGAATGGGTTCTGTTAGAAAGGGAATGGCTTTGCCCGACTCCTTTGGAGGCTGTACCCTTCCTTAGTGATCCCCAAGAGATCATTCAGGTGAAAGCACACGTGTTTCTTGGCCCCTGCTGGGTGGCTTGGAGGGGGATATGTAAGCAGATGGGGTTACCCGCTTCCTCTTCACCCTTCACTGTTCTGGGGGCCTTAGGATTCATCCGAACGATGCATAAGGACATAACCTCCGAAACTCTTAGGACAAAACTCTCCACCTTATACGAGAATGACTGTCCGGCCTCGAGGAACAGGCTTGGGGAAGCTATGGGTCTTCAACTCTCCCCGTTTCAGGTTTTCCAAATATATCATTGTCTGCGAAACCAGTTTTCGGTAACCGACTTATCTCGACGCCCTAGGTGTTGGGAACAAGATCTTTTTGCATCTGAGAGACTTAAGGCTTTTGTGGCTCGCTTGTACCGGCATATAATGGCTGATTTGCCTGTCCTACCAGCCTTGAATTTTCCTCAGCAGAGATGGGAAGCGACTTTACCGGGGAAAGACCAGGAGTTCTGGCTTGATGTTTATTCGTATTCACATTCCTGCTCCTTATCGCTGGGATTAATACACACTCAACTTCAGATACTTTACCGCCTATCTATAACGCCGGTACATCTTTTCCGCTGGAAAAGAGCTGATGACCCACTTTGCTGGCGACTTTGTGGACGCAGGGGGTCTTTAGATCATATGTGGTGGCAGTGCTCTCACATTCAGCGGTATTGGGGGGAGGCGATAGGACATGTTTGTGAGAGGTTGCAGGTTACCCTCCCCATGAAGTTGGAGTCTTGTGTTCTTGGGGTTTTTCCTGAATCCACTCTTAGTTGTCCTCTTCAACGTCTGCTTCAATCACTCCTCCTGGCGGCCAGATCGGTGATTGCTCGTTTTTGGAAGCGTAGTAGAGCCCCGTCTCTTAACGAATGGCGGTCTAAATGTTGGGAGATCTATCGAATGGAAAAGATTACTGCTACTGTTCGTGGGAGGCCCTTCTTGAATGAGCCCCTCTGGAGGTCAGTGTTTCAGGAGGGTTAGTTTACTTGAGCCGGTCCTCCGCACGTGGTTCGCACTCTATTAGCATGTCCTCTCCTTATGACTTCTTACTTCTCCTTGTTTCTTCTTCTTCTTCTTCACTCACTTCCAGGTAGGATGGGTCAGAAGGGTGGGGAGGGGGGAGATAACTGGGTGAAATCTATTGCGTATATATGTTGTATTACGATTGATATGCTTTGTACTTATATTGACTGTTTAATAGTGGCGGATATCCTGTCCTGTTTCTCGATGGAGAGTTAACGGAGGTGCACGATTGGAGGGATGTCATGTCTCCTTGTTTGGTTCTGTTGTTGTGGAATGTAAGGTATTTGGTTCTACTTAATAAAATTTATTACATAAAAAAAAAAAGAAAACAGGGATATAAACCAGGGCTGGAGAGTGAGTCAAGAGAGCAGCCCGAGGGAGCGCAGCACGGAAGGCAGCCCAGACGGGAGAACAGTTGGAGGAAACACAGTAGCTGGAGGAAGGAAGCCACGTGGAGGAAAGGAACTGAAGCAAGCAAAGCAGAAGGGGAGAGGACACGAAGGTGGTCTGGAGTGCTCAGAGAGAAAGAGCAGGAAAACCTTCAAACCCCAGCACTGAAGGAAAAGGTTCAGAGAGTTCAGAGGTGGGTGCCCAAGACTCAGTGCAGAAGTCTGCAGAGCCCAGCCTTGAATGGAGAACCGTGGCAGAGCTCCAGGGAGGAACCTAAGCTAAGGGACAAGGGACCATTTCCCCAGAGCTGGCAAGAGATAGCCGCACAGCTGGAGAGAGGAGTTTCCTCAGGCTCAGGTACTGCTTATCCCTATTCACTAGAGCTGTGTTTAAAAGACCCACAGGGAGTTTTAGGGAGAAAACACCCTGAGGCATTTGCCAGTAGTTTAAAGCAAGGCAGTGCAGCACAAGAACCTGAAGCAATGCAGGTGGACTCTAAGGAGAGTGATTCCTTACAGCCAGAACAACCTATGGATTGTACTTTGTGCTTTGCAGACACTATTGAAAGCCTTTGCTAAACTGTATAGTATAAGCTGAGTGTAACCTAAAGAAAAGAAGATATTTTCTTTGGTAAAGGAAGCTGCCATGTTTTGTTCTTTTTCTGTATACGTGAGAAGCAGCTGCATTTGGATTGAATGAATGTAAAAGCTCAGCCAGCACACTTGTATAAAGAACCTTTTTGAACAAATACTGGAGAAGTATCCTGGTGCAACTTACTTTGAACCTTTGCTTTTGGGAGAAATACACTTTGTTATAGTTTGGCCTATAACTCTGGCTTCATGACTATTTTCTATCAGAAGGAAAACTACTTTTCCCAGCATGCATCACGAGAGGAAAATCAGTTGATTTAACCTTCAATAGAGAAAAATAATGGCTACCCCAGCCCTCCAAGCCTAAGGCAGAGGGCGGGGTATGACAAGTGGCATAGCTGTTGGATGTTCGTTACATCAGGATTTACAAAAAAACACTTCAGAATTTTCACCGAAGGTTTTCTGCAAGTACCTACTGCTAAGCTGTACTCTGGAGGGCAAAGTGAAGGATCGCTGGCAGGTCGGCCAGAGCAACTGGAGACCAGCGCTACTCCACTTTTCAAGGCATGGATCGACGCCTATGCTCAGGTAACGAGTATTTGGGCATGGGTAATATAGGATTCAAGTGAGAAAGAAGAGAGACTCCAAACATTTAGCCTAAGGAAGACTAGCTGAAAGTCTGGTGATATCGCACTTGGTGGGCTGTGTTTGTCTTTTTCTTTCTGCAGAGAAAAACCACCAAGATGGATCCCAAAGATGTTTTGCAGTGGATGGTGCCCCAGTTTGAGAAGCAGAGGGAGATGGCTCATCATGTACAGGAGCAGGCTGCGGCCGCTCTGCAGGACCAGCAGAAGCCTATGCTAGACTTAATGGAGGCGTTGCTTGCGAGTCAGAAAGCGACAGTGGGAGCTACATTAAGCACATCGCCGCTGGAAGCAGCAACACATACCTGTGTGGTAGGACCACAAACTTGTGGGACTTTCTCGTTTGGACAACTTACAGTAGGAGATAATGTGGATGATTTCAATGAAGCTTTTGAGCGAGTTGCACATACGGTGGTGTGGCCAATAGAACAGTGGGCTGTACGGCTAGCCACATCCCTTACAGGAGAGGCATTAGCAGCCTACAGGGCCATGCCGGCAGCACTTGCTATGGATTATGGGGAGCTAAAAAAGGCCATAAGAGATAGTTTAGGCTTAACTCCGATGGTCTACCATTGCATGTTGAGAGCTACAAAGTTAGGAGCTGGTGAGACACCTAAGGCTCTGTGCCAAAGGGTCAAAGCCTTAACTGAAAAATGGTTAGCTCCGGAAGGTAAAACCACAGAAACTGTAATAGATGCAATTGTATTAGAACAATTCATGAATGCGATACCTAAGGAAATTCAGTCCTACTTGATATTACAAAACTGCCAGACCTCGACAGAAGCAACCCTGCTGACCGAAAGATATCTAGAAGCAGAGTTGGCTGGTCAGGAAAAAGGGGGCGCTCTGAGAATGGCAGCGGAGGCTAGTTTTGTAAGATTGGAAAGAGGACCAAGGCAAAAGATGGAATGTATGAAAGCTTATTTGCCTAAGCAAGAAAGTAATTTGATAATGAGAAAATGTTTTCAATGTGGAAAGCTAGGTCATCTGAAAAAGGAATGCAGTACACGCATTAATAAGTGCTAATGTGAATCACATAAGAGAAGGGTTCCTGTTGAATGTTGATGGTCAGGGCATTTCTGTTAACGCTCTACTAGACTCAGGTGCTGACCAGAGTATGATCTCTCTAAGAGACTCTGGCAGACAATAGAAGCACAGAGTGAATTTGTACCGAGAAGACCAGAAGGAAAGGTCAGGATCAGGGGTATCCACGGATCATCATCCTTCTATCCCATGTACAAGCTGCTAATAAAGGGGTTAGGAACACAAAGGGAAGTCCTGGTAACTGTAGTCCCGAGATTACCCCATGATCTAGTGCTAGGTAGGGATTGGCCCCAGTTCAAAAGAGGATTGGAGAAGGGCCTACATCCAAAAGTGGGTCTGGTATCTACTCGATCCCAGTCAGCAACCCCCAGGTGAAAAGGAGGAACCCCCAGATGACTCACTATGTGAACTACCAGCACACGACGACCTAGTAACTTCCCCTGCAGATAGGTGTAAAAAGGGAAAGACAGAGATACGTCCGGAAAGACAGTTTAGGTCTCAAGGGAGAACTGAGTTTGATCCAGAAGAAAGGCTAGAACAAGATTTTGATCAGAGGGCGGAGGCTATGGTAACAGTGGTGCCCAGTCCACTGTTTGAGAAGCCCAGGAAGCCAGGTCAGAAGGAGCGGCCTCTGAAAAATGATTCACCAGACAAGCCAAAATTTGTATTAAAGTTTTGCAAAGTATCTCCGAAAGTGCAGAGTCCTCAGAGAGCCTCACCCAACGCAGCGGGCTATGATTTGTGCAGCGCTGTAGAAGAAATTATCCCCAAACACGGAAAGGCCCTCATAGACACTGGCCTACAAATGGAAATTCCCATTGGGTGTTACGGCTGGATTGCACCACGCTCTGGTTTGGCCTTAAAGCATTTTCTAGACGTGGGTGCGGGTGTTATTGACCCAGATTACAGGGGCGTAATTAAGGTATTACTCTTCAATTTTGGTGAAGAGGATTTCCTAGTAAAGGTGGGTGATCGAGTGGCTCAGCTCATTTGTGAGAGGGTAGGGTTTCCCTTGTTAGAAGTAGTACCCATGGTGACTCCTACGAGTCGAGGAACCGGAGGGTTCGGATCCACTGGACGAGCTGAGGTGAAAGTACTAACTGCCACCACTGAGGAGAAAGTGGAAGAGGATTTGGGTCCGCAACTGGCGGAATGCAAGTCGAAACCAGAGCCTCGAGTAGGCGATGAACTTTCCTTGCGGCAAAGGCAAGAACTAGCTGGATTACTGGCGAAATTTACGGATGTCTTGACACCGATCCCCGGAGAGACCAAGTTAGTGGCCCATGAAATTATAACCCCACCTGGGAAGGTGGTGAGGCAAAGACCATATCGGCTGCCGGAGGCCAGAAAACAAGAGGTAGTGGCCCAGGTACGGGAGATGCTGGAAATGGGGATTATAGAAGAGTCCAAAAGCCCCTGGTGTAGCCCCATTGTGCTAGTGCCAAAACCTGATGGCACTTTGAGATTTTGCATAGACTTTAGGCAGGTGAATGCCATTTCAATGTTTGATGCATACCCTATGCCCCGCATTGAGGAATTATTAGATCGCTTGGGGCAAGCTTATTTTCTAACTACATTAGATATGACTAAGGGTTATTGGCAAATTCCCCTGACCCGAGAGTCAAGACAAAGACTGCTTTCAGCACACCCATCGGACTTTTCCAGTTTAGAAGGATGCCCTTCGGCCTATATGGCGCAGCGGCAACCTTCCAGAGATTGGTAGACCACGTTTTACGTCCACACCAGGAGTATGCCGTGGCTTATATGGACGATATCATCATACACAGTTCCAGTTGGGCTCAACATTTAGCTAGGGTAGAAACAGTGCTACGTGCTATGAGACGGGCCGGTCTTACCCTGAACCCAGGGAAGTGTATGTTCGCCGGAAAAGAGGTGAAATACCTCAGACACATGGTCGGGCGAGGTATGGTCAGACCTCTGATGAATAAAATAGATAGTGTTAAAAACTTTCCTAGGCCCATGAATAAAAAACAGTTGAGGAGTTTTTTAGGCCTAATCGGATACTACCGACATTTCATCCCTTGTTTCGCCGAGGAGAGTTCCTTATTTACGGACATGCTTAAGAAAAATTCACCGAACAACCTCAAGTGGACCCCAGAGGCGGAGAAGGTTTTCACAGTATTAAAAGGGAAGCTGTGTAAAGCACCAGTATTGCGTGGCGTGGATTTTGGGCAGCCATTTATCGTCCAAACAGACGCATCGGAGACTGGGAGCGGTTCTATCGCAGATGTATGAGGGAACGGAACATCCGGTGATGTTCCTGAGTAAAAAGCTGTCCCAGGCGGAGCAGAAATACTCGACAATTGAAAGGGAATGTTTGGCCATCAAATGGATAGTGGAGGCCCTTAGATTTTATCTCACCGGACGGAGGTTCTTATTGATCACGGACCATGTGCCCTTAAAATGGTTGAATCAAATGAAGAACCATAATGCTCGTCTGACCCGTTGGCATATGGAATTACAAGCCTTCAACTTTAAGGTAGAGCACAGGGCGGGAAGGTTGCACCAGAATGCCGATGCCCTATTGCGGATTACGAGCTGTGCGGGTGAAATGTCGCCAGCCCGTAATATCTTAAAGGGGGGGGGGATATGTGATAAGGAAGACTCTAGTGAGCCCATGGAAGTAGAAGAAAAGAATGATTCTACCTTTAGGAAAGGTCACAGCCCTGCAAAGCAGACGTTCCAGCAGTACTCTGGAGAAAACAAACACAGGGATTCAAAAGCTAAGCTGACACACCCAAGCCCTGATGACGTAGCAACAGGCTTGGAAACTGATTACAAACACCTGTCTAGAGAGTCAGGGAGGTTTATCAGAAAACAGGGATAGAAAACAGGGCTGGAGAGTGAGTCAAGAGAGCAGCCAGAGGGAGCGCAGCCCGAGAGAGAGCAACACGGAAGGCAGCCCAGACGGGAGCACAGTTGGAGGAAACACAGTAGCTGGAGGAAGGAAGCTACGTGGAGGAAAGGAACTGAAGCAAGCAAAGCAGAAGGGGAGAGGACACGAAGGTGGTCTGGAGTGCTCAGAGAGAAAGAGCAGGAAAACCTTCAAACCCCAGCACTGAAGGAAAAGGTTCAGAGAGTTCAGAGGTGGGTGCCCAAGACTCAGTGCAGAAGTCTGCAGAGCCCAGCCTTGAACGGAGAACCGTGGCAGAGCTCCAGGGAGGAACCTAAGCTAAGGGACAAGGGACTGTTTCCCCAGAGCTTGCAAGAGATAGCCGCACAGCTGCAGAGAGGAGTTTCCTCAGGCTCAGGTACTGCTTATCCCTATTCACTAGAGCTGTGTTTAAAAGACCCACAGGGAATTTTAGGGAGAAAACACCCTGAGACATTTGCCAGTAGTTTAAAGCAAGGCAGTGCAGCACAAGAACCTGAAGCAATGCAGGTGGACTCTAAGGAGAGTGATTCCTTACAGCCAGAACAACCTATGGCTTGTACTTTGTGCTTTGCAGACACTATTGAAAGCCTTTGCTAAACTGTATAGTATAAGATGAGTGTAACCTAAAGAAAAGAAGATATTTTCTTTGGTAAAGGAAGCTGCCATGGTTTTGTTCTTTTTCTGTATACGTGAGAAGCAGCTGCATTTGGATTGCATGAATGTGAAAGCTTAGCCAGCACACTTGTATAAAGAACCTTTTTGAACAAATACTGGAGAAGTATCCTGGTGCAACTTACTTTGAACCTTTGCTTTTGGGAGAAATAAACTTTGTTATAATTTGGCTTATAACTCTGGCTTCACGACTATTTTCTATCAGAAGGAAAACTACTTTTCCCAGCATGCATCACGAGAGGAAAGTCAGTTGATTTAACCTTCAATAGAGAAAAATAATGGCTACCCCAGCCCTCCAAGCCTAAGGCAGAGGGCGGGGTATGACAGACCTTTCCTCCAGGAACTTGTCCAACCTTTTTTAAACCCAGCTACCCTTTTAAAAGCTTCTACTACATCGTCTGGTAATGAATTCCAGAATTAGATTACGCATTGCGTGAAAAAGTATTTTCTCCTATTAGTCTTAAATGGGATATATTGTAGCTTCATTGCATGCCCCTAGTCTTTCTAATTTTTAAAGCAGTAAACAACCAATCTATATTTACCCGTTCCACTCCATCCATTATTTTATAGACCTCTATCATATCTCCCCATAGCCATCTTTTTTCCAAATTCAAGAGCCCTAACCTTTTAAGCCTTTCCTCATAGGGGTATCCATCCTTCCCCTTTACCATTTTGGTGGCTCTTCTCTGTACCTTTTCTAGTTCTGTTTTATCATTTTTAAGATATGGCGACCAGAATTACACAAATAGTCAAGATGCAGTTGCACTTAGGATGATACAGAGGCATTATAATATCCTTGGTTTTATTCTCCCTTTCCTTATGATTCCTAGCAATCTATTTGCGCTCTTGGCTGCCGCTGCACACTGGGCAGAGGGTTTCAATGGTCCTTTTCCTAGTGGTGGTTCCTAATGTGGAACCTTGCATCGTATAACTGTAGTTTGTGTTGTTCTTCCCTAAGTGCACAACTTTGCACTTGTCCACATTAAATTCCATCTGCTATTTGGATGCCCAATTTTCCAATCTGCCAAGGTCTTCTTGCAATTTTTCCCACTCTTCTTGTGTTTTAACAACTTTGTATAGTTTTGTGTCTAATGCAAATTTGATCACCTCACTCTTTATTCCCATTTCCAGGGCATTTATGAATATGTTAAAAAGCAGTGGGCCAAGCACAGATCCCTGGGATACTCCACTATTTACCTTGGTACATCTATGTCAGCCATTACAACTAAATAAAGCATACTTAGTGACATGACCTTGTGTTCCATAGCAGGGTTACATTTTTACCTGCATTTACAAATCGCGGCAGGGGCTCAAGCCTGTTTCTATGGGACAAAAAAAGCTGAAAAGGCTTCTGCATCTCCAAACTTAGGCCACTGTCTCTTGACAGTGACTGCACCCCAGGATCAAAATCACTTCTATGAGAAACAACGTATGTCAGAAGCAGATTGTAACAAGATCCTGTCCCAGGGAAATGTGTTCACATAGCCCATCCATCTTCCTTCGATGGCTCAAAGGATCCCCTGCTGTCTGGCACAGAAATTAAAAAAGAAACATGGGCCTTTAAGCCGCTTCAGGTCTCAAGGCTCTGCCATGTTTCTGCCCTCTTCTTTAGCACAGACTTCCTGATTATTACAGCGTGTGTGCCAAAAGAGAGGTTGGCAACATGGCAGGGGCATAAGCCTTGCGAGTATATTTTTTACTTACCTGTTAGCTTCTTTGGTGGCAGCACAGCTGTCATGCGCATATAGTTGGTGCTCGCCAGTCCCAACTCCTGGCAACACTGGCCCAACGGGATATGCCCAAATACCCAATAGGTAAAAAGGGGAAGGCGAAGGCAGTGGGGGTGTACTTTCGACCACCTGGCCAGAATGAACAAATGGATGATGAAATGCTCAAAGAAATCAGGGAAGCTAACAAAGGTTATAGCATAGTAATAATAATGGGTGATTTCAATTACCCCGGTATTGACTGGGTCAGTGTCATGGCAGGACATTTATTTATTTAATCAGTTTTGTATATCACCTTATCCTTCAATCAAAGTGGTTGACAAGACAACAAAGGCTTACATACTGAGGGTATGGGAAAACAAAAACAATATATTACAATATAAATACAAAACAAAACAGTATGTTATAATACTATATTATAGTGAAATTAAATATACATAATGGTTAATTTAAATTATTTCACCAAATGATTCTATAAATAAATAAGTCTTTAAAGATTTGTAAAAGTCCTTAATGTCTTCCCGAGTTCTTAAGTCGTCAGGAATAGAATTCCATAACTCTGGTGCTATAAAGGAAAACACTCTTTTAGAAGTCATTTGTTTTGATTTGTTGAAGTTCAAAGGAGTATTAAGTTTATCAATATTTTGAGATCGTCTTGGTCTTATGCTCTCGTCTTTTGAAATTACAGATTGTAGAATATCCGCTGAGGATTGGTGAAAATTTTTTAAAAAGCGTAGTTACTCACCTGTAACAGGTGATCTCCGGGAACAGCAGGAATTTAGTCCTCATATATGGGTATCGTCGGTACCGACGGAGCCTGCACGGGAATGCTCCCCAGCGTCCAATAAGAACGCTTTTGGGAGCATCCCTCAGCACATGCGCGCTGCCTTCCCGCCTTTCCAACTGTCCCTCTTCAGTTAAGTTTGTAGCTGAGTGAAAGAATAGAGGGAGAGGGAGAGAGAGAGAGAGAGAGAGAGAGAGAGAGAGACAACTTCTAGGGGAGGTAGGTAGGTTGTGAGGACTAAATTCCTGCTGTTCCCGGAGATCACCTGTTACAGGTGAGTAACTACGCTATCTCCAGGAAAAGCAGGAATGTAGTCCTAACATATTGGGACTCTCTAGCTGAAGATGCCAGGGAGATAGCCCCAGGAAGGTGCCACCGTCGAAGGTGAGAATCCTTCCACCCATGGATCTCTGGCATCCCACCAGGGTTGGTGGGTAGGAGTTGGTTTAAGTTTGAAAGAGATTTTGAAGAACAGCTTGGCCAAAGAAGGCATCCCGACGGGAGGCTTTATCTAGGCAGTAGTGGGCTGTGAAGGTGTGTACCGAAGCCCAGGTGGCTGCTCGACAAATGTCATCGATAGACACAGAGTGGAGATTACCCATAGAAGCTGCCATGGCTCTCACATTATGAGCTGTGACATGATCATGAAGACCCTTACTCTCATATGCAAAGGATATGCATTGGGCAATCCATTTAGATAAAGTTCTTTTGGAGACTGGAAGTCCCAAATGACTAGGGTCAAAAGCTACAAAAAGGTTGTGAGGACTTTCTATGTTGCTGTATTCTTTGTATGTAAAAGGCTAAGGCCCTTTTACAATCCAAAGTATGAAGGTTTCTTTCTGCATTAGAGGCGTGAGGCCTTGGAAAAAATACAGGAAGATAAATTGATTGGTTTAAATGCAAAGGCGAAACCACCTTTGGCATAAAGTGTGGGTGAGTTCGAAGAACAACCTTATCATGATGAAATCTAGTATAAGGAGGATCAGCCACTAAAGCTTGCAATTCACTAATGCGACGGGCAGAGGTGATTGCAATTAGGAAGATGACATTCCAAGTCAAAAACTTAAGGGTTGTGGTGGCCAAAGGTTCAAAAGACGGTTTCATGAGCTGCCCGGGAACTAGATTTAGATCCCATGCCACCGGTGGTGGCTTGATGGAAGGTTTAGTTAACAAAAGGCCTCTCATAAATCTTGATAGGAGAGGATGAGAGGAAATTGGTTGTCCATTTAGAGGCTTATAAGAAGCTGCAATTGCACTAAGATGGACTCTTACCGAATTGGTCTTTAACCCAAAATTCGATAAGTGAAGGAGATACTCTAGTATCGATTCTAGGGGTATGGACCAGGGGGTTTAATCCCCTCTTGGAGCACCATATAGTGAAACGTTTCCACTTGAAGGCATAAGATCTTCTTGTGGAAAATTTCCTAGAAGCCTGAAGGATATCTTTTACCTGCTGGGACAGGTTGAAATCCTGGAAATCTAAGCCTTCAGCAACCAGGCCGTGAGATGCAGGGACTGGGGATTCGGGTGCCATAGAGTCCCATTCCCCTGGGAAAGGAGATCTGGAGCATGCCCTAACTCTAGAGGTGCTGCTTGAGAGAGATGCAGAAGGAGGGAATACCACGTTTGGCGTGGCCATCGTGGCGCTATGAGAATCATGCGACCCCTGTCTCTCAAGCTTGAAGAGTGTTTTGGGGATGAGGGGAATGGGTGGGAAGGCATAAAGGAAGTCCTGACCCCAGTGAAGGAGGAAGGCATCCCTTGTCTGACAGTTGTGCGCCGGAATCCTGGAACAGAACCGGGGAAGTTTGGCATTCAGCAGACTTGCAAAGAGGTCTATGTCTGGAGTGCCCCAGAGATGAAATATCTTTGCCACCTGGTCTAGGTGGAGTGACCACTCGTGAGGTAGCAGTACGCGACTGAGTTTGTCTGCCCCGAAGGTTTTGAATGCCTGGAAGATATACCACCAGAAGGTGAATTTGATGCTCTCTGGCAAGGGCCCATAGTCGTAAAGCTTTGTTGCATAACGACAGAGAGCCTGTCCCGCCCTGCTTGTTCACATAGAACATGGCTACCTGATTGTCCGTCTGGACTAGGACTGTCTTGTAGCTGAGCTGGGTGTGGAACACTCGAAGAGCTAAATAAATTGCTCTTAATTCCAGGAAGTTTATGTGTAAACCAACCTCCTGTGGAGTCCAGGTGCCCTGGGTAGAGAGATGATTCAGGTGTGCTCCCCAACCCACCTGTGACGCATCTGTTGCTAGGGTGGCCTGAAAGAGGGGTTGATGAAAAGGAGACCCCACTGTCAGATTTTCTAGTGATTGCCACCATTGGAGGGACAAAATTAGTCATTGAGAGATTGTTATTTTGTCCAACAAATGACCTGTGGCCTGTGTCCATTGTGTCCATGTGGAGGCGAGCATATGGGACTACATGAACTGTGGATGCCACGTGTCCCAATAACTGCAGTAGTTCCTGAGCAGTGTCAGATGGCTGCCTGGGTGAGAATCTTCACACTCTTGGCAAGTGCATATTTCTATATGATTTGCAAGGTATTGTGGGCAATGTAGTTCATTCACACCAGACACAGCTGCTGACAATAATTTAGTTGTGCTCTTGGGTAAAGCCAATAAGATATTTATTTATGGGGTTATTTCTCCCAACACAGATATGCTTGGTAGCACATAAATTAGGCAACTTGCTTTCAGTGTTAACTTGGAAAAACAAAGTCAAAATCAGGAAAACAACGAATGAAAAGCTACAAAGCAAGAAACAAACTGTTCTTTTCAGGTTAACTTCTGATTACTTCCCACATAAATTCAGAAATGATTCTCTCCTAGCTCACAAGCAATTAGGTAAGGCTTAATTGCTAGCAGTCACCAGCTGAAACCCCTTAGCTGGCTTGCCTTCCACTGTGTGGGTCAAATCCTGCTTCAGGAGCTTTTCTGAGTAGATTAAAGAACAAATTTGTATTTCTTTGTGATGGTTGCTGTACTTTATAACAGAAAGTTACCAACGGAGTTTAGATAGAGAGCAGTCCATATAAACAGGATCCTCATCTGCTATTATTCCCCCTTGTTCAACAAGCATGGGTTCAATATCATGGATTGGCACAGATGAATCTCTCAATGGAGCATTTTCAGGAGAATACTTGTTTCCCTGCTGTCTTTCAAGGTTATAGCTAGGGCATAGATCAGTGTTCATACCTGAGCTTCCATTGCTGCTAGAGTTCCTCTCTATATAGCCTGGCCAGTATGTAGTCCAGTTCTTATGTCCAGCCTTCCAATCCAGATCCCTGGACACTGGATCTCTGTTCACATACCTTCTGGCACAGGTCTTAGGGTCCCTTCCACGTGCAGCCGTCTCCCTCACAGGTAGCCTCTGGTGTTCCTAGCTCTGCAGCACCATTCCTCTGGCTTTCCCCAGTCCAATGGTGTATGCTGGCCCTTGGAATACCTCCCAGTATACGTACTGCTTTGGACTCTTCTAGACCTCTCAAAGGCTTTTCTCTTCCTTCTTCCAAAGGGTCTCTTTCCCTCTCTGTCCGTCCGGTTTGGCTTCTGCTTCTGATGATCCTTCAGATGAAACTGATGATCAAACTCAAGCTGATTCTCAGGATACTGAGGACAATTCTCTGGATATCCAAGGTGATCATGAAGATGGTCATCTGTAGAATAAACTCTACTCTTATTCTGCTTAGATGAGTGCTCCTCCCTAACACAGCGCAGCTGTGCTGAATCAGGCCCTGCCCTTTGAGATGAGTGCTTAGGGATTACCTCATAGCCCTCCTGATTGAACACACGTTTCCCCACTTCAGCTCCTCTAATGGCTGTTGGAAACCTGGTGCATTCTGGGACTGGTAGTCTTTTATGGGAAAATTCTGTTTTCTTATTTCTACCAGAACTGACAGGTTGCTTGTTCAGAGTCACTTCACCTTTTCTATAGCTCCTTCCTGAGCTATGATAAGCTTCCTTATCACAGCAGTGAGGGAGGATTTGCCTGCTGCTTGGGAAGCTAGCTGCATAATGCGAAGACACCGGGCTTGTGGAAAGAAAGCCCTTGCCTGACTGGTATCCAGACAGGCTCCTATAAATTCTAGGCATTGGGAAGGAACTAGTTAGGACTTCGGGAAGTTTATTACCAATCCCAAGTAATGGAGGATTCGCATTGTACGGGACAGTGCAGTGCTGGCCTCTGCAACTATGGAGGCTCGAATGAGCCAGTCGTCTAAGCAAGGGAAGACAAAAATCCCCAGGGTTCATAGAAATGCTGCTACTACTGTCATGCATTTCGTGAATACTCTTGGTGCTGAAGCCAGACCAAAAGGAAGAACCCTGTACTGGAAATGTCTTCCCTTGAAAAGGAAACGTAAAAATTTCCTGTGATCTGGATGGATGAGAATGTGAGTGTATGCATCCTTTAAGTCTAGAGAGCAAAGCCAGTCCTGAGTTTGAAGGTATGGCAGAAGAGTTCCTAGAGAAATCATTTTGAATTTCTCTCAAAACAGATATTTGTTCAATTCTCTGAGGTCTAGAATGGGTCTGTGTCCCCCTGTTTTCTTTGGGATAAGAAAATAGGGGGAGTAGTACCCTGTCCCCTCTTGAAAAATGGGTACTTCCTCTATTGCCCCTTGGGCAAGAAGTGTGGAGACCTCGTGATCTAGCAGATTGTCTGCAGAGGTTTGTGAATTGAATTGCTTTAGAATTGTAGGAGGGGGTATGCTGTGAAAATGAAGTTTGTACCCCTCTCCCACAATGGACAAAGTCCAATCTTCTGCTGTTATCTGATGCCATCTGTTGAGAAAGTGGCATAACCTGCCTGGAATATTGGGGGGGGTTGGGGACCCCTCAGAGGCAGGAAGGCAAAGCTCTCTAGGAAGGAGTCAAAGCCCTTGAGGGGGCTGAACCTGGAGAGCTGGTTGGGCTCTCGGGCCTTTTGGTTTCTTTTGCTGTCTGGTTTGTCCCTTTTGGGCAACCTGACTTGGAGTTTGGCTGTGCTGGGTTTAGGAAGGATAAAACGTCCTCTTTTTGCTAAAAGAGGGGTTTTTTTTTATAAGGTTTCCTTTTGGCTGGAGTGGCTGTAGACTTTGACAATCTATCTAAGGTAGAAGTGTCAGCATCTAACTCGTTAGCCTTTTCCTGCCAGTTCTTGCCGAAGAGATTCTCCCCCGTGCAAGGAATGTTGCCTAACTTATCCTGTACCCAAGTCTCCAAGTCTGATGCCTGTAGCCAGGCAATCTGTCGTGCACCAATGGCAATAGCAGAAGTTCTGCTGATGCATTCGAAGCAGTCAAAGGCTGCACGATTGACAAACTTGGAGACATTTTGAGCATGCTTAACTAGAGCAAGAAAATCTTGTCTCTTATCATCTGGGAGAAATGGGCTCATAAGTTTCAAGTCTCCTGTGACTTCCTTAAGGAACATTCCCATATATAGGATATATGAACTGATCCTAGCTGAAAGCATGAAAGCTTGAAAAGTTCTGCATCCAAAAGCGTCTAGAGCCCTGCATTCACGACCTGGAGGATTGGATGCATGCCTCTTTGCACTTTTCATCCTACGCATGGCTGATTCCACTACCATTGAATGGTGTGGCAGCTGAGTTTTCTGAAATCCAGGACATGGTGGAACTCGATACATAGTATCAAGTCTCCTAGAGTGAGGAGAAGTAGTCAGAGGTGTCTCCCACATTCTGAGCATCAAGCTATGCAGAATTTCATGAATAGGCAGGGTAGCTGCCTCCTTAGGAGCTTTAGGATATTGGAGGATTTCCAATTCCTTTGCTCTGGGTTCCTCTTCAGGAGCTAATGTGATTGAAAGACCTTTGGCCATATCACGGATGAAATCCTGAAATGACATGTCCTCTGGAGGTGACATTCTGTGTTGGGGAGAAGAGGGATCTTCTAAGAGAAAGCCTCTAGTGCCAACAGAATTGTCAGAGTCTTCGGAATCAGAGTTATCGAAGTATTCCTGACCCCGATGCTCTTGCAAAACACGATCCCGGTACCCATCGAAGTCGGTACCGAGGTGACCCGGTACCGCTTTATCCACTCCAGCCAGAGTTGGCGTGGGAAGAGTTCCCACTGGGGCCGGTACCGTCTGTACTGGCATCGTCGGTATCGCTACCTGTACCGGTGTCGGTACCGGCATCGGTGTTGATGTCGGCACCGGTGCCCTTGGGACCACCGGTACCGCAGCTGAAAGAAGAGCTGCGATACTGAGTTCGATAGCAAGAAACCTCTGGTCTATCGACGCTGCCGATGCCTGGGTGTCAGTACCGGTACGAACAGCTGGAACCCCTGAGCATGGCACAGGTAGTTCTTGCGAGGTTGAGGCCTCGAGAACATCCTGAAGCCCCATCAATGCTTTGGAAGCCGAAGCCTCCCGCCGGGGCTGTTTTGCCAGTGTGGTTCCCTCAAGGGCAATGCCAATGGCCTCTCGATGCTTAGCAGGAGAGCTACCCTTTGAGGACCGGCTTATGTGTTTAGTTACCTGAGATCCATGGGAGGAAGAAGAGGCCCTTGACGATGTCGATGCAATGGATCTGGCATCTGAAGAAAAGAGGGTACCGAGCTTTGCGGCCCATTTCTGTCTTCCTCTTTTGGTCATCCCCATGCAGGAGAGACATTCAGGTGGAGAATGATCAGGTCCTAAACATTTTAGACACCAATCATGGGTGTCAGTGACGGAAATGGTACTGCCACACTTAGTACATTTTTTAAAACCACTAGTTGGCTTTTCCATGATTTAGGAAAAATGGGGCCTAATGCCCAAAATGGGGCCTAATGCCCAAAATGGCGCCTAGCACCAAAAAGGAACGTTTCTGAAAAGAAACAGTCTAAGTTTAAGGGAGTTTTTTTTTTTTGTAAGAAAAGAAAAGAACCGGCGGTACCAGTAGGCGTCGTGCGGTAGGCAAATACAACCACAAGAAAGAATTTTAAAGACAGAATTTTCTGCGGTGACAGGGAATAGGTCCTGTTGGCTCCGCGGAAAACGAAGAACTGAAGAGGGACAGTTGGAAAGGCGGGAAGGCAGCGCGCATGTGCTGAGGGATGCTCCCAAAAGCGTTCTTATTGGACATTTGGGAGCGTTCCCGCGCAGGCTCTGTCGGTACCGACGATACCCATATGTGAGGACTACATTCCTGCTTGTCCCTGGAGATTAGTCATTAGGTTTTTATATTTTGCTCTTGCAATAACCGGAAGGAAACGTAACTGTTTGAGGACAGGAGTTGTGTGTTCAAATTTTGTAGAGCCAGTTATAATATGTGCAGTGGTGTTCTGAACTAATTGGAGAGGATGGATAGAGTGTTTAGGAAGACCTTGATACAAGATGTTTCCAAAATCAAGTAGAGGTGTTATGACTGCCTGACATACCGTGCAAAAGTGATTTGTATTTGGTATTGGTTTTAGTCTTCTTATAATCTTTAAACGATGGTATGCTTTTGACGCAATTTTGTTTTTATATGAGATTTTAAATTTAAATATTTATCTAATGTTACACCTAAATATCTTACTTCATCTTTAATTTCAATTGGCAGTTTAAGGACTGGCATTTAGATATGAACATTGCTTCTGTTTTGTCAGAATTTATTTTTAAGTTGTTGTTATTAAGCCAATCATTCATATCAGCCATTAATTTTTGATGTATCAAAGGTATTTTGGTCAATTACAGTACAAACCATAATGTCATCAGTGTATAAATGATAATTAATTTCATGAAGATTAATAATTATCTACTGCATTTCAGTAGCTTTAATATGCGAGTTAAAGGGATAGATGGCAACGCATGCGAGTACTATATAGGCAATGCAGCCCTTGCCCCACCTACCCCAGGGGCTGCACTGCCTATATAGTACTTGCATACGTTACCATCTATCCCTTTAACTTGTGTTACAGCCCACATCTTCTTCCTCCTTTTTTCTTCTTCCTCTTCTCCTTCTAGGACTGCTTATTCAGCATGTCGTATATTCAGTGCAATAACTGCAGTACTTTCATTCCAAGACTTATCATTTGGAACCTCAGAGCTTGCTCTATGTGCCTCAGGTCAGCTGCCATTCATAAAGAACTGACTCTACTAAGGGAAGACCTAGCTGCCAAGCATAAGGAGGTGACCCTACTGAGGGAGGAACTGGCTGCAATAAAGCGCACCTCTTCTAGGATACAAACTGAACAATATCCACCACCGCTCCCACAAAGCATCAAACACCCCAGGAACAAGTGGATCACAGTGGGTTCTGGTAGACTGAGAACTGTAACACACAGACATCCTATGCATCAAAAGATATCCCTGCATAATGCCTTCTCTTCCTTGGCTAATGAGAATGAGGAACTGAGGGAGGAACTGGCTGCAATGAAGCGCACATATTCTAAGATACAAACTAAACAAAGTCCACCACCGCTCCCACAAAGAATGAAACACTCCAGGAACAAATGGGTCACAGTGGGTTCTGGTAGATTGCAACCTGTGACACAGAGGCATCCTATGCATCTTGAGATATCCCTGCATAATGCCTTCTCTGCCTTGGCGAATGAGGATGCCCAATCCAAAGAAACTGAAAGGCCCTTAAATGAGACAGACAATGCCCAATCTCCTGCTAAAGAACCAAATATGTAGATAACCTCAACAAACAGCAAACTACTACTACTTGGAGATTCCATCATCAGTGGCATCAACTTGGGAACACAGTTCAAAGGAGAGAAGATAGTCAGGTGCCTCACAGGCTCTTCAGCCTGCAAGAACACAAACCACATTGTTGAAGTACTTAACACAGAACGTGAACACTCCAAACTTGATGTTGTTATCCACTTGGGCACAAATGACCTGGCTTGAAACAGTGCCTCTATAGTCCAAAAGGACTTCCAATCTCTGGGAGAGAAACTCAAGCCCATTGTTAACACTGTTGCATTCTCAGAGGTTCTACTTGTGCTTGGAAAGGGGGCAAAAAGGCTGCATCGCATTAACAGCTTTAATACATGGCTCCAGACCTGGTGCAAACAAGAAGGATTCAGATTTACTGCCGACTGGGGTAACAGATGGAACAACAAGAGACTATACTGTGCTGATGGACTACATCTCTTTGTCACAGGGAAAAGGATCCTAAGTGAAAAATTCAAGCAATATGTGGATATGCATTTAAACTAGAAAAAGGGGGGTGACGGATGTAGAAGGTCAAGTTCTGGACGTCACCCCCTGCAAAAGCAGATTAAAATCAGAAACAGCCACACTTTTAAACCACACATCAAAAACAAGTGGGAAGATGTAGGCAGAACAAAATCAATGCTAAATACACACAAGCCAGGTAAATGCTGGAAAGCAATGAGCACAAATGCTCGAAGCTTAGCCAACAAAGTTACGGACCTAGAAGCCCTAATGGTGGAAACGGATTTGGACATTGTGGCCATTACAGAGACATGGTTAAACGAATCGCATGATTGGGATAGAGTAGTTACTCACCTGTAACAGGTGTTCTCCAGGAGCAGCAGGAATCAGTCCTCACATATGGGTGACGTCGGCGCCGACGGAGCCCTCGTGCGGAGCATTTCCCCAGCTTTCAAAGAAAGCCTTTGGGAATTGCAGCGCGCATGCGCGGTCCCCTTCCCGCCCAAGAGTGCCATCTTGCTCAGTCTGATGACATAGCTAAAAGACAGCAAAAAAATTAGCAAAAACAAATCATATGACTGCAACTCCAAGGGGAGGAGGGAGGGTTGTGAGGACTGATTCCTGCTGCTCCTGGAGAACACCTGTTACAGGTGAGTAACTACTCTTTCTCCAGGACCAAGCAGGAAGTCAGTCCTCACATATGGGACTCCCCAGCTTAAGGCTACCGGAGACCTCAAGCGGAAAAAATGAGCTCCCTCTAGCTCGTCAGTACGTAAGGAAGGAATCTTCTCTGAGAACGTCCCCGACCGACTGGGCCACTGACGCAGCCTTCTCCCTGACACGATGAGCCGTGACTCGACCCTCCAACGAGAGGCCGGCTGCCCCATAATCCCAGGCGATACAGTCAGCGACCCATATGGACAAAGTACGCTTGGAGACAGGAAGCCCCAACTTATTGGGGTCAAAAGAAACGAAGAGCTGAACAGCCCTCCGGTGCTCCCGCGTACGGTCAAGGTAGAAGGACAACGCCCTCCTACAGTCAAGGGTATGCAAGACCATCTCAGCCCAGCTGGCATGCTGCCTGGGAAAGAAGGTCGGAAGAACCACCTCCTGATTGAGGTGAAAAGGGGAGACAACCTTAGGAAGAAACTTAGGGTGAGTCCGTAAGACTACCCTATTCCTGTAGAACCTAGTGTAAGGAGGATCAGACACTAGTGCCTGAAGTTCACTCACTCGCCTAGCAGAGGTAAGAGCTACCAGAAATAAGGTTTTCCAGGAGGGAAAACGGAGAGGGCAGGTAGCCATAGGTTCAAAAGGCGGACAAGTAATCCGCTGTAAGACCACATTCAGATCCCACTCAGGGGCCGGTGGACGCAAAGGGGGCTTAAGCAGAAGGAGGCCTCTGAGAAAACGAGCCACCAAAGGGTGGTTGGAAAGAGGCCTACCGTCCACCGGCGAGTGGTGCGCTGAGAGAGCACTAAGGTGAACTCTGACAGAGTTAGACTTAAGGCCCAGATTGGAGAGGTAAAGCAAATATTGCAATACTACCGCTACCAAGCACGAGAAGGGATTCTCGCTGTGCTGAGCACACCAAGCGGAGAATCTACGCCACTTAAGAGCGTAGGATTTCCTGGTGGATTGTCACCTAGAGGCCAAGACCACATCTTCCACCTCTCGAGGCAGTAGTAGGGGAGCCAGGACTACCCTTTCAGCAGCCAGGCCATCAGATGGAGGGACTGGAGGTTGGGGTGCAAGAGAGTCCCCTGATCCTGAGACAGGAGATCGTGTTGAAACCCCAGAGGAAGAGGGGTGTCCACCGCTAGATGCAGCTGAAGCGGGAACCACGGTTGCCTCGGCCACCTGGGGGCGATCAGGATCAATGAAGCCCCGTCCTTGAGGACTTTGAACAGCGTTTTGGACACTAGTGGAGAGGGAGGAAACGCATACAGTAGGCCTGTGGACCACGAGATCAGAAACGCATCCGCTGCTACTCTGAGAGGATGCAGTTGTCTGTAGCAAAATCTCAGGAGTTGACGGTTCAGAGGACTGGCGAAAAGATCCATGGTGGGGAGGCCCCACCTAAGAAAGACCTGCTGAATCACCAACGGGTTCAACCTCCATTCATGTGGTTGCAGGATCCTGCTCAGTCTGTCTGCCAGGTAATTTTCTTGACCTGGGAGGCAAACAGCTTTGAGGAGGATTCCGTGATTGACCGCCCAAGAGCACAGCCGTTGTGCCTCCTGACATATAAGGAAAGAGCCTGTGCCTCCTTGTTTGTTCACGTAGAACATGGCAACTTGATTGTCCGTCTGGACCAGTACAGACTGGTGAGAGGCGAGGTGGGAGAAGGCTCTCAGAGCTAGGCGTATCGCCCGTAGCTCCAGGAAGTTTATCTGTTGAGCAGCCTCCCAAGGGGTCCAGAGACCCTGAGCACATGTCCCTTGGCAATGTGCTCCCCAACCGAGAAGAGAAGCATCTGTCATCAGCACTTGAGAATGCGGAGGGGATTGAAAAACCACTCCGAGTACCAGATTTGGAAGATGAAGCCACCATTGCAGAGAGGAGACTAGCAGGTCCGATATTTTTACTGAGTCCGCTAGACTCCCCGTGGCCTGATGCCACTGAGTGCGAAGGTTCCACTGAGCAGGCCGCATGTGCAGGCGGGCATTGGGGGTGACATGAACCGTGGAAGCCATATGGCCGAGTAGTCTCAGGAATTGCCTGGCAGAGACCAGGGAATTGCTGCGAAACTGCCTGGCCAGATCCATCAGCCTCTGGGCTCTGTCCATAGGCAGAAAAGCCTTCACTTGAAGAGTGTCTAGTCTGGCTCCTATGAATTCTAAGTTCTGGGACGGGAGCAAAGTGGACTTTGCGAAGTTTATGACAAACTCCAAGTGCTGAAGCAGAGCCACAGTGCGAAGGGTGGCTTGATTGCCCTGCTGGGAAGATTGGCCCCTTAAGAGACAGGCGTCCAGGTAAGGAAACACAAAAAGACCTTGAAGCCTCAGGTATGCCGCCACCACTGCCAGGCACTTGGTGAAGACCCTGGGAGCGGAGGACAGGCCAAAGGGTAGTACTCTGTTTCCCCCCACAACAAATCTGAGATATTGTCTGTGGTCTGGATGAATAAGGATGTGAGTATACGCATCCTTTAGATCTAAGGAGCATAGCCAGTCTCCCTGCTGGAGGTAGGGCAGCAGGATTCCAAGGGTAAGCATCTTGAACTTTTCCCTCTCCAGGAACTTGTTGAGGTTGCGCAAGTCTAGGATGGGTCTGAGGCCCCCTGTTCTTTTTGGTACCAGAAAGTACCTGGAATAAAAGCCGTGACCTCTCAGGTGGTGGGGCACCGGTTCCACAGCCTGATCCTTTAGCAGACTTGCTAACTCCTGAAGGAGTAGGTCCCTGTGCAGAGGGAGTCTTGGAGGCTCCCCTGGAAAATAGGAGGGAGGTACCTGGTGAAAATGGAGAAGATAGCCCTTTTGGACTATATGAAGAACCCAGATATCTGATGTGACGGCTGACCACTTGTGCGCAAAGTGGGCCAGCCGGCCTCCTGTGCTGAGAGAAGCCAGCTGAGGAGAAGAGGCTATGCTTTCTGAGTCAAAAACTCCCACCCTGCTGAGCAGGGGCAGGTGTTGGTGGCTTGGGGGCCTTCTGCCTACGGGGCCCATGACACTGCCCCTTGGCCTGCTGACCCTGTTGGGGAGCTGCAGAGGCCTGATAATGAGGGTATTGTTTATAGGCAGATGACTTCCTCGGGTAAAAGGTCTTTTTTCCCGAGCCCTTCTTTTTCTGAGAAGGGGCAGAGTTTTTTCTGGACAGCCTAGTCCTGGTGAGAGTCTCTGTCTCGAGCTCAGCAGCCTTTTCAGCCAAGGGTTTGCCGAAAAGGTTTTCACCCCGGCAGGGGACATCGACCAACTTGTCCTGTACCCATGGCTCGAGGTCGGATGACTGTAGCCAAGCCTGTCGGCGGGCACCGATGCCGGCTCCGGCTACTCGGGCTGAAGCCTCGAAGCCATTGCAGGCTGCTCGAGAGATAAACTTCGAGCACTCCCGAATACCATTGGACAAGGCCTGGAACCTCTGCAAAGGTTCATCAGAGAGACCAGCAGAAAACTCGGCAATCTCCTTTGCCAGATCTCGGAGGTACATGCCCATATAGAGCTGGTGCGGTAATTGTGCCTTTTGGAACCCGGGGCTCTTGCAGACTCGATAGACTGAATCGACCCGCTTGCTTAACACCGGCGTCGAGGCCGGGGTCTCCCACATGCGAAAGAGCAGCCGCTCCAGCATCGGAGGAACAGGAACAGTAAAGGCCTCCTTCGGGGGAGAGTCATACTGGAGGGCCTCGGGATCCGCGGGGAAGGCCAAGGCCTTGGCCATATCCCGCACGAAGTCCGAGAACCGGGTATAATCTGGTGGGGATCGTCTCCGAGGTTCGGACTCCGGCGAGTCCGATGGGACACACCGAATCCGAAAAATATCGGGTGACTCTTTGTCCTCCGTCTCCCAGCCTGACTCCTCGGAGGAGGAATCAAGTGGCTCCGGTCGGGCGGGCACCGATGCCCTCCGCCCCGATGCCGAGGCCGGCGTCGACGACCTCTGTCCCGAACAGGAGGCCGAGGGAGACCGTGACCGAGGATCGGCTCGGCCTCCTGGGTCGACTTGGACGTCGAGGTCCCGGTGGTCGGGGCAGATGCACCGGTGAGACCGGCGATCAATGCCCGCTGCTGTTCCATGAAGGCAGCGAAGCTGCTCTCCAAGACCGTCAACCTGAGTCCGAGCTCAGGAGACCCAGCAGCCCCCGACTCGGGCCCCGAAGGCGTCGGGCCCGACGTCGGCTCCCTCGGAGGAGAGTCCACGAGGACAACAGCACTTACATGTCCAGGAGACTCCATCTCGACACGAGGATGTTTGGCAGGCCTCTCCGACTCCGAAGACCCGGGACGGCTATCAGGGCTATGCGACCTGGCCCTCGAGGAACCAGGAGCATCCACCGACGCCGCCCTCGCGGGTTTCTTCCTCCTGCGATGTTCCCGCGAAGGAGACCCCCGCTCAGGGGAACCCCAACGCTGCTCGGGGCTGGAGTCCCGAGACGTCGAGGCCTCTGACGAGGTCCGGGCCCGTCCGGACGCGGAGTCAGAAAAGATCCTATCCTTTTGGTGCTGCCGACTCCTCAACGCCTTCGAGGACATTTTGCCACACGGACCACAGATCATCAGGTCATGATCGGGTCCGAGGCAGCGGAGGCAGCAGTCATGTGTGTCGGTAAGAGACATAAGGTTCTTACAGCGATCACACTTCTTAATCCCGCTGGTAGCCATCGGGGAAAAAGGGCCCCTGCGAGGTCAAAAGACCGGGCTGCCAGGGAAAAAAGAAAAAAGGCGCGAACGCTAGTCACAAAGGACAAAAACCGAAAAAGAGAGAAAGGACTCGATACTGGCGTATCGGTCCGAGCGGGAAAAGGATCTGGCGTCGAACCGGAGAAAAAAAGAGGAAAAATAGGGAAAATCCACTTTTTCCTCGGGGAAAAACAAACTACGTCCGTCGGGCTCCGCGGAAAAAAGAAGACTGAGCAAGATGGCACCCTTGGGCGGGAAGGGGACCGCGCATGCGCGCTGCAATTCCCAAAAGCTTTGTTTGAAAGCTGGGGAAATGCTCCGCACGTCACCCATATGTGAGGACTGACTTCCTGCTTGGTCCTGGAGAATATAGTCATACCTGGCTATAATCTATTCAGAAGAGACAGAGAAAATGGAAGAGGAGGAGGAGTAGCCTTGCATGTCAAAAGCAATATTAAAGCTACTGAAATGCAGGGGGCATGGGGAAAAGAAGCAACACTCTGGATTGTGTTGGAAAGAGGAGATGGCACTGTCATCCATACTGCTGTAGTCTACAGACCTCCAACACAAATTGAAGAGATAGATAATGAATTGATTATAGATATTGCCAAGATAGCCACAAAAGGGGAAGCAATCATATTGGGAGACTTTAATCTACCTGATGTGGATTGGGTTACTCCTGCAAATCTGGAAAGAAGCAAAAAAAATTGTGGATGCTCTCCAAGATGTGTTACTTTGACAAATGGTGATGGAACCAACCAGGGAAAGCTCAACACTGGATTTAGTGCTCACCAATGGTGATAGCGTGTCGAATGTCTGCGTGAGTGCCCCTGTGAGCAGCAGCGATCATCACACGGTGTGGTTTGAGATAAAAGCCATGGTACAAGCCAATCATAGCAAGCTCAAAGTCCTAAACTTCAAAAAACACCGACTTCTATAAAATGGCCGAGTACCTAAAGGAGGAGCTGACAGGGTGTAAGGAGATAAGGGAAGTGGAATTGCTATGGGCTAAACTAAAGGTGGCAATAAAAGGGGCAACAAATAAATATGTAACAAAACGAAACAAAAACAAGAGGAGAAGAAAACCCATTTGGTTTTCCAAAGAAGTGGCTGCTCAAATAAAGGCAAAAAACACAGCTTTCGCAAGATTCAAAAGTTCGCAAACAGAGGAACACAGAAATGAATACAGGATCAAACTCAAAGAGACAAAGAGAGAAATAAGGATAGCAAAATCAAAGGCAGAGGAAAAGATGGCTAATGATGTTAAGTGTGGCGACAAAACCTTCTTCAGGTATATTCGGTAAAGGAAAAAGATCAAAAGGTGGAATTGCAGGACTCAGAAGTGCTGCGAACGGACTGATAGAAAGTGACATTGAAAAAGCGAAATTGCTAAACAAATACGTCTGCTCTGTTTTTACTAAAGAAAGTCCTGGAGAAGGACCACCTGTGACTCCAAAATATTATAAAAATGTGAATGAAGTAGATACCACACCATTCACAGAAGATGATGTGTTAGAACAACTTGGAAAACTGAAAGTGGACAAGACCATGGGACCGGATAGGATACATCCCAGGATTCTGAAAGAGCTCAGAGAGATTCTTGCAGGGCCGTTAAAGGATGTTTTCAACAGATCCTTGGAAACAGGAGAGGTATCCTCAGGACTGGAGAATGGCTGATGTCATACCTCTACACAAAGTGTCAAACTACAGGCCCGTGAGCCTTACCTCGGAGGTGGGAAAAGTAATGGAGGTGCTCCTGAAAGAGCGAATAGTGAACTTTTTCAAAACCAACAGGTTGCAAGACCCGAGGCAACATGGTTTTATCGAAGGACGATCTTGCCAAACAAATCTGATTGAGTTCTTTGACCGGGTGACCAGGGAGCTAGATCGGGGACATGCGATGGATGTCATCTATCTGTATTTCAGCTAAGCCTTTGATACTGTTCCTCATAGGAGGCTTATCAATAAACTCAGTAGCTTGGGGATGGTCCTAAGATGGTAAATTGGATCAGAAATTGGTTGACTGACAGACGACAGAGGGTGATGGTAAACGGAGCTCACTCGGATGAAGGGAAGGTGATTAACGGGGTGCCCCGGGGGTCGGTCCTGGGCCCGGCACTGTTCAATATATTTGTGAGTGATATTGCTGAAAGACTGAATGGAAAAGTATGTCTTTGCAGATGACCTGAAAATTTGCAACAGAGTTGACTCCCCCGAGGGAGTGGTTAACATGAGGAAAGTTCTACAAAAGCTGGAAGAATGGTCTAATGCTTGGCAATTAAGATTTAATGCAAATAAGTGCAGAGTCATGCACTTTGGTAGCAGAAATCCAAGGGAAATGTACGTGATGGGGGCGAGAAGTTAGTATGCACGGATCAGGAGAAAGATCTTGGTGTGATTATTTCTGAAGATCTCAAGGTGGAAAAACAGTGTGACAAAGCGGTGGCAAAAGTCAGGAGGATGTTGGGCTGCATACAAAGAGGAATCACTAGCAGAAAGGAAGAGGTACTTATGGCACTGTACAAGTCACTGGTGAAGCCTCACTTGGAATACTGGTTCAGTTTTGGAGACCGTATCTTGCAAAGGATGCAAAAAGACTGGAAACTGTTCAGAGGCGACCAAAATGATTTGGAGCCTGCATCAGAAGCCTTATGAGAAGAGACTTGAAGACCTAAACATGTACACGTTGGAGGAGAGGAGGGACAGGGGAGATATGATTCAGACCTTTAAATACTTAAAGGGAAATAATGAACAAACAAACCTCTTCCAAAGACGAGGAAGCTGTAGAACTAGAGGGCACAACATGAAGCTGCGAGGTGGTAAATTGAAAGGCAATGTCAGGAAATACTTTTTCACAGAAAGGGTGGTGGATGCTTGGAATGCCCTCCCGATGGAAGTGGTGGGGCAAACACGGTGATGGAATTCAAAATGGCATGGGACAGACACAGTGGATCCCTTTACAGCAGCAGGATAAAATCAAAATAAACTGAACCATCTAATTTCTCAACAAATAGGGGTGTCCTACATGGAGTGGTGGGTTCACCCCTAAACAGGGACGTGGGGAGGGGTGGCGGAGCAGCAGGTGCACCTACTCTTGCCATCGTGCTGGGCAGACTAGATGGACCATGCTGGTCTTTATCTGCCGTCATTTACTATGTTACTATAATTTGACATATGGGTTGAATATAAATATTAAAGAGAATAGATGATAAAGCTGAACCTTGAGGTATGCCTTGTCCAATCGAAAATTGAGAGGATTTTTTGTCACCATATTTTACTAACTGCGTACGATTGGTTAGATAAGAGGCAAACCATTTTAATGTATTGTTGCATAAGCCAATATCTTGTAGACATTGTAACATTATTTTGAGACACAGTATCAAATGCTGCTGAGACATCGATGAAAATGAACAGAAATAATCTTATAACAGGCCTTGAAAAAATAAGTTATCAAAGAGAGAAATAAGTAGTTTCCACATTGTGATTAGGTTTAAATCCATGCTGATGTATATCCAAAGGGACATACGAGTCAATGTGATCTTGCAGCTGATTTTGTACCACTTTTTCTATAATTTTTGAGATAAATGTTAAACACGAAATAGGACAGTATGACTTAAGTCAGTGATGTCCAGTGATTTCCCTTTATAGACTAGTCAAATTATAGAACTCTTTAGTATAGGTGGTAAGTAACCTTGTTTTAAATAATTATTTACAAACTTTACATGCTAGGGAGATAAAGTTTCTAGATGAAATAAATGACTGCCTCTTGGAGCAGCTGGTTCATGAACCGACCAGAGGGGAAGCCATTTTAGACCTAGTCTTTAGTGGAAAACCAGATCGGGCAATAATGATCATAGCATGATCGCGTTTGATTTAATTAGTAGAGGAGGGATGGTAAGAAAATCCACAGTACTACCTTTTAACTTTCGAAAGGGAGACTATGATAAAATGAGGAAAACAGTTAAGAAAAACTAAAATGGAGCAGTTGGAAAGGTTAAGGACTTACATCAAGCTTGGGTGTTGTTTAAAAATACTATCTTGGTAGCCCAGAACAGCTGCATTCCATGCTTTAAGAAAAGTGGAAGGAAGTCCAAAAAACTGCCAGAATGGTTTAAAGGTGAGGTCAGAGAGGCTGTAGTTGCCAAAAAAGCATCTTTCAGGAAATGGAAAAAAGGGCCAAATTATGAAAACTGGAAGCAGCAAAAGCACTGGCAAGTTAAATGCAAGGCATTGATAAGGCAGGCAAAGAGAGAATTTGAGAAGAAGCTCGCTGTGGAAGCAAAAACGTATAATAAAGACTTTTTCAAGTATATTTATAGCAAAAAACCTGTAAGAGAGTCAGTTGGACCATTAGATGATAGAGGGGTAAAAGGGGTACTAAGAGGGGACAAGGCCATAGCGGAGATACTGAATGAATTCTTTGCTTCGGTCTTTAATGAGGAAGATGTAGGGATGTTACCCATGACTGAAGAGGTATTTAAAAGTGATACTGCGGAAGAACTGAAAGAAATATTGATACACCGGGAAGATGTATTACAACTATTTGATAAACTGAAAAGTAGCAAATCACTTGGACCGGATGGTATACATCCAAGGGTGTTGAAAGAACTGAAATAATGAGATTGCAGACCTGCTATTAGTAATCTATGATCTATCATTAAAATCATCTGTAATACCTGAAGATTGGAGGATAGCCAATGTAATGCCAATTTTTAAAAAGGGTTCCAGGGTTGATCCGGGAAACTACAGACCAGCGAGCCTGATGTCAGTACCAGGAAAAATGGTAGAAACCATTATAAAGAACAAAATTACTGAACATGTAGATAGTCATGGCTTAATGGGAGACAGCCAACATGGCTTTAGACAAGAAAGACCTTTATCTTACTAATCTGTTATGCTTTTTTAAAGGTGTGAATAAACAAGTAGACAAAGGTGAGTCGGTTAATGTAGTGTATCTGGACTTTCAGAAAGCCTTTGACAAGGTCCCTCATCAGAGACTTTTGACAAAACTAAAAAGTCATGGGATAGGAGGCAGTGTACTATTGTGGATCAGGAGCTGGTTAAAAGATAGAAAGCAGAGGGTAGGGCTAAATGGCCAATTTTCCCAATGGAGAAAGGTCAATAGTGGAGCACCCCAGGGATCTGTGCTGGGTCCACTGCTTTTTGACATATTCATAAATGACCTGGAAAAGGGAATTATGAGTGAGGTTAGCAAATTTGCAGATGACACAGAACTATTTAAAGTTGTTAAAACCCATAAGGATTGTGGAAAATTGCAAGAGGATCTCGATAAATTGGAAAACTGGGCATCCAAATGGCAGATGAAATTTAATGTGGACAAGGGTAAAGTTATGCCCCTAGGGAAGAACCCCCCAAACTATGGTTACATGATGCAAGGTTCCACATTAGGAACCACCACCCAGGAAAAAGATTTAGGCGTCATCATGGATAACATGTTAAAACCCTCTGCCCAATGTGCAGCGGCGGCCAATAGAACAAATAGAATGCTAGGTAACATAAGGAAAGGAATGGAAAATAAAACAAAGGATATTATAATGCCTCTGTATCATTCCATGGTGCGACCGCACCTTGAATAGTGTGTGCAATTCTGGTAGCCGTATCTTAAAAAGGATATAGCGCTATTAGAAAAGATACAGAGAAGAGCCACCAAAATGATAAAAGGGATGGAAGGGATACCCCTATGGAGAGAGGCTAAAAAGGCTAGGGCTCTTCAACCTGGAAAAGAGACAGCTGAGGGGAAGATATGATAGAGGTCTATAAATTAATGAATGGAGTGTAACGGGTAAATGTAGATCGATTGTTTAGATCATCAGAATATAGAAATACTAGGGGACATGCAATGAAGCTACAGGGTAACCTATTTAAGACTAATAAGAGACAATATTTTTTCACTCAACGTGTCAAACTCTGGAATTTGTTACCAGAGGATGTAGTAAAAGCTGTTAGTGTAGCTGGGTTTAAGAAAAGGTATGGACAAGTTCCTGGAGGAAAGGTCCATAAACCACTATTAAAAGGGACCAGGGATATCACTGCTTGACCTAATACAAGCATTGTGGAACCTGTGTCTTTTGGGGAAACTGCTAGGTACGTATGACCTAGATTGGCCACTGCTGGAAACAGGATACTGGACTTGATGGACCTTGGTCTAACCCAGTATGGCATATCTTATGTTCTTATGTTTTCCCCTGAAAACAAAGGAAAACATATCCTCATACACCAAAATTCTGTTGAATAACTGTATCACTCAATGCATAATAAATCAAACACTGCAACTAAAGCAATAAAGATAAAACAAACCAAAAAAACCCTAATGAACAAAACCTTTGTCACCCAAAACATATTAATACTGCTAGCTGATTAGAAAAAAAACATTAAAAAAGCCAAACTTCAAACTGTGAAAATGTAACTGCAAATAACCACTACCCCTGCTCCCCCCCCCCAAAAAAAAGATTCCATGCCAACAGAGGCAAAAATGACACCAGAATCAATTTACACCAACTTAAAAAATGCACTTGGTCAGTAGAAATCCAGAGGATCAAGTTACTAATCTGTAGCAGGTACTCTCCATGGACAACATGAAATAAATCCTCAAAAAATGGTCAATGCCATCTGATGAAGCATATGTGGAAAGAAAGATTTCTCCAGCTAGTAATGTTCTAGAAGTCTGAGAGACTTGATGCAAATTCCAGTTCATAACCTGCATTACTGTTGTAATGGGGAAGAGACATCCTGTGCTATGGAAACAGAGGAACCTGAGTGCAGGTGGTCTGTTGCTGGCAGGAAGGAAAAGCTCAGGACTCCCAGTTGCCAGGAGCAACATAAACAATCCCAGCCACGAGGGCAGGAACCCCGCCCAGCTAGCAAACAATCCCCATCTCCTGGGCCTAATAGCTTTCACCTGGGAGGGGGAAGGGCTAGATTAGCTCCCAAGCAAACGTATAAGAAACGTTCATTAGAGTTTGAAAGGGAGAACAGGAAGGACGGAGAGAACAAGGAGAACAGGGAAGACGAGAGAGAGCAGAACCAGCTGGAAGGATTGTGTGAGCTGAAGTCTGGGTCCTGGAAACAGCGTCTGTCTCGGTGTGAAAGGAAAACGTATGTGAATGACTCAGTGGATTCTGATTCTGAGTGTGAGAGAGAAAGACAGAAAGTAACTGGCAGGAATAACTGGAGGAGCAGGGCACAAAAACCCTTTTGCCAGAACTCCAGGCATTTATCCTATGGTGAAGGCACACAGAGGGAAAAGTTACCAGTAAGGATAGCTGGGAAGCACTTACAAGCTCCGAGGAGTGAAAAGTATACGGTGCAAGACATTTGCATGTCAGAGGAAGAAGGTGAGCAGCCAGAATACAGAGAAAAACCTCTGAGGTTTAAACCCCGTCCTGATAGAGCTGTGCACGGACTTTCCCTTGCCTCAAAGTCAGAAAGCACAGTTACTTACCTGTAACAGGTGATCTCTGGGAACAGCAGGAATAAGTCTTCACATATGGGTACGTCGGTACCGACGGAGCCTGAGCGGGAACGCTCCCCAGCTTCCCAAAAAGGAAAGCTTTTGGGAGCATCCCACAGCGCCTGCGCGCTGCTTCCCGCCTTTCCTAACCAACTCTCCTCAGTTCGAGTTTAAAGCTGAGACAATAGAGACAGAGAGGAAAGGAAAGATAGAAAAGAGATACAACTCCTAGGGGAGGTGGGTGGGTTGTGAAGACTTATTCCTGCTGTTCCCAGAGATCACCTGTTACAGGTAAGTAACTGTGCTATCTCCAGGAACAAGCAGGAATGAGTCTTCACATATGGGGACTCCCTAGCTGAGATGCCTGGGAGATCCCCAAGGATATGAGACCCTGAAAGGGGTCTGCGTCCTCCTATGGATCTCAGGCATCCATCCAGGAAAGGAGGGCAGGAGTTGTTTAAGAATGGAACAGGTGTCTGAGGACAGCCTGACCAAACAAGGCATCCCGGCGGGAATCCTTGTCCAAGCAGTAATGGGCTGTGAAGGTATGAACAGAGGCCCAGGTGGCTGCTCGACAGATCTGGTCGATGGACACAGAATTTAGATGAGCCATAGAGGTGGCCATGGCCCTCACATTATGAGCTGTGACATGGCTCTCCAGAGAAAGGTTCTTACTCTGGTAGGCGAAAGAAATACACTGAGCAATCCAATTGGACAGTGTTCTCTTAGAGACTGGAAATCCCAAATGAGAAGGATCAAAAGCAACAAAAAGCTGGGAAGACTTTCTATGTTGCTGTGTCCTATGTAAGTAAAAAGCAAGAGCTCTTTTACAATCCAGAGTATGAAGATTCCTCTCTGCACTGGATGCATGAGGAGCTGGAAAAAAAGACAGGTAGATATACCCCTTGATTAAGATGAAAAGGTGAGACCACTTTAGGCATAAAGTATGGATTTGTCCTAAGGACTACCTTGTCATGATGGAACCTTGTATAAGGTGGATTAGCCACTAAGACCTGCAGTTCACTGATGCGGCGAGCAGAAGTGACTGCAATGAGGAAAATAACCTTTCAGGAAAGAAATTTCAAGGAGGTAGTGGCTAAGGGTTCAAAAGGTGGCTTCATAAGCTGACCAAGAACCAAATTTAAGTCCCATGCCACCGGAGGAAGCCTAATGGGAGGTTTAGTTAAAGTTAGGCCTCTCATGAATCTTGAAATAAGAGGATGAGAGGAGATAGGTTGTCCATTGATGGGCTTAAGGGATGCTGCAATAGCACTCAAATGGACTCTTACTGAATTTGTCTTGAGTCCTGCATTGGAGAGATGCAGGAGATAGTCTAACAAAGAAGTTAAAGGTAGTGCCAGAGGGTCAAGACCCTTTTCAGCACACCAAAGGGAAAAATCTTTTCCACTTAAAAGCATAGGAACGCCTGGTGGAAGGTTTCCTGGAAGCATGGAGGATATCCTTCACCTGCTGAGAAAGATTCAAGTATTGAAGGTTTAGGCCTTCAGTAACCAAGCTCTGAGGTGAAGGGACTTGGGGTTTGGGTGCCACAAAGTCCCTTCCTTCTGAGACAGAAGGTCTGGAGCAGCTCCCAAGTCCAGGGAGGGGGCTTGGGAGAGATGCAGAAGTAGAGGGTACCACACTTGGCGTGGCCAGCGTGGAGCTATGAGGATCATAGATCCTTGATCCCTCTGGAGTTTGAACAGAGTCTTGGGAATCAAGGGAATGGGTGGAAAGGCATACAGGAAGCCCTGACCCCAATGAAGGAGGAAGGCATCCTTGGCCTGAACCCCCTGACACAGAATTCTGGAACAGAACCGGGGAAGTTTGGCATTCCATGGACTTGCAAAGAGGTCTATGTCCAGGGTTCCCCATTCTTGAAAGATTCTGAGTACCTGATCCATGTGCAGGGACCATTCGTGTGGAAGCAGAACTCGACTGAGTCTGTCTGCCCAAGAGTTTTGGATTCCTGGGAGATATACTGCCAGGAGATGGATTTGATGCTCTCTGGCGAAGGCCCATAATCTTAGAGCTTCGTTGCAAAGCGACAGAGAGCCAGTTCCTCCTTGCTTGTTTATGTAAAACATGGCTACCTGATTGTCCGTATGAATAAGGACTGTCTTGTAGCTGAGGAGGGTATGAAAGACCTTGAGAGCTAGAAACACTGCTCAAAGTTCCAAATGGTTGATATGAAGAGAGGTCTCCTGTGGGGACCAAGTGCCTTGGGTGGAGAGGTCTTGTAGATGAGCTCCCCAACCTGTTTGGGAGGCATCTGTTGTGAGGGTTGCATGGGGCAACAACTGTTGGAAGGGGGACCCCAGCAACAGATTTTGAGTGGACATCCACCATTGGAGAGACCAAAAAAGACGTTTGGAGGTTGCTATTTGGTCTGAGAGAGCTCCTGAAGCTTGAGTCCACTGGGTGGACAAAGTCCATTGAGCTGCTCTCATGTGTAGGCGAGCATAGGGTACCACATGTACTGTGGAAGCCATGTGGCCTAGCAGTTGCAGCACTGATAACCCTGCTGCTGGACTTCTGCAATCCAATATACCTTGGACTACCAAAACAAGCCCTCAAGCCACTCCAACTGGCACAAAACACTGCAGCGCGAATAATATCTGGAACAGCAAGACAGGAGCACATCACACCCATCTTGAAGGACTTACACTGGCTCCCAATCAATTCACGCATCAGATACAAAACTATCATAAACCTATTTAAGATAAATCAGCACACATCAGCCAACAGCCTGCACACCCTCATACAACCAGACACCAGCACACGTCCAAGAAGAAAACAAACACACAACCGAATCAGCACCCCAAGTGAATTCAAACACACACGCAAAGACACAAAGAGAGAGCACTCTCCATGGCTGCTCCAACAATATGGAACAAACTCCCGAACGATTTGAGGGCAACAACAGACCTCAAAGACTTTAGAAAACAGCTGAAGACCATGCTGTTCATAGAACACTATGGACACATCACATAACCTCAGAGAACGTATAACGGCACATGATACCTCCTAACACTGTATGTATAGAAAATGTTGTATAGCCCCAATGTATATAGCGCACATTGTACATAGCTCAAACTAATCTCGCACACAACACAACATACACTCAAGTCAAAGTCTCTCCCTCACTGCATGAACAACACGCTCACTTTACCCGATTGTTTGCTGTGATACCACCTTGATTAATAAGATAAGGCGGTTTAGAAATACTGTTAAATAAATAAATAAATAAATCTCCCTGGCAGTTAAGTGGCTCTTTGACTGAATCTGGGAGGCTAGCTGCACTAGACGTTGGCAACGGGCCTGAGGAAGGTAGGCCCTTGCAGTGGTGGTGTCCAACCAGGCCCCTATGAATTCCAGGGACTGAGTAGGGATGAGCAGGGACTTTGGGAGATTTACTACCAGTCCCAGATACTGCAGAATGCGCCTTGTGCGGTCCAGGGAAATCTGGGCCTCTGACTGAGATGGAGCTCGGATGAGCCAGTCGTCCAGGTATGGGAAGACAAATATTCCCAGAGTGCGTAGAAATGCTGCAACTATTGCCATGCATTTGGTGAACACTCTCGGAGCAGAGGCCAGACCAAAAGGAAGGACTCTGTATTGGTAATGTTTTCCCTGGAAAAGAAAACGTAGGAATTTTCTGTGAGATGGATGGATGAGAACATGTGTGTACGCATCCTTGAGATCTAGAGAACAAAGTCAATCCTGACTTTGAAGGTATGGAAGGAGAGTGCCCAGAGAAAGCATCTTGAACTTCTCCTTGCATAGAAATTTGTTCAATTCTCTGAGATCTAGAATGGGTCTGTATCCCCCTGTCTTCTTTGGAATGAGAAAATAGGGGGAGTAGAACCCTGACCCTTGTTGAAGAAGAGGAACTTCTTCTATTGCCCCTTGGGCAAGAAGGGTAGTTATCTCCTGACCTAAAAGGTCGAGAAGAGATGTGGGAGAATTGAAGTGTCTCACCATGGTGTGGGGAGGAAGGTCTGAGAAATGAAGTTTGTAGCCCTCTCTTATGATGGAGAGGGTCCACTGCTCTGATGTGATTTGCTCCCATCTAGGAGCAAAATGAGCTAACCTTCCTGGAATGGTGAGAGGTTCTGGCCGTGTTAAAGCCAGAAAGACTAAGTTCTCTAGCATCAAGTCAAAAACCCTGAGGGGGTTGGGACTGCTGGGTTACAGCAGCCCCTGTAGACTTAGGCCTGGCCTGCTTAGGTTGCTGACGCTTAGCGGTAAAGCGACCTGTAGAAGATTGTTGGCCAGAAGTGGAAGGAAACCTGCCCTTCTTGAAAAAAGACTTTTTAAAAGTCTTTTTCTTGGCAGGAATGGAGGTAGACCTTGAAAGTCTATCCAGAGCAGAATTCTCTGCATCCATTTGAGTGGCTTTAATTTGCCACTCTCTGCCAAACAGATTTTCACCTGTACAGGGCAGATTTCCTAAGCCATCTTGAACCCAGGGCTCTAAATCAGAAGCCTGGAGCCAAGCAATTCTGCGAGCAGCTATGGCAATGCCAGAGGCTCTACTGGCACCTTCAAAGGAGTCAAAGGCTGCCCTGTTTGAAAACTTGGAGATGTCTTGAGTATGCTTAAGCCACATGCGGAATTCTTCCCTTTTATCTTCTGGAATAAAAGGGAGGAAAGTGTGCAGCTTTTCTGCCACTTCTTTCAGAAACATACCCATATAAAGGCTATATGAGTTGATTCTGGCAATAAGCATACTGGCCTGGAAGATTTTCCTACCAAAAGCATCCAAGGTCCTGCATTCTCTTCCTGGAGGAGCAGAAGAGTGTCTCTTTGTACTCTTTATCCTCTTCATAGCTGACTGCACCACAATGGAATGGTGAGGAAGCTGAGTTTTCTGGAACCCAGGACAAGGAGGGACACGATACATAGTGTCTAACCTGCGAGAATGAGGAGAGAGAGTGAGAGGAGTCTCCCATAAATCAATCATGTGTTCATGAAGAATCTCATGAATTGGTAAGGTGACTGCCTCTTTAGGAGCCTTAGAGTATCCTAAAATATCTAATTTTTTTGCTCTAGGCTCTGATTCAGAGGCTACTGAAATAGAGAGTCCTTTAGCTACTTCTCTTATGAAGTCTTGAAAGGACAAGTCCTCTGGAGGAGACATTCTTCTTTTTGGAGAAGAAGGCTCCTCAGGAAGGGCTATGGATACTTCAGGAGACTCATCTGATGTATCAGAATCATCAGAGGAATCGAAGTATCGCCTGTCAGGGTGCTCTTCTAACGCTCGATACGCGTATCGAGCGGTATCGACATCGGGCGTCCCCGGTACCGGATCGGTACCAAGAAGTAGCCCTAGACAAGGAACCGCAGCAGTCGGTATCCTGGTCGATGTCGATGCAGTCGGTACCGGCATCGGCGCTGGTGCCGGTACCGGAGCCGATACCGACAATGGAGCTCGTTGCGGTACCGCCGGCGTCGCAGCTTGAATGAAGGCTGAAATAGCCTGCTGCATGGACAGAACATTCTGATCCATCGACGCCATGAATGCCTGGAGATCGGTACCGGTAGATTGTGCCGGTACCCCAGAGCATTCTAACAGGTGATCGGTCGAGGCCGTGCCATCGATGTCAACCTGTAACCCCATAGGAGGAGCTTTGGAAGCCGGAGCTTCCCGCCGGGGTTGTTTGGCTGGTGCAGGATCCTCGAGGGCAAGCCCAGAGGCATCTCAATGCTTAGAGGGAGATCTACCCTTCAAGGACCTGCTAGGTTTATGTTTGGTTACCTGAGATCCTTCAGGAGAAGAAGACCTAGAAGATGTCGATGCTACTGCCGGTGCCTCAGCGGGAAACAGCACATGGAGCTTAGCTGCTCGGTTCTGTAACCCCCGTTTAGACATTAGGGAGCAGGACGGACAATCCGGAATGGAGTGTTCAGGACCCAAACATTTAAGACGTCATTCATGGGTATCTGTAACAGAAATAGTACCGCTACACTTAGTGCATTTTTTGAACCCGGAGGTTGGTTTTTCCATGAGGGAAATTTTCTTGTGGGCCCTGAGGCCTTAAGAAGAAAAATACACCAAGTGAGGAAAAAATATCGATTTTTTTTTTTTTTTTTAAAGAAAGAAAGAAAGAAAAGACCGGCGGTACCGGTCCGGAGTCGGGGAAGGCAGACACGCGACCAAAGAAATAAAATAAAATAAAGAACTTCTTCAGCGGTGACAGGGCTCGACCTGCTGGCTCCGCGGCAAAGAAGAACTGAGGAGAGTTGGTTAGGAAAGGCGGGAAGGCAGCGCGCAGGCGCTGTGGGATGCTCCCAAAAGCTTTCCTTTTTGGGAAGCTGGGGAGCGTTCCCGCGCAGGCTCCGTCGGTACCGACGTACCCATATGTGAAGACTCATTCCTGCTTGTTCCTGGAGATGGTAGGCTGTCTAATTACTATAAAAGTAGTTACAAGAATTTCTCTCCTAGAAACCCTAAAGGGTATGACTCTCCTCTAGGCTATACCAGGATATACGGTAGGGCTGAACCCTATCTCACAGAGGCAGTAATAGGGAAGCCTCAGGAACAGGCAGAGGAGGAAAGTCTGGAAACGTTATATACAAAGCAGAAGTTGTATTCAGCTGAGAACCAGCATGAGTCAATGCTAATTGATCCTCCAGAGGAAGAATTGTCTGATAACCAAATGGATTGTACATTAACGGTTACTGATGATGTGATTTCATTGTGCTGAGCCAGATAATCTGAGGAAGCTGTTTAACTGGCAATTGAGAAGCACAGGAGTTTATTTTGCTTATAAGAAGTGACTGTATGCTGTGAATACCGTGCCACTTTTGAGTTAAGTTTGGAAGCTGTTATTAGTTCTTTTTCTTACCTTGTGCCAGAGTGTATGGCTTTCTGATCCTAAGTTACATTGTGTTTGAATCCGCCCCGGGAGGGGAATTAAAAGCCTGTCTTTGCCTGAACACTCGTTTCACAACTACATCTTATTGAAAAGGGACACAACTACAACTCCCAGGAGGCAATGCAACCATAAAGCATTGACTCCAACCTTTCAATAAAGGGTCTCCAGGCTATCTACCCCGTACGCTGAGGCTACGGGCTGACTACTGGTGACACTGTTCAGAACTCATCAGTCTTTATAAAACTAAATCAGGAGGTAACTCCAAAAGGAGCAGGTTGGGTGAGGACTTGTATCCTGCTGTCCACAGAAAACACCTGCTAAAACTAAGTAATTTGGGTTTTCTCAGAGGACAAGTAGGATAGCAAGTACTCACAGATGTGAGTGCCTAACTACAAGCTGCATTCAGCAGAAAAAAATGGGTCACACTGGAACGTGAATGAAAATGATCAAATATAAACACTTACTTGTTTTCAAATGTAACCGTTATTGAATCATCATGTACATCTTTCACAAATGCCTAGAAGAAAACAAACCATGTTTTGTTAAAAACTATATGCAAGAGAGTAGACAATTAATGCGCAGATTTTCATATTTTACAGCTTGCAAGTAAAAAACAACTGGAACCAATCTTGAAACTTCAAGTCAAAAGATTTCCCAGATTTTTAAATGGTTCTTTTTCCATTATTTAAAGAGATGAAATTGATTGCACTAAACAGAATAATCCCAATAAGTTTCTATAAAACACCCTATCTAGAGAAGATGAAATTTATACTTGCGGTTAAATTTCCTTTACTGGTGTCATAACAAACCAGCCCAAATGAATGGATTTGAGTCCCCCTACCAGCAAATGGAGACAGAAAAATAGAGCCAGAGAGCTTCCCAGCAGGCTACAGCATCATCACCCCCAAAGGCTCCTCTGGCAGTATTGTTCCAAAGCCAAAAGACTCCTAGACTAGGGCTCTGGGCAAAAGTAGAAACAAATACAACAAACGGAACTGGAATGTAACACAAACTGCACACAGCACGACCTACCAAAACCCTCACCTCTGGCTAGATGAGAGACTGAATCATCTCAACAGTTGCTTCAAGTAGAACGCAGATCAGCTCCACAAACTACATCCCTATAGAGACACTTGGCTCAGAATTTTTGCATGTTCAGCCAAAAATGAACTGATAGTACTGCCGCTAGATTAGGAGGGAAGCAGACTATGGTAAAGGAAATTAATAAGTATAAATTTGAAGTTCTTGTAAGTCTATAACAGAATGGTCCAAACAAGTGGGATGTACAAAGCAGTTCTAATGCCCAGGTTGGGCAGTTAGCACAGCTCAAATGATTCCAAAAGCTGAATCCTCCTTCACCTCCATATCAAACCTATAGTGCTTGATGAATGTATGCGGAGAGAACCATTTGGCTGCCCAACAAATATCCAGACATTGCTTCGCACTCTGCCCAGAAATCCCTCCTGGCTCCTGGAACAATAGGCGCACAAGCCTTCCAGAACAGTTTTTCACTTGGAGATGCAGTAAGTGTAGGCAATTGCCCCTTTAATCCACTGAACAATCAAGGCCTTGAAATAGCTTTATTTTATTTTTTAAAATGTTATATTCCACACTAACGCCTAGGCGGATAACAAAAACATACATAAAATTTACACCTAAAAACAATAACATAATATAATTATACCTTGAAAACATATAAACCTGCTAGCTTGCTAATGCACAGGAAAAAAAGCTTCTTGCTTTGGTCCTGCAAAGAGGGTGAGCAGCCTATCAGTCATGCAGAGAGCACTAATAACCTCTAAGTACCTCAACAACACCCTCCAGACCCTCTAAGTCCAAACACATCTGCAAGGAAATCATCTGACTGACATGAAACAGACATCACTTTATGGAGGAAAGAAGGTAATGGCAGCAGAACACCTCTCTCCTGAGAAATTATCAAGAACGGATCCAGACAAGAAAGTACCTGCAGCTGAGAGATCCTCCTGGCTGAGCAGACCGCCTTCAGGATAAGATTCTTCACAGTTGCCACCCAAAAAGGTCCAAAAAGGTGCTGAGGCCAAGTCCTGTAGAATCAAGCTAAGATATCTCTATGGCACCAGTGATCAAAAAGGGGGGCTTAATATGATTAATACCCCGAGAAAATGTGCAACATCTGAGTAGACAAGAATCTCCCCTGCACTTGACCTCAAAAACATGAAAGAACAGATACTGGCACCTTGAGAGAATTAAGGGCTAGACCCTATCAAGACCGGCCTGCAAAAAGGCCAACATGTTGGTCACTGAAACTAAAAAAAAAACCCACCTGGGCATCTCAACACCATCTTTCAAAGACCTTTCATACACAAACATAGGCTAAGGAAAATGGATGTTCTCATGGTTTGAAGCAAAGTGGAAATAACTGTGGGTGACTGAGTATCCTTGTTCACATCTCTCTCCTTTTCAAAAGCCAAGCAGTAAGCGAGTCAAGAGCCGTGTTAGAAATCCAAACTGGGCCCTGATGTAGCAGGCCCCAATCCTCCTGATGGACGGGTAGCAGGTCATCTACCAAATGCCAGCAAAGCTTTGTGTACCAAAGGCAACAGGGTCAATATGAGATGATGTGGATGACCAATCCCAGACGGTCCACCACCAACCAAAGAGAGTCTTCCCTCCTTTGTCCATGGTGGACCAAACAGAGAAGATCCTTCACCAGCCATTACTGAACCGGCCTCCTGACATTTGCTGATAAACATCTTCGCCTTGGAATTCAACCTAGTGGCCATCAAGTCCAATTGAGGATGACCCTCAGAACAACCTGAAGGCTTCCTCTAACAGCAAGTACTCCTCAGGATATAGCTGATGCTAGCTGAGGAAGTCCAATTACCACTCACACGTGACAATACTAATCAAAGCTATAAAAAACATTTTTTGTTGGACCAATATGATTTATTCACTAACACAGTTAATCACCAGCAATTTTTTAATTGGTCCACCTGAACACAGTTGACACCAACAATGCGAGACACCAACAGAGCAGATAGGTGCTTTGCCACCCACTGCAGAAGTAACTTTGTCTCTAACATCACTAGAAGACAGCAGGGTACCCCCCCCCCCCCCTGCTTGTTCACATAAACCACCGCCATCACATTGTTTGACAGCACCTAGACCAGCTGGCCTTCGAGCAGGTGGAGAAACCTCATTAATTCCAGTCTCAGTCCCCTGGTCTACAGACAATTGATGGGCTAAATGGAAGAATTAAATAAATAAATAAAAAGTGGACTCGAGGGGAGTCCACAGACCCTGTATAGAGTTCTTCCAGCAATGAGTACCCCAAACACTGAGACTAGTATCCATTCCACTTGCACCAGAAGATGCTCCATACACAATCACTATTACAGTCTTGTTCTGGCTTCCTCCCAAAGAGGCAGTCTCACCTTAAACCTTTCAGACTTTGGTGACCACTGGGATGCAGGAACGCCTGCTGTAAGGTGCACATGTGCACCTGGGCCTGTGATCCCACCGCCAACATGGACACCATCAGGCCCAATACCTACAAATATTGCCAAGCCAATACCTGCAAATACTGCCAGGACCTTCAACTGAAGATAGGCCACCCTGTCCCCATAGAAATGCACCTTGTTTTTGGCAGTGTCAAAAATGACTCCAAGATACTCAAGAGTATGGGCAGTGACCAACTGATTCTGACCTATTTCATCACCCATCCAAGACTTTCCAAGATATGAAGTCACGCGCACTCTGGCCTCTAGACTCTGTGTGACATGGCCTGCTGGAGAAAGGCCTCCACCATCACCATAATTTTCGAGAACACCTGGAAGAGGTGATGAGCCCCAGTGGGAGGTCCCAAAACTGAAAGTGGCAGCCAAACATGGCAAATCACAAGGAGCACCGTTGTTCCTTCCTGATAAGGATGAGAAGGTAAGCCTCTATAAGGTCAAGAGAGGTCAGAAACTCTCCCTTGAGAACCACCATGATCCCAGATTACAGCATTGCCATGTGGAAGCACAGAACCAAGATACAGGCATTGACGTTGAGGTCCAAGTTTGACCAAAAGGTGTCTCTCTTCTTCGGGACCACAAAGTAAATTAAACAGCCCTGCCTCTGTTCTCACACGGGAACAGGGCAAATAGTGTCTAGCATCAACAAAAGCTCTACAGTTTCCCAAATGGCTGCCCTTTTTACTGAAGACCCAGCCGGATGACTATGAAGACCTCTGGAAATCTTGATATTCCTAGCACTGAGTACCATTCTTGGATAATCTCCAGCAACCACTGGTCAGACATTAGACAGATCCACTCTGCATAAAACCGGCTGAGCGGACCTCTCACCGGCAGTGGCAAAGAGTAGGCCTCGTAAGCTCTTTGGGAGGCATGAGAACTAGTGTAGGAGCTTACACACTTATTTCCACAAAAGGAAAAAGTTCTGTGAATACTGCCTCTTCCTCTGACCAGAATTCACCCAAGAGTACTTGGCAGACCTATACCTCCTGGAGTGCCTTGGCCTGTTCTTGATGGGCCTCACCCAGATCCAGACCAGCCCTGATTCTCCAAGAATCCTTAAACTCCCCCTGAAGGCTTTCACAAGCTTTTCCACTCCTTCCTAAACAGCAGACAACCTTTAAATGGCAGCTTGCACAAATATGCCAGTGAGGCTGTCAGCTGGCCAATGCCTCAACCATAGGACTTCCAGGCCAAAAAGGCCAAGGTCATAGACCTGGCCAAAGTCCTGACCAGGTCATACGCCCTTCCTGCCAACATACAAGAAATCAACAATCTCATCACTTTCAAAAAAAAGCTTAAAACTCATCTATTCACCCTTCATTATGGCACCCTACCAGACTACAACTCAAGCCCTACCCTTCCCACCCAATAAAAATACTACTTTCCCCCCCCTTTATCTACGATGCCTTAATAATGTATATAGTTCCATATTAATAAAACTTTGTTTCACGAATGTTAATGTATATAGTTAAAAACGTTCTATGTAATGGAATATGCAGATGTTTTGTACTTTCCAAATTGTTGTTATATGTAAACCGCTTTTAATCACCTGGAAAAACGCAGTATAAAAATGTTAAATAAATAAAAATACAGAGCATCTGCAAGATCGATCAATCCTGGCTCCAAGGAAAATGAGGATGAAGACTCCAGATCCAAACATTTCTCACCAGTGAATTCTGCCATCTGCGCAACAGCCACAAAAGGGACCTTGCCACCTGACTCCCACATACCACCACCTCTAGACAGAGACTAGCAGTGTCAAATTCTGTTTCTGGAAGGCTTCCACCTTAAAGTCCCGAGGGTCCTTGAGGGCAATCCCCCCCTTCTACTGGAATAGTGGTTTAATGAGGTATGGAGGTTTCAGAGATAGCCACCCTAGGCAAATCAGCAACTCGTCTTGCATCTACTGGAGAAGAGGATAGTCAGTTCATTGCCATGCTACCTTAAATTAGGCATCCAGAGTTTCCCATTCTGCCATCATAATTTCACAGATAGGCGAGGGAAGAAGGAAAAATTTGGAATGCTCTCATTCACACCAGAATAGGATCAAACAACAGTCTCCTGCATCCCCGCTTCCTTCAGCCCCAGAAGGATCCAGTCCTCTTTGTCTAAGAGGCATACCATAAAAGGAGTCCTCTCCAGAAGTGAGCTCTTCATCCTTCAGCTCTTGAAGATCCTGGTCTGTCCCCACATTGTCTTCCTGCTCCCCATGAGACTGCTCTGATATCAATGAATCCAGAGATCTCTCCCCAAGCTCAATATTTCATCAAAGATGGGGCATCTTGTGCACTGGGACCCAGGGCTGGCCCATGGACATCTAACACCCTAGGCAAATCATCAGCCATACATCTCTGGTCTTTCCAACATCTCCCCCTTCCCTTCTCATCCCCCCTCAGGTCTCCATCTTTCTTCTCAGGTCTGCAACATCCTCCCTTCATTACCTCCTCCCCCAAGGTTGTCCAGCATCTTTCCGTCCCTACTTCCCTCTCCCTGAGAGGTCACCAACGTTATCTTCTTTGTCCTCCCTAGGTAACCAGCATCTCTCCAAGTATACAGCATGTCCTCTCTCTTCCCTTGCCCCCCCCCCCCCTCCAAGGTGTCCATTATCTTCTCTCCTTCCCCTACCTCCTAGCACTGTGCTGCGCCCCCCCCCCAACCTACCTTCAAGGGAGGCAAGAAAAATTGCTTCTGGGGGTGGGGGCACAGTACAGTGCTGGCACAACCAAATAGGAATAGCAGAGAAAGCCCTTTAAAGTCACAGTCAGCAGCAAGTCTTTGAGTATCTGCACACCTGTATGTGCATGCTCAAGGCCTGCTGCATCCAGCTCACTCTGTGAGGGAGGATATGAAAGATCATAAGTGTGTATGCATGCCCAAAGATGACCACGGCTTTAAAGGGCTTCCTTGATGCTGGGGGGGGGGGGGGGGAGGGGTGCCCCATGAAGCCTGCCTCCCTAGGTGGAGGCCTAGTCCATTTAGTGGTAGGCACCCTCGCTATCCCCTCTCACTTGGGATTCCCCATTAGGCTGAGATTTCCATGATGTCTCCCATGCGTCCTGACCCCTGAGATAGGCCCTGCAGGCCCAAACTGAAGTCTTTGTGCAATAAGAACAGAAATGATGGGAAAAAGAAAGGCTGAGGCAAAGAAATACTAGTAGCTTCCCGTCTAGACTACTGTAACCTATTCCCTGCTGGTCTCCCTCTGAATCAACTCTCTCCTCTTCAATCTGTTGAACACTTTGCTGCATGGCTAATCTTCTGCCAGCCTCGTCATGCTCATATTACCCCGCTTAAGTCACTTTATTGGTTCCTTATCAGTTTCCGCATCCAGTTCAAACTTCTCCTGCTAACCTATAAGTGCATTCACTCTGCAGTTCCTCACTACCTTTCCTCTTTTAACTCTCCTTATAACCCTCCTTGGGAACTCCAGACTTTGCTCCTTTCACCATGCTGTTCCTTATGCTTGGAACAAACTACTTAAGTCTGTACATCAGGCGCCTTCTCTAGCCCTTATCAAATCCAGGCTGACAACTCACCTCTTCGCTGACACTTTCAGATCTTGACTCACCTGGTCTCCTTTGTGTTTCCTTACCATTCCCCCTAGATGTATCCCGTATCTACAGCTACTATGTTGTCCGCCTTGACTAGGTTGTAAACTCTGATGAGCAGGGACTGTTTTATACATCTGGCTGTGCGGCGCTGCGAACGTCTTGTAGTGCTATACAAATGTTCAGTAGTAGTAGCAGCCTGCATCAGAGCAGCCCCTATGGGACAATTCGTATCAGTGCTCCCAAAATGCTATCAGGCTGTGGACTTAACATGGTGCCTGTTCCTGTGCTTCCAGATGGCACCACTATATCATATGTGCCATGTGTGTGGCTCACAGCAGCTATGGGGAGACTGGGGTGGGAGACAAAATCTTTTGTCTCCAAGTCCTGTACTGCTTCGGACTGTCCCACTCGTGGCATTTCTCTGCTCGAGCTGATCCAGTCCAGTATTCCCCTTAACACTCTTTGCAAAGGGCATTTGAAGTTGCAGCATGTTGAGCACCATAGGCCCCACACTGCTTCTCCATGTCACAATTGCAGCGAGGGAGAACCAGAAAGGGAGAAAAATAAACACTTATTCCAACTGAGGTAGTGAGACTGGTCCTTCTGGCTCAAACGTAGCACTAACCAAAAATGCCTCCATAGGCCTACTACAGCCAATGCTGGAGCTAAAACAGAGCCAATCTTGCATTTGTGTGTGTGTGGTTTTTTTTTTTTTTTTTTTTTTAAGAACTTTACATGGCAACTACTGAGGGAAACAGAGCCTTTCCTGGGCAGATTCCCTGGGCCAACTATACCTGAAATCGACCCCCTCTCCCCCCAACAAGTATTTCCCAGTGGAGAGGAATAAGGGAATCATCCCCGCAAGACTGCTGCCCAGAGTTCCTAGTCTCACTCCAAAGTTCTCAGGGAACTTTGGCTCTTTGCCCCGCGGCCGGCCACAGGCCAAAACCATACGCTTGCCCTATCCATCATGTCAGTCCCATGGTCTGACCACAGTCCACTAAGATTCCAAATGCCCACAAATCTGGATCATACTAACAATTATACCACAGCCAATGCCTGCCCAACACCAAAAGCACGATTCCGGCCCTTCAACAAGGAAGAGATACTCAGCAAAACTCTACCACTCTTCGACCTCACAGAGTCTAGCCTCGAGGAAATGCTCTCCGTCTGGAACAATAGTCTGAGCGCCACTGCCCACCGACCAATTGTGGACATACCACCAAGGAGAAAAAAGACTGCTCCATGGTACTCTCCCGAGCTACGAACATCACTCCGCCACCTAAGGAAGCTTGAAAGAAGATGGCAACGTTCACGCTCCACTGATGATCTGGGCACTTACACCTCCCACCTGAAGAAACACAGTATGGCAGTCACGGAGAGAATGAAACAATACCATGCAGAAATTCTGCCGCGCTCCCTGAACAAACCGCAGGACTTATTCAACCTGGTGAGGACCCTCACAAAGGAACCTTCCCCCACCCAGCTAAGCATGCCACAACCACAAGAATTTGCGGACCACCTACAGTCGAAAACAAGAAGAGCCACCAAAATGGTAAAGGGGATGGAAGGATACTCCTATGAAGAAAGGCTAAAAAAGTTAGGGCTCTTTAGCCTGGAAAAGAGACGGCTAAGGGGAGATATGATAGAGGTCTATAAATTAATGAACGGAGTGGAACGGGTAAACGTAGATCGATTGTTTAAGTTATCAAAATATAGAAAGACTAGGGGACATGCAATGAAGCTACAGGGTAAACTATTTAAAACTAATAAAAGAAAATATTTCTTCTCTCAACGTGTAATCAAACTCTGGAATTTGTTACCGGAGGATGTAGTAAAGGCTGTTAGTGTAGCTGGGTTTAAAAAAGGTTTGGACAAGTTCCTGGAGGAAAGGTCCATAAACCATTATTAAGAAGGGACCCAGGATATCAATGCTTGACCCAGTACAAGCATTGCGGAACCTGTGTCTTTTGGGGAAACTGCTAGGTACGTATGACCTAGATTGGCCACTGTTGGAAACAGGATACTGGGCTTGATGGACCTTGGTCTGACCCAGTATGGTATATCTTATGTTCTTATGTTCAATCCAGACTGACAAAACTACACCACCCACATCTGTGCACGGATCACACCACCCAACACCTCTATCCACCTTCTCAACACCATCAGAGAAAGGCATCGAAGACATCATCACCGCTATTACCACCACCACAGCTCCAAACGATCCTTGCCCAGCGTTCTGGATAAAAGCACTGCGCAAAAACTTCAGCCCATTCTTGGCCAAACTCATGGGTCTATCCTTCTCAACGGGCTCTTTCGCATGAAGCTTGAAGCAAACATCCATTATGCCACTTCTAAAAAAACCCCAGCAAACTTGACCCCCAGAAGATGGATTCTTACAGGCCAATCTCAAGCATCCAACTAATGGCCAAAATAATTGAAAAGGTCGTCCAAAAACAAATCCAACACCATATTGAGACCACCGCTCCCCTTGACCCATGCCAACACGGATTCAGGGAATCACACAGAGTTGAGACACTCCTGATCACTCTCTTCAGCACACTAATCACTGGATTGGACAACAGCAGATGAGGATACGCCCTAATCTTCCTGGACATTGCCGCAGCATTCGACTCCATCGACCATGAACTGCTCCCTAGGGCACCTTGCAAAGAAAGGGATCCAGCTGGTGCAAATCATACTTGTCAGACAGATGGCAACATGTACGGACTGGCCCCACGACCTCCAAACCGTTCGAACAACAGGGCATACAACACAGGGCTCCTCTCTCTTGGCACTGTTCTTCAACATATATATGCAGCCCATCTGTGCACTCATCCACTCCTTCGACATCTCATGCCTCGTATACGCTGATGACGTGCTACTCTACATGCCATTCTCAACCGATCAGCCGGACGTCCCTCCACTAACTACCTGCTTCGTCACTGTCACTGACTGGCTCCACACTCAAAACCTCAGAATAAACTGCACGAAAACTGAGCGCCACTGCCCACCTGGTTCATCACCAGGAACCAAGCTTTCACTCCTCCCACATCACCAAAAGTAAGATGTGCCGAGCTCCAAAGTAAGCCCACGATCCACTACCTAAGGGTCACACTAGACCAACAGTTGGATATGAAAGCCCACAAACAACACTGTCAAGGCAGTATACCACAAAATACGGATAATCCGGCTTCTACGACCCCTACTGGAGCCAGACGACTTCCGGACAATCTACCAAGCCTTGGTAATCCCCCACTTTGACTATGCCAACTCAGTCCTACAGGGGACTCCCAAAAAATACGCTGAACCCACTTCAGCTTGCAATGAATACAGCCGCCAGAATACTATATGGAGCTGCCAGGAGGGACCATATAACCCCAATCCTGAAACACCTCCATTGGCTCCCGGTTCACTGCAGACTCACCTTCAAAATTCTACTGTTGACTTTCAAGGCCATCAACAGCCTCACCACCTCCTCCATCACAGAACTCGTCCTCCCCATTCCTTCAGAGTCAGAAGGTCAGTCGCTGCTAACACACTGAGTATCCCTAGCAAAATCACGACGTGCTCTCAAGCAACAAGAAACAAAGCCTTCGTGTACTACGCACCCACATGTTGGAATGCCCTCCCACCTGACATCCGGGCAATTACCGACCTTACCCAATTCATGAAGGCTCTGAACCACCACCTTTCCCTCCAGCACTACTCTCACAATGGGGACACACAACATCCAGCCATACGCAACCACCAAGACAGCCGCTCCAAAACACTCACAACACACAGTCTCAGCCTTGTACATTAGCACTACAAGTCACCCTGGGATGCACACGTATATAGTCACTGCTTAGCCTGTATATAGACTACGTAGCCTGTATATAGTTACTTAAATGAGTAGCCAAACTACTGTGTAGCCTGTACATAGTTTCCCCAGTTAATCCAAGTTGTAAAACCTGTTCTTTGTAAGTACAGTACAGGAGCTGCCTGCACTGTACAATTTTGCTGTTGACTGTAAACCAAGCTGATTTTAAAGAGCGCGGTATAAAAAAAGACTTTAAATAAATAAATAAAAAACAAAATAAGACAAGCTAGGCCTCTGCCCCTAAGAGCCTATACTAGACCAGTGAAACCTCTGTATCATCTGTCGTAGACAGAGAAATACTGCCAGAGAAACCTCTGAGAGTGTTGAAATTGCCTGGATGAGGGCTCTCAGGCTCTTTTTCTGTCTCCATTTGCTGGTAGGGGACTCAAACCCATTCATCTGGATTGGTCTGCTACAGAAAACGTTGTGAGCTGTTATGGACATAAACAGCAGTGGAAATTTTAGCACCCTACGTCATCTATGCAATACTTTAATGTAGTCAATAAGCTGGACAATCAGGGAGAAAGAATTAAGACTAAGAGGAGGATCACTAGAAGTTGCACACTACTTCCACCACTCAATAGTCAGGACAGCATTTAAATGCTATTGTTTACAAATTTGAATTTTTTTACCTGCACTTAAATAGTTTAAAAATGTTTGGTTAAGCAATGGAAAAGGTAGGGAGAAAGGTAAATAACTGAATTCTATACATTTTAATTATTGTAAACTGCTGCAATGCTTGTTTTAAAGTCAGTATGGTGATACAAACAAAAAAAGAAAGATGCATTTTAATTCATCCCTTAGACCCAACAAGGCTGCACACATTTCTTACTGAAAACACTCTATTTAATGCTATAGTCAAGGCACCTTTTGGGATACTTTTGATTTTGTTAATAAAGAGATAAGATATTTTGGGAGTATTTAACAGGGGATCCACTAGGAAAATGAAGTACATTATCAGTAAAGTACCTGACCCAAAAGATCCCTTAAGATGAAATGTTATCCTTGGATGTATGCCACTGTGCACTAGGAAGAAAAGGTATTTTAAAGTAATGCTTTCTCCCTCCACACTAACATTTCAACCCTCTGCAGACCTCATCAAGGAAACCTGCATGCCACAGCAATAGTTTGGTAAGCTCCACAGAGATCAAGAAGGTAAACAGATGTGCAATTGTTCCAGATGAAGTTAATTCAACTGTTATTCTTCCTTTTTAGGTGTGCAAGGTTGTACAGTTATAGGCACTATTTCAGTATGATCAACTTGTTGAGTTGAACCTTCTCCAATACAAAACCATGGAGGTATATCATTGTTACTTCTCAATAACAAATATAGCAGGAAAATTCAGATCTTATGTTTGTGCATGTGTGTGCTATGCTTTGGGCATTCGAAAATCTTACTGACACGCCCCCAAAACTTTATTATTTGTACTTCATATTGACCCATGAAGCCCATATAGTGGTTCAGGTGTTGAGTATAGTGCATTAGAATAAACTGAATGTAGAAGAACACTTTTCAACTTGGCAGAGTTTTTAAACAGTAAGGCTTTGGTAGCTTAGTTCTGATGGTTGAGGACAAATTAATCCCCTCCTTTAGATTTTATAGTACAGTTGTGGTCAGCATTATTGGCACCCTTGCAGTTTAGGTATGTTCTGCACAATATCTTGAGAAATTATTAGAAATATTCCAACTGTATGTCATAATTTTTTTAATAGCATGTTCACAGGTATACAACAACAAAAAGATGTTGTGCAACTTAGACGTAGTAATATCTGAGAAAAAAAATATGACCTGGACAAGATTAATGGCACCCTTCACTAATATTTGGTTACACAACCCTTGGCAGTGATGACAGCCTCCAAACATTTCTTGTAGCCTATAAGTTTTGTGCGTCTGTCTACAGGTAGTTTCTCCCACTCTTCAACTGCGATTTGTTCCAGCTCATGAATGTTTCCAGGATGCCAAAGGCAGATTTCATCTCTTTCCAAAGGTTCTCGATTGTATTGCTGGTCAGTTTAAAACAGTCCCATTTGTTCCTTTTTAACCATTCTTTTATACTTTTGGATGTATGTTTTGAGTCACTGTCCTGCTGGAGGACCCATGATCTTTGACCCAGACCTAGCTTTCTGACACTATGTAGCACATTTCGCTCCAAAATACCTTGGTAGACCTCAGACATCACGATTCCTTTAATATGTTCCAGGCCTCTAGTTTCTGAGGCAGCAAAACAGCTCCACAACATTATGGAACCTCCACCATATTTAACTGTACAAAGGGTGTCTTTTTCCTTATAAACTTCATTTCTTCGCCTGTAAATGTATTGCTGGTCTGCATTGCAGAAAAGCTCAAGTTTGGTTTCATCTGTCCACAGAACATTTTCCCAGAAGGATTGTGGTTTCTCGAGGTCGGTTTGGGCAAAGATCATTTTTGAGCAATGGCATTCTCCTTGGCCTTCGCCCATGAAATCCTTCTTTGTTTAGCGTGGGACATATGGTGTGGATTGAAACCACCACTCCAGATTGCTCCAGGTCAGCCTTAAGCTCTTTGGATGTACGTGGTGTTTTTCCATCAGTTCACACTAACCTTTGAAGACATCTTATACTAATTTTCCTCTTCCCACCCGACCATTCCATGAGCAGAAAACCTCTTAATAACATTACAAACTGTAAATACAGGAATGCCAAGGTCTTTGGAGCTGGCCTCGCACCCCTTTGAAGTTTGATGATAATGGCATTTCTGATGGTCTGAGGCAGCTCTCTTGTCTTCAGCGTTGTGAAAATGGAACAGAGAGTGAATGTGTCAAATATGTGTGTATATAGTGTATAGTCCAAAACCATTTCACTGGCTACTTTTTTTTTGAGGTACTGGACATTAAGGGGTTGAACTGCAAGGGTGCCAACAATGTTGACCACAACTGTAGGTGATATACTGTATAAGGTTTTCTATGATCTTACCTTTGTTGATGTTTGTTATTTATATTGTAAACCATTTTGCGTAACTTTGTTATAAAGATGGCATATAAAAACTTATAAATAAAGGATCTCGCAGCCCACTCATTTAACACAGAGGCGAAGAATATAGCATTGTTAGTATTAACATGAAATGGAAACTCCCACTTCAAAGTCCAATAAATCAAAACAAGGCTGGGTCTAACCTTGTTCAGTTAGGAGCTACTTTTGGACAATCTGCGCACCATGAATTCTGTGCACGATTTTCCTTCTTTTTGCATTAACAAGTCTAAACTAATACAGGGTCCCCTGTGCCCCTGGGAAAAAAAAAATCCTTTGTTGAGCCAGTTCCATAGAATGAGTTTCACTACTTGTAACATTTATTTTTTAAATTTCAAAAAAAGAAGTAACATTTTATTTCATGCACTGTTTAAATACTTGTAATTTGAATAATTGATATTAACCTTCATGAAGATATCATTAATCAAGTGCTCAAAGTACCAATTTAATTTTCTGATTCAAAAGTTAGGGCAAATGTGCAGCATTAAAATTAGTAAAATACAGTAACATAATATATGACGGCAGATGAAGATCAGTATGTTCTATCTAGTCTGCCCAGGAAGGTAGCTAGAGGGGTTGTAACTGCAGCTCCGTGCAGGTTAGCCCCACTCTATTAAAATAAATTTAATTCTGCCTTGATTTCAACCTCTTGCTATAAAAGGTATCCACTGTGTCTGTCCCATGCCATTTTGAATTCTGTCAATGTATTTGCCCACCACCTCCATCGCGAGGGCATTCCATGCATCCACCACCCTTTTCAGTGATGTTGCTTTTAAGTTTACCGTCAATGTATCTGCCAGCTCCTGCTCTTCTTTCGTGGACAGAAATACTTCACCCCCTATACAGTACCAATCCCTTTGATTTTTGCAGCCCAAATGCATGATCCTGAGTTTTGTCTCCATGATTCACATCTTTAGCCATCTTTTCTTCCACCTTTGCTATCTTTACTTCTCGCTTTGTCTCTTTTAGCTTCATCCTGTATTCTTTTCTGTGTTCCTCTTTTTGAGATCTTCTGAATTTTGTGAAAGCTGTATTTTTTGCCTTTATTTGTGCAGCCATTTCTTTGGAGAACCATATAGATTTCCTTTTCCTCTTGTTTTTATTTATTTTCCTTACATATACTGTATATCCGTTGTCCCTTTTATTGCCTCTTTTAGTTTGCCCACTGCAATTCCACTTCCCTTATCTCCTCCCACCCTGCCAACATCTCCTCTTCAGATTCTTTCCAATTTTATTGAAGTCAGCGTTGTTGAAGCCCAGGACTTTGAGTTTGGTGTGAATGGACTCTGCCTTGGCTTTGACCTCAAACCACACTGTGTGATGATCACTGCTGCTCAAATGGGCACCCACCAGGATATTCGACACACTATCTCCATTGGCGAGTACTAAATCCACCATCAAACTTTCCCTGGTCAGTTCCATGTACAGAAAAATCACAATCTAACATGAGGCCTGTTGGTTTCTTTCCTAGTGGTGCTTTAATTAGAATAGCTTTGTTTAACAGTAGCTTATAGAAAGTAACAGTAGTCAGATCACCAAAAATAATAAGAATATCAAGAAAAAGGCTGCATTAAACAATTCACAGTCTCAAGTTTGGGCAGTCATATTGGCCTTGCAAAAAGAAGAATTTTTTTCTTACCTGTTAATTTCCTTTCTTTATGTCCTGCTAGACCAGTCCAGACAAATGGATTGTACTCCCCAATCCGCACGTGAAGGCAGAGAACACTGACTTTAAATGACATCATTACCAGTATAAGGATTGGTAAAAACAGAGAAGCATGATGGCAGAAAGAGACCATATGGCCTATCCAGTCTGAGCTTCTGTATAAGAACATAAGATATGCCATACTGGGTCAGACCAAGGTCCATCAAGCCCAGTATTCTGTTTCCAACAGTGGCCAATCTAGGTCATATGTACCTAGCAGTTTCCCCAAAAGACACAGGTTCCACAATGTTTGTACTGGGTCAAGCATTGATATCCTGGGTCCCTTCTTAATAATGGTTTATGGACCTTTCCTCCAGGAACTTGTCCAAACCTTTTTTAAACCCAGCTACACTAACAGCCTTTATTACATCCTCCGGTAACAAATTCCAGAGTTTGATTACACGTTAAGTGAAAAAATATTTTCTTTTATTAGTCTTAAATAGTTTACCATGTAGTTTCATTGCATGTCCCCTGGTCTTTCTATATTCTGATAACGTAAACAATCGATCTACGTTTACCCGTTCCACTCCGCTCATTAATTTATAGACCTCTATCATCTCCCCTCAACTGTCTCTTTTTCAGGTTAAAGAGCCCTAACCTTTTTAGCCTTTCTTCATAGGAGTATCCTTCCATCCCCTTTACCATTTTGGTGGCTCTTCTCTGGACCTTTCTAAAATCGCTATATCCTTTTTAAGATACGGCGACCAGAATTGCACACAATATTCAAGGTGCGGTCTCACCATGGAATGATATAGAGGCATTATAATATCTTTTGTTTTATTTTCCATTCCTTTCCTTATGATACCTAGCATTCTATTTGTTCTCTTGGCTGCCGCTGCACACTGGGCCGAGGGTTTTAACATGGTATCCACAATGACACCTAAATCTTTTTCCTGGGTGGTGGTTCCTAATGTGGAACCTTGCATCGTGTAACCATAGTTTTGGGTTGTTCTTCCCTAGGTGCATAACTTTGCACTTGTCCACATTAAATTTCATCTGCCATTTTGATGCCCAGTCTTCCAATTTATCAAGATCCTCTTGCAGTTTTCCACAATCCTCTTGGGTTTTAACAACTTTAAATAGTTTTATGTCATCTGCAAATTTGATAACCTCACTCGTTATTCCACTTTCCAGGTCATTTATGAATATGTCAAAAAGCAGCGGACCCAGCACAGATCCCTGGGGTACACCACTATTCACCTTTCTCCATTGGGAAAATTGGCCATTTAGCCCTACCCTCTGCTTTCTATCTTTTAACCAGTTCCTGATCCACAATAGTACACTGCCTCCTATCCCATGACTCTTTAGTTTTGCAAAAAGTCTCTGATAAGGGACCTTGTCAAAGGCTTTCTGAAAGTCCAGATACACTATATCAACCGACTCACCTTTGTCCACCTGTTTATTCACACCTTTAAAAAAACATAACAGATTAGTAAGACAAGATCTTCCTTGTCTAAAGCCAAGTTGGCTGTCTACCATTAGGCCATGACTGTCTACATGCTGAGTAATTTTATTCTTTATGATGGTTTCTACCATTTTTCCCCAGTACTGACGTCAAGCTCACCGGTCTGTAGTTTCCCGGATCACCCCTGGAACCCTTTCTAAAAATTGGTGTTATATTGGCGATCCTCCAATCTTCAGGTATTAGAGATGATTTTAATGATAGTTCACAGATTACTAATAGCAGGTCTGCAATCTCATATTTCAGTTCTTTCAACACCCTTGGATGTATACCATCCGGCCCAAGTGATTTGCTACTCTTCAGTTTATCTAATAGTTGTAATACATCTTCCCGATGTATCGATATTTCCTTCAATTCTTCCACACCTTTAGATACCACTTCAGTCATGGGTAACATCCCTACATCTTCCTCAGTAAAGACCGAAGCAAAGAATTCATTCAGTCTCTCCGCTACCGCCTTGTCACCTTTTAGTGCCCCTTTAACCCCTCTATCATCTAATGGACCAACTGGCTCTCTCACAGGTTTTTTGCTACGAATGGACTTGAAAAAATCTTTATTTCGCCTTTTTGCTTCCGCAGCAAGCTTCTTCTCAAATTCTCCCTTTGCCTGCCTTATCAATGCCTTGCATTTGACTTGCCAGTGCTTGTGCTGTTTCCAGGTTTCGTCGTTTGGCTCTTTTTTCCATTTCCTGAAAGATGCTTTTTTGGCAACAACAGCCTCTCTGACCTCACCTTTAAACCATGCTGGGGGAGACTCTAGGTGTCGCATGAGCGAGTAAGAGGCTTCTCTGCTTGCTCCGGGGCTGCCCTGCTCTTAATCGGCAATTTAATGCACCTTCCCCAGAATATAAGATTGGAAATCCCTCTGTGAAGAAGAGTGAGCACGAGTGGTTGTGTGGGTGCAAATAGTAGGGTGAGCATGCCTCCACCGCTCAGAAAGGAGCGAGAGAAAGCCGCCAAGGCTGGGACCTTGGTGACCGCGGGGCCGGCAATAAAGATGGCGCAGCCATGCTCTCCTGGCGGGGAAAGTGTGGATTCTGGGCCAGAGGAGCTGGCACGCGAGGTGGCAAAACTGCTGGAGCCAAAATTTGATTTTATCTTAAGTAAGCTGGAGACGATGGCCGAGACGATTGCGGAGTGCACCCACCGAGTGGAAGAACTGGAGCAGCGCGTGTCGGCTCTTGAGGATGATGGGGGCACGCAAAGCCGGGACTTGGAACGGCTACGCAAAAAGATGGACTCCCTACTGGACAAAGTCGATGATCTAGAGAATCGCTCCAGGCGGAATAATATACGCCTCGTGGGAGTGCCGGAGTCTCAAACAGATGCGATGTTGCTCACGTTGGTGGAGAATTGGCTACCACAAGAGTTAGGCCTCCCAGAGCTGGTGGGTGCGCTGAAGGTCGAGCGGGCGCATCGGCTGGGGCCTCGGATCGCAACAGGCCGAGAGTGGTTATTGCACGCCTTTTGAATTTTCAGCACAAGTGGCTCTTGCTGCAAGACTACCGGAAGAAACGTGACTTGATTCTGGACAATCAGCCTGTTCTTTTATTTCAGGACTATTCGGCACCGGTTGCGGCGAAACGCAAAGAGTTTTCGTCGATTTGCGCAGCCTTATTTAAAAAACAGGTGCGCTTTAACTTAGCCTTTCCGGCAGTGTTGCGGGTGTTCATCGCCGGGAAAGAGCATGTGTTGGCAATGGCAGCGGAGGCACAACGGTTCCTGGAGCAGCTGGAGGCAGGGAGGCGGGAGGAGAGCTCCCAGCGCGCAGCAAGTGGTGATTGAACGGGACCTGCAAGAGCGTGGCTGGCACGGCCGAGGGGACTGCGCAGCACCTATGTGGACATTTTGTGTTCTGTTTATGATGTCTGGGTATGTGTGCTGGGGCAGATGTGTTGTTGGGGCTGGGTGGGGAGTGTGAACGGGGGTCTAATAGTATTACTGGAAATTCCAACTGAGAGACCAGAAGCTGATCACAAGGGTGATGACATTGAATCATCTGATACCATACCCTCTGGTGCTTTGAAATTTGATCATACAGAAGTGCTTTTATATGCTGACTTCACCGGTGCAATCAAAGTCTTCATTGATAAATGAAAACTATGAAGAGAGCATGTAGTGGTCCTGATCGGCTTAGGGTTGGGGATGTCCTCCGGTTGCATCGGACTGACCGGTGGGGGGGTGGGAGATACTATTTGTTCTGAATGTAAAGTTCACTCTCGGTTATGTTATTACTCAGTTACTAGTTGGGCAGAGGGGGGCTGTGGGTGTTGAGTACATGCTGTTCCTGGTTCAGTGGGGAATGTTGATGGTAGTCCTGGAGGGCTGCTGTTTTGTTGGGTAAAAAGGGGGCGGGGCAGTCCTGCCGCGCACTGAGACGGGTCTCCAGCCTGGCAGAACGAGCCAGGGGGAGTGTGGCTGGTCTTCTTAAGGGGTTAAGGGATAAGGGGGGGTGGGTTGGGGGGAGGGGGGGGGAAGGGAATTGGGAGTAGTACCTTGTGTAGGGCTGGTGAAGAGAACGGGGTTGGGGGCTTGGGGAGAGGGGGAGGGATTTGGGGACACATGCCAGGCCCTCTTAGGGGTCAGACGGTTAGGGATAGGCTTCAGCGTGGGAAGGGTGCGGGGCAACTGAGATAAGTGTGTATGGGGAAGGGTGCTGGGGGGAGCTCTAGGCTGGGGGAGCTCCCTTCGTCTTTGTGTATGGTGATGCTTCTCTGTATGGTCCATATGTATGTGGATGATCATGGGTGAGGGTTTGAGGCTGATTACTTGGAATGTGTGTGGTATCGGATCCCCGGTGAAACGTTACAAGATTTTGCGTGTTCTCAGAGATCAACGGGCTGATGTGGCCTTCCTACAGGAAACGCATCAGAGTGCCCTAGAACATGACAAGCTTGCCAGGGGCTGGGTCGGGAGGGTCTACGGGGCCTCCTCGGGCGGGAAGAAAGCTGGAGTGGTGATTTTAATTCGGAGGGGGGTGGAGTTGGAGGTGGAACATACCGTTTGTGACCCGGATGGGAGGTTTGTTATTATAGTGGGGACCATTAAGGGAGTTAAATTAGGCTTGGTGAACATCTATGGCCCAAATATATATGACGCTCGCTTTTATACTAGATTGAATAAGTGTTTGAGTGACCTCGGCCCAACACCTTTCATTATGGGAGGGGATTTCAATTGTGTGTTAGATGACACGATAGATCGGTCTGGGAACCGAGGGTTGACCAAGGACAAGAAATCTCAGTGGATTCGGGGAGTGTGTGAGGGATTTAATTTGCTAGATTATTGGAGGGTGTTGCACCCCCTGGATAGGGACTATACTCATGTCTCTAGAGCCCATGACACGGGGTCCCGGTTGGATTATTTTTTGGGGTCTCAAGAATTATTTCCTAAAGGCATTGGCACAGAGATTGGGCCGGTGGAGGTATCGGACCATGCCTTTGTGAGGTTGGATGTGCGGTGGGGGCTACAGAGGGGTGGATCTTTGTGCCGCTATCCGCTCAGCTATACCCGGGGTGCCCAGTTTGAGGCTTTCTTACACTCACAGTGGGCCGAATTTGAGGAATTCAATGGGCAGCATAGGGATAACCCCACTCTTTTTTGGGAGACTACCAAGGCGGTTTTGCGAGGGCGAATTATTGAATTTGGTGCCCGGAAAAGGAAAACTTATGCTTCTCATTTAATTATGCTGGAAAGGCAGCTGTGCCAGGCGCGGCGGAAGCTAGCACAGCAACCAACACGGGGGCAGAAATTGGAATTTAGTAGATTGCAGCAGGAGGTGAATGCGATGTTGCATGAACGGGCACAGCAATCTTTGCTCTACTATAGGTATAAGTTTTATAGGTACGGTAGTCGGGCGGGGAGCCTGCTGGCCAGGTTGGTGAAGACTAGTCGAGGGCAGACCACTGTCGGTGCCCTGCGGGATAACCGGGGTGTGATACGGACTGGGCAAGCTTACATTGAGGAAAGGTTTCGTGAATATTACCAGACGCTTTATGGTACTGGCACTGGGAACTTAGTGCAGGCTGAGAAATTTCTTGCGGCAATTGATGTGCCTAGTCTTTCTCTGGAAGAGCGCGCTTCTCTTAACGGCCCGTTCACGGACGCGGAAATTAGGGGGGCCATAAAGGTTCTGCATAATTGTCGGGCGCCGGGTCCCGATGGGTATAGAGGTGAATTCTATAAGTTAATGGGAGACAGGGTGGTTGGGCCGCTGCGACGATATTATTCGGATTTGATCGAGCGTCAGGCTTTCCCCTATGAGAAGAATAGTGCGGTGCTTACCTTGATTCCCAAACCTGGTAGAGATGGGTTGTTACCTGAGTCATATAGGCCTATTTCGCTTTTGAACGTGGATATCAAACTTCTGGCCAAGGTTATGGCTAATAGGCTGAGTATATCCCTCAATTGGTTAAGGAGGATCAGGTGGGTTTTGTGAAAGGTAGACACGTTATCAAGAATCTGCGTAAGATTGTTTCCTCGTTATATTTGACTGCCGCGGCGGGGGAGCCCGCCTTATTAATCAGCTTCGACGCTGAGAAAGCGTTTGACCGAGTGGAGTGGTCATACATGTATCATTTGTTGAAGGCCATGGGGATAGGGGGGTTCTTTTTGGATGCGGTTAAGCTTTTGTATTCGGATCCCCGAGGGCGGATTTTGATTAATGGTTCCATCACTCAAGACTTTCAGATTAGGAGGGGGACACGACAGGGTTGCCCCCTGTCCCCGCTCCTGTTTGTCTTAACCCTGGAACCTCTCTTGGAGCGCATACGGACACATAGGGGATTGATTGGGGCCAGGGTGGGCACCGCAGAATTCCGGATTTCGGCTTTTGCTGATGACATTCTAGTGTACCTGGGGGCCCCTAAGCTGACCTTACCTGTTTTGTTGAGGTTGATAGCGGATTTTGGGACATTTTCGGGCCTGAAGTTAAATTTGGACAAGTCTGAGGCCTTGGATCTGCAGCAGACCTTGTCTGGGGACTGGGAAGCCTTCCCCCTGAAGTGGGCGGGGACAAAACTTCACTATTTGGGGATATACTTAACTGCTGATATAGCACACCTGCAGATGGTTAATCTGGCGGCATTGTTGTCACAGACTGCGGAGCGTTTGCATGGTTGGCGAGACCTACCGCTCTCTTTGGGAGCTAGGGTAGCTTTGTATAAGATCATTATATTTCCTAAATGGCTCTATATGTTGCAGAGCTTGCCCATCTTGTTGACGAGGAGGGAGATTACAAAGGTGGAGAAATGTTTAGCCTTCTTTTACTGGAGGGGGAAGAGACCTCGGCTAAGTCTTAAGATCTTGCAGAGACCGTGGGGAGGTGGTGGTCTGGGAGCCCCCGATCTGCGGAGTTATAATGTTGCCTGCTTGCTGCGGAATTTGCGGGATTGGCTGGCGACCTCGGTGGATTATACGCCTCTGGAGTATGAGCAGGAAGTGGCAAAACCCCTGGCATTGCACTATATCTTACATGCGACGGCGGCTGACTTACCTCCCCTGGTAGGGGGGCACCCTATCTTTAAAGTCATGCGACGGGTTTGGCGTCTGTTATGTTCTCAGTGTTCTTGGAACCCTGGGACGACCCCCTTTTTGCCTCTGTATGGGAATGGGGCTTTTGGGCCGGGGTTGCCGGGGGGGGGGGGCCCTTTCGCGGCTGGGAGGCTAAGGGGATTGTGGCCCTGGAGCAAGTAGTGAATGACTGTGGGCAGGCTCTCGGTTTTCATGACCTTCAGAGTAGCTATGGTTTGGTATCTCGGGATTGGTTCCCCTATTTACAACTACGCAGCTATATTCGCAGTTTGGATGGTCAGAATCTGCATACAGATATCTGTTCCAAACTTGAGGAATTGCTGTATGCGGGGAGCGTGCATCGGGCCCGGGTGGCCACATTACACAAGGAATATCTCTCTCTCAAAGGGTTTCCTGATGAAGGCGTCCTGGCAGCAGCGTGGGCGCATGATCTGGGGGTGGAGCTTAGAGGGGCTGATATGGTACAATTGCTAGCGGATATCCCTTGGAGACTTAAGCTGGCGGATTTTAGGGAGTTGCAATATCGTATTCTGCAACGCTGCCATTTTGCTCCCTGTCGGGCGTATAGGGCGGGTTGCGGGGCTACCGCAAGCTGCCCCCGGTGTGGGGTGGCCCGAGCGGATCTGGGGCATATGTGGTGGCAATGCTTGGTGGTGGTTAGATTCTGGAAGGCCCTTGCGGGATGTCTTGCCGGGGTTTTGGGCTGCCCAGTTCAACGGGACCCCAGGGTGTTGGTGTTAGGTATGACCAGCCGGATGGTCGGTCTGGGGGGAGGCCCGCGGCGTTGGGTCCATAAGGTTCTATTAGTAGCTTGGAGGGTGATTTTGCTGAATTGGCTGCTCCCCTGTGGCCCGACCATGGGTCAGTGGCGAAGGGAGGTACATCGGTTGTTGCTGCTCGAGCAACAAGGGGCCAAACATGGGGATGTAGCCACTGATCGGTTCTTGGAGGAATGGGGTCCCTACTTATACACCTTGTCTCCGCGAGAACGGAGCCGAATCCTTAATGTGCTTGGATGATGAAATGGTGGGTGGTCTGGCATGGAGGGAGGGAGGGAGGTGGGTACCCCTTGAGTGTGCATGGTGGTTGTGTGAGGGATTGGAGTGTGGCAGTTGCTGTTAGGTGGTGGCTCGGACTCACACATGTGGGCAGGGAGAGCTGGGGAATGGGATCTGTGAATGGATGGTGGGTTAGTGGATTAGTAGGGTCACTGGGTTCCAGAGATCAGGTACACCTACGATGGTGCTCTGGGGGGTAGCGGAGTTGCCATAAGCACGGGATGTGGCATATTTCTATTGATTTTTCGGTGTGTAGAGTTTACTGAATGGTGGGTGGCACTGGGGTTTGTAGTGCTTTTCGTGTATGCTCTTGTCCCCTGAGGAGGGACTGTCTATGATACAGGGGGGGAGGATGGGGGGGGGGTATGATCCTGTTGAACCCTGATTTATGGCTGTGATATTCAGTTGATGTGTTAGTGTGATGTTGTTATGGTTTGTTATTGTTGTGTGTGCTGTGTTCAATAAACAAATTTATACATAAACCATGCTGGCAATTTTTTGGACTTCCTTCCACTTTTCTTAAAGCGTGGAATAAAGCTGGTCTGGGCTTCCAAGATATTATTTTTCAACAACACCCAAGCTTGATGTAAGTCTTTAACCTTTGCAACTGCTCCTTTTAGTTTTTTCTTAACTATTTTCCTCGTTTTATCATTGTCTCCCTTTCGAAGGTTAAAAGGTAGTACTGTGGATTTCATTACTATCCCTCCTCCACTAATTAAATCAAAGGCGATCATGCTATGATCACTATTGCCAAGTGGACCCAACAACCTTATCTCTTGCACTAGATCTGGTGTTCCACTAAGGACTAGGTCTAATATGGCTTCCCCTATGGACGGTTCATGAACCAGCTGCACCAAGAAGCAGTCATTTATTTCATCTAGGAACTTTATCTCCCTAGCATGTCCTGACGTGACACTGACCCAGTCGATACCTGGGTAATTGACATCACCCATTATTATTACTGCGCTGTAACTTTTGTTAGCTTCCTTGATTTCTTTGAGCATTTCTTCATCCTTTTGTTCATTCTGGCTAGGCGGTCGATAGTACACCCCCTCTGCCATCGCCTTCCCCTTTTTACATGGAATTTCAATCCATAGAGATTCTACAGCAAATTTTGTTTCCTGCAAAACTTTAATCCTTTCTGACTCAATGCCCTCTCTAACATAGAGCGCAACCCCTCCACCAATTTGATCAGCTCTATCATTACCATATAGTTTGTACCTAGGTATCACAGTGTCCCACTGGTTGTCTTCCTTCCACCATGTCTCTGATATTCCAATCATATCTAACCTTTCATTTAGTGCTATATATTCTAACTCTCCCATCTTAATTTTTAGACTTCTAGCATTTGCATACAAGCATTTTAGAGACTGTACTTTATTCATATTAATTTGGCTATTGGTAGACATGGGTAATTTGGGATCTTTAAGCTCTGTCTGCTCCATACTCAAGGGCATTTGGGCTACTTTACTCTTTTTTGGAACCTCTCTGCTTTTGGTAATATCCTTCAAGGATACTTTCTTCCGAACCATGCGCTCTTGGGCGACTGTCGACTTTCCCCTATTATCTAGTTTAAAAGCTGCTCTATCTCCTTTTTAAAGGTTAATGCCAGCAGCCTGGTTCCATCCCGGTTAAGGTGAAGCCCATCCCTTCGTAAGAGCCCCTTTCCCCAAAATGTTCCCCAGTTCCTAACAAATCCAAAACCCTCCAAATCCAAATCCAAATCCCTCTCCGCACCATTATCTCATCCATGCATTGAGACTCCAGAGCTCTGCCTGCCTTTTGGGTCCTGCACGTGGAACGGGAAGCATTTTGGAGAATGCTATCCTGGAAGTTCTGGATTTCAACTTCCTACCTAAAAGCCTAAATTTAGCCTCCAGAACCTCCCTACCACATTTTCCTATGTTATTGGTAACGATATGTACCAAGACAGCAGACTCCTCCCCAGCACTATCTAAGACCTTATCTAGGTGGCGCGTGAGGTCCGCTACCTTCGCACCAGGCAGGCATGTTACCAGGCGATCCTCACGTCCACCAGCCACCCAGCTATCTACATGCCTAATGATCGAATCACCAACTATAATGGCTGTCGTAACCCTTCCCTCATGGGCACATAACCCTGGAGAAACTTCCTTAGTGCGAGAGGGTTTTACATCACCTGGAGGACAGGTCCTAGTTACAGGATCACTTCCTGCCACACCAGGGTGATGCTCTCCTGTCACGTGACCTCTTTCCTCCATGGCAACAGGGATGCTGCCAGACTGGAGGTGGAACTTCAGGACTATATCCCTGTAGGTATCGTCTATGTACCTCTCTGTCTTTATTATGTTTTCCAAGTCTGCTACTCTAGCCTCTAGAGAACTGACTCGTTCCCTGAGAGCAGAGAGCTCCTTGCACCTAGTGCACACGCAAGACCTCTCACCAACTGGGAGAAAATCATACATGTGACACTCAATGCAAAAGACTGGAAAGACCCCATCTCGCTGCTGGACTGCTGTCTGCATCTTAGTTTTAAATTTGTGTTTAGATCTTTAAGTTCTTTACTTACTAAGGGTTGCTATGGATATTTATACTAATAAAACTGTACCTAATATGTTTAATATACCTTGTTCACCTGAAGCTTAATTAATCTCAGGGCCTTAGTGTATAACTGATTTGGGTAATGAGCTTCACCTGAAAGCATCTCCTGTCTTTTAAGATGTGTAAGTACCTATAAAACTATGATTATCCCAGGGGAGGGTGGGTGTGGGGTGGGAGGGAGGGAAATAACACTTATTAAAAGAGGGCTGCTACACAGTACCCTGTCTTGTGCTGCTGAGGTAAGCTAAATTCTGATTTGATTTAAATTATAGCTCTTAGCTGCTGCTAGGCTCTAATTTCTGAAATTTAAACTACAAGCTCTCTGCTGGGTACTAAATTTAACCAGAAAGCTCTCTTCTGTGTGTTAAATTTAAACTAAAAGTACTTTGCTGTTACTTGGCCCTGAGTGACTATGAAATTTAAACTACAAGCTCTCTGCTGGGTATGAAATGTAACCAGAAAGCTCTCCTCTGTGTTTTAAATTCAAACTTTAATTGCTGCTACTAGGCCCTAACTGATCCAACAAAAAACAGTGGGTTCACAGATTAAGTAGCTTTAATACAAAGAATTCTTTTTAGAAAATTACCAGAAGTATATACTCACAGTTGCAGATTTCTCTCCAGAAGTAACAGTCCCCCTTTCTAGTCCTGGAGAACAAAGTATCCTTAATCAATTAGCTGAGATCAGCCACAAAATCTATGGTTAACCAGTCTTCTGGGGAAGGTCATGGACTGGTCTAGCACAGTCTTTGACAAATTATCTTGCAAACCAGGATCCAGCTTAAAAATTTAGCAACTGGCTGCTGAGACCTTGGCCACAGTGCTCCTCCCCCACTTCCAAAAGGTATACTGCAGCTCCTTTTTTAAGGGCTTGATTAACTCCCCCCCCCCCCCATTTTCTATCGGAAATGAAAGCTTAATAAATCAAGCCCTTGATGTATATTACAGTGTGCCAACAGAAGACAGCAACCCCTCTCCTCCATCCTCAATGAGAATGTTGTCAGCAGCATATTGGTGACCCTTTATAGCTACACTCGAGGCAAATAACTTTTTTGCTTCACATATCACCATGGCTTGGTAATACAAAGCAAAAGAAATCTCCCATAGTTTCCATATTCTGACTTCACACTCTCTCTTTCTCATAGGCTTCCCAGCCATCCAGGGTCTCATAATCTCCTCCCCCACAGCCATCAGCCCAGTGTTTGTTTCTCTTTCTCTCTCTCTCATATAACCTTCCCAATATCCATTAGCCAGTCTCTCTCTCATTCATGACCTCCATCCACAGTCATCATCCGGAATCTCTCTCTCTCTACGTTGCCCCCTCCCCCCGCATCAGCCACCATCACTGGTCTCTCCTTCCTCATTCATCCCCTCGCCCCACTGTTGCTGTGCTGCATGGAAACACCTTGCTTCTCCCTTCACAGCAACTGGCTCTCTACAAAGTTTGAGATGCACGGAAGAGAAAGATTGTGCGGATCTTGCAGTTTCACGTCTTGCAAGATCAACATAACTTGCTCTGTAGAGAGCCACTCGCAGTGCAAGGAGGAAAAATACAAAGCCAAACTCTCAGGGCCTTCAAAATCCTGAGCCAGAGTACAATTTGCAGCCACCATGGCAACCTGGCACTCAGGATTTATAGAGTTTTGGTCTAGCAAAAGGAAAGAAAATTAAAAGGTAAGAACAAATTTTTCCTTCCTTTTTCATCTTGCTAGACCAGTACAGACAAATGAGCCGTAACCAAGCTGCAGGACCCAATTATAGAAAACAATGCCTCCTCCAGAAGAGCTTTCCTGAAAGCGCTACCCTCCTTTGTCAATAATACTTCACAAAGGTGTGCAACAAAAAACGGTTCACTGCTCTGAAAGTTTCCCTAGAACCACCACCACCCTTGCCTAAATGTCATCCGAGCCCTAGTAGGATGAGCCCTGAGGCCCAAAGGAACTTCTTTTCACTGCAGCAAATACGCTGAACAGATGGCCATTCCTGACCAAACTTGTGGATCTATCCTTCTCAGCAGGGTCATTCCCAAGCAGCTTGAAGCAAACCTCCATTAGACCACTCCTAAAAAACAGCAAACTTGACCCCCCAAAGCTAGATTCGTACAGACCAATCTCAAGCATCCCGCTAATTCCTGTGATCTTCCCTCCGCTTGGAACCCTCCTATTTAAAAATTTACTGAAGACCCATTTATTCCAACAGGCTTTCGACCTTCCCTGTGATGCCTCTACCTAATTGCTTGTTTCTTCTTTGGCCTATCACTATTAATCTCTACTGCTTTCCTATGTTTTATTAGCATTCTTTTCCTTTCTGTAAGCGTTGACATGTTTTATTGTAAACCGCCCTAATGTTTCAACGTGGGCGGTATATCAAGTGTAAAATAAAGATAAAGATAATGGCCAAAATAATCGAAAAAGTCGTCCAACGCCAGATCCAACACCACATTGAGACCACCGCTCCCTTTGACCCATGTCAACACGGATTCAGGGAGTCGCACGGAGTCAAGATGCTCCTGACCACCCTTCTTCAGCACATTAATTACACAGGTACACTACCAAAAAACTGCCTCCAGTTTTGCAACTAATTCCTATAGATTTTGGGGTGCTGAATCCAGGAAAAATAGCCAAAATGTTCCATCACGTCACGTTTTCTTGCAAAATTAGATTTCTTACCCATATAAGGAATGTTCACATAATTTCTTTTTAGCCGACTGCAGTTTATTTTCTTGGCCCAAAATAGAGGTTGTAATGGTTAACTAACTAGAAACACTCCCTCATGATATTTTAGAGTGTTTTGTATTCATTTTATACATTAACAGGACAATTGGGAGGCGGGGGGCTAAATCCAGTACTCGCGCTGGCGCATGTTCTTTCCTGTTCGCCTCGCCTCGTTCGCTCGCTCAAACACGGTGGTTGCGACATGAACGTTCCTGTCAAATTTCAGTTTCTTGCAAGTTCATTATTACCTTTTGTTTGCTCAGTCGTAATCCAGCTTTATTCCGAAGTGGTTCACCACAGTTGTAGTTTGCAGTGCTGTGTATTTGTGATGGCTCACAGAGCCAGAGGTTGCGTCAACTCTCCGGACAGTTTTTGTTTTATTTGTGGGGAATATACCGTGAAAAAGCGGCAGAGGAACATTTCTACATTTATTAAAAAAGTATATTTCGCCTATTTCGGTTTGAAGTTAGGCGATCAAGACAAACCGTGGGCTCCTCACAAAGTGTGCAAGACATGTGAGGAAGATCTACGCTTATGGATGAAAGGTAAAAAACAAGCATTTCGTTTCGGAATACCTATGATGTGGCGTGAACAAAGAGACCACAGCAGTGACTGCTATTTTTGCTCTTGCATTGTGAAGGGATACAACTTAAAAAATAAGAACGTAATAAGTTACCCCAACCTTCCCTCAGCAATTAGGCCTATGCCTCATAGCAACGAAGTACCTGTGCCTGAACCACCAAAATCTTTGGATCATATTTGTGTGGACGGTTCTGATCATGATGAGACTCATCAGATGGCTTTTCCCGATGAGTCCAGTACTTCCGAGTTTGAAACTGAACCAGATCCGAAACCTGAACTTTTCTCTCAAGCTGAATTGAATGATTTAGTCCGGGATTTAGGACTCCCAAAAGATGCTGCCCAACTGCTAGGTTCTTGGCTTAAACAGAAAAATCTATTGTCACCAGGAACAACTTTTTATTGGTACCGCAACCGCGAGACACAATTTTTGAAGTATTTCAGCAAAGAGGAAGATTTGGTATTTTGCAACAATATATACGGAGTGATGGAAAAGTTTAAACTCAAGTATGATCCTGCTGAATGGCGGCTGTTCATTGATTCGTCAAAAGACAGCATAAAAGGTGTTCTTCTTCATAATGGCAACACATTCGCTTCAGTTCCTATTGCTCACTCTGTTATTCTCCAAGAAAAATACGAGAATTTGGCCCTGATTCTTCAGAAGATTCGTTATGATGAGCATAAGTGGATGATTTGTGGAGACTTTAAAATTCTATCCATGCTATTAGGGCAGCAATCCGGTTTCACCAAATATCCCTGCTTCCTTTGCTTGTGGGATAGCCGGGCCCGCGACCTACACTGGGGGAAAAAAGACTGGCCAATTCGGGAGTATTTGAGACCCGGTGAGAAAAATGTTCTTCATGAGAGCTTGGTACCTCGTGATAAAATTCTATTACCACCTCTCCACATTAAGTTGGGTCTCATTAAGCAATTCATCAAGTCCCTTCCAAAAGATGGTGAGTGCTTTCGGTACCTTTGCTCAAAGTTCCCCCGACTTTCTGAAGCAAAGCTAAAGGAAGGAGTGTTTGTTGGCCCTGATATAAGGAAACTCATTTCAGATGGAGCATTCGCTGAAACAATGTCTGAGAAGGAAAAAGAAGTCTGGGATTCCTTCAAGGATGTTGTTCTCAAATTCTTGGGGAACAGGCGGGATGAGAACTATAAGGATATTGTTGCCAGGATGCTCAATGCCTTCAAAGAACAAGGCTGTAACATGAGCCTGAAAGTCCATTTCTTGCACTCCCATGTGAACTATTTTCCCGAAAACTTGGGGGCGTACAGTGAAGAACAAGCTGAAAGGTTTCACCAGGACATCAAGGACGCAGAGAGAAGGTACCAAGTAAGATGGAACACCACTATGATGGCTGATTTCTGCTGGTTGCTGCTGCGGGAAACCCCAGATGAAAAATACGCCAAGCAGCGCACCAAGAGAAGCATTCGGGGGAAGAAGAAACGGGCCCACCAGTAGATTGATTGACCCAAGAATGACTTTAAAATCTAAACTGTGTTGACAAATATCGTGTTTTTACTAAACTTTGAAATAAAAATTTGCTAGTTATTACCACAGTGTCGGATCTCATTTATTAGAATTTTATTTTCACACCATCGGGTGTTTGTCTTCATGTATTGCAATGGTGCGGTTTGCGTTTTCTATTCTTACATACATACCTGTACAACATTTTTTGCACATTTCTTTGCTTTGCTTTGTGTCTAACCTCGCTCTTATATGCTCAATGTTTGTGCACATGTATGTGGCTGTTTTAAGTGCAGACAATTTTGCTACCATCACAGTGTGTTTTGTTGACATTACTCTATTCTTATGTGCTGCCTTGTTACAATTTTCTTTATTCTTATTTGAATAACTACTAAACAATTAGTATAAAGAATTCATCCAAGAAACTTTTATCTCGATCGCACTCAATCTGAAACGTTCACCTCAAACTGCTATCCCAATGTAGCAAAAAATCTGTACGTGATGGAGCAAATTGGTTACCAGATTTGGATTCAGCGCACCAAAAAACGTAAAAATCAATCGAAACATTAGAGGCAGTTTAAAAAAAAAGTTTTTTAGTGTACCTGTGTTACCGGATTGGACAACATCAGACAAGGATATGCCCTAATCTTCTTGGATATCATCACGTCATTCAACTCTGTCAACCATGAACTGCTCCTGGCACGCCTCGCAGAGAAAGGGATCCAGGGCACAGCCTTAACATAAGAACATAAGATATGCCATACTGGGTCAGACCAAGGTCCATCAAGCCCAGTATCCTGTTTCCAACAGTGGCCAATCTAGGTCAGATGTACCTAGCAGTTTCCCCAAGAGACACAGGTTCCACCATGCTTGTACTGGGTCAAGCATTGATATCCTGGGTCCCTTCTTAATAATGGTTTATGGACCTTACCTCTAGGAACTTGTCCAAACCTTTTTTAAACCCAGCTACACTAACAGCCTTTACTACATCCTCCGGTAACAAATTCCAGAGTTTGATTACACGTTGAGTGAAAAAATATTTTCTTTTATTAGTCTTAAATAGTTTACCCTGTAGCTTCATTGCATGTCCCCTACTCTTTCTATATTCTGATAAGGTAAACAATCGATCTACGTTTACCTGTTCCACTCCGTTCATTAATTTATAGACTTCTATCATATCTCCCCTCAGCCGTCTCTTTTCCAGGTTAAAGAGCCCTAATCTTTTTAGCCTTTCTTCATAGGAGTATCCTTCCATCCCCTTTACCATTTTGGTGGCCCTTCTCTGAACCTTTTCTAAAATCACTATATCCTTTTTAAGATACGGCGACCAGAATTGCACACAATATTCAAGGTGCGGTCTCACCATGGAACGATATAGAGGCATTATAATATCTTTTGTTTTATTTTCCATTCCTTTCCTTATCATACCTAGCATTCTATTTGCTCTCTTGGCTGCCGCTGCACACTGGGCCGAGGGTTTTAACATGGTATCCACAATGACGCCTAAATCTTTTTCCTGGGTGGTGGTTCCTAATGTGGAACCTTGCACTGTGTAACCATAGTTTGGGTTGTTCTTCCCTAGGTGCATAACCTTGCACTTGTCCACATTAAATTTCATCTGCCATTTTGATGCCCAATCTTCCAATTTATCAAGATCCTCTTGCAATTTTCCACAATCCTCTTGGGTTTTAACAACTTTAAATAGTTTTGTGTCATCTGCAAATTTGATAACCTCACTCGTTATTCCACTTTCCAGGTCATTTATGAATATGTCAAAAAGCAGCGGACCCAGCACAGATCCTTGGGGTACACCACTATTCACCTTTCTCCATTGGGAAAATTGGCCATTTAGCCCTACCCTCTGCTTTCTATCTTTTAACCAGTTCCTGATCCACAATAGTACACTGCTTCCTATCCCATGACTCTTTAGTTTTGCCAAAAGTCTCTGATAAGGGACCTTGTCAAAGGCTTTCTGAAAGTCCAGATACACTATATCAACCGACTCACCTTTGTCCACCTGTTTATTCACACTTTCAAAAAAACATAACAGATTAGTAAGACAAGATCTTCCTTGTCTAAAGCCATGTTGGCTGTCTCCCATTAGGCCATGACTATCTACATGCTGAGTAATTTTATTCTTTATGATGGTTTCTACCATTTTTCCCGGTACAGACGTCAGGCTCACCGGTCTGTAGTTTCCCGGATCACCCCTGGAACCCTTTTTAAAAATTGGTGTTACATTGGCGATCCTCCAATCTTCAGGTATTAGAGATGATTTTAATGATAGTTCACAGATAAATAATAGCAGGTCTGCAATCTCATATTTCAGTTCTTTCAACACCCTTGGATGTATATCATCCGGCCCAGGTGATTTGCTACTCTTCAGTTTATCTAATAGTTGTAATACATCTTCCCGATGTATCAATATTTCCTTCAATTCTTCCGCACCTTTAAATACCACTTCAGCCATGGGTAACATCCCTACATCTTCCTCAGTAAAGACCGAAGCAAAGAATTCATTCAGTCTCTCCGCTATCGCCTTGTCGCCTCTTAGTGCTCCTTTAACCCATCGTCTAATGGATCAACTGACTCTCTCACAGGTTTTTTTGCTACGAATGTACTTGAAAAAGTCTTTATTTCGCGTTTTTGCTTCCGCAGCAAGCTTCTTCTCAAATTCTCCCTTTGCCTGCCTTATCAATGCCTTGCATTTGACTTGCCAGTGCTTGTGCTGTTTCCAGGTTTCGTAGTTTGGCTCTTTTTTCCATTTCCTGAAAGATGCTTTTTTGGCAACAACAGCCTCTCTGACCTCACCTTTAAACCATGCTGGCAGTTTTTTGGACTTCCTTCCACTTTTCTTAAGCTGTTGCAAATCATAACTGACAGACAGATGGAAACAGGTACCAACCGGCCCCACGACTTCCAAACCGTTCCAACAGGGACAGGGCGTGCCACAGGGCTCCTCGCTCTCAGCCCTGTTCTTCAACATATATATGCAGCCCATCTGTGCAATCACCCGCTCCTTCAACGTCACATGCCTGGTATATGCAGACAACGTACTACTCTACATGCCATTCTTAACTGACCAGCCGGACTTTTCACCACTAACAACCTGCTTCGATGCTGTCACTGAATGGCTCCACACCCAAAACCTCAATATAAACTTCAAGAAAATGGAGGCACTATTCATTACCAGGAACCAAGCTTACAACCACCCCCCCCCCCCCCACATCACTAAAAGTAAGATGCGCCGAGCTCCAAAGCAAGTCCACGATCCGCTACCTAGGGGTCACACTAGACCAACAACTAGATATGAAAGCCCACATAAAGAACACTGTCAAGGCAGTATACCACAAAATACGGACAGTCCGGCATCTACGACCATTACTCGAGCCAGACGACTTCCGCACAATCTATCAAGCCATGATAATCCCCCACTTCGATTACCCCAATGCAATCCTACAAGAACTTCCAAAAAACACGCTGAACCCACTTCAGCTTGCAATGAATGCAGCCGCCAGAATACTACACAGAGCCGCTAGGAGAGACCATAACACACCAATCCTGAAACACCTTCATTGGCTGCCAGTCCACTGCAGACTCTCCTTTAAAATTCTGCTGCTAACCTTCAAGGCCATCAATGGCCTCACCACCTCCTCCATCACTGACCTCGCTCTCCCCACTCCCCCAAACAGAGTCAGAAGGTCAGTCGCTGCCAACACATTGAGAATCCCCAGCAAAATTACAAAGTGCTCTCAAGCAACAAGAAACAGAGCCTTCATGTACTATGTACCCACATGCTGGAATGCCCTCCCGCCCACCATCCAGTCCATCACTGACATTACCCAATTCAAGAAGGCCCTGAACCACCACCTCTTCCTCCAGCACTACTCCCACAAAGGGAACACGCCACAACCAGTCACACTCAACCACCAAGACAACCCCCCCCCAAACACACCCACAATACACAGACCCAGCCCGGCACAACAGCACTAACATAAACCCTGGTATGCACTTATAAACAGTCACCTAATTGTGTAAATGGTGGCCAAGCAGCCCTTGTCGCCTCCGCCCATCGGTGGCCCGACTGTGTAGCCTGTATATAGTTACTTAAAAGAGCTGCCACGCTGCCCAGCTATGCAGCCTGTACATAGTTACCCCAGTTAATCCAAGTTGCAAAGCCTGTTCATTTTAAGTACAGTACCGGGACTGTACAAATTTGTTGTTGACTGTAAACCGAGCTGATTTTAAAAAGCGCGGTATTAAAGAGACTTTAAATAAATAAATAAAATGGTAAAGGTGAGGGAAGGATACCCCTATGAAGAGACGCTAAAAAGGTTAGGGCTCTTCAATGTGGAAAAGAGACGGCTGAGGGGAGATATGATAGAGGTCTATAAATTAATGAATGGCGTGGAACGGGTAAATGTAGATCGACTGTTTACACCATCAAAATATAGAAAGACTAGGGGGACATGCAAAGAAGCTACAGGGTAACCTATTTAAGATTGATAAGAGAAAATATTTTTTCACTCAACGTGTAATCAAATCCTTGAATTTGTTACCGGAGGATGTAATAGTGTAGCTGGGTTTAAAGAAGATTTATTTATTTATTTATTTATTTAACAAGCTTTTATATACCGTAACCTTCCAGTGATCAGGTGCGGTTTACATATAACAGTCAAGGAAACAGGATAACGTTTCTGTTTTTACTTTGAACATTGCATAAATTATGTACATTAACAATTGAACTTTTAAACTTTGGAGAACTATGTACAATTAACTATGTACAGTTAGAAAAGTGAGTTCAACAGTAAAGGTAGATATGTATAATCATCGTAGACAGTGTAATGTTCATAATATCATGAGACCTTGCGGTGTTAGGTTCAATGTGTTATATAGTTATCCCTTTTCATTTTGGTGTTGGGAATTTGCCAGTGGACCGTAGTGGGAGATAAAGAGGTAAGTTTTTAAGGTTTTGCGTAGGTCTTTAAGGTCGGTTAAGGCTCTGATTTCATCAGGTAGTGAGTTCCAGAGTATAGGGCCTGCATGGGAGAATGCTTTTTTATTGGTTGTTTTTTTGGTCTTTGTGAATTCTTTTGGAATCCTTATTTTATTGGCATTGCCTCTTCTATGTGTGGGTTGGGGAGTGTCTTTAGTAAGTAGTTTATTTAGGGTAGCTGGTGCAGTATTTAATGTTTTAAAGGTGGTTATTATTAACTTATAGTTTATTCTACATTGAATAGGGAGCCAGTGTAGTTTGGCTAGATAGGGTGATATGTGCTCGAAAGGGTGTATCTTCATTATGGTTCTGGCTGCAGCATTTTGGGCCAATTGGAGCCTTTTGATGTTTTGGTTAGTTGTGCCTAGTAGAGAGAGGTTGGCGAAGTCAAAATGTGGTGTGATAATGGCTTGAATGATGCTCAGGAAGTCATGCAGGTGGACTAGTGGGCGTAATTGTTTTAAAACTTTGAGGTTAAAGTATACTTTCTTCATTGTATTTCTTATGTGGGTATTCATACTAAGGTGTGTATCTAGTATAACCCCTAGGTATTTTATTTCGTTTTTTATGTGGATGTCATGTTTCTGAAGTGTAATGTGGGTAGGGGGGGTCTAAGATTTGTTTTTTGTCACAATCAGTATATCAGTTTTGGCATGGTTAATATAGAGGTTGTGGGCCTCTAGCCAAGTTGCTAGTTCCTTGAAACAATCAGTTAATAGTTGAAGTGGAAGCGTAGGGATTGTGAAAGGAATGTACAACATGATGTCATCCGTGTATATGTGATAAAGGATTTTGAATTTTTTAAAGATGTTGGAAATTGGTTGTATATATAAATTAAAAAGGAGTGCAGAGAGAGCAGATCCTTGGGGGAGGCCTATTTCCTGTTTGTATGTGTTAGAGGTTTGAGTGTTGATCCTGACAGTTTGAGTTCTGTTGGATAGATACGATGTGAACCATTTATGAACTATTGAGTTGGCACCTATTTGTCTGAGCCTATTGAGCATTAGTGTATGGTGAACACTGTCAAATGCTGCAGATATGTCTAGAAAAAGTAGTAGGAATGCATTTTTAGGGCTGTCTATTCCTCTTACTAGTGTGTCTAGGAGTACAGTTAAAAGTGTGTCTACCCCATGACCAGGGCGAAAGCCATATTGTTGATCGTCAAGGAGGGCTGATGTGTCAATGTATTCCTGTGTTTGGGTTTGAACTACTTTTTCTATGAGTTTGGCCATAAAGCGTAGTTACTCACCTGTAACAGGTGTTCTCCAGGAGCAGCAGGAATCAGTCCTCACATATGGGTGACGTCGGCGCCGACGGAGCCCTCGCGGAGCAATTTTCCCCAGCTTTCAAAGAAAGCCTTTGGGAATTGCAGCGCGCATGCGCGGTCTCCTTCCCGCCCAAGGGTGCCATCTTAGCCAGTCTGATGACATAGCTAAAAGACAGCATAAAAATTTGCAAAAAAACTTAAGCAGATGATTGCAACTCCAAGGGGAGGAGGGAGGGTTGTGAGGACTGATTCCTGCTGCTCCTGGAGAACACGTTACAGGTGAGTAACTACGCTTTCTCCAGGACCAAGCAGGAAGTCAGTCCTCACATATGGGACACTCCCAAGCTTAAGGCTACCAGAGACCCTAAGCACAAAAATGAGCTCCCTCTAGCTCAGCAGCACCGAAGGAAGGAATCTTCACTGAATTATTACCCACCGGTAGCCCCCATCCGGGATGGAGGGTAGGAGTTGCTCAAACCTCGAAGAGATTTCGGAGGACTGCCTGTCCGAAAGCACTGTCCCTGCGGGACTCCCTCTCGAGACAGTAATGGACCGCAAAAGTCTGGCTCGAAGACCAAGTAGCGGCCCGGCAGATGTCTGCCAGCGGAACAGAGCGGAGGTAAGCCACTGACGTAGCCTTCGCCCGAACACAATGAGCCGTGACTCGACTTTCTAACGAGAGTCCGGCTGCCCCATAAGCCCAAGCGATACAGTCAGCAACCCAGATGGACAGAGTACGCTTGGAGACCGGGAGCCCCAATTTATTGGGGTCAAAAGACACAAAAAGCTGAGCAGCTTTACGGTGCTCCCGCGTACGGTCAAGGTAGAAGTTCAATGCCCTTCTACAGTCCAGGGTATGTAGGACCATTTCAGCTCGGCTGGAGTGTGGCCTGGGAAAGAAGGTCGGAAGTACCACCTCCTGATTGATGTGAAAAGGGGAGACCACTTTTGGAAGAAATTTTGGGTGAGTCCGTAGGACTACCCTATTTTTGTAGAACCGAGTGTAAGGGGGATCAGACACGAGGGCCTGCAATTCACTTATGCGTCTAGCGGAAGTGAGGGCTATCAGGAATAAAGTTTTCCAAGAAAGGAAACGGAGAGAACAGGTAGCCATAGGTTCAAAAGGCGGACAGGTGATCCGCTGTAAAACCACATTCAGATCCCAGTCAGGAGCTGGAGGGCGCAGAGGTGGTTTAAGTAGAAGGAGACCTCGGAGAAACCTCGCCACGAGAGGGTCGCTGGAAAGAGGTCTGCCGTCCACCGGCACATGATGTGCTGAAAGAGCACTGAGGTGAACTTTGACGGAGTTGGACTTAAGTCCCAGATTAGAGAGGTAGAGCAAGTACTGCAAGATCACCGACACCGAGCAGGAGAAGGGATCCTGAGACTGCTGGGCACACCAAACGGAAAAGCGACGCCATTTAAGGGCGTAGCATTTGCGGGTAGAAGGTCGCCGAGAAGCTAGGACGACCTCTTCCACCTCTGCCGGCAGTAGAAGGGGAGCAAGGACTACCCTTTCAGCAGCCAGGCCATTAGATTGAGAGATCTGAGGTTGGGGTGTAGCAGGGACCCCTGATCCTGTGTTAGGAGATCCGGTTGAAACCCCAGAGGGAACGGATCCTCTACTGCTAATTGCAGCAGGAGTGGAAACCATGGCTGTCTGGGCCAGCGAGGAGCCACCAGGATCATGGAAGCTTTGTCTCGGAGAACCTTGAAAAGAGTTCGAGAGACTAGCGGGATGGGAGGAAAAGCATACAGAAGGCTCTCCGACCATGAGAGTAGAAAAGCATCTGCCGCTACTCGAAGGGGATGTGGCTGACGAGAGCAGAATCGAGGAAGTTGCCGGTTGAGAGGACTGGCAAAGAGATCCATCGTGGGGAGGCCCCACTTCAGAAAAAGTTTCTGAACTACCAAGGGATCCAGACGCCACTCGTGCGGCTGGAGTATCCTGCTGAGTTTGTCCGCCAGGCAATTTTCTTGGCCTGGGAGATAAACTGCCTTGAGAAGAATGCCGTGACTGACGGCCCAAGAGCAGAGCTTCTGAGCTTCTCGGCAGAGAAGGAAGGAGCCCGTGCCCCCCTGCTTGTTCACGTAGAACATGGCAACTTGATTGTCCGTCTGGACAAGGACGGACTGGTGAGAAGTCAGGTGGGAGAAAGCCTTGAGCGCCAGACGGATTGCTCTGAGCTCCAGGAAGTTGATCTGCTGAGCAGACTCCCACGCGGTCCAGAGACCTTGAGTACATGCCCCTTGGCAATGTGCTCCCCAACCCAGGAGGGAAGCATCGGTCGTCAGCACTTGAGCCGGCTGAGGTGACTGAAAAGGCATTCCGAGCACCAGGTTCGGCCGATGAAGCCACCACTGTAGAGAAGAGGCCAGCGGCCCGGAGATGCGCACTAAGTCGGCTAGTCCGCCGGTGGCTTGTTGCCACTGCTTGCGAAGGCACCATTGAGCAGGCCGCATATTCAGGCGGGCATTGGGGGTCACGTGGACGGTGGAAGCCATATGGCTGAGTAGTCTCAGGAAGCGCCTGGCTGAGACCAGGGACTGGCTGCGAAAACGGCCGGCTAGGTCCATGAGCCGTTGAGCCCTGTCGAGAGGCAGGAAAGCTCGTGCCTGAGGAGTGTGCAGTCTTGCGCCGATGAACTCGAGATCCTGCGAGGGGAGCAAAGTGGACTTTGCGAAGTTTATGACAAAGCCCAAGTACTGCAGAAGAGTCACCGTGCGGTGTGTGGCATCGGTGACTTCCGGAGAGGACGATGCTCTGATGAGCCAGTCGTCGAGGTACGGAAAGACATAGAGGCCGTGAAGCTGGAGATAGGCCGCCACCACCGCGAGACATTTCGTGAAGACTCGCGGTGCGGAGGATAGGCCAAAGGGCAGTACTCTGTACTGGTAATGATTTCCTGCCACCACAAACCTTAGGTATTGGCGGTGGCTTGGGTGGATGAGGATGTGCGTATAGGCATCCTTTAGATCCAAGGAGCATAGCCAATCTCCCTGCTGGAGGTAGGGCAGAAGGATTCCAAGGGTAAGCATCTTGAACTTTTCCCGCACGAGGAACTTGTTGAGGTTGCGCAAGTCCAGGATGGGTCTGAGGCCTCCTGTCCTTTTTGGTATTAGGAAATACCTGGAATAAAAGCCTTGACCTCTCAGGTGGTGGGGCACCGGTTCCACAGCCTGTTCCTGGAAAAGACTTGCTAACTCCTGAAGGAGTAAGTCCCTGTGCAGAGGGAGTCGTGGAGGTTCCTGGTGGAAGTGGAGAAGATAGCCTTCTCTTACGACTTGAAGCACCCAGGCATCTGAAGTGATGTTGGACCACCTGTGGGCGAAGTGAACCAGCCGGCCTCCGGTGCTGGGAGGAGCCAGCTGAGGGGGAGAGGCTATGCTGATGAAGTCAAAAACCCCCACCCTGCTGAGCAGGGGCTGGTGGTGCAGGCTTGGGGGCTTGCTGCCTACGGGACCCGTTACCCCGTCCCTTGGCCTGCTGGCCCTGTTGGGGAGCTACGGAGGCCTGATATTGAGGGTAGTGTTTATAGGCAGCCGCCTTTCTCGGGTAAAAGGACTTCTTTCCCGAGCCCTTCTTTTTCTGGGAAGGGGCGGAGGTCTTCCTAGAAAGCCTAGTCCTGGTGAGAGTCTCCGTCTCGATTTGTGCAGCCTTTTCAGCCATGGGCTTGCCAAAGAGGTTCTCACCTCGGCAGGGGACATCGACCAACTTGTCCTGCACCCAGGGTTCAAGGTCAGACGACTGAAGCCAAGCCTGTCGGCGGGCACCGATGCCGGCTGCGACCACTCGAGCCGATGCTTCAAAGCCATCATAGGCTGCTCGGGACATGAATTTGGAGCATTCCCGAATACCAGTTGTCAAGGCCAGGAACCTCCGCAAAGGTTCCTCGGACAGTCCAGCGGAGAATCCGGCTATCTCTTTAGCCAGGTCTCGGAGATACATGCCCATGTAGAGCTGGTAGGTCTGGACACGACAAGCAAGCATAGAGCCCTGGAAACACTTCTTACCAAGGCCATCCAGGTTACGGGCCTCCCTGCCAGGAGGCACCGAGGAGTGCATCTTTTGGCTCTTAAGCCTATGCATGGCCGATTCCACTACCATGGAATGGTGCGGCAGCTGTGCTTTTTGGAAGCCAGGACTCTTGCGGACTCGATAGATGGAATCGACCCGCTTGCTTAATACCGGCGACGAGGACGGACTCTCCCACATGCGGAAGAGTAATCGTTCCAGCATGGGAGGAACCGGTACAGTAAAGTGTTCCCTGGCGGGAGAGTCATACTGAAGGGCGTCGAGCTCTTCGGCTCGAGGCTCCTCCTCGGGATCCGCAGGGAAGGCCAAAGCCTTGGCCATATCCCTGACGAAGTCCGAGAACCGGGCATCCTCCGGAGGGGACTGCTTCCGAGGTTCGGACTCAGGTGAGTCCGAGGGGACACACCGAGTCCGAAATGAATCAGGTGACTCTTCCTCTTCAGACTCCCAGGCCGACTCCAAGGAGGAATCGGTGGGGTCGGCTCGGGCAGGCGGAGGCGTCGGCCGCCCCGACACCGAGGGAGTCGGCGTCGACGACCTCGGTCCCGAACGGGAGGCCGAGGGTGACCTCGACCGAGGATCGACTCGAGTTCGCATGGACTCGAGGATCGGCTCGGTCTCCGGGGTTGACTTAGACGTCGACGTCCCGGCGGTCGGGGCAGTGGCGCCAGCGAGGCTAGCGATCAGAGCCCGCTGCTGGTCCATGAAGGCAGATAGTCTGCTCTCCAAGGCCGTCAACCTGAGTCCGACCTCAGGTGACCCAGCAGCCCCCGACTCGGGCCCCGACGGCATCGGGCCCGACGTCGGACCTCTCGGAGGCGAGTCCAGGAGGACCACAGGACTTACCCGAACAGGCAACTCCGACTCCAGACGAGGTCGCTTCGGGAGGTGCTCCTTCTCCAAAGACCCGGGACGGCTATCGGGGCTATGCGACCTGGCCCTTGCGGAGCCAGGAGCGTCCACCGACGCCGCCCTCGCGGGTTTTACCTTCCGTCGATGGTCCCCGGAGGGAGAACCCCTGTCAGAGGAGCTTCGGCGATGGTCAGAGCTGGAACCTCTGGACGCCGAGGCCTCCGACGAGGTCCGGGTACGGCCGGGGTCAGCGAAGATTCTTTCCCGCTGGTGCCGCCGACTCCTTAACGCTTTGGAGGACATTTTGCCGCAGGCCCCACAGATCAGTTCTTCGTGATCCGGGCCCAGGCAGCGGAGGCAATTATCGTGTGTGTCAGTTAGTGACATATTTCTGTCACACTGAACACACCGCTTGAAACCACTGGCAGCCATCGGGGGAAAAAGGGCCCCTGCAAGGTCAAAGGACCGGGCTGCCAGCGAAAAACCGAAAAACGAAACTGACCAAAAATCTGAAAAACCGAAAAATAAGAGAAGGACTCGCAATGGCGTCGCGAGTCCGGGCAGGAAAAAGACCGGCCCGAAGGAAAAAAGAGAAATAAATCACTAAAATCAACTTTTTCAGCGGGGACACGACGGGTACGTCTGTAGGGCTCCGCGGAAAAAAGAAGACTGGCTAAAATGGCACCCTTGGGCGGGAAGGAGACCGCGCATGCGCGCTGCAATTCCCAAAGGCTTTCTTTGAAAGCTGGGGAAAATTGCTCCGCGAGGGCTCCGTCGGCGCCGACGTCACCCATATGTGAGGACTGACTTCCTGCTTGGTCCTGGAGAAAAGGTATACTAGAGATGGGTCTATATGAGTTCGGTGACGTTTTGTCCAGAGTATTGTTTTTTAATATGGGTCGGATTTGTGCATGCTTTAGTATGGGCAAGTTCCTGAAGGAAAGGTCCATAAACCATTATTAAAGGGGACCTGGGATATCCACTGCTTGACCCAATAAAAGCATTGTGGAACCTGTGTCTTTTGGGGAAACTGCTAGGTACTTGTGACCTAGACTGGCCACTATTAGAAACAGGATACTGGGCTTGATGGACCTTGGTCTGACCCAGTATGGCACATCTTATGTTCTTATGTTATGTTCTTATTCAACTTCCTTTTGAAATAATGCCACAGGATTCTTCTGACATCTAAGAGGCGCAACTGCGGGTTGGCGGAGTTCACCAGAGCTGGTAGGGAAACCGACTGATTCAAATTAGAGGCCGAAACTACCTTCGGCAAAAAGGAAGACACCTGTCTAAGGACCACCTTCTCTCTTGAGAACGAAAAGAATAGTTCCTGGCAAGATAAGGCTTGAAGCTCCAAAATCCTGCGTGCAGAGCAAATCGCCACAAGGAATACCGTCTTCAGTGTCAAGTCCTTCAGCAAAGCACAATTCAATGGCTCAAAGGGCTCACTGGTAAATGCCTCTAGCATCAAGCAGATTCCACAGCGGTACTACTGATCTCCTCGGTGGACGCAGGTGGGTCACGGCCTTCAGGAACCACAGTATGTCTTGGGTGTGTTCCTAATGCCATCCCACGGACCTTTCTTTTTTCCTTTTTTTTTTTTAAATTATTTATTTATGAAATTTTCAAAATAAATCAAGAAAGGTTACAACACCCATTCTTGAAGCAATAGAAAGGCATACAAAAATAATCCACATAAACCAGGATACAATCAAGAAAATATCATTACATAAGAACAAAATGCCTATTCTCTCTAGCCCACGAAAAGGGGGAATTTCATTAGAAATTAAACACAAATACAAGAAGAAATATGCATGCAGTCATAAGTCGGAACCAAAATCTATGAGCCCGAAGGGGTCTCCTGATGCTTGGCGTTAATGAAAGCCAGCAACTGGGAGGGCTCAAAAAAATATAGGAAAAAGCTTTTCACCAAACACTTACATGGATGCTTAAGAAAAAAAAGCCCTCCCCTTTGCAAAACCCCAGACCGAAGCAACAAAAACTCCCTACGTCGCTTCTGTGTTTCTCTTGGTAAATCAGGGTATATACGTACTGAAAGCCCATGAAACAAAAGTTTCCGCTTCTGAAAAAACAATTTCAATAACCATTCTTTATCAGACAACAAGGCAAAAGTAATCAACAGTGTAGATGATGCTTGCGACTCTAATCCAGAATTTTCTATTATATCTGAAAGATTTAATACATCCCCCTGATTTAGATTCCCTCCCATCTCATTTCGGGCCGAAGTCCGCCTAGCAGTGGGTAAATAATACATTTTCACCAAAGGGGGGACCAAGTCAGGGGAAACCCCTAATGTCTCCACGAGGTATTTTACAAACATATCTCTAGGGGAAATTGAAGGTACTTTAGGAAAGTTAATAATTCTCAAATTGTTAGCTCGAGTTGGATTATCCAAATGTTCAATCTTCATCTGTAGAGACAAAACATTTTTCCTATGTCCCTCTGAATATTCCTCCAAACTTACAACTTTATTAGAAACAGCAAAATGTTCCATTTGAAGCGTGGAGACCTTTCCTTCCAGCTCAGTCAGCAAAGCTGAAGATGTATTCACCTTAGTAGCCAGCAAAGAAACTTGTGGAAGTAAAACCTCACCAAGAGAAACAATCGCATTCCATATAGTGTAAAATTCTGTGGTCTTTGCAAAGAGAAACCCTCTCCTGATTGAACAGGGGGTGCAGTAGGCTCCATACACGCCAAGGGACAATCGGCACTCAAGGAGGGAGACAACTTCTCCAACCGTGCCTCTCCCAACGCCTAAGTAGATCTTAGTGAGCGCAGATCACCAGATAGCTCACTCTCAGACTCAGCAGACACAGCCCAACCTGTCCCTCGCGAGCTCTTACCCCCCACCTCAGAGGGAGGAGACGATAGTTCCAGGAAGCCAGGTGGCAAGGGCTGGCTGCGAGTCAACAAAGGCGCTGGGCTCAATATGGGGGAGACAGATGAAATTGACACAGACACCGGGCACTCTGACTCTGGCAAAACTGCTAGCCGAACAGCTCCTCCCGTTCCTTCCAAGACCCGAGCGGTGCGGACAAGAAAAGGATCCAGCGGACCCGTTACAGAAGTCGAATTTGGCGTAGAAGTATCAGGTATCGATAACAGGAAATTGCCGCCAGTTGCACCCTCCAGGAACTAGCGGCTAAGCCCGTAACAAAATCAGTTTGTATGAACACTAGAATGCCCGGAACGGATGCAGTGGATAAGTGAAACTGCCTGTTCTCACACCATGACTCGAAGATGCGCCATACCCAGATGTACATTAGACAGGTAGACCTCTTCCGTGCCTTCAACAAGCCTGCTATCACTGGACCCGAATAACCTTTCCTCTTCATCCTCGCCCTTTCAAGAGCCATGCCATAAGCGAGAATCGATCCACATGAGGCATGCGTACTGGCCCCTACATCAAGGGATCCTCCCGAGCTGGAAGTTGCCATGGGCAGTCCTCCAGAATCCTTACCAGGTTGGCATATCACGGGTGTCTTGGTCAATCCAGAGCGATCAGAATGACTAACCCCAGGTGAACCTCTATCCGCTGCACGACCCGGCCTATGAGAGCCCACAGGGGGCAAACAGAAAAGATCCTCCGCGGGTCACCTTTGCACTAGGACATCCAGGTCCTCAGACATCCTCTCTCTTCTCCTGCTGAAAAAATGGCTCGCCTTGGCCGACTGGAACGTTGCTATTAGGCCCATGACTGGAGTGCCCCAGCGGTGCACCACCTGCTCGAAAACCTCCTGGTTGAGACTCCACTCACCGAGGTCTACGTGCACCTGGCTTAGGTAGTCCAGTGTCACGTTGTCGACTCCTGCTACGTGCAGCGCCAATCACACCTGGAGATTACTTTATGCCCAGCCGAATAGCATTTCGGCCTCCTCCTCTAAGGCTACTCTGCCCGTGCCTCACTGGTGATTGATGTACCGTGGTCGCATTTTCCGAGAGGACCTGAACCGCTTTCCCCTGCAACCAGATCTCGAAGTTCTGGAGTGCCAGGACCACCGCACGCATCCCCAGCCTGTTGATCAACCAAAGTGCCTCCTGCGGGCTCCATTGTCCCTTCACAATGGGCTCCCCAAATGGACAGACTGGTATCGATCAGCGACTCAAGGGGCATGCCCCCTTCTAGACCCCCCCAGGCGAAGCCATCACCTGAGAGCTCTCTTGGTCCTCCGTAGACAGGGGAGTATCTTGGACAAGGGCCGACTCTGGTGCGACCACCGCCAGAGCAAAGCTCTCTACAATGGATGCATGTGCACCATCGCCCACGGGACCAGTTTGAGAGTGGCTGTCATGGTTCCTAGGACCTGCAGATAATGCTAGGCCGCGGCTTTGACATTTTCAGAAACTGATGCACCAGCCGTCACAGCCCCTGCACCTGCTGTCCTGACAGAAAGACCTTTCCCAAGAGGGTATCGAAGCATGCTCCCAAATATTCCAGTTCCTGGGACAGAACCAAATGGCTCTTGGCCACTTTGACCACCCAACCAAGACTTTGTAGGAACTGCATCACACGCTTCGTTGCTCTTTCGCTCTCGCCTCTGGACTTCGTCCGATCAGCCAGTCGTCGAAATACAGGTGCACGAGAACCCCTTCCTTGCAGAGCGCCACCACTACCACCACCATGACCTTGGAGAGGGTACGTGGGGCCGCTGCCAGACTGAACGTCAATGTCCAAAACTTGAAAAGCCATATCGGCACCACGAAGCAAAGAAACTGCTGACCTTCTAGTCGGATGGGAATGTGCAGATACGCTTCCATGAGATCGAAAGACGTCAAAAACTTGCCGCTTCTTACCGCTCCTATGACGGACCGCAAAGTTTCCATGTGAAAATGCAGCATCCGCAGACAACAGTTCACGCCTTTGAGATCGAGAATCAGGGGAAAGGAACCTTCCCTTTTAGAATCCACAAAATAAATGGAGTACCGACTGCAACTATTGGTCTCTGCGGACCGGCACCACGGTCCTTAGCTGCAAGAGCCATGTCAAGGTGTCCCTTACTGCAAGGTGTGGGAGACTGAACGAATGTGTGGCCCACTGGATAGGCCAACTTGAGGGCATAGCCCTCCCGGAAGACCTCCAGGACCCATTGGTTGGATGTGATCTGGACCCAGGTGGGGTAGAAATCCCACAGCTGAACTCCCACAGGTTGCACCCCCACCTGGGCCCCGCTCGCTTGTGATTTCTTGGAACCCAACATTGAGGCGGCGCCAAAACCTCTGCCCACTCCTCGAAATCCCTGTCCCCTGGAGGGAAATCTTCCCCTCTGGTAAGTGATAAAGCAGGATTTACGAAAACACTTGAAGCCCTGTGGCTGACCTCAAGTCGAAGGTGGGGTGCAGCCCTGCTTCTGCTTATCCTCGTGCAGGCGTCCTCCCCTTGGACTCTCCCAAGTCCTTGACCAATTTGTCCAACTCCTCCCCGAAGAGAAGTTTCCTCTTAAAGGGGAGCTTGCTGAAGTGGGACTTGGAGAAACTGTCCACCACCCAGTTCTGAAGTCACTGGTAGCGGCGAGCTGCCACCAACGAGGCCATCTCTTAGAGAGTCCTCTAATGAGATCGTAGTGGGTGTGTGCTAGGTAGGCCGCCCCCTACTCCAATTTGGCCGCCTCCCCAGACAGGTCCTTCGCCAGATCATCCAGCTGTTGAATCCATTGCAACCAGCAGAGGCAGGCCCTAGCCACTCAGCCCCACAGATGGAGGCCTGCATCAAGAGGGCATTGACATAAAAAGCCTGTTTCAACAGGGTGTCCAACTTCCTATCCTGGGCATCCCTGAGTGCCACATTCCCTTCTACCGGGATTGTCATCTTCTTTGTAACCGTTGACACCACCGCATCTACCTTAGGCGACCGATGCAGCTCACGTTCCTGTTCTGGTAGCGGATACAGGCACGACATGGCCTGCACCCCCCCCCCCTGAGGCCAAACTCCGACAGATCCCACTCATCCTGGATCATCTGTCGGACCACTCTATGCACTAGGAACACCTTCTGCGTCTTTCACACCGCCTGGAGCAGCAGATCCTCCAGCATTTTGTCTTCTGCTGGGAGGCTAGTGAGCATATTAAGGGCCTTCAAGGACTCCACAATGAGCGCCGGCAACTCCTCCCGTCGGAACACCCATACAAGCCACGATTGCTCCTCCTGTTCTGGAATCTCTCCTTCCAATTCTTCACCTTGCCAATCCAGCTCCATGTCCAGGTCTTCTTCGTCTGGCTCTTCAGACAATGGAAAGTTCCCCTCGCACTCCTCCGAGAACCTAGGCTTCTTAGTCGCCGCTGCCTCCATCTCGCCCTCTTTTATGTCCACTGCCCTCTTAGCACCTCATTCTGGCACCGAGGAACTGCTCGCCAACCTCTGCTGGCGCATGCAAAATGCCTTGTGCAGAAGCAGGACAAACTCTGGTGAAAAATCACCTAGAAGCGCCACCACCTCCCAGTTCTGTGAGGTAGATGGACCGGGAATGACCGGGGGATCGGAGGCTGGTTCCAGTGATACCATCACGGACCCCTCTGTGTCCTGGGATTCCTGCGACGGAGAGGGACTCTTCTGCCTGCACTGGCCCTGGAGGTCCTGTTCCAATGACGTGGCCTCTTGCGTGCAACCCCGGCAAGTGCCAGCCTCGGAGACCGCCCCACGCCAAGTCCCTCATACCAGGCATTGCGGCCTGGCTGGCATGGTGGGAAGGACCGTGGACTACCTCTTGACTAGGGACCTCAAAACACAGCACAGGGAATTAAAGTAATTACACCTAAATGAACTCTAATAAAAAGAAATGAAACAAAACCTAATGAAATTAACTACATTCAAGCAAATTAAATTCAACCAGATTTAATTGAACCAGGGGGTTCCTTTCACTTTTGTACCAGACTATATAGAGGGACATGCAGGCAACTGCCTATTGTTTCCTCTCCCACAAGCCATGGAGCGAGCAGAGAAACCGAGAAAAACAATGCCGCGGCAAAACTACACTGCATGCAGGGCCCTTGGCAGAAGAACAGTCGGGCGTCTCTTCTTTTCTTCCCGCACTGTTGTTAAGCCCCAGTCACGCTGTCTTAGGCCGCGTGCCAACCCAGGGTGCCCCTACTGAGCTTAATTGTGCTCCTGGCTTACCTCAAAGCTTGCTTTTGTTTCCTTCTGGCTCGAGACCACTGTCCCCTGTGTGTCCACTCCCCCTCGCGCCCAGCCGCTGTTCACCAGCTTCAGTGCTGAGTGGCTGCCCTGGAACCTGCCAGTCTACTCTAGGGTGTATCCATGTGGCTCCTCATCCAGTGACGGGTTTGGGAGTCGCCTGTATCCCCGGGACACTGAAGTACCTCCAAAACGCCCCCTCCAGCAGCTAGTGGGGGGGGGGGGGGAGGCGGGTCTCCTCCTTCGGTTGAACTGGCATCTGAAGTTTTTGTGCTTCTTTCTTCATCCCTGTCTCTCTCCTTTTTAAAGTAACCAAAAGAACAACCCCCTTTAATATCAAGAAAGTAAAGTAAAAACTAGACTAAACCTATGTTCCTTAGTTGTCCCTTCAGTGAACCCAGCACCCTGGCTCACTGCCTCCTCCAGCTGCTTAGAGACTGGGCATAATGGGGGCTGGTAGGTGGTGCCAGCTGCATAAGTACACCGGTGTCATCAAAAGAGGACATGCTCAGTCTCCAAGCTGCTGGAAGAGGTACACTACCCCGAGGTGCGGGACTGGACTGGACTGGAAAGACGATAAGGAAGCAGGGATTTAGATCTTCCATGGTGAAAGCCCCTTGCTAGAGGTGGTTTGCATTCTCAGGAAATCTCAGGGGCTGTCCTTCCAGGAGACCCAGAAGATCTGCATACCATGTGCTCCATCGCCAATCCAGCACCACCAGAAAGACACACTCCAGATGGCTATCCTGTGCAAATACTTAGCCTATGAGTGGCCAAGAAGGGAATACACAAAACAGACCCACTTGCAGCCAGAGCTGAATCACAGAAACACAGCAAAATGACGGCAAATAAAGACCATACGACTTAACCAGTCTGCCCTTCCATAATAGCTACTAAGCTTTTACAGTCCTCCCCCCCCCCCCCCCGAGATTCTCTTGTGTTTGTCCCATGCTTTCTTGAATTCAGATACAGTGCTCATCTTTACTACCTCCAATGGGAAAGACTATCCCATATATCTACCACTCTTCCATCTTCATCCTTGTTGCAGAGATTTCTTTCAATTGAAAGAGGCTCTCCCCTCCTGTGCATCTATGTCATGGAGATATTTAGGCATCTCTATCACATTTCCTACCTTTCTTGCAAAGTATACATATTGAGATCTTTACGTTTGTCCCCATATGCCTTAAACAAAGACCACTGACCATGTTTAGCAGCCACCCTCTGCACTGACTCCATCCTGTTTATTTCCTTTTGAAGGTGTGGACTCCAGAACAGCACAAAGTATTACAAATTAATACTTCACTCCTTACTAGCACTCCCACAAATAGGCTAAGAAGGTCAGCAGCCGCTAATAGCCTTTCCATAACAACTGAGTACACTAAATGTAACCAAGCAACCAGAGATAGGGTCTTCACTTTCTTCGCTCCGACCTGTTGGAACAATCTCCCTCCGCATATCCGATCAATAAAGGACCTCTCCCAGTCTAGAAAGGTCCTTAAACATTACCTTTTCTGCCTGCACCTTGTATGCACTAATCCCACGCCCCCTCTCCCCACCTCACAAATCACCCGTACTACCTCTAGCACCCCAACAACATAGCCCTGGTAGAACACGAAGCAGACCCTCTGCACAACCAAAAGGTCCATAGACCTCAAAGTTTCTCCACTACGATTTTCAACATGTTACATGATCTGTAAATAGTCCACAGGTGAAATATCCGTTTTGTATATAGTTACCCTGTTACTTCCAAGTTACTGACCCTGTTGTAATGTAAGCAGAAGATTGTTCTGATGCAAAAATTGTTATTTGTAAACCGCACTGATACCAAAGAGCGCGGTATATAAGAACTGTAAATAAATAAATAAATTAGGAATCCCAAAAGACTTATACAGAGGGAGGGGGGGGGGCACTGGCAAGCCCAGTTCAAGATGGGGAGCTAAGCCCAAAGCTCTGCCTTCCTTTGGAACACTACCGCCTCTTACAGGGCTCAGTTGTGCTGCAATGCAATTGTTTGGGTGGTGCTGGAACCCCGGGTCGGTTGGGCTGCCTTTAATGCGCTTCTGTCATATGAGAAGTGAGTGCATGATCGCAGCAAAGATGCAGTCTAGTCAGCGCTCGGGCCTCGGAATCTGCCCTTTGCTGCTTGATGTGAATGCCATGCTGCTAATTAGGGAAATTAGACAGCAGCATATTTCCCTGCCGCATGGCCGTCTCTGCCCCCAATGGATTTTTTCTTTATGCAGATATCATCTGTGGCTGGCCATCTACGGTATGAAGGGGAGCGTGGAGAGTGACGGTGGTATGTGACCCTCCCCCTACCTCAGATTAAATTCAATGTGCTGCTGTGTGGAGACCCGTGGGACTGCAGTTTGGAGAGGTTTCTGACCCGGCCAGTTTGCAGTGCTGTGAACAGCACTGGAGAAGTGAATGTAGAGATCTGGCTTCTCTCTTTCCTATGTGGCTTTGTGAATAGTTTGTGGTGTGAAGGTGCAGCCTGCTCCCCTGGTGGCTCTTCTGTTTATTGTCTACTCGGCTATTGGACTGGGGTGGCCTCCCTGATTGTGTTCTGGACAGTGCACTGTTTGTAGATCCGATGTGCTAATTCCACTATTTTGCTCCAGACATGGCCGAGAAAGTGTCTTTGGCTGCTGCTTTGGCTAAAGTCTCTCACAGTGCTGAGGCTTCTAATGTTGATTCATCAGTGACTGGGCAGGCTTCAGGGGGCTCCCTGTGTGAGGCTGATATCTGCAATGTCCTTCCTTGCCTACCATCTCCTCAGCTTTTTGTGTCTTATGACCCCAGCAGACTGGGGCTCCCTGTGACTAAGCGAACTCTGTCTACTTGGGTGGCAGACTGTATTGCCTTCACCTATGAACGAGCTGGCCTCTCCCTTGAGCACCAGATCACAGCACATCGCATGAGGGCGATGGCCGTGTTGGTGGACAACATACGCTCAGTGCCGGTGACGGAGATCTGCAAGGCCGCCACATAGTCTTTAATTCATACGTTCGTAGCTCAATACTGCCTGGAGAGCAAGTCCTGCAGGGATAGTGCGTTTGGTCAGGCAGTACTCCGTAATATTCTCAGGGTGTAAGTGACTCCTTTCCTCCGACCCTTCTGTGTTCAGGCTACCAGTGTGATACTGCCGCTGGACGCTAGGGTCTTGCAGAGTTTCTGTGGGGTCTCAACTTCTACAACTCATAGCTACCCAACTTGGTCGCCGTTGGCGCTGTCATGGTTCGGTGCTCGGAAGCCCGGAGTTCCATATGTGAGGACTGACTTCCTGCTTGTTCGTGGAGAAAGCATGGTTACTCGCCTGTAACAGGTGTTACTCAGAGACAGCAGGAATCAGTTCTCACAACCCTCCCTCCTCTCCTGGGAGTTGCCTCCCTACCTTGTTTTGTTTTGTTTACTACTGTCCTAGCTATGTCATCTGACTGAGCAAGATAATACCCTTGGGCGGGAAGGGGACCATGCATGCGTGGTAGCATGTGCCAAAGGCTTTCTTTGAAAGCTGGGGAAATGCTCCATGCAGGCTCCATCGGTGCTGCTACCCATATGTGAGGAATGATTTCTGATGTCCCTGGAGAATACCTGTTAAAGGTGAGTAACTACACTTTCAAGACAGGCACAAAGTATCTTAGTAAAGATCTTGTAATCAATATTCAAAAGGGTTATTGGCCTGCAATTGCCACAGAGGAGAACATCTCTTCTGTCTTTTGGAATAACAGTAATGGAAGCCTGACAGAAAGAGTTCAGAAGTGATCCGTGCACAAGAACCTCAATAAAGACCCTTACCAATGGCTGAAGTCAGGAGTGGCTAATTTCCAAGATGACGACGGTTGCTTCTGTTTGATCCAGAATGCTGAAGAGGAAGGGCAAGTCCAAGACTCTTCCCGAGTCGGGGCCCGCCGTGGAGGGCCCGATGGACCGTTTTGTTCATTTGTCTGACGATCACCGAGGGGAGATTAGAGCGGGGCTCGCAGCGCCTGTTGAGTCTGTGGCGGCTGCTTCCTTGGAGACTTCTCTCTCCCCAGAAGAACGCTCCCCCCCTGATCCGCATGGTGCTTCGAGGTCCCCTTTGACGCCCGGTTTGATTTCTCCACCCGGAGGGGTAGGGGATTCAGAATCTGTGCGGGGAGCGACGGAGGGTACCCTTGAAGCTTGGAAGCTGCGGTCTGCGGCTATCCTTTTCGGGGGAGAAGGCTGTGGTGAAGCTCCCGTTGGAATTGGCGATTCGGTTGGGGACTCGTTGGGTGAGAATAATTTGGAATCACCCCCTTTGCTAACTTGTGTCTGTCCTTCTGTGGTGACGTTATAAACTATTTGGGAAGTGATTACGCAATTATCAACAGCAGTGAATCAACAGTTGGCTCTCTCCTCAGTGAAAACAGCTTCTATTGAACAGAAAGTGCTCTCTATATCGAATGATATGGTAGAAACTAAAGCTAGATTGGATTCATCTGATCAGAAGCTTTTACAAACTTCTGACTTGACTGCTTCCTTAATGAAAGATCAAACTGCTTTAAAACTGAAACTAGAGTTATTAGAAAATGCTACCCGGGCGGCTAAAGTCCGATTGCTTAACTTTCCTGTTATTCCAGGGGTAGCCCCTGTGGATACATTTAAGAAATATCTCCAGGACTCTTTATCTGTGCCTTTGGAGTTGATTTCACCAATTGTAAAAGCTTTTTATATTCCTTCGGGAAAAAAAAGAGGGGAAAGTGATTATGGGGCAATTGGAGTTTGACTCCTTGAATGTATCAGCTTTACTACAGTCTCCTAAGGAAGAGGATGTATCAGTATCAACCTTGCTTGTTTCCTTTGCTATTTCATCTGATAGAGAGTGGTTGCTTAAATTGTTTTATAGGAAGAGAACCAGATTGTTTTTGGGTAAGAAAATATCTATCTTCCCCGATGTTTCGAGGGAAACGCAGAAGCGTCAGAAATCCTTTTTGTTATTACGTCCTGGGGTTATTCAAATGGGGCAACATTTACGCTAAGGTTTCCTTGCAGATGCATTGTTATATATCGTTCTCAAAAATATATTTTCTTTCAGCCTAATGAGTTGTCCGCCTTTATCGCCTCACGGGATGATAGTTCTTCAATGTTAGCCTAGTTCTGTATAGATTTAATGATGGTCAGTTTTCTTGCCTCCTTTTCTTTAAAATTTAAGTTTTTGCATAGTGGGGCATCTCCTCTCCCCCACTTAGTGGGGTGTCTCCTCTCCCCCACAGGAATGGAGGAGTGGCCTAGTGGTTGGGGCAAGGTACTTCAGGCCAGAAGGTCGGGGGTTCAAATCCCACTAGAGGACAGCAATCTTGGGCCGGAAGGACTGGGGTTTCTAGTCCCACAGGTGCTCCTTGTGATCTTGGGCAAGCCACTTAACCCTCCATAGCCCATGTTCCCTGTAAAATAGTTATCTCCAAGTTATAATGCCCTGTTCAATGTAATTTCAGTTTATTCAATGTAAACCGCACTGATGCAGAATAGCGCGGTATATAAGAGAATGTAAATAAATAAATAAACAACTTATATTTCTGTGGTGCACTCCCCCTAAATTGAGGACTTGATGTACTTGTATCTAATCAAATGCTTGTTTCATTTTGCTCTCTTACTTTTTGTTTCCACAAGTATACCTTTTCTGTACAAGTTGTTATGCTTGGTTTATATTGTAAAATTGATAAATATAAAATAAAATAAAATAATAATAAAAAAAGACCCTTACCAATACTAGGGCAAACTGCTCCTGCAAACTTTTAAACAGCTCGGCAGGCAGCAAATCTGATCTTGCTGCCTTTGCTAGTTCAAGACTGCAGATAGCCTGTGGCACCTCCTCCAAGGTGCAGGGATGCTCAGTCACATCCCGAGAATCTGGATCTGAGGCAGTTTTGCCGCCTCATTCCACTCCCAAATCTTACCTTCCCCAGCCACCATATAGGAAGCATATAGATCACCATAGAATTTAGTAAAATTCTCTGCCATCTCAGAGGAGAGATTCAAAAGGCACCCATCTACATCCTTAAAAGCAGGAATCTTTTTCCCCCCCTCTCTGCTTCTTTAACTGCCAAAGCAAAAGGCTGTTTGCTTTGTTACCATACTCATAAAAATGTCTATTATGGAGCAAAGCTGAAGCGATAGCCTCCGTCTCCAAAGATGCCAATTCACCCTGCTTATGCACAAGCAGTTTCTATACTCATGCTCCAGCTCCCCTCCTGTGCAGACACTCCAACTCACAAATCTTCCTTCGCAGCTCATTGACCCATGCATCCTCTCTTAAACGAACTAGACAGAGAAATACTTTGATCTCGAAGAACTGTCTTTGCTGCCTCCCACAAAGTAAAAGCCAATATATCAGCCAAGTCATTTAAGGTCAAATACTCTTGCCATCCCTTCTGCAACAAATGAAGTAGACCTCTGCATGCCCCAGATGTGGAGCGGCAGCAATCCCAGCTCAATCAATTCAGTTGCATTAAGTGCATGGTTTGTAACACTCATAGACCCAAAACAACTTCCCTATGGATCGACCATAGACCCTGAGAGTGGAACCAGTAGTCGATCCTGGAGTAACTCTCATGCACAGACGAAAAACAAGTAAAATCCCTCTACTCCCCCCCATCCCATCCTCCCCATGCAGATTTCTCCAAGCATCAAACAATCCGAGCTTCTTTAAGAGATGTTGCAACTTACCCAGGCTCTTTGGGAGAACTAACCTGCCTACCCGTTCTGTCAATACCCAACAACACACAATTGAAGTCTCCTCCCATCAACACTTCTGCCTTCCAATTACTTTTAACAGCAACAAACCCTGCTTATAAAGTTGATCACCTTGTGAGGGGCATATGTAAACATTAACAATAGTAAACATAACACCATGCAAGGTCCCATTCAGAATCGGAAATCTCCCCTCAGAGTCCACAATTTGATCCACCATCTGAAAAGAGCAGTCCTTCAAAATTAGGGTCATAATTTCCCTTTTATATGAAGAAAAGCTTGATGCAAATACCTGTGGAATGCACTTGGACTTAAATCGCAAATGATCTTGCCCCATCAGATGAGACTCCTGAAGGAGAACAATATTGGCCTTCTCCCTTTGCAATTGTGCCACCACACACTTGCACTTTATAGGACTATGGAGGCCCTTAACGTTGCAGGAAACAAATCTAACAATAATAACCTCCTAAACAACCTCCACCAAACACCCACCCCACCAATATACCATTCACATCATCCATACCCCATGAAACATCTCTACTCCTATACACACCGACCACCTGTTGCTCCCCCCCAGCCCACACCACCCACCCACACAACTCTAATTCCCCAAGCTCCCCAAGAAGAACCCACCAGTCATAACAGGAAGAAAACAAGAAAAGTACAAAGGAGCCTCTCATCCCCTTTCGACAGATCACCACCCCACAAAAAGAAAAGGAAGATTGGACCAAAGGTCTCCCCTGGACTAAGAAAAGAAAGTCAGCCCTCCTACTCCCCCCTCCCCCAACAAGCCACCACAACTCTCTTGAATTGAACAACCATGATGGTGATAGAATCACTGCCACTATGACTCAACTCCATTCAAACACCCCAGAAATGAACCCTACAATGGCCTCCCCCCCCCCAAAAAAAATATAAAAACACACAAAATAGAAGCACACTAAACCACATCATAAGCTCCCATATAAGAGAACTTTCCCCTCTCCAAAACAAAATGCAGCCCCAGAGAAAAATGGCATACTATTATATATCTGTCAGCAAGAAGACAAAAGAAAGCAAACATAACACCATAGCAATTCATGGAGGTTTGGTAATGTCCATCTCCCATCCACCGAAGTCCGCCAACAAGTCACAGAGCATGCTCTTGGCGCCAGAAACCTTATGCCACTTGGAGTTCGAAGCTTGCCATCCCCGACCATCCTTAGACCGTCCCTAACTTTGTCTTCTTCCCTGCTAAAGGAATTCAGCCTTCTCCAAACTGCCATCCAGCTCCACAATCTTTAAAAAAAAAATGGCACAAACGGAAAGTTCCATCAGTACTTAATCTCCTTTTCCTGAAGAAGATAGGTGAGGGGATTGAAGCTCTTTCTCTGCTCCCAGGAATACTGGGAAAGGTCTTGATAAATCTGTATTTCTTAGCCCTAGAAGGAGACAGACCGCTTCCCCTGCAAACTTCACAACAGCAGCACTTTATCCTCAAATGAGTGGAAGCAGACAATAATAGGGCATGGACGAGAGTTGCTGCTGGCCCCTGTATGCACTTTCTCCAACTTTACAGCTTCTTTAGCCCCGGGAACACAGAAGGCATAGAGCCGCTGCACCAATTTTCCTGTATCTTCCTTATCTCTGGCAGCTTCAGGAATCCCCAGAATACTGATGTTATTCCAACGCTGCTGGTTCTCAAGGTTGCCATGTCGCTTGTGCAGGTCCTTTGTAAGCGTATTCAACTTGAGACTCTTAGATTGGAGAACAGATTGAAACAGCGCCGTTGCATCAATATTGATCTCAGTTTGCGTGACCATATTGTTCAAAGGACTTGATTTCAATTTTTCTGTTGCTCACCATCTTGGAAAAATCAACTCTAAAGAGCTTATGCTGTGTTAAAACAAAAATAAATAAACCGTGAAATGATTTTTTGAAAAGTGCCCTCTTCTGTGCTGTATGTAAGCACCCAAAATCTGAATTAAAACCATAAAAGGTAGGAAAAGAATGATAAGGCTGGTCAGAGCCAGCAAAGCCATTTCAAAAGCCGGGGGACAATTAAAAAAAAAAAAAAACCCACACACTTATTCTGGTGTACCCTGATTATTATTTAATATGTGGCACTAAAGCTGTGGTGAGAAAGAGTGAAAAGAGTTAGCTAAACTAAAAAAAAAGGGGGGGGGAAGCAGAGGATCGCAGGGTGCGTGCAGACCATCATACAGCAAAGGGAAATATGATCCCAATCAGAGGACAAAGAAATCCTCAACATTAACCATGAAATCAAAAAAGGCCCATGAAACCTGATTAATGTCAAAACAAAAAGAGATACATAAAATGATATGTAAAGGATCCAAGATGGCGGATGATGAGAGCTAGTGTGTGGCGGCATTTTTCTTCTCTCTGATATGGGCAAAAGGAAAGCTAAAGGGCCTAAAATGCCCTCCTCTGGCCCGGCAGCTCCTTCTGCATCTTCTTCTCGAGCGGTGGGTCCACTCGATGCTTTTGTTACGCCGCTACAGCAGTCGGGTGAGCCGGTGGAAAAGAGTCCCTCTGTCCTCTTGTTGGAGCGGGAAAGCTCGCTGGAGGGCTCGGATCCAGAGATCTCACCACCGGAGCAGTGGCGGCCTCCCAAGGATCCCCTGCTGAGAGGGAACCCAGTGCAGCAGGAGGTAGCTCCTCCCTCCGAAGTGAGAGAAGAAGCTGAGAGCGGAGGGTCGGCTGAACTGAGGAGTCGTGAAGCGTCTGCATCAGCTTCCCCCTCGAGTTTGGAGATTCCTCTTTTGCAGAGGTCGGTTTCCAGGATGGCGGATGCCTTCTCTGTGATCGAGGCAGAGGGAGTGGAGCAGCGTGAGTCAGAAAACAGCTCTGTGCAGGCACAAACTTTTACTTTTGCCTTTGAGAGACCGGCTGTTTTTACTCTTGAGTCTATTTGGTCGGCGATAGTTAAATTAGGGGAACTTTTTGCTCCCCAGATGGGGGCTCTTGCGGATAAGTCTCAGGAGTTTGAAGTTTCTCTCCAACAACACTCCGAGGAACTCTCTGTTCTACAAACATCTGTGGTAGAATTGAAGCAAAAAGTATCTGTAAATGAAGAAGGTATATCATCTTACCAGAAAGACTCGCTGGCTTTAAAAGCTCGGATTGAGATGTTTGAGAATGTTTCCAGATATTCTAATCTCCGCTTAATTAATTTTCCAAAGACTTCTGCTATATCCGCGAAAGAGATGTTTTGTAAATATTTAGTGGAAGTTTTGGATGTACCTATTGATTCCCACGCTCCTATGGTTAAGTTGTATTATTTACCTCGGGGGGAGAAAGGTTTTGGGTGGTGGAGCTATAGAGGGCGTGGATCAAAGTGATGTATTAGATGTGTCAGCTATTTTGGAAACATCTTTATCAGATTCTGTTTCTTCTTCTACTTTGATAGCAACCTTTGCTCTTGCTTCTGATAGAGATTGTTTTTTGCGTCTATTTTTTAGGAAACGAACAGTACCTTTTCTTGGGTTACAGGTTAGAGAGTTTTCCCAGATTTATCCAAAGTAACTCAGAGACGTAGAAAAGAATTTTTACTACTTCGTCCCGGAGTTTTGCTGTTGGGGGGTGTATTTTTTCTGAAATTTCCCTGCAAACGTATGGTTAAAATTAATGCTCAGTCATATATTTTCTTTGAGCCTTCACAATTGCTTGCTTTTCTGAGTGCCCGCCGCCCTCCAGAGATAGTCCTCGACCCACTGCAATAGTTTAGTCCTGGCTGTTTGTTCTCATCTAGTTTTTCTTCTCAGATTTCTTAGTTTAGTGAGGCTAATGGATCTCCTCCTTTTTGGTGGGCTATAGTTAGGGGCTGGTTTTCGTTTTCCTTATATTTGTTTTTCTTCTTTGTACAATATTGATTGTATCAATATTGTTGAACTGCTTCCATGCTTCCAAAATTTCCATGCAAGTATTGCATGTGCTTGTATTTATTGTAAAAATGATAAAAGATTAAATAAAAAAAATAAAAAATAAATAAAATGATATGTAAAGTTGCCATGCGCATAATGAAAGGACACTGAACGTGGGCTCAGTACTATGAAATCAATGGAGCCGCGTCAGTGGATAATCCAATACAGATTGTAAAAAATGAAAGTCGACCACCGGGGGAGGGAGGGGGGGCCAAAAAAGGAACACATGGATTATAAAATGTTATCTAATAAAATCATAATAGTATTAACTTGTTTAAAACCAAGAGCAATACAAACCATAAAACAATCCTAATTAGAATTAAAAACATGATAGTACCAACTAAAAATTATTAAAAATCAGAAACAGAGATATGTAGATAAAAAGTACTAGATAAAGGGGGGGGGGAGCGAATAAAACCAATGAGAGCTGTATTAAAATCAATAAATACAATGGATAAAATATAAGGAGTGAACTCATCGGTGCCATATATAAGCACCCAAAATAAAATAAAATAAAATAAAAGATAAAAGTAAATAAGAGGAAGATTGGACTACCCAAGAGGCCGGAACCGGACGACCACTACAAAACCATATTAAAATAAAAATAAAAAGATAATAAAAAAGATAAAAATAAGTAAAAACAATATTACGACTGAACACGGTGGCCAGAACCGGAAGGCCATTTTAAAGTCATATGGGTTGCCGCAGGTACAGATTCCCCACAAACATAAAAACTCAAAAGGGATACTAAAAAACATGACCCCTGATCAGCCAGACATAAGTAAAACGTGCACCAAAAATACACAATGGATAAAATATATAAAGTGACTCCAAAAAGCATATTAAAAACAATCACCCCAATCAGCAAGGTGTATGTGGAGTGTGTGTTCTGAATGCACACAAATGATCTACAACAGTGAGAAGATATGTTATCTAGTGGAAAAAGACCAGAGGATGGTTTCAGGCGCCATACCACCAAAAAAACAATACACCACCACAGCAAGGAGAATAAAAAGCTATTGGATTGGGGAAGATTAAATAAATAAATAACAATGAATGTAATAAATAATAAATAATTAAAATGAGTGTGACACTCATATAAAACCTGTTGTAAAACCTACGGTGTGCCATGAGAAAGGGGGAGGGGAGAAAGGTTGGAAGGGGGAAGGGAAAGAGGGAAGAAGGGGAAGTAGGGAGGAAGGAAGGGAAAAGGATGGAGGTGAGAAGGGGGAGAAGGAAGGGGAGGTGAGAAGGGGGAGAAGGAAGGGGAGGGGAAAGGGGAAGAGGGGGGAGGGGCAAGAGGAACATGATTTAAAGGAACACCGAAAGGTCGAAATCTTGGTTCAAACCCAGAGGGTACAATGTCCGCAACTCATAGATGTATCTCGCCTCCAAACACAGGAGAGGTCTATCCACATCCCCTCCTCTCCAAGGACTGTGGAAAACTGAGGACCACAAAACGCAGGTCTGAGACTTGGTGATTGTTCTTTGTCCAATGTTCAACAAGAGGTGTATCCGGAACCTTTCTCCTAATGCAGCTCTAGTGTTCACTAATCCATGTTCTAATACTTCTTTTCATTTTTCCAATGTAAGAGTTTGCATAGACACTTGATTAGATAAATGACTTGTTTTGTCTCTCAATTAGAGAAAATTGCGGAGGAAAACCTTATGGACTGTGTTTGGGTGAATAAAAACCTCTTTCATCACTATGGCATTCTCGCATGCAGCGCACTGTCTACACCTAAAGTGTCCACATGCTCTCTGAACAATGCGTGGTTTAGAAAGGGCTGATGGAACCAAAATATTAGCGAGGTTGGGGATTCTTTTGTACGCAATGGTTAGCTTCTTGTCTTTGAATGCTGGCACAGAGTCCAACAGGTGCCATTTTTCTTTTATGATGCGTGCAATGTCCCTCGACAAATGAGAAAATGTAAGCAAGCACATTAACCGGTTTTCCTCCAACCCTGTCCGACCATCAAGGACAGCAGCACGGTCCGATCGCTTGGCTCTTGGTAGGCCTCCTGAATACACCTGTCTGGGTAACCCCTGTCGTAAAACCAGTGCTGCATGTCCTGTGCATGGAGCTCAAAATCCGCATTGGTGGTACATAATCTTCTAATCCTTAAAAACTGACCAACTTGGCAGATTGTTTTTTTAAGGGCACAATTATGAAAGCTGGAAAAATGTAAGAGCGAATTCCTGTCAGTAGGTTTCCTGTACAGGGTGGTGACAAAACCTTGTGCACTCTTCTTAATCAGTATGTCTAGATATGCAATCTGTTGTGAACTATATTGATATTCAAATTGTAAATTGCTAGCCAATGAATTCAACCAGGTGAAAGACTAAAAGAAGCTCCTCTGGTCCATCCCAAATAAGAAACACGTCATCAATATAGCACTTCCACATACGCACATGCTTCTCAAAAGGATGACTGGAAAGAAACTGCTTCTCAAAGTGTGCTACATATGAACTGGCAACATCGGGGGCCATAGAGGAACCCATGGCAACTCCCTTTATCTGCTTGTAGAACAACTCCTGAAAACAAAAAAGTTTTGTCATGGCTAGAGATGCCAGTTGAACTAAAACACAAGTCCGAGTCCGCACGGGTCTAGCCCTCGTAATCAAAGTATCCTCTAAAATGCTCAAGGCGGCTCCCTGTGGAATATTAGTGTAAAGGGACTTACAGTAATATCCAAGGTGACCAAAAGTGTCTCTTCATGAGGAGTAGGAAATTGTGCCAGTAATTGCAACATATGTGACAAGTCCCGCACATATGATGGCATTTGTAGGATGAAAGGCCTAAGGAACATGTCTAGAAACTTAGAGACCAGTTCAAACTATGGCGGATATGATAGGACAGCTCAGTGGTTTTTCCAAGACTTGTGTATTTTTGGTAGTACATAGATGGTTGGTGTTACTGGATATTCCAACTGTTAAATAATCACATTCTTTTTGCGTCAAAGATCCAGCCTGACATCCAACATAAATACGGGTATCTACTTTACTTTTAAGATAAGCAGTGGGATCCATCATCCAATTTAATGTAAAAGGTTTTATCTGTCGGAGCACCTCCTGTACATAAACAGCCCTGTTCTGAATGACGAGCGCTCCACCATTATCAGCAGGTTTTATAATAATGGCACGATTGTTACTAAGACTAGATAGTACCTGTCTCTTCTCTTTGGACAAATTTTAAAAAGTGTGTGGCTTTTTCTCAAGCAATTGTGTAACCATATGCGAGACCACTTGTTGGAAGACCTCCACCACAGCGTTATTTGTATTAGGAGGTATCCAAGAGGAGGGTCTCTTAACTACTGAAGGATCTAAAGCATTATCTGGGCCATTATCAAAAAAGTTCCTAATTTAATTTACAAAAAAATCGTTACAATTCCACTTGAGTGTTAAAGGGGTCATATAGCTCTTAGTAGGTATGAAAGATAAGCCTCTCTTTAAGACTTTAATGTCCTCCTGCTGGAGTATGTAATCTGATAAGTTAAAAATACCATCTACCTCTCCCAATCCATTGTGTTTTAGAATCTGTCATGTCTCCCCTTCCCTCTGGCCTCTCGACGGGTAATATGTTAGCAAATATTGAATTCCAATTTTCTAATGTGGACCTTACTCAAAAGTATTGCGAAAGTGTCTATTGAGGCTAATATGGGTCTGCTGCTAAGAGACAGTAGATTATCCTCAAAGAAATTACCTCACTGTGAAGTAGAGAAAATAAATTTTGCAATACAGGCAGAGGTCAGAAGCCTTAATGGCTAGAACTAATCCCAGAAGAAAAACTGGGGGAGTTTAAAGAGGTTGGACTTTGTAGGAAAAGCTGAAGCTTCTGCAGGCCAAAGTTTAAAGCTCTTTGTCCTTGGAGCAGAATAAGGCTCTAGGAAAGAGGAGATAAATCTGACTGGTTTGGACGAAAAGGTAGAAATACCCCTTGCAGAAAAAGGATGGGTCTTTAAGACTTTATCCAAACGAAAGAAAAAAACATTTGTAGTAGGCGGTGCAGCCTCCAATTTCTTGAAGATCAGTAATGTCTTCCCTAAGTGATGTCACTTAGGATAATGACTTTATATGGAGCTTCAGATGTAACGTAACCGGAAAGGTTACGGTAAAAGAAGGTATTTTCTAATTACCATAGAACTTGGTTGTCCATTTAAACTCGTATGGTATGCTGGAACAGCATCAATATGGACAGTCACAAATCTATCAAAGTCAGATAGATAGATAGATAGATAGATAGATAGATAGATAGATAGATAGATAGATAGAGAGATTCACTTAATAACAAGAAGGGGTAAGACCTGCTTGAGAATATGGATAGAGAATCTCTTTCTGGTTATAAGTAGAGAGCCATGGAGAAGGTTTCATGGAAACCAGTGGAATGCTTTTACTTATAAGGAGAGGTCTAGTTTTTGTTTTGTTTTAAATTCTAGCCTTTGAATATCCAGGAATGGAGACCTACGTGAAGGGGTGCAGAGGAGATCCTTAGTCTTAAGACAGCAAGTCTGGATCCTTCTATAACTTCAGTGTAGTAGCTGGAGAAGAAGAAGCAATATAAGGGGATACCATGTTTGCCCCTCTATGAGGGCAATATGAGTATCATGCGTTCTTTGTTCAGCATAAGCTTCAATGAAGTTTTAGGAATTAGAAGGAAAGCAGTAGACAAGGACCGACTGCAGTGAAAAAGAATGCATACCTGTTGTAAGAGTTCCACTGGAGATGTGGAACAACCCAGGGAATTGAGCAATTCTTTATGTTTTCACGTGGTCTAAGCCCCGGTTCCTTTTCCTTAAAAGGAAATTTTAAGGAAGATGGTAAGAGTAGGAAAAAAACAGTCATGTAGGAGCACGACTGGGCAAAGCTTTTTTAACCATCTAGAAGCTACCTACTAGGAATGGCTCTGACGCTCTCTAGAAAAGGCCCATAGTTGCAGAGCTTTTTCGTATAATTGCAGAGAGCATGTTGTAGGTTGCTTAGGTAAGATCTGGCTGTTTAATTGCCAGTGTGCAACCTAATCTATTCTGTTGGAGCCAAAAAGAATTGAAGATGGCTAAGAATAGTAGACAGGCCGGTTGCCTGCAATGATAAATTGTCCAAGTGGGCTGTGGAACCTCTCTTGGAATTATCTATTAAGGCAGCAGAAAAAGCTAGGTCCTATAGATTGGAAAAGGATCGACAGACATAATTAAGAGTGGTAAAACTCAATTACTGTCTGATAAGCTGTCTTAAAAGAATATTTGAGAAGATTGTAAAGGGGAAGGAAACTCTGCATGGAAACCAGTTACTGGAGTAGGTATTGAAGAAAACCTATGGGCTCAAAAGTAAGCCCTCCAGTTGAATAGTATCACTCTTAGAGACTAAATGTCCCGACTAAGAGGGATAGAAGTAATACAGAGTTGAGAAGACTTACAATTTGGTAAGTCCCTGAAAAGGTGAAGCCCCCTTGCAGTCCAAAACTAAGAGATATCCTCGTACAGGAAAACTGTCAAGGTGAAGGACATAGCCTACCTTGTTGTTAGTTGTTACTCCTCTTTTTTCTTCAAAAAAGGAGAGGAGAACCCTGTTACCTGTAGGGCATGATTGACCTCAATAGCTCTTGGAGCTAAAAGAATGGATTTCTCTTGTGGCAAGAGATTCATGCCTAACGTCGAGGATTGAGTCAGTGTATCACTGATATCTCAGTAAGGATGAGATGAACTGTAGATGCTTCTTTTGATAAGAAGTAGGTTACTGGTTCTAAACCTCAAACAGGAAAAAGAGATTTAATGAATAAAATATCAGAATCCCTGCGACTGCTGGGTTTGCTGAGCCTGTTGAGGTTTTGATTTTCTTAGCCTGGTTTGATGTTGCCCTTCTTTGGAAACATCTGCATGATGGGTAGAAGATGGATAAAACTTTTTCCCCTTAGGGGGATAAAGTTTGTTAGATTTTTTAGTAGCTGGGATAGAGGAAAGTTTTGACAATCCTCTGAAAGCAACAATATCAGTGTTTAACTGATTAGCTTGGAATAAAGCATCCTTGTTAAAGAGATTTTCACCAGTACAAGGAGTATTTCCCAGCCTTTCTTGTACCCATTTGCCCAAGTCTGAAGCTTGGAGCCAGGCCATGCGTCGTGTCCCTATGGCTATAGCAGAAGTTCTGCTAATAGACTCAAACAGTCCAGGGAAGCACGATTAAGGAACTCAGAGACATTTTGAGCATGACTGACTAATAAGAAATAGTCTGCTCTTTTATGTTCTTGAAGAAAAGGGTTCAAAAGCTTTAAGTTCTTTGTGACCTCTTCAAGAGATAATTCCATATGGAAAATATATGAGATAATTCTTGCTGAAAGCATGGATGCCTGGAAGCATCGACGTCCAAAGGCATCTAAAGTCCTAGACTCATGACCTGGCGGATAAGAGGAGTGCTTCTTTGCACTCTTAATACGCCTCATTGCTGATTCTACAACAATAGAATGAGGAGGAAGTTGAGTCTTTTGAAAACCTGGAGAAGGTGGCACCTTGTACATAGTGTCAATTGTCTTAGAATGTGGGGATACCGTTAAAGGAGTTTCCCACATTCTTAATAGTAGATCCTGTAAGAACCGATGCAAAGGAAGCATGATTCCCTCCTTTGGAATCCAGGGGGATTGCAGAGTCTCTGAATCTCCTGGTATGGATTCTTCACCAGGTATAGAAATGGCAAGTAACTTTGCCATATCAAGCAGAAAAGCTTGAAAAGAAATCTCCCCTGAGGAGGACCCCCTAAAATGAGGAGTAAAGGCTAGAATTGTTGAGAATTCAGCCTTGGTACCGATGGTTTCATCCCAGTCATCAAGATAAGAAGACTTGAAAGGATGAAGCATCGGATTTTCTTTAAAGCGATGTCTTTGGTACCAGCCGAGGTCGGTACCGAGACGCGTCGGTACCGAATCCTCCATGCTAGAGAGCGATTCCAGGCACGGCATCGAAGGAAGCGAGTCTGTCGAAGCAAGCATGGACGGTACCGACACCGGTGCCAATGTCGATAACGATACCAATACTCTAGGAACGGTCTGCAGCAACTCTAGCGATACCGAAGTAGCTGAGAGCTCTAGACTACGTTCATCGGTGAGGAGTGTTTCATCCATCACCATAGCCGATGCCGGGGTGTTGGTACCGCTCGAAGCGGCCACAACCACCGAGCATGGCCCAGGTATGTTCATCGAGGTAAGAACCCCGGGAACAACCTGAAGCCCCGTTAATGCTTTGGAGCCCGAAGACTCCCGCCGGGGCTTTATTGCCAAAATGTCCTCGAGAAATCACAAAAGAATAAATCTCAATGGGAGAGATTAATAAATACCCCACCAAAAAATCTCCCTAAGACTCCTTAATGAAATCAATGTGTCTTTTTGTCGGGCCGCAGAGAGGGAGGTTAAAACAAATTTTGAAACCACTCCAGACTACTGCGGACCATTTTAATCATCAAACAGTTCTTTAGTAAAACATGTGAAAAATTGTGAAAACTTATCTCAATAACCGAAGAGAAGAAATTCCAAAAACTTGAGTGCTGAAGTCCACATTTGAGATGGCACGACGTGCACGTTTCGAGGTCGAAAACCCCTGTATCAAGCGCTCTTTATGGACGTCACTAAGAAATGATTCTTCCCCCTGTGCTTAGTGACGTCCATAAAGAGCGCTTGATACAGGGGTTTTCGACCTCGAAACGTGCACGTCGTGCCATCTCAAATGTGGACTTCAGCACTGCATGCATGTGGGATGCTCCCAAAAGCTTTCTTTTTGGATGCTGGGGAGCGTTCCCACGCAGGCTCCGTCGGTACCGACGTACCCATATGTGAAGACTCATTCCTGCTTGTTCCTGGAGATTGGTTTCGACACTGCTCTGCTGAAGGTATGGATATAATAACCTGCAACTTCAGGAGGAGCTGTAGAGTTTCTTTAACCACTGATCGCTATAGCAGGCAGCTGCAGAGAGAGAGACTCTTGAAAGTTGCCCCCTGGGGGCTTTGCAAACTCCAGCATTTACTCTCAACTAAGTATCTTCAGAACCCACTGGTCTGATGTGATATAAGCCCATTTCAAGGAAACAAATAGGAGCCCTCTCCGCAACTGCCTGCCCCTCAGAATGAACCCAACATTATGGGGGCTTACCAGCTCCAGCAGCAGTCGCTGATGAATCTTGAGACCACTGCAAGCTTTGAAAGAGCAGGCTCTTCTTGGGTTGAGGTCCACAAAAATAAAAAGCCCCATCTGGGCCCCTGGCCATCTGAGGGCACTTCCACGATCCATGAGGGGTCCTCCAAGAGACTGGATCTAGTACCCTTAGGCTCATCTGGAAGACTCTGTGGACAGGACTTGCCCAAGTTCTTTTCCTCACAAAAGAGCAAACAACCCCTGAAAGGAAGCTTGTTCAAATGCAACTCAGAAGCTGCATATTCTGAACAGCTGCAAAGCCAGAGCCACCACCAAGCCACAACTACTGCCACCACAGACTTGAAGGATATCCTGATCAAGTCATATAGGGCATCCACAACATATGCAGCTCCAGACTCCAACCTAGCAATCTCCAGTCTGTCTGGCAGCTATAGAATCCAGCACAAAAGCACCCTAGATACCAGGATAGCACAGAGGGCCACTTTGGAGCCCAAGGCCAAGGCCACAAATGCATTCTTCAGGAAGGCTTTTATCTTATCATGAGGCTCCTTGAGCACAGCTCCTCCTTCCACTGCAATCTTCGCGCACTCAGTCACTGCCATGACCAGGGCATCCACCCCTAGGGAACAAAAAAAAAAAAATCTTGTTTGCCTTGAGACAGCAGATACAACCTCAAAATGACTTTCCAGTTTTTCAGGGCCAGCTTTGGGGTCTCCCACTTCAAGACCAGGACTTGTTCCACTGGCTCAGGCAAAGAAAACTCCACAAAGGTTGCCCGATGCCCTCCAAGATATGGGCCACCTGAGACTTCTGAATCAACACAGAGGTCCTCAAGGTGAAAAAGATGGATCATTAACAGATCCTCGCCTTTCAGAAGGGGAAGATTCCCTTCCGCCTAAGACTCACCTTCAGAAACAAAGGAGTACTTGGCAAGATCCTACCCAAATCCTGTAATAGATAAGGCTCGGCTCCTGGAGAAGTGGCCAGGCAAAAAGGGCAAGCGTGGCGCACATAGTCCCCAGGATAGCTGTGGCAACGCCACCCGAGAATCAGAAATTCCTCATAGGAGAAGTCTAGGCCCCGGACCTCTGCAAAGGGGGTTAAAAGCAGCTAAAAAGACTAGAAACAGCCCAGGAGTTGTTTCAGCAGCTGCTGCTTGAAGCCTGCAGACACTGTCCACTGGGACCATGAAGGAGTCCAATGCTTCAAAGCCCAAGGCCTCCTCACATTCCCTATGGGAACCAGGGTGGCTGTCAGCTCCAGGTGACAAGGCTTGCCCTGATCCATTAGGCCCTAAAAGTAGAGGGGGCCTAAGGGTTTCTAACACCCCCAGCAGAAGCCCCCACCCCTCCCCCCTTCCACCGGCATCCCCCTTCCCATTGCCACCCCTCCCCCCCCCCCCCCCCCCAAATCCATCTTCTCATCCTGTGGCACCACCACCACCACCACTTTCAAAGCAAAGTTGAGAGATGGATCCAGGGGATCACCCACCAGGGTCTGCCACCCTAGACAGCCACCTAGTGGACTGGCCGGTTCTGCCTACAAGAATCAATCCACTGGTCACAACACTGTGATGTGGGCCAGGGGAGCCTGTCTGCACAGCTGCACCAGTCCAAACACCTTGTCACCTGCCGGAGGCAGCTAAATACTGGCTTCTCAATGCTGCACCATTAGATATACAGAGTGATGATATCAGTGAATGTTGCTGGCAAGAGAGAATAGATCAGTCCAGAGGTGTGGGCTAATAGGATGATAAGGAATTAACATTTTAAATAATGCAGTTAAAAGAAAATAAAGATGGACTGTGCCTTTCCAAGACTAAATGGTGATGTAAATGATTAATAGCATCGCTATCAATCATTTATTTCAATTGGAGGACATCCGACATGAATTTCCCACAAATGCATATCCAACACCACTACACAGCTATAGTCAATCAATTACAATTATGAAACAAGTCTAGAATTGCACAGCCAATTAAAAGAGCGTTTTGTGAAAAAGTTATATTTATAGATGAATCCTACACCCAATGCTACCTTCCAGCTCTTTCACTATTTTTACTCTTTCCTTTTTCTCCACCCACCTACTTCTCTTCTGTTCTCCTTCAATCCTTTTCACTGTCCTGTGCTCTCAATATCATGCATGTCCGCAACTCTCCTCCTCAAAGCGCCTCCCATTTGACTTCAAGTTTGCAGTTTCTGCCTCTTCAACTGGCCACAGATCATGTTTGCCAAATGCAATGGCTGTCAATGTTAGCCCTACTAGTGCTGCATCTCTTTCCCCGACAAACAGCCCACATATTTTATCACCAATGAAGCTAATGAAACAGACGCAGAATGCAGCCGTAAATGGTGGCGTTAATGTCTCCAGCCCATAACAACAGGCCTCTTAAGGATACATATTATCTAACCAACTAGCAAATTAAACTATTGACATTATAATGATTCATGAACATGAGTAGACTACATGGGTCATATTACATACAGAAATAGATAATGAAGGGAAATCTGGATAACTGTTTAACCATTAATGAGCCTGTCCTAGATCTACTACTGCATAAAAACACAGAAGAGTCAAAGCCATGAAACAGCTACTGCCTCTCTCCTTCACCGAACACAGTCATAGAGCAAAAGAGTCACAAAGAGAGAGCAAGACAGACAAATTTCAACTGCCATGTAATTGCCTGACCATGGTGGGTCATCTGCTCCTGCTGGCCACAGGAGTCTCTTCCCCATGCAGCCTGAGATACATTCTCCGCAACTCTCTCCATCTGCCCTGATTCATGAAATAGAGCAGGTGCATCAGACTAAGTGACCACCTATTTTCCCTGCCTCAGAAACAACCAAAGGCAAGAGCATCAAGCTACCCTCCCCAACACTAGCCCTGCAAAAAGCAGGGGAAAAACCTGAGGCCAAAAGAGAGATAACAGCTATGAAGCAGTGTGAAGTAGAGGAGCGGTTCACACAATTACACAGTCTGGCTGCCACTATTCAAAAAGGACTTAATATATTAAACAGCTAAATGGCAAGGCTCAAGACTAAACTTTAAGACTATTTTTCATTCAATCATTTAGGGCCATGTTTACTAAATGGTAGCACACACAATGTGCTGCAGCACCCATGTTATTCCTATGGGCATAGTGGCAGCATGTGCTAAGGTTTAGTAAACATGGCCCTTTACATTTTACATCCCTAAGTCCTATGGTCACAAGGTAAATATATTTAACTAAAGATTTCAGCCATTGGCTCCCACTGCCCCAACAGCGGCATGAGCTGCAAGATCTATAGGAATCCATATACTTCACACAAAAGGGACAGGCAAGGCGGAGTTTAGTTTGATTGTGTGCTATACCACTGGCATGATATTAAATACTATTTCTGTTGCTGGCCATGGTGGCGGAGGATTGGAAAAGGAAGGTCCGGAAAAGGGAGGCCCATGTTAGGCTTTGTTTCTGCTGAAGAGGCAGCAACACAGAACTTGGTCACAGATGTTGCCCCTCCTCCCATTTCCAGCTTTGAAGAGTCAGATTCCCTGCTTATCTTAAAGATGTGTATACATGTCCACCTTCTGCTAATCCCCACCTGCAGATGGACAGAAAAATGAAAACCTATTTCCTTTCATAAAGCATACTAACAGAATTATATAAAATCATATAACAAGCAAATAGTAAGGGAAAAAACTCATAATGAAGTTAAAAATCTCTTTTCAAAGGATGCAAAGTGATTAAAATGTTTATTCATCATTATAAAACAACGACCATGTTCAAACTTTTAACACATTACATCATTCACAAAATGCATTTCAAAATAAAATATTCATACAAGAGAGGTGCTATTGGGTTATACCGATGATCTGGAAGAAAGAATGACTAATCGTTTCAAATTTGGTTAGGATTTTTTTTCATGACAGCCCCTGGCAGCTTGTTGGAAGGATCTGAATGTAATGACAAAATGGGATGGGTTCAGGAGAGTTCATCAAATTATGGACTTGGAAGGATTTTTGGCCTAAGCGGAAAGAAATGCAGCCCAACATAAGATATGGGTCTCCTTTCAAAGAATATCAGTCTGTGCTCAGAAATGTGCAAAGAATATCAGAGTTTGTGCTTGCAGGTACAGCAAGTTCCCCTTCTTGCTATACCTGCAGATGTGTTAAATAGTTCTGTTTGGATTGCATAATACTTGGAAGTGATGTAAAATGACATGTCATTGGTGGAGTTGGAGAATGAAGAATGCTCGATAGGTTAAATTCCTCCCTGATTGTATTAGACATGTAGGTAGAAAGGATACTCCCAGAAAGTTTCTCTTTCTTTCTTATTTTTATTAAAATGTCATTATATCAATACATAACATTTCAAACAATATTCATATAAGTTCCCACAATTTTCAAACACTTACAGCACTAGATTATCCTCAAAGAGTACAAGCAGGTGTACTGTTCAGAATGTCCACAACAAATACCACCAACTGGGATATTTATGCTCAAAGTGGGCAACCGCAACATAGCAAAGCTTTAACAAGCACGACAAATGACTTAAAAAATACACTATATTATTATCTAACACACAAATGACGAGCAGACTAGAGATAGAAAATGATGACAGATAAAGACCACACAGACTATGTTCCTATGTAAGCAAATACATATCTAAAACACAGATCTAAGAAATTTTTTGTTGCTAGGAAAGATGATTTTAATGTTATTTTTCAAATATGATTTAGTTATTTGTTTTAACACTTTGAGAGCTATTGGGTGGTGAAGTATGAAATAAAATAAATTCTTGTTAATTTGAACCTTCTAGTTATTCAGAAAACCAGACTTTCATAAAGGCCACTGAAGACATGAATTCAGAAGCAATGTCAGAATATGTCACTGTAACTAAGAGACAATGTGGTCTCTACAAAAGTGTCTTGATATCAGCAAAGAACCTTCACATCTAATGGCTTCTTCAATTTAGTCATTAACCTTGGGACACAAACTTAACCACTGCTTTCCACTCTTTCCCCTTTCAATAAATCTAAGTAACTTACCTCATGGCATGGTGACGTTAGAATTCAGTGCAGGAATGCTACTCCAGCTCAGTTTAATCGGGAAACTTTTGAGTAGCTTCACACGGGACCACCTTAATCTAATAACACTGGTCAACAAATTTTTACAAGTCATGTTACTGAAATAAAAAGTCATTTCTTATCAGTTTTTATATGATGAACACGAATATGACAGTGAAATTGCAAAGTTGGCTCTAGTTTTTTTTGTAATCTACAAGAATTAATGTTTACATCACAAAATGCATGTCAATAGTAAATATAATAGGCCTTCGGTTAATACCTGTAAAATACCAAGTCATAGACTACTTCTTAGATTTTTTCACCTGTCTGTTGTACAGCTGTTCGGGAGCTTCTCTAGGGAGTGTCCAACAGTAGTCAGCCAGCATTGCAGTGGACCATTTTCCCTGGTATCTTTGCTCCATCGTTGCGATATCCTGGTGAAAATGTTCGCCCTGTTCATCACTAACCATACCATAGTTGTCAGGAAAGAAATTGAGATGGGAACCAAGGAAATGGATCTTTAGAGACATATTGCAGCCAGGTTTCTGATACTGCATCAGCATGTCTTCTACTAGTTCCTTGTAGTTTTCTGCCCTAACATTCCCGAGAAAGTTTGTTGACACTAGGCGAAAAGCATTCCATGCTTGTTTCGCATCACCCTGCAGCAAGTTGTTGAACCGGTCATCTTTGAAGAGCTCTCGAATCTGAGGACCCACAAAAACTCCCTCTTTAATCTTTGCTTCGCTGAGTCGAGGGAATTTTTCATGCAGGTATCAGAAAACTGTCGAAGTGCTGTCCATGGCTTTCACAAAGTTTATCATCAAACCTAGTTTGACGTGAAAGGGTGGTAGCAGGATTTTGTGAGCCTCAACAAGAGCTGGGTGCTAGATAGTCTCCTCTCCAACTGTTACATTTTGTCTGCAATTCCATTCCTTCCGCGAGTAGTGCCAATCCCTTGCTCGGCTATCCCACTCACATAAGAAACACATGTATGTTATATATCCCTGCTGCAGCCCCATTAAAAGGGCAACTACCTTCAAGTCACCACAGAGGTGCCAGCTGTACTTGTTATAGCTAATGGAAGTCAGTAGATGCTTTAAGTTATCGTATGTCTCTTTCATGTGGACGGCATGTGCTACTGGAATAGATGGAAGATTGTTTCCATTGTTCAAAAGCACAGCCTTCAGACTCAGTTTCGAAGAGTCTATAAATAGTCTCCAGTCTTGCGGGTCATGAGTGATTTTTAAGGCATTCATGAGGCTTTCAATATCGGAACAGAATACCAGATTACTTTCCTTTCTGAAGAAAGGCTCCAACTGCTGGTGGTGCTTTCAATATGAAGTAATGTTGACATCTTCTTCTAGAAGATTCCATTGTTGGAGTCTTGATCCTAGCAATTCTGCCTTGTTCTTGGATAAGTCCAAATCACGATTCAGGTCATTTAGTTCTTCCTGTGTTATTCTGTGTGGAGTTGATAATGCATCCCAGTGAAAATCTGGGTCACTGCATGCTGATGGACCAGGAGAAGAACAGATCGGCTCACCCTTGTCCTCATCAGATGAATCAAGAGAATATTCTGATGGAGGTTCTGGAATAGGAAGTCCCTCACCATGTGGAACTGGTCTCAATGCAGACGGAATGTTTGGGCAGACTATCCTCGACTTCTTTTGCTTCGTTATTCCGCTGGAAAGAGGAGGAACCAAGCAGAAGTAACAGTCATTTATGTGGTTGCTTGGCTCTCTCCACACCATGGGGACTGCAAACGGCATTGATGGTCTTTTGCAATTCAACCACTGTGAAAGCTGTGTTGTACATGTAGCGCAGCATATATGCGGGGCCCAAGGCTTGTCTTGGTCACCAATCTTGCATCCGAAGTAAAGATGATATGCCTTCTTCAGTTGAAGTGTGATACTTTTCTTCTGGTTGGCAAATATCACTTCCCCACAAATGTAGCAGAAAATGTCAATGGTATTGACGCACTTTTGCGGCATTACTGTTCTGAACTGTACCTAAATGGCTAAAATTATATGATTAATAAAAGTTACATGTAACAGTAGCTTAAACTGTCTCGCACACAGTCTGAATATTTTAAATGCTCAACCTTTCCGACTGCGTATAGTACACTGCTGACGTCAGATGGCTTCAGCAGACGTCTGGCAGTAGTATTGCATTGCATCAGAAAATGATGCAAATCAACTCTGGATGATGTGTGCATGCTGGTATTATGCAATGTGATGCAATATTACATCATTCAAGGCTTATTTGGGATGTTGTTGATGTCCTACTGGATAAATTTACACGGTGAAATGTCAAAAATGAACTACATGCAATATCTTCAAAACAAGAGCCAATAAAATTCTTTGTTATATTCGTGTTCAACTCACCAAGATACTACAGATTAGGGTCTTTTAAAGTCAGTAACGATTTCAATGTTGACCAGTGTAATATAGCTGAAAGTAGAATACGACTCCTTGGGGAAGTGAAAGGGTATGTGAGGACTTTTATCCTGCTGATCATGGAGTATACTATGGACCTGCTATCCTGCTTGTATCCAAGGACAAGCAGGATAGCAAGTCCTCCTTCAACAGAAAAAGGGGAAAACAACACGCAAGCTGCTGCAACAGACCCCTGCATTTTTTGGTGGCAGCTAGCCTTTTTCATTTTTATTTGGAAGACAACCTGAAAATTAAAAAGAAAAATGGGCCTGAGGGGATGGAGTTGGATTTTAATCCTCAAGGAGATTCAGACCATCCAAAACTGCTATCACAGCAGAAGTCTTTTTCTAGACAGTAGTGAGATATGAATGTATGGACTGAAATTCACATTACACTTTCGAAATTTCCTCCATAGCAGCTGATCTTAAGTGGACTACCGATGCAGTCATAGCTCTGATATTATGAACTGTGGCATGGGATTATCAATGCAATCTGTCACACTTCAGCACCCTCTGGTATATATAGGCGGTTGCCTAGGAGGGGTTGGCATGTGATGCATAGGGGAATACATATTTATAAACCTTCTAAGTGCTGCAGCCTGGTGTCCGTTGTAGTTGTGGTCCAAGTAAAAACAGCAAAGGCCTCCGTGGGTTTAACAATAACTTTATTGCCGCACAGGAGTTTGATGAACTACTTCCCCAAACACAGACAAAAGATGGTGCTACGCAATTGTGTCAAATAAAAGTCCAAGAATCCCCTGATGCTTCTCAGGTACAAACTCAAAGCAAAACATTCAGCTTTCAAACTTCCTTCAGCTTCAAATACAACAGCTGTTTCTCTCCATTGGCATTGCTTTCATATACATGCTTTAAACACAGGAAAACTTCTACAGCCTTGTACTTCTCTTCACAGCTGAATTAATTAGGGTTGAGTTTCTCACAGGCAGAACGCTGCCTTTCTCCGTGGAAACTCAGGTTATAGCAAATAGGCTTTCTCAGCACTTCTATAGGATATCTTTGTACAGCTTTCACTCCTTTTACAGGATACACTTATATGGCTTTCAGTCCTTATAACAAACCCCACAGTCCATAGCTGATCCACTGCTATCACTTAATGGTGCATCAGTTTGCATGTCCTCCAGCTCTGGGTCTGATATGTCCTTAAGACCTGGGTTAAGGGAGTCTACAGACTGCCACTGCTTAATTAGTGCTTTAAGCTGCTTCCGTTTGTTATCTCTAAAATATCTAGGCACTTGTAAGGATTCCAAATCACCAGCACCTTTTAAAACATCACAAAAAGGGCTCACCTTCCTTCTGGTCTGCCTAGTATATGCTTTCTGGTTGAGAGGCAAACATTTCCCTTGATACTGCTTCACTGGTTCTTTTAACACAGCGTGCTCTTCAGAGTCTAACTCGTGCCCGTGTCTGTGCTGCCTGCAATTAGTAACATGCTGAAAGGCACCTGGGCTATACTCAGAGCTAGAGCTCCTGTCACGTTCTCTGTAGTGTGAAAACTTTTGCAGTCTTTTGAATGGGACTTTCACTCTTCCCAATCTCTCCTTTATAATTCTGGCTTTGAGAGAAGATTCCAGAGAACTACTCCTATCCCTTCCAGGCAAGGTATCTGACCTTTTCCCCTGAGGTTTAAAATAGTCTCTGACCTGTTTTTGTTTGCTATGCAGCTCACGGTAGTTCCTTCCTGGAAGCTTTTTCAGACGGCACTCCTGAGACCTGGCTGTCTCTCTGCAGTCTGGCCAGCAACTCCCCAAGCACCTTGTGCCAACCGGGTATCGGTTGCTCTTGGCTTTGCTTCTCCTGGTCCCCAGATCTCTCCCTGGATCTGACTCTCCTGGACCTTCCTGGAACTGCTCTCTTTCTCCTTGCTGCTCATGGAACTCCACGTAGTGTTCTCTCTCTCCTTCCCCCTCTCGTTCTCCTTCCAGTTCCTGTTCTTGTTCTCGTGCTCCTTGACTAACAGTTACTTCCTGGTTATGTGAACAGGGCTGCCCTATCAGGTGTGACTCCGCCCCTTTTCCTCCCACGTCAGCTCCCTGGGTTTGCCTGAAGCTAGGGTGTGGCTCTCTTTCTGCTTTCCTGTGCAGAACAGCTTTCAGGGCTGAATCCTTAACCCTTTCCTGACCTGGTTTACTGACAGCTTCTGAGGACAAAAAGTGTTTTAAACCCCTATTTTTAGGTGCTGCAACCTCTGCCTTGTCACAAATCATAGCCCCATGCCACAATTCATATCAGAGCTATGACTGCATCGATAACTCTGTTATTATGAATTGTGGCATGGGGCTATGACTGCATCAGTAGCCCTGTGCCACAATTCATATCAGAGCTACCGACGCAATCATAAGTCTGATATGAATTGTGGCACAGGGCTACCGATGCAGTCATAGCTCCAATATTACGAACTGTGGCATGATCCTCGAAAGTCAAGCCTGCCAGAGCATAAACAAAGAAAATGCAGGCTACTAGCCAGTTGAATAAACTGCATTTGCTGACATCAGCCCCCAGGTTACCAAGGTCAAATGAAATAAAATGTTGGGTTAACTTTCTAAGGAATTTAGTCCACTCCAAGTAGAAGGCTAAGGCTCTTTTGCAGTCCAATGTTTGCAATGTGCTTTCACTTTTGTGGGCTTGAGGTCTATGGAAAAATAATGGCCGGACAATCAACTGATTAAGATGGAAGTCTGACACTGCCTTAGGAAGGAACTTTGGATGAGTGTGCAGAACCACCCCAATATTGAAAAAGTTGCTGTTAGTTTAAGATAGATCAATTACTAGATCTTAGGGCTCACTTACTCTATGAGATGAAGTTAATCACCAAAAACAAAATCTTCCAGATCAGGTACTTCAGTTCGCAGGTATCCAGTGGCTCAAAAGGAGCTTTCATCAATTGGGTTAAGCCAATATTGAGGTCCCATAATACTGCAGGAGGTTTGATGGGAGGCTTCAATAGAAGCAAGCCCTACATAAATTGAACTAAAGGCTATACATAAAGATGAGTTTATCTTCTATATATGATATGATATACACCAATCACACTAAGGTGTGTCCTGATGAAGAAGTTGGTTTTAAACCTGACTCGGACAAATGCAGAAGGTATTCAAGCATTTTTTGTGTGGGAGAGGTAAATGGATCCAAGGCCTCTCTGTCACACCACATGGCAGACCGCTTCCATTTAACACCTTTTAGCTGAATTTCTCCTGTAAGCGAGGAAGCCTGTGAAATGCTGTAAAGTAGATTCAGGGAAACCAAAGTTACCCCATCAACATCCAACCTATGAGAGCAAGGGATTCAATGCTGTGGTGCAACAGATTTCTTTGAATCTGTGTGATCAGTGCTGGAGAGCTCCCCAGTCTTATGGGATTT